>OX596365.1:2500000-3125000 GCA_951394395.1 Colostygia pectinataria | reverse complement strand
TCATGACAGATTTCGTGGTCTAGCTTGTGTCTGAATGCTCTGAATTTAGTTGTTGCACAAGTTGAACTACGATATTGTCACGACTATCGTTTCCCGTTTTCAAAACTAACTTTGAATTGAAATTCTACCCCGAGCTTACAGCTGTAGCCTGTAAGACCAAAAAACTATTTTTAATTACGGATTATTTCCAGGTTGACAACATAATACTGCGGGCGAACAAGATGGCAGATAACGGAAAGATGGGCGACTACAGCATCAGTGGCAGAACGAAGGTAAATATAATATAACACTTATTAGTAGCAGGTATCTCATACACCTAGGTGGAACTGAGAAAAACTGTATTTATCAACTAAAGAAAGTCGAAGCTAAAACTATCCCGACAATTAATTTTAAAGCTGCCGCAAGCGACTAAGCTTGCGTTGGTACATTCATAAAAAGTAGCAAGTGTCCATAAAATTAAGCTACCTCCATGCTTAATTTCATTCAAATCGGTTAAGCTGCTTAGACGTGACTGACAGTGTTATTTTCGCTTTTATATTAGCATCGATATAGATGGATTGGTATGTAAATGAATGAACAAAAAATATTTTTCTTTACGGCTTTCTCATGTTTTAGACTTGACCAAAATAAGACTAAACGAGAGGTCACTATGCAAAACATTGAGCTCAATCGCACCGTGAAGGCCAAACAGATGTATATTTGAAATAGACAGTCCTTGGCACCAAAACGCGCAGTTAAGGAAGACGCGAGCGTAATCGTAAAACATATCTACGTATTAAAATGACCCACCTCACAGCTGTTGAGTTCACCACATCAACCTCTAAAGAAACCACAACTCATCGTAATGAAGCTCAGTAAGTCGTTAGGTACTGGAATTCGGCCCACAAAGGTCACAATACCGGTGCAAAACCGCTTATGAGTTACGACACTCCATTCATAAAGTTTGGTAATTATTGCTACTAACTATCAATCATACTGTGCTCTAGAATCCCACTTAGTGTTACTTAAAGCAACCCAAGAAGGTGCAGATTGTATTAGAATATTTTATTTAAACTTCCGTTCTCCAGATTTCGTTCTGTTTTGTTTCAATATCAAAATCTTTTAACTTCTGTATCGTTCACCGCTCAAGCTACAAAATTTATCGAGCGAGTCGTTCTGTTGACTTGGGTTACGAAGCCTTGAATAAAAATTAGCCATTTCAACGGTTATATCCATCTAGGTAGTCATCCAAATCTATATCTTAGCAAATTTTACAGACACACTTGGCTGTTTTGTGTTTTTATCACTACTTTTTTAAAAGCAGAGGCCTTAGAAATTTTATATCATCTGAATTATCACCAGTGATATAATATGATACCACGCCATGCCACCTACCGTGTTTTAATTAAACTGTACAAACAATACTAATTTTCATATTATGAGTATTACCTATTACGACTTTTACAGCTACATTTTCGTTATCAGAGTCAATAAAGTTATCTTCTAAATTCCATTCATGATTAATTTGCGAGCTCATTAGCAAACGTTAGAATTTGGTTTAAAGTTGGGTGGTCTTTTCAATGGCATGCTCTTGAAAATTATAGGTTCAAACAGGGGTCGATGTTTGGGCCAGTACTCTAAATTGAATACTGTTTTGCTTCTATGGATCTGAATATAACAGGGAATTTTGAATGAGGTCATTATGCGACATTATGGGTCAGTCAGTGCTCCAAAAATAACATCTACGACCACGTTTAGATCATGAAATGAGAGCGGAATCTCTTGTGGCGTAAGATGCTTAGCCCTTTTTCATTCAGATTCAGAGTTTCAGATCTAGCCGCTATTTCACTTCTATGAAATAGTAAAAATTGCAAATATCCTCTACATACTCATGCCATACCTCCTACCTTAGATTAACATCCCCCAATGTACATCCACCAGGTGTATTCTACTGACATACCTACCTACCTCAGTTTGTTTTTTGTAGGAAGTATACCTACACGAAGTGTTCTAAAAGGTAGGTACTAAACATTTACACAAGTAACATCTATTTGTTAGCAGTCGATACCATTCTTCACGTTTTTACTAATAATGACCTGAAATCCGGTCGAAACCGCAAACTAGCCGATAGCGATAACGTTATCTTTCGCGAATATCAATACAAATCGCTATTTTTGCGATAGATAATAAACCAAAATAATACGAGACGGGCCTCGCGCATGCGCGGTGTCGGGCCTGCGTACGTGACTCGAGGCATGGACGGACATTCGTAAATGGGGGGGGCGCCACTGTAAACAGTTGTAAGAATTCGTACGCAAACGACCGTCCTGCTCGCACATTGCGCAATAGAGCGAGAGGTAAGATACAAAACATTCGCGTACGGTTTCCCACGCTCTGCCATCCCCAGTGTTTACAATTCATGAGCGAATTTAGGAGACCAACTAGTAAAGGTCTTCAGCGCTCTTCCGGTTTTGGGTTTTTGCAGCTCCGAGTTGATTGGTTTCTGGGTTCATGACAATTTGGCTATAAATGCAAAGATAATAGACTCATACTTCCTTACAAATTGATTCATCATTATCCTTCAATCCCAGTGGCCTGTTAACCATCCCGTGTCTAATAATTCAAATAGGTAGGTATTACCATAATCAGCCCCCCTAGCATGGCGATTTCATCTCTACTCAACAGTAGAATAGACAACACAGTTTCTTGTCTTCTGATTTTCTCTTTCGCGCGAGCATGGCGTTACAGAAGACAAGCCCTAGAAAAAGTTTCTTCGTAGACGCTTTCTCTATAGCAACCGGAACGAAACCGCGAAAAAGGCATTTTTTTCGCGGAGAATAAATTGGAATTTTTCCTCAAATTCATTTGTAATTACACAATTATTCTTAGTTTATTATTTAATAAACAAGGGCTAATAATTGTGATCTTTTTAGAAAAATATTACTAAAAAAACGCAGAGATAAAAGCTTGTCCAGGTCTCAGGAGATGTAGACAGTTTCCGAAGCAATGTTTCTATTCTCGAATGTCAAAAATAGAGAAAATTGAACGCCATGCTCGCATTTGTAGACTCATCTCTAGGGAAGAATAAAGAAGTTTCTTTCCGCTCATTCTTTGCATCGCCATGCTCGGGACCGAAGAAATGTTGCACTTGCCTGTCATTTTTCTCTACTCTACCCTAGACAAAATCGTTGTTTACGCTGGGCATGCTAGCCCCGCAGGTAGGTAACTACATAAGTTAGTATTTATATTTAGTCGTCTTCTTTACTAAAACTTTGAACTTGCCGAATCCCGTTAACTCTATTTTATTACTTACGTTAGGTATAGGTCTCACAACGGATCTCGGCCGTAGTGAAATTAGCCGTTTCGATGCGCAATGGAGCTTTTTCAAACTAAATTGTCTTTGCGCATCACAAACGGCTAACTTCACGGAAGCCTAGATCCGCTGTGCGAACTATACCTACTCTCTATTTTATTGCCTACACAAGTTATACAAATTGATTCACACATTACCATTTCATTAACCACAGTTGCCTGTTATCGGTCACGTCTTAACTGGGTAACCACGCTATTACTCATGTTATTAGTCTTCTATGCTCACCGTTTGAACTCGCCGATTTTACCTTTTGGAGGTGGAATAGGGATCATCGGAAATTTCGTAACTTAAGTCAATTATTTGTTTAGTGCAGCCCCTTTAGTTCCTTTAATGGGTCTGCCCATTTAAAGGTACTAAAGGGGCTTATATAAGCAATATATATAGCTTACCAAATCTTTATCTCTACCCCATATTTATATTTCAATTACCAACCCCATAGGTCTACTATGAGTTTAGATTAGCTAGAGTAGCTAGCGACTATTAGCGAGTCCGGTAAAAATCCAGTTCGCAATCGCCATTCGAAAACCTTAATTCCCCAGCGGTTATCGGTTCTGCAAGCTATATGGCCTATCTAAAGACTCTTCCACTTGCTTATTCTAAGACTATGTCGGTGACATTGGTTCTCCTATGGATTTCCTCGTCTGGGATTCGATCGCGCAATGAAACTAACTCCTAGCATAGCTCTTTTTAATGGATAAGTTCATTATATTTTCGGTGTTACAAAGTTTCTCTTGTACTCCTCTAGCGACGAATCCGTAATTATATTATTATGATCCGCCGATAACCTATGAATTGCATGTCCGCAGTTTATTGCAAGATAAAACTGTTGGTTATTGTTTTAAGTTTATTGTATTCCGTCATCGTCTGATGTCACTTTTAACCGACTTTAAAAAAGGAAGTTATCAATTCGACTGTATTTTTAGAAAGTTTATTACCTACGAGATTTCTCCGCCAAGTAAAGTTTAAAAGTGATCCTTATGATTTTACTGAATAAAGCACTTTTGATTTGATTTGATTAAGTATCATCAAGGCCAGAATCATTACAGCTGCAAAGGTGCCGAAGTGGCGATAAATTCACAATGTGCAACCGCTCTCGGATTCGCAATGGCACGAAGCTTACGTGCAGGCCTCTTCAAACAGACAATGTTTGGTACAAACACAGACCGTCACGTATGTTTGTTAAGCAATATCACTTACAATAGAAATGTTATCTTTTATTCTCGAGGCGAACGGAAAAACCAAGTGTCATCATAGCAGCCAATACACGTCCACTGTTGAATATAAGCCCAAAAAGCGCCGATGACAAACCGAAAAGTCTTCACCATCCAGACTTACGCCAGAACCACAGAACTATATCTGTTATTACACTTACCCGATTGGCAGCGTTTTGTAAGTTACCATCTCCCGCAGGCGATGGTGGCGTGCTACCCTGGCTCCGGCAGCCATTACGTGAAGCACGTCGACAACCCTAACAACGACGGCCGCTGCATCACCGCGATATACTACTTGAATCTCGACTGGGACACCAAACGGAACGGGGGACTGCTCAGGTAAAACTACCTCTGTATCCCAGGTGTTAGAGGCTAGTATAGCTTACGGCGGTACCTAACATAACGGCCGCTGTAACACCGCGATATACTACTTGAATCTCGACTCGGACACCAAACGGAACGGGGGACTGCTCAGGTAAAACTACCTCTGTATCCTAGGTGTTAGAGGCTAGTATAGCTTACGGCGGTACCTAACATAACGGCCGCTGTAACACCGCGATATACTACTTGAATCTCGACTGTGACACCAAACGGAACGAGGGACTGCTCAGGTAAAACTACCTCTGTACTCTAGGTGATTGAGGCTAGTATAGCTTGCGGTTGTGCAAGGTAGCGGTACGCTATTTTGCCCACTACGTGATAACATTACTACGTTATTTAAGCTGGCGAAGCATATCTCGGTGGCTCAACTGGTAGAGCATCAGATATTATAAAACCTTATGTAAGTTCCGGTTTGACTGTTCCAGAGTATTCCCTGAGGGTACGAACCAGGTGGCAGATATAGAGCCTATCTTCGACCGGATGCTGTTCTTCTGGTCCGATAGACGGAACCCTCACGAGGTCCAGCCAGCATATGGCACGAGGTAACTGCTCTAATACTGTAAGCCTATTTTAATTTCTTCTAATTCATAGACCTACTTTTAAACCTCTGTGAGCTAATTAATGTCTTTCAAATGTGTCAACATTAATTTCAACTTTGTGAACATATAAGAATGTTAGGGATAGCCAAGTTTACTAATAAAACTATCTTGAACTTTAACATTAATCTTCAGAGTCTTCATCAGTCACTCAACCCTGATGAAGTCTCTCGAAGTTTAGTCGAAACAGTGTCGGTACCTCTTCACCGATATACCGGTACGTGAAAACACCCGCTTTTAAAATGATGGATAGACAATATTTACGAGCCGCTAGGTAGTGTTTAAGGGCCCATATATACATTTTTATAACATACCTTTTTTAAGTACCTCAGTAGATAATTTTTTCTTTTTAATTTATACAGATACGCAATAACTCTATGGTACTTCGACGCGCAAGAACGAAAAGAGGCCCTCAGAAAATATAGTAAGTATACTCCTAATAAACATTATGAAAACTAGCTTCTGTCTGCGGATACGCTTGCGTGGTCATCATCATCATGACAGCCTGCTATATTTCCACTGCTGGGACACTGGCCTACTCTCAAGCGAGAGTGATTGGGTCTAAATCCACCACGCGGGCTAAATGCGGATTGGTGGAGGGCACCTCTTTCGAAATTTTAGTTCTTGGACATTCCGGTTTCCTCACAATGTTTCCCTTCACCATGAGAGCACTGGCACTGCGCACATACATTTTTCGAATAGTACAATCCATATTGGTGCACGACCGGATTCGAACCCACTACCGACGGATCGAAAGGCAGGGTCACTACTAAAATAAAACGACTGTTTTTCATGAACTGACTGAAACAACTAATTTATTCATAAACAATACTATAGTATAGATGACGCTAATAGTCTCTTAAGTAGATCCTATTTATGGTATTTTGTCTATTTACAACATTCCCACTCAAAATACCTCCTAAAATAATGATTACCTATAACATGTAACAATACCTAATGCACTCATGAACCTGTAATGCTTAACGGAGTTTAAACTTTTTTGTCATTAAATCCGCTGGCATATCTGCGGTACATAAATATTTAACTAACAATGTTATTGCTTATCATTATTGTAACTGACTGAAACAACTGATTTATTCATTAACAACACTGCCAGTACAGATGGCGCTATTAGTCTCTAAAGTAGATCGTATATATATATTTTTTTTTTATACAACTGAAATGTCAACCAAGCGTACGGCCCACAAGATGGTAAGCGGTTACCGCAGCCTATGGACGCTTGCAATACTAGAGGTATCACTCGCGGGTTGCCACCTTGAGGTATTTTGTCTATTTACAACAACTACCACTGTCCACCAGTGCTTACGTGGTACTAAGATGAAAATTAGCCTATGTATGTTATATCAGATCCAAAATTATTTTCATACAAACTGGTTCAGTTACAGCGTGATTGAAATTGAAACACAAAACATACAATTTTTGTGCGCTTTTTTTTTTTTTCTTTTTTATACCACTAAAGTGGCAACCAAGCGTACGGCCCCTTGATGGTCAGCGGTTACCGTAGCCTATGTACGCATGCAACATCATAGATATCACCTGCGTGTTACCACCCTGAGACGTTAGATGGAAAGTCTCATGTGCCTGTAATTTCACCGGAAACATACCCTTTACACCGGAACACAGCAATGCGAGCATTGCTGCTTGGCGACAGAAATAGGTATGGTGGTAGTCCTTCCCCGGACAAGCTCTATCACAAAGAACTCTACTACTCTTGAATTTTTTTCTTAATTTTTATTTATTTTCAGAAGAGCAGCGCACCAAACCTTCATCGAGCAAGTGACACAACACCAGCCGCCGGTGTCACCCCAGGCTTAACTCCATAGACTCTATTACCAAGGCACGAGAGCCCAAAATCGACCGTTCCTAGTCTCTGGTCGTAGGATTATGAACCTTATCGCCTAGACGCGAATCACTGTTCGATTGTTTGTTATTGAGATAGAAATGTCAGTATTTCTACATGGATGTGACATAGGTGGGTATTACACTGTCAATATGTATTGATTGGTCTCACAGCTTAGCTGCTGGTAGCTCTACCTTCTGCGCTAGTAGTGGGTTCAATTCCGACCCAGGGTAAACATTTGATTCATGAACTTTGTTAACTGGGTATTATAAAACCCAGTACAATACATAACTCTGTAAATATTAAAACGCGATTCATGATCAGTATTGTTTTTTTTTAATACAACTTAAGTGGCAACCAAGCGTACGGCCCACAAGATGGTAAGTGGTTACCGTAGCCTATGAACGCTTGCAATACCAGAGGTATCACTCGCGGGTTGCCACCTTCAGGCTAAGTATATCAGTATATCAATGCATTATTGACTATGTTATAATTAATAAGAATGTGTTAATGTATTTAAACTATTAGAATTTTATCAGTCATCTAGCGGCCATACTAAGCAAAGCTTGTAGCTTTGCTTAGTTTTGGGCTAGATGGCATTGTGTGCAATATCCACAAATATTTATTCATGCGAGCGCTAGTCTTATTCTAGATTCTTGTAAATACCATCAATAAATCGTTAATATCGATACGCTTGGATCGCGTGTTAATATTGATAGTATATATTGATTACAATATTGATAGTGTAAGAGCCGAGGTGACTAAAGCACGCTATACGTACATTGTTTAACTCTTTGTTTGATTCAAAATATAACCTGTAATCTAGCCAAACTCTAGATGCAATATTTACAAACATTTGAAATCAGCTGATTTCATTATTTCATTGCATTTCTGGATAGCAAACATTTGGGTTACTTATTTAACTATAATATGAAATTAAATAGAACTAGCACAGCCCTAAAAATGTGTTTCACCTCTGCTACCTGTTGATTCACCTCTCAGTTCAATGTTAATATTGCATCTTGAGTTTGACTAAAGTATACTAATGATTGAAAGGACCTCTGTCTGTCTGTCCTTTTATCTGATACAATTTACTGCAACTCAGTTTAAACTGATTTCGATGTATTTATTCATTGCTTTCATGCACAAAGTTTGTATGGATTTTAATTAATACTTTGTCAGATATGTAGATAGATGAGCCCAGAAAACTGATTCAACAAAATTAAATTATTCTGAGGAACATAGGCCGTTTAGGCTACGCGCTAGCTACGCGCGAAGCCGGGGTAGGTCGCTAGTAATAAATATAACCTTTGTTACTCAGGGATAATGTAGCATTCTAATGGACAAAGAATTTTTGAAATTGGATAAGTAGTTTTTGAGTTTATTCGTAACAAACAAAAATGCAAATCTTTTCTTTTGAAACTGGATTTAAAGATGATGGTTTTAATGGAAAAGAAAGAAAAAAAAATTGTTGAGAACATCAATGAGCTTCTAAAAGTATTTAGGTTTATATATATATTTAATTAATTATCCTCGAGGTATTTTTATACAAATCAAATGGCAACCTAACGTTTTTTTTTTTTTTTTTGCTTGGTTATCCACACCGCATCATCTAGCCCCAAGGTAAGCTGCTGTTAAACAGAGCTGTGTTTATGGGTACTAGATGACGGATATATACTTAATACAATACAATACATTAGATATTTTTTTTTATTTTATATAGAAAATACCTAGCACACCCAGAACAGATATTTGTAGATACAAACATTTGACCCGAGGCGGGAATCGAACCCGTAACCTCCGCGTCGCAGGCGGACCTGCGCCCGCTGCGCCACATCGGTCGTCAAAGGCAATCGGTCAAGGTTAGAATAACATACAAAATATAAATTAATACACAAATATTTATTATTTATTTACTTAAGTACTTTATTTAACACGGATAAACCAATTACGTTAATTAAAGGTATTAAAATAATATAAAACAGCTCTAAGAATATTTACAGTAAAAATAATAATTTATGGAAATAAAAAAGATTTTAACTTTAAAAAGGTGTGTTACAGGGTCCTCGACTTTGGACTCGACTCAGCATTGTGCCGAATAGATAGGTTTGTCTACTACCCAACGCTGGTTTTCAGTTGAGACCAGGATGGTTATTTATTATTATTTATTTATTTATTTATGGCAAATGCTCACAAACTGAGAGTACTTAACTTATGAATTAGGGGGTCGGACATGTGCAATTTTTTAAAGTTAAATTTTATGATTTAGGTTCAATTTAGTGCAAAATGATTAACTAAATACAATTTTAATGGTAAATTTCATTTTGCGCTTGAATCCGGTTCGCTTTATTGCGAGCACGCTTTGAGCTCGTGTAAAACTGTGTAATCAAAATGAACCTTATTGTTTCTGTATAGAGTTCAAACTGCGGATTATTGCTCGTATCTTAGCCTCAAGGCAACCCGCGAGTAATACCTCTGGTATTGCTAGCGTCCATAGGCTGCGGTAACCGCTTACCATCTTGTGGGCCGTACGCTTGGTTGCCACTTCAGTTGTATAAAAAAAAAAAAAAACATACTACTCATAGTTTCTGATACCAAGGGCCGATTCTACTAATAGACAATGTATAACATTCTATTCAGTCCCATTCTAGTTTTAATTATTACTTCATGACTATACATACATAAATATAATATTGTGACTGTTGGATGTTTGTTTTTTAGTAAAACAGATACAGTATATAATTTAATTATAGTTTTTGAAACTATCATGGTTATTAACATAATTTTCAATAAAACGGGATTGTAAGAACTGAGTTCTCCTGTGATCATTTTTTTGACGACCAATGTGGCGCGGTGGGCGAAGGTCCGCCTGCGACGCAGAGGTTGCGGGTTCGATTCCCGCCTTGGGACAAATGTTTGTAGGATCTGCTAATATTTGTTCCGGGTGTTCTGGGTGTTTTCTATGTTTAATATATATATATATATATGCATTGTATTGTATTAAATATATATCAGTCATCTAGTACCCATAATACAGCTCTGTTTAACAGCATCTTACCTTGGGGCTAGATGATGCTGTGTGGATTGTCCAGCATTATTTATTTATTTTATCATTGTGCATGTGATTGCGCCGAAATATCGGGAATCAATAAAACTCACAAATCATGGTAAATATCCCGTTTTTAGTGAAAATTATAGTATGGAATTGTTATAATAGACCCGTGTTTGCAAACGAGGGTTTTTAAGTTATCAGAAGTCGGTTTCGTGTTCCTCAGCTAAACAGTCATTATGTCCGGTAAGTGTAACTTAAGACCAAAACGACTTGTATTATTTTAAGTCATAAATTATTTTTTTGACAAGAGTCTGGTATTAAAATTTAAAAAATTATTGTCTATTTTATTTACTAAACTTATTTACTTTGTTTTACTACTAAATCTTTAGATAGTAAAACAAAGTTCCTTTCAGCCTGCGCTTAGATCTTTAAAAATATTTAACGGATTTTAATGCGGTTTCGATCAATGGATGAGAAGAGTAGTAGTTCTCTGTGATAGAGCTCGTCCGGGGAAGAACTACCATATCTATTTCTGCCGACAAGCAGTAATGCTCGCATTGCTGTGTTCCGGTGTGAATGGTATGGTTTCCGGTGAAATTACTGGAACATGAGGCTTTCGATCTTAGCTTCAAGGTGGCAACCCGCGAGTGATACCTCTGTTATTGCAAGCGTCCATAGGCTGTGGTAACCGCTTACCATCTTGTGGGCCGTACGCTTGGTTGCCACTTCAGTTGTATAAAATATATATAGATAGAGTGGTTCACGAGAAAGGCTTATTACGTATAGTTCAAGCACCCGTGCGAAGCCGGGGTCGGTCGCTAGTAAACTATTATCTGGAAAAAATCTGTCTCCTTACCTTCACGTTTGGCAATTCTATAATAGGTTATTCAACAAAATTGAAAAGTACCCTACTACTACTAAACCACCGTTAAAAAACCGTTAAAAAATTCACCTTCTACAGTGCCTGCATAATTGATATCAGAACACTGGGACCTGTGACGAATAAATCTGGATTGTATGCTAACTTTTAGTAATTATTTTGCAGTTCCCGAAAACACTACTCATTTAATTTGTAGTTCTCTAGTTCAAAAGATATGAGCATTTGTTTGGGTCCTCACATCCAGAAATCAGGATTATAAACCACAGAAAAGTAATGCTTGAAGGAAGAATATCTGGTATAGCGGTGGTGGTATCTACCAGCCTCCAGATTGCGGAACTCGGTTTCAATCCGATTTCAATAAGCTGCCACATTCATACGAAATACGTCGGTTTTTGATTGAAACCAAGTGAAATCGACTGCAACCAAATAACGCAATCGGAGGGGGCTGTACTCTTGTGGTTTGTGGTATCGTATCCACTATGACGGACTCTTGGCCATCGGGCTTTTGTCATCTAAGTAATCGTACATAGATGAATAAAAGCTTGGGACGAATGTGCTCCAACTCTACTCGGTATCCATAACAATAGCAAGGGCATGCCAAAAAAAGCGATAGGAACCCAGCCGGTATTGTTGCCAGTTCTTTTACGGCATGGGCGCGTTGGAACTGGCGTAAATTTTCCTAGCTTATTATTATTATTATTTTTTATACCACTAAAGTGGCAACCAAGCGTACGGCCCACTTGATGGTCAGCGGTTACCGTAGCCTATATACGCATGCAACATCGTAGATATCACTTGCGAGTTACCACCCTGAGACGTTAAATGGAAAGTCTCATGTGCCTGTAATTTCACCGGAAACCATACCCTTCGAACCGGAACACAGCATGCGAGCATTGCTGCTTGGCGGCAGAAATAGGTATGGTGGTAGTCCTTCCCCAGACGAGCTCTATCACAAAGAACTCTACTACTCATAAGACGTTTCAAAGTGATCCTTGTGATTTTATTGAAATAAACCATTTTTGAATTTTGCATTTCTGAATCTTGCTGATAAGATCTACCAGCTTGAGTGAAACCTAGTGTCAACTGAATTTTACAGAATAGTAGCCCTTTTGGAAAATTTATCTTACATGCTGTGATAGAAATCTTTACAGCTATGTTAAATAAAACCTTAATCAATGGGGTTTCTGGGTTTCTGTCATTTACAAGAATAAATTAAAATGAGAGTACCTACCTATTTAGTTTTGATTGATAATTCTTTTGGTTCAGTTTATTTTTATTTGTGATTTATTTAATTTTCTTATTTTTATGTTTACTGTTTATTTTGTTAAATTATTAATATTATTAATTATTGTATAATTAATATAATTTTGTTTATAAGGTTATTTTCAAGTTCGGTTAAATAGGTATACAATACAATAATATCAACCATGGACATGAACTTAACGCCTACCTTAACGCATGTTGAGCAGAACAGCCGGCAAACCCTCGATTTTGGGTCAAGTATTTATAGAACGATGGTATGTAAGTCTGTATACCTCAGTAACCATGGAGCTTTTTTGTGCATGACAAACGGCTAACTTCACAACAGTCGAGATCCACCTGCAGTATGTACCAAACATATTATCGATGACCTGTGCAGTAGGTGAGTGTCTGATTCAGATGCAAGAGGTAGCAGGTTCGATTCCCCGCTATGGGAAAAATCTTTGCATTTGCAAATATTTATTCCAGGTCAGTCAGTCAGGTGTCTTCTTTCTACACGGTTTAAAACGATGGTTTAAAACAGACGTTCTTAACCGTGTAGATAGTGGTATCATACCAAATTACGCATAATTCAAGAACCTGCTTCAGGCGGCCTAAAGCAATTTCTACACGGTTTGAAATAAAACTAATGTTTTAAACCATGTAGATATTCCTTTACTAACTAAATAAATTCAAAACGGTGTGGCTCCTAGAAACAGTGAAAAACATAGGTAATTGCTTTGTTTAAATTTCAGGTATCTCTCTCCATTCCAGAAAATCTAGCCAGGGATCCTTTCAGGTATGCTCTACGTCAATGTATTATATATTTAGTGTTTTATGAGAGATAAGTAGTAAAAATACTGATACTTAATGAATGAGTCATAATGTTGATAATATCTGTGGCGCAGTGGGGGAATGTCTGGCTAGGTGCATTGGTGCAAAACGTGCAAAATTTTGAAAAAATCAATTGTTGCACGTTGGGATTCGAACCTTATGAAAGAGGATCACTCTTACTAACAGTATCCGTAGGTACCTACCTAACCCAGTGCTCAGACGGGTGCTTATAGTGTTTATACTTAGATAGGTAGGTAGATAGATATGTAAATTAAGTAATATAGGTAAGAAGTCTATGGCCTATTATTTTGTTGCAGCTTGCAGTATATTTACTCGTCAATGTTTGCTTCAGTTTTAGAGGACACTCTCACAGCAATGCAAATATTAGGTGAGTTCACTTATATTTAAAGCTGGAAATCAACGTACTTAATCAAAATGAAACAACACACTTGAATAACACCTAGCCGTTTAGTCTTATTTGCCCCAGTAGGTAGGTTGCTTGCTACATGCTCTTTCTGATACCATAGTATAACTTGTTTAGAAGAGTAGGTAGACCATTGTCTTAGCAGTGGGAACATTAGACAGCTGATCGTTTATCCTCTAGGAGAATGCAACAACGAGCTGCGTATAACGAGGACCATGGCCGACATGGTGCACCTCCGCGCCAACAAGTACAAGGTGGAGCATCCCCATGTGGAAGACGAGCTCGAGGGAATCAACCCGAAAGCCCTCGGTAAAGAGGAATATAAACTCATTAAGCTGGCTAATGACAGGTGCGTTGGAACCTTACAACTTCAGTGTTCAGCTTGCGTAGGCCCAAAGAATAGATAGTACCTAGAGGTAGTGGGAAGGATCTCGGCCATCGATAAGTTTTTTTTTGCGCAAAGACAATTTAGTTCGAAAAAGCCTTAGAACGTGTTGTTATTCTAAGGAAAAAGCTCTATTGCGCAACTTCACGACAGCTGATATCCGATGGCTACTATACCTACTTACCACAGACGTACGAGACTCTCGCAAAAATTTTAGATGTCTGTCTAATAATTTATCTGCCCAGATTCTGAATATGTTTAAAAAAAATAAACGTGTCCAGAAATCGTTTATTTAATTAGGTACCAGCAAAGGCTGGTAGGTAATATGAATTACCTACCTACCTATTCGACTGCCTTTTCAATGCCTCTTACCTCCTCAGGAAATACGCGTACGAAACGCTGTTGATGTTCTACTTGAACCTCTCGCTGAAACGAACCTACAGAACCCTGGCGCAGAGAGTCTTTGAAGCGATAGACCGGGAGACATACCACTTCAATTTAATAGAGGATGAAGCCAAAAATAGAATGTAAGTGCATATACTTAGGTATAGTTCGCACGGCGGATCCAGGCTTCCGTGAAGTTAGCCGTTTGTGATACGCAAAGACAGTTTAGTTTATAAAAGCTCCATTGCGCATCGAAACGGCTAACTTTATGACGGCCGAGATCCGCCGTGAGAACTATAAGTTGCGTACTGCCAGCGGATTTCGGCTGTCGTGAAGTTAGCCGTTTGTGATGCGCAAAGACAATTTCGTTCAAAAAAGCTCCGTTGCGCATCGAAACGGATAACTTCACGACAGGCGAGATCTGCTGGAAGCAATTACTATTAATATTTGAATTTTTAACTGTAGGTACTAGAGCTATGGCATAGGGTCTAAGTACAAAACTTTATCACGATGTTTTTGTCCATAAGAGTAGCTTGGTCGTAGGTTTCCACACTTCGCATGCAAGGAGCGCTTGTGAATCGTGACGTAGCTGGCTAAGTTGTTCCTAACAGATCAACGAAGTTAAGCACTTTTCCGCGTAGTCACCATTTAGATGGGTGACCGCCAGTGGCAATTTCAACTGAGCGCTCCCGTGCTTCAGAAGGAACGTTATGCAGTCGGTCCCGGCTTTTTAAAAGTTTTTATGCCATGACAGAGGCCTTCGGGCGGCCTAAAACTCTGTCACCAAAGTTGGCCACTGACTGAGTCAGTAACGATCTTACGAACTTACTTAAGCAAGTGAATGATAACACCTGTTTTAAAAATAAACACGCTTGGCCCCTACTGATAATGTTTAAGCATAACGTATGTTTTATTTTCTAGAACTCAGAGAGAACTGGCCAGGCAGGTACGTCAGCAGAGAAACCACATCAAATCTGTTAACTATACCACAGATTTGACAATAGAAGATCTAAAAACCCAAGTTGAAGTTAGTATCATGATTTCCTGTGTTACCTTTCTTTGGTTTCTGATGGCATTTGAACCCGGCCGGCAACGCCATGACCGCGAGCTGTGTGCCGCGAGCCACCATCTGAATAATCTAAATTCTAAAATATTCACCATCTTAATTAAACAAAGTCTGTCTCAAAAAGCTTACTATAAAATAACCGATTACCTAGATGATAAAAAAGCTTGGGACGAATGTGCTCCAACTTTACTCGGCATCCATAACAATAGCAAGGATTATTCCAAAAAAGCGATAGGAACCCTGCCGGTGTTGATGCCAGTTCTTTTACGGCATGGGCGCGATGGAACTGGCGTAAATTTTCCTAGCTTGTAAGACGTTTCAAAGTGATCCTTGTGATTTTATTGAAAAAAACTATTTTTGACTTTGACTTTGACTTTGAATATCAGCAATATACTTATGCACTATCAGCTCGCAGAAAATTTAAGATTACTTAGGTAGGTAAGGTACATAAGTGTTTATCGGAATCTTCAGAGCATTATTAGAAAAGGTATGAAAAAGGGTAACTACCTACACGCGATGTTACTTGAAAGGTATTTGGGCCCGGCAAGATTTAAAAAAAACCAGCTCAAACAGCTGGGCATTTATACTACAGCCAAACTACAGCGCAAGTTTGATTTCCCTGCTCAACCCTTTTCATTGCCCCACTGCATTGCAGATTGCAGGTTAAGAATTACAAATACATAAAGTAAACTTTCAGGATACCGCCCTGAAGACAGAAATCAATAAGCGCTACATCACCAATTGGCAGGTGGCACGCACCGAGCAACACCATCAAGCCATCACGAACAAGGAGTCGAGTCCGCTCGCAAACATCGGCTATTACAAGACGCGAGCTGACAACGAGCATAGAGTGCATTCCGAAATGGAGCTAATGTTGAACATTTCTACCAATGTTAGTTATTTTAAAGGAAGGTGAAATATAATCTTACTAGCGATAGCGACCCGCCCTGGCTTTGCGCGGGTGCTCAAATCGAAATTTTCGGGGGAACTTGTTAAAATTCTAGTTACTTATTATTATTTACAAATAGCCAATGAATTTACAATTTACCCTTTTTGTAAATTCATTGCCTAAAAGCCTAAAAACTTACCTCCCTGTAGGTAAGTTTAAGATAAAGTTTATTTGTAAAACTTAACATGTGCATGTGGAAGAAAGTTCTGGATAGAGACGATATAGAAAGGCTTAGGCCCAGCAGTGGGAGACTTATGCCCAGCAGTGGGGCGGCATCATAAGTTAGAATAAAAAAAAACAACAATTACAAGGAAAAAACCACGGTTAATTTATTTATTTTATTTTTATCTCTATAGGAAAAACTTGAAAAAGTGGAAAGCTGGATGAACAAATACGACAAGGATATAGAGAAGATGGACCTCAAGATACAAATCACGAAGAACAACCATACGGTCACTCTAGAAGAGAGGATGCGTCTCGAGGAAACGGTAATTAAACTACATTCCATATTTTTTTATCTGAATCTGTAGGTATATATTTATATCTGATAAGTGCTACCTACGTAAAAATGCTGGTGTGAATGTATACTTACTTAGAAAGATGTTTGTTGAGTAGGTACCTGGTTACTTAATAACGCCAGATCGGCTGAACGGATCTCGATGAAATATATAGCTATAGATTATAGTTTAGCACATCATCATGACAGCCTTTTTAATGTTCCCACTGCTGGGACACTGGCCTACTCTCGGGCAAGAGTGTTTAGGTCCACCACGCAGACCCAATGCGGATTAGTGGATGGCACATGTCTTTCGAATTCTTAGTTCTTGAACATGCCGGTTTCCTCACGATGTTTTCCTTCACCGTATGAGAGCACTGGCATTGCCCACATAAATTTTTCGAACTGAAAAATCCTTTTGTGCACGACCGGGTTTGAACCCACGACCTTAGGATCAGAAGGCGGGGTCGCTACCACTAGACCACCGGTGCTCACATAGTTTGGCACATAGGCTACTTTTATCCCGGAAAATGTAGGATTACAATTTCCATGTGAACAAAGTAGGTACCTATGTATAAGCTATCCACTCCTAAAGATAAAGAACGGTGTGTGAAACCCAAAGTTTTTTACCGTTTAAGTTTAAAACCTTCAAGAATTCCAAGATGTTTTACTCATAAAACTATCGTGAACTATATTATACATTTTTACAAACGGGTGTTTTCACGTACCGGTATATCGGTGAAGAGGTACCGACACTGTTTCGACTCAATTTCCTACAATTTTCCTACTGTTTCATCAGGGTTGAGTGATGAAGACTCGAAATTGAGTCAAAACAGTGTCGGTACCTTTTCACCGATATACCGGTACGTGAAAACATCCGTTTGTAAAAATATATAATCCCAAGATGATGCTTAAACTAGACATAATTATAATCCACAGTTCAGCGAACACGATCAGCTGATGAAAAATTGGCAGCACTTCAAAGATGAGCGAGAGAACGCACGCCAGTATGTCGAGAAGATGACCAACGCGGCCACGGCTGTGCAGGCGTGGTGGCGCGGCTTGCTGGTGCGGATGCAGCTGGGTCCGTACAAACCTGTAAAGAAACCACCACCGAAGGGCGATAAGAAAAAGAAGAAGTAAAGTCTATAGACATTCTAGAAATAAACTTTTATTTTTAAATAGTGGTTTGATTGACGCGTAGAAGAAGAGTAAAGTATCAAACTATGTGGTATTTTTTTACGTGAGATCTCGTTTTATAAGAGTCAGGCAGAAGAGGGAAATCTGAGAAAAACCAACAATATGGACAGAGCTGGTGGATGGATGGATCAAGGAACAACTATCTGGGATGGATGGATAGATGGTGTTCTGTGGTAAACGTAGTGCTTACATTCTCTTGGTTCTGTGGATCTAATCAACCTAAAGTAGGTAGAGGTCTCACGACGGATCTCGGCCGTAGTGAAATTAGCCGTTTCGATGCGCAATGGAGCTTTTTCAAACTAAATTGTCTTTGCGCATCACAAACGGCTAACTTCACGGAAGCCTAGATCCGCTGTGCGAACTATACTTACCCAAACCTTTGAAACTGTACTGTCATTTTATTGGTAAGAATAAGAATCTTCTTCTTCTCGAGTTCATCTTCAATCGTTTGTTTTGTCAGATTTGACTTGAGATTTCTTTTGTGCGAATTTTGATTTTATTATTAAAATTATTTTCCCTAGAAGTTTTATCTAATCTTTGCTAACAAGCTAAGTTATTTTTAAGACTATTTTATTTTTATAGGACTAGTTGTGTACTTTTTATTTATTTTATTCGCGATGTCACGAAGTCGTGTTTCACTGAAGAAAGTCGTCCTTGAAGCGACATGGGGATGCTCTACTATATTTGGCCAAAGCGTTTCTAGCGTTATCTTTGAGAAAGTTAGTTTATCTATATTGTGATTTATGTAGTAGTAAGTGGAAAGCAAGCTAATAATATACAAAGACGTGCGATTAAGGGATAGCTATATGGTTTAATATTGGTTTAGTATAGGAAGCGATGGAAGGTGGGAGTAGATTATTTACTTTATCTTAATGTTATGGGCCACGCCTGACTTTAACAGCAGCAGTGTCATTATATTTCTGTGTAGCACTGCACTCCGTTCGTTACCCCGAGACGGAGTTATTGTCTCTTTTTCACTTGGTACAATACAGAACCATAATATCTAGCGCTGCGGTAGTACCCACCAAGACGAACTCTCACTGAAGAGTTTTACCACCAAGTACAAACAGCCCTGAGGAGCAACTGATTAACTTACGTAGTTAAGTGACTATACCAGCCAAGACCTCGAGGAGTAGATTGGAGCAGTAGTTTGCTTACAATGTAGCCTGTAGGTCGAGGACATCACAAAAGTCAAGATGCAAATATTATTTTAACATGTTTCTTTCTTCAGGAATCTGGGGTTTCTCTAAAAGATGATGCACCAACGGAAAATTACAGGTTTTTTTATAATTTTAGTATATTAACGTAATTTTTCTTGGTAGGTATTACAGGATTAGGTACTTCATATAATATACCTACTATATCTTTTGCAGCTTACAGTTTTTCAACTCGTCGTTGTTTGCTGCAGTTTTAGAGGACACCATCACACAAATACGTATTTTCTGTAAGTTAAGGACATCACATTTATTCTATAAAAAATCGTATGAGTCAGTGGCCAAACTCTGGTGACAGGGTTTTTAAGCTGCCCGAAGGCCTCTGTCATGGCCTAACAACTTTGAAATAACCGGGACCGACTGCATAACGTGCCCTCCGAAGCACAGGAGCGCTCAGTTGAAATTCCCACTAGCGGTCACTCATCCAAATGGTGTCTACGCGGAACAGTGCTTAGGTACCTAACTTTGTTGATCTGTTAGGAACAACTTAGCCAGCTACGTCACGAGCGGTCCTGTGGCGCTCCTGCCGTCATAATTAATATTCGTTCGTGTTTTAACCTCTAGCGGAATGCAATAATGAACTTCGCATAATGAAGACAATGTCCGACATGGTGGATCTCCTTGTCAATAAATATAACGTTGAACAACCAGCTGTGAAAGACGAGCTCGATGGGATAGACCTGAGAGCCCTCGACAAACAGGAGTATAAACTAGATAAGCTGGCCAATGACAGGTGTTTATTTACTATTCTGGCATGCACTGGGGCCAAGCGGGGAATTTACTAGGTAGACATGCCCGCGGGCAAGTCTGTATACATGCCCGATGGGTCTTGCTACTAAGTAGGTACTATAGGACATATACTAGCTAACATTGCGCTTGCACACCTATAGTATAGGTGTGCAAACGCAATATTTGCTAGTAGGTATATGTAGGACCGTCGCAGTTATTCTGGCATACTGACTGCGACAGTCCTACACTGTACTAGACCTATAGTAGTAAGGTCCGGCGGGCATATCCGTCTATTAAATTCCCCGCTTTAGGCTGCTTTCCACCAAAGATTTGCGAGGATAGTGTTTTTAGGAACCAATAGAATCACTTCATTAGAGCTGTCAGACAGAGCGAGGCTAGGTAAATGAAGTGATTCTATTGGTTCCTATCCTAACAAACACATCCATCGCTAGCGCTACACATCCTCTCACATCTCTGGTGGGAACGCAGCCTTACTCTTGAATCTAATGACAATTCCGATCCAATCCAATTAATATTTCTGGCTGTCAAATTTTTGTAGGTAGGTACTACTGGTGGTTTAGTGGTAGTGACCCCTGCCTTCCGATCCTAAGGTCGTGGGTTCGAATCCGGTAGTGCACCAATGAATTTTTAGCTACGAAAAATGTATGTGCGCAATGCCAGTGCTCTCATACGGTGAAGGAAAACATCGTGAGGAAACCGGCATGTCCAAGATCTAAAAATTCGAAAGACATGTGCCATCCACCAATCCGCATTAGGTCCGCGTGGTGAATCAAGACCGAATCACTCTTGCTTGAGAGTAGGCCAGTGTCCCAACAGTGGGAACATTAGAAGGCTGTCATGATGATGAGGTACTACTATTGAAAACAAGGTTGAATTTGGCGCTAGGTTTGCACTCCAATACTTATCTAATACCGATCGATTGGAATTGCGTCCAAGAGAGATGGGATCATCATATCATGATGTTGATGAAAGGATCCAATGCGTCTTGAATGGAGGCCCACTTTCATGTATGATTCCTCCACAGAAAGTTCCTATACGAATCGCTGTTAAAAACCTACCTAGATCTTGGTCTGAATCAAAGTTTCATATCCCTGAACGAGAGCATCGAGCTGGTGGTGAACCAGGGGGTACATCGCGCTTACGTGCTGGAGGACGAAGTCAAGAATAAAGTGTAATGTTTGCAATTGAACTAGATCTAGAACATCCATTGGTTTCTAATCATAACTTGTGGTACGGTACGTCAACTCGTGCCTGACATCTTCGATTGACTGACGTCACATCTTCGATAGAAATACCTAGATGATGAGGACGTAGTGATTTATTTGAGACTGAAGGATTTGGACTGACGAATTTAAATTTAATCAGCTTGACCTTATTGACTACCTATGTGACTTTAAACGATCAAACGATTCTAAATTTGTCCTTTATTCGGGGTCTTTTGTTTAGTTTAGACATCCATTCATCTGACCTTTATGTAATGATGATAATGCTCACCTTGGTAACGTTAGCCTGAAATGCCTCTTGTGAGTGAGTTTTTCTATTCGAAATAGGATAGGAGGAATAGGATCAATTTAAACTAGAAAAAAAACCTTATTTCGAATGGCAAATATCTCTTACAAGAGTGTGTAGTGTAACTATGGATCAGTTCCAGAATCCTTATGATGCTTTCCAGGGCTTCTAGAGAACTAGCTAAGCAGTTGCGCTTGCAGAGAAACCACATCAAGTCTGTCAATTACGACACTGATTTAATGATTGAGGACCTGAAGACCCAAGTTGAAGTTAGTATTTTGCAACCAACTTATTACTTTTGTCAGTCTACCTGTTGGCCATTCTATCATCTGCGCTCCAGTGGATAAAGCTGTGTTGGTCATTATGAAACTTTCTAATACTATTGTCGTGAGCTCAAATCTCATAAAGTGCACGAATAGGTTTTCGAAGTTGCTATTCCATAAATAAGATAATAAATAAGAGCACTGGTCTAGTGGTAGTGACCTCGCCTTACGATCCTAAGATCGTGGGTTCGAAGCCGGTCGTGCACCAATGGATTTTTCAAGTCCAAGAACTAATGATTCGAAAGACATCGGGACTGCTCCGCATTGTGTCCTCGTGGTGGATTAAGACCCAATCACTCTCTCGAGAGAAGGTCCAGTGTCTTATTCGGCATACTTTTCAGGATACAGGAGTGGCAACAGAAATCAGAAGCCGTTACATCAGCAACTGCCAAGTGGCGCGCACCGAACAGCACCATCGAAGTATCGAGAACAAGGAATCTGCTCCGATGGCGAACATTGAGTATTACAAGACGAGAATGGACAACGAGCAAAGGGTGCATGCTGAAGTGGAGCTCATGAGCAATATTGCTATCAACGTAAGTCATTTATCTATAGACTCAAAGTCAAATAATCTTTCTTAAGTTTTATTGTAATATTCCAAAAAAACGTTTGACTCAGCCGAAACTTGAACTCGCAACCTTCATGCTCACGCGCCAAAGCTCTTGGTATACCTACCTAACCTAGTCTTAAATTTTTTCTCGTGAGTGTTTTATTAAATAAATAAATAAATAATGCTGGACAATCCACACAGCATCATCTAGCCCCAAGATAAGCTACTGTTTAAACAGAGCTGTGTTATGGTACTAGATGACTGATATATACTTAATACAATACAATACATGGATAGATATTTTTTATTATATATAGAAAATACCCAGAACACCCGGAACAAATATTTGTAGATCGTACAAACATTTGATCCGAGGCGGGAATCGAACCCGCAACCTCCGCGTCGCAGGCGGACCTGCGCCCGCTGCGCCACATCGGTCGGTTTTATTAGGTTCAATTTATTTTCTCTTTTGGCACAGTATATACACTTTATATTTTTCCCTAACTAGGTAAGATATTACATTGCTTAAAAATATATAAGTACTTAGAGTAGTAATATTATAATTATAGTCCTATTAGCTAAGGCCCCTTTCTGGTATAGGCCTCCTCCAAGTTTTTCCATGATGTCCTGTCGTTAACTTTCTCCATCCAGTTTAGTCCTGCGACTTTTTTATTTCGTCTGCCCAACGTTCTTGCGGGCGTCCTCTTGCTCTTTTTCCGGTCGGTCCAGACCATGTCGTAGCTTTTCGTGTCTACCTTTTTTCCTGTAGGTAGGTAGGCGCATCGTATGTAGTGTACCTATTTAAATTTCAAATTAGGGATAAAAAGGGTTCTTTGCTAATTCGTCGCATTTCAGGACAAAATTCAAATTGTGGAATCGTGGATGGACAAATACGACAGAGATATGGAGAAGATTGATCTCAAAATACAAATCAAGAAGAACGACCACACAAACCAGTTAGAGTATCGGATGCAGCTCGAGGATACGGTACTGTACCAAGGCCTTTACCATCAGAATCATACCTTTATAAGCAAAACCAGCATAATCTTTTTATAGAAATAACACTTAGAAAAATGAAATTTATCTAAGACGTAAATACAGATCAATTTTCACACAATAAGAACCTATTGTGTTATCATCAAAAGACGATTATATTATGCATTTTTGGATTAAAATAACGAATAAAATAAACAGATTTATAATACAGCACTAGTGACAAGTTGGTTTCTCCTAAAGCTCAATCACTGAATGTGTGAAGTACAGATGATATAGTGCCGTGCCCGTGACAGGTTTTTAGATGAAGTAGGGTTGCCCAGCCCCATCTTTTCACATCATCCTCTCGTGGATCTCATTACCAGATATGCGTGTGTAGGTACAGCGGTAGGTACTGTAGATACATACACCAAATTGTATCTCTCGATCTTATAAGCAAGTAGGCTTTACGAAATTATATTCGTTTTGACAATCGTAGGTTCTCTCGAGTGTCCAGCTGTCAATTTGTATGGGATTTTTCGTAGCGCCTCTTTGGTGCGTAAATTGAACCCAAATATCTTGAGATAGTCTGACGACCGATACGTTTTTAGATATGTTTAGGTCAGACGAGTCTTTCGGGATGAGCCCCCTCAGGACGTAGTATAGTAGGTAGGTACTATTTATCTGTTCTGTGCCTCTCTAGCTAGGGCCATATTTTGCTCAGCAACGTTCCTGCAATTTTTTTTTTTTATACAACTGAATTGGCAACCAAGCGTGCGACCCGCATTATGGTAAGCAGTTACCGCAGCCTATGGACCAGAGGTATCACTCGCGGGTCGCCACCTTGAGGCTAAGATCGAAAGCCTCATGCGCAGTAATTTCACCGGAAACCATACCCTTAACACCGGAACACAGCAATGCGAGCATTACTGCTTGGCGGCAGAAATACGTATGGTGGTGAGAAACTCTACTACTCTTATAATGCTAATGCGGTAGTCAGCTTGAGATTTTATGTCATTTCTCCCAACGACATAATTTTCGAGTGAATATGAGAATCGGACGCCCTCAAAAGTCACAAAAGATTCTTATATTCCTTCCTTTTTAGCCGCTTCACTTTTGTGGCAGGTAGGTATTCCAGCCATGACGGAGGCCTTCGGGCGGCCTAGTTGGCCACAGGCACTGACTCACGACTCTCTTGCCTTACCTAGGTAGGTTGGAGGTACTTGACTTTATTGACTGGATAATCTCATGGGTTTCTCTGAGCTAATATTAACTATAACTTCATGGTCCGCAGTTCGCCAAACACGATCAGCTGATGAAAAGTTGGCAGCACTTTAAAGATGAGCGAGAGAAGGCACGCCAGTATGTCGAGAAGATGACCAACGCGGCCACGGCTGTGCAGGCGTGGTGGCGCGGCTTACTGGTGCGGATGCAGCTGGGTCCTTACAAACCTGTAAAGAAACCACCACCGAAGGGAAAGAAGAAGTAACAAGTGAATAATACGTAAACTTTAGAAATAAACTTACCTAATTTAATATCTATTACCTGTTTATATTTATTCGTTTGATTGTATTATTTATTTAGAAGCTAGGTAGGTAGGTACATAGATCAATAGAGAGAACTAAGATGCTGCTACTCTTAATAATACGCTAAGATGATTCCTTGATTAAATCCGGAATACCAAGAAATTGATGATTATAAAAGTTAAGTTCTACCAAGCCTAGGTAGGTCCCTAATATGGCGCATGCTACACACTCGGTAGGTAAATATCGTAAATCGTAATCCGATACATATCGAGTGTGTAGCATGCGCCTTATTAGGGACCTACATAGACTTTTTATTTAGAGCTTCTTACCAAATAACCATAGAGAGTTTTGTCAACTGTCACTTTGCGCGAAGCCAAAAAGCAGAGATAAAAACTGTCACTTTTGCAATGTTTTTCGTTTTCGATTATACGACTTCAATAATTTATATTTTTTTTCTAAGCGATTGTTAACTCGAACGTAGGTACTTACATAAGTAATAGGTAAACCTCCTACCAAGGATAATTAACATTTAGTTAGCCATGCCACGGAACCGTGTGAAGAATGTCGTAGATGCATCATGGGGTCGCTCCACCGTATTCAGTCAGGAGAAATCAGAAGAAATTATCAATACGGTTAGTGTTTATGTTTGATTATTTTATGATTCCAAATAAGTGTACCTCCTACCTACAAGTGCTGGGCAAGTGTTCGATAACAAAAAGTATTAAGCCAACTGAGCCAAAAGCAGGTGGGGTTTGGGCTCAGACAATTCTAATTAGTCTGAGGGTTTGGTTCACAGGTATGGGGATATATACATATAATTCTTTGACTTTAATACAGAAATCTTTGACTATTACGCTCTTGGTGGTGGATGGGTTGTCACGTCAAGTCAAGTTTTGGACTTGCCCGCCAATAAAGAAGGCAAGTCTAACAAGGCGGGGCTTGGCGCTACAGCTGCTGCTGGTGCTCGACGTTCAAACTTCAAAATGAATTTTCTCCCGCGTCAAAGTTATTTTTCAAGAAGGCTGAGTTAGTTCCACAAATCGCCACCGCCAACACTGTAATCATAATCTGTCACTGTCATGCATATATAAAATAGTGCTTGCAATTAACAATCGATAAAATCGATTTTAACTACTTATTAGGTGGCACCCACCGTACAGATATTATTAGCACTGATATGTGGTTAGTAGAGTTGTAAAAAGTATTTTTTAATAGTTTTATTTATTTTTTTATATTACAATACTGTATTCTAATATACCTACAATATATTAGGTATTTAGATTTATTTATTCAGAAATGATAAAAGTTCACAGTATTACTTACTATATTACTACAAGAACACTTGCTATCATAAATTAAAACTTAAAAATTATTTTAACATTCCAATAATTAAAGTGCATCGATTGTCAGCAAAAAGGTCGACTTGTTGAAACTCGTGTACAAATGCGTATTAAATATTATATTATTAAATTTATGTTGTACCTACTTATTAAAGGAGGAGCCATTGACACTGGAATTGACTCAATCTCAAGAAGTAATAGAAGAGGACACATTGTTAGATGATAAGGACGACGACATCGCAGCTTTCGCGACGTAATACTTATTTTTTTAGAATAAGAATAAGAATATTTTTTATGTAAAACTTTTTTTTTTATACAACTGAAATGGCAACCAAGCGTACGGCCCACAAGATGGTAAGCGGTTACCGCAGCCTATGGACGCTTGCAATACCAGAGGTATCACTCGCGGGTTGCCACCTTGAGGCTAAGATCGAAAGCCTCATGTGCCAGTAATTTCACCGGTAACCATACCCTTCACACCGGAACACAGCAATGCGAGCATTACTGCTTGGCGGCAGAAATAGGTATGGTGGTAGTCCTTCCTCGGACGAGCTGTTATAAATGTAAGATGGTAAAATTAAAAATACAAAAATAGTCCAACAGTTTGCCCTTTTCGGACGTACAATATGCATAAAGTTTGTTTACACACAATAATACAATGTAGGTACCTAGTAGCACAGACAAAAATGGTACACTTAGTACTTAGATTATTATAAAAGTTGAAATTAAATTTAAACACATTCATCATTTTATTAGTAAAATATTGATTTATTTTGATTAACGTAACAAATTAATGCTCTATCTTTACGTTTTAGTTTACCGTACCTGCAAGCATCTCTTTTTGGAAGTATTTTAGAAGACACCATAACTCAGCTACGTATTCTAGGTAACTTTGTATTTTTTATCATTGTCATAACTTACTTAGTTACAATTACAACCTAGCTTTAAATAAGATTCAAGATTATTTATTTGCATCTAAAAGTGCTACATTACATTATTTATGCAAATAAATCATCTTTAATCTTAATATACTTAATAATAATTTCTTTAGATGAAATACCATTTAGATACAGGGTGACTCTCTCGACCGCCCTCTCTCTTCCTCTGAGGGTAAAATCTAAGCGGCTATAATGAGAAAAATTTTGATATGAGTCACGGGCTCGATTTTGATAAAAATAAAAACTGTATTACCTACTTTCTTTTTTAAATATAGTTTTTATTTATATCAAAATTAAGCCAAAATTAAGCCGAGAGAGTCACCCTGTCTCTAAATGTTATTAAAATAGGCAGATACACTGCAGGCAAGTTGGAAACTATACAGACTAGATTCAAATGGTTTTTACTATTTGCAGTTGAATGTAACAACGAGTTAAGAATTATCAAAACCAAATCTGATTGGCCTTACTTGCTAAGCGTGAAGTACGGGATCAAACAACCAACGTCTGTTGATGAGTTGAAGGGTATCGATCCTTATAATCTTGGCTGCAATGAGTACAAAATAAATAAACTTGATTACGACAGGTAACTTCGTTTTTTTTCTCACTGATATTTGAATATGACTGTTTAGAGATTTAAAGATAATTGATAGATTCAGGCGTTACTTTGCGAAAATCCATTACAAAATAAAAAACAGACGAAAAATCTCTAGTACTATTCCGCTTAACCTTTTAACTGATGAGGTCACACAGTTAACCTCAAAAGAAAAATATCGACACGTGTTTCATCCCTCCACGGGACATCCTCAGGACCATCGACTTGTTCTCCGGCAGACGTGTTGCTCCGTCGAGCGCTGGAGCCAAAGTGAGAATTCGATGCGACAACCCCACTATTTATAGTCTCAACCGGTATGGCCACTCCCACCTGCGTTCTCTGAGTCAACGCTACTTGTTGTAAACAAACGAAACGTTTCGTTTGTTTTAAATTTAAAATAGTGGGGTTGTCGCATCGAATTCTCACTTTGGCTCCAGCGCTCGACGGAGCAACACGTCTGCCGGAGAACAAGTCGATGGTCCTGAGGATGTCCCGTGGAGGGATGAAACACGTGTCGATATTTTTCTTTTCTTTTGAGGTTAACTGTGGTAACTGTGTGACCTCATCAGTTAAAAGGTTAAGCGGAATAGTACTAGAGATTTTTCGTCTGTTTTTTATTTTTTAGATTTAAAGATATTTTCACTACGCCAAATCTACAGTTTCTTCTAATCTACAAAATTTAAAACAACGAAAACCCAAACTACCTAATACCTGGTTCAACTCCTACCTAGACATACGTGCAAACATATCAGATGGTTCTGGTTGACTGATTTGTTTTATAGTAGGTACTTATATCTCCTGTGTTGTGTATAATAATAACTATAATAATAGCCACAGACTACTCTTTTCTTAGGAGGTGATAGATGATTGAGTGAGATCATAATACTTATAATTCTATAAGTTACTATAATAGGTAGCAATATAAACTTATATTTTTACCTCAATGCTTTTCATTGTGTATTTTGTTTTTACCCTACAGAAAGCATGCCACAGACGTAGTAACAGCAACGTACGTAGATCTGTCTATAAACAAGAGCTATAAAGCGCTTGAGAATTTCGTTCATGATATTTTGGCAATAGATGAATACCGCGTATCCTTGTCCGAGAACGAAGCTAAGAACAAAATGTAAGACTAAAAGAAAAATGACTCATCTATTACTAAGTTTTTTGGGAGGGTAGGAGCTAAAAGTAACACCTATCTAAAACTTATAAATATTAATAACACTTTGTACACATTACACTTACATAATTAGTATATATTTTTGATTTAATATTGTTTTGGATCGATCAAGCTCAAGTGGTTGCCAATCCGTCTTCGCCGGGATGCCCTACATTCTCACACTTTTATATAAAATCCTGTTTATCCCTTCTTCTCAACCTTATCTCAAACAATGTTTTGAATTTATGTATCTCTCTTATCCCCGTAATCTTCGCTCATCCAGCTTCTCTCCAGTTAAAGACTACTGTCCTTAATTCAATTTTTTTCACAAAATCCTTTACTGTACGTACACGCGATCCGTTTCTGGAATGACTTACCTGTCCCTATCAGACACTCTAAATCTCTTCCGAGGTCTTCGAATATTTTACTGCATCTAGTTCATCCCAGTAGATATTCGATATATCGATAATTTTTTATATTATTATTGCACAAAATTATGGTTTTATTTCATGTAATAATGATATCATTTTACTTTGTATTGTTTAGACATAGGTATAATTTACTTAATATTATCTAAGTATTTATTGTAGTCATATATTTTGCTGTTTTATTGGAACACCTCTTCCCCTCACTCTGCTTTTAATCCAGTCCATCTTAAGGTTGCCTGGAAGAGATTGCTATTAGGGATAAGGCCGCCCATTGTACAATCACAAATAGTTAGATTTTATTTTTAGTTTTAATTGTTTCTTTGGTGTAACAATAAAGAGTTATCTACCTATCAATCTATATAAGTTACTAATTATACCTCCATAACTTAAGTACTTAATTAATTAATTAACATTAGTAATTATGCATAACTTTTACAGAATACGAAAAGAATTTTACAAGCAATTGAGACAGCAGAGAAATCATTTTAAATCCGTAATTTATGATGCTGATGTTAAAATTGATGATTTGAAAACTCAAGTCGAGGTAAAGTGTAGATGTGTGTGATACTATAAATGCATACTCTAACTAGGTATTGATATAGTAAATAAATGTTTTTTTTTAATGGTAGGTAGTTATGTAGGTAAGTACTTAATAAAAAAAACAATGGTGAAATTTCAGGACGCAGTTCTGGATTCTGAATGCCAAAGCAGATACACTGACAACTGGCAACGAGCTCGGACTGAACAAAATATTCAGACCATATACGATACGGAGATCAAACATTCAGAAACAATTGAATATTACAAACAAAGGACTGATCATGAACAAAGAGTTCATTCGGAGATTGAGCTGCTAATCAACATTGCAATTAATGTTAGTGAAAAGATTTTGCTCATTCTAACATGAACTGCCTGCAGGGTAAGTTGGTAGTGAGGTACCTACCTAATATAATTTCAACGCGTTTGAATTTCAGGAAACTCTGCAAAAAGTAGAAGATTGGATGAACAAGTATGATAAAGACATGGAAGCAATTGATTTAAAAATTCAAGTCAAAAAGAATGACTACCAAAACATGCTTGATAAAAGATTGGACCTCGAAAAAACGGTATCTATTTAAGCTTTAATTGAATCCCTAACATACCTCATGGACTCATGAGTCATGAGTTCAGTCATGATATGTTTATACTTTACAGATTGAGAAACATGACGTACTCATGAAAGACTGGATCCACTTCAAGGCTGAACGAGAGAAAGCTCGTCTATATCGTGAGAAGATGACTAACTCCGCTATCGTAGTTCAAGCTTGGTGGCGTGGCTTGCTGGTCCGCAGACAGCTTGGACCATATAAAGTTGCTAAAAAGAAGGGAGGAAAAAAGAAGTAATTAATGAAACTCACCTAAGAAGAAGAATCAAGCAAAGAAGTAATACTTATACTTACCTACTTACATAACATTAAAGTTGTAGTCGTATTTTTATTATTATTTTTTGTAAGTTTTTAAGAAGATAGTTGTAAAATGTAGGTATTATTAATTACTTACTACTTAATAAATGTTATTGTAATTACAGTGTACAAAGATCATTTAATAATGTAGGTACCTACCGACCTACCTTGGATTACTACAACATAGTCTGGGAGTAAAGATTATAATATCCCAAAAAATATTTTGCCTCAAGCGGGATTTGAACCCGCAACCACTGCTTGATACGCGGGCGCTCTACCAATTGAGCTATCGAGACATATCTCGCTTGGACAAAATAATTTTTGGGATATTATAATCTTTAATATTCCCCTAGTGTGATGGTTAACACTAAAAACAAAAATAACCAATAGTCTGGGAGTGTTTCACATCTAACACAATAACGACATCGTGTGTCGTCCTCAGGATAGAATTGTTTGCAGTTTTATGTTTCATTTTCATTTCATTTTATAATATTCATTCATGTTTTCTATACAGAATACATTTCAGATGACAGGGGCTTAAACCGGCCCCCTGCCTTGACCGGCTTCCCGTGTAGCTTAGGACTCCCCTTATTATTATTATTAGGATATAAAGGTGTTCTGTGTCATTCCCGATTTAAATAATTTAATTTCAGTTAATTACGTTAAAGAATAATAGGCACGTTGTGTATTAGAGCACCCCTACTTTACTTTATTCCTCTATTTAAAGCTCCATTCCATGGGTTCAACCGTTCAACGTTTTTATTCCAAGAAGGTTAAACCTTAAAACAGCAAGGTCTTCTTCTTCTTTTTGTACTTTATCGCGTCTGTGGCTGAGTTTGCCACAATTTAACCGTTTTTTTTATACAACTGAAGTGGCAACCAAGCGTACGGCCCACAAGATGGTAAGCGGTTACCGTAGCCTATGGATGCTTGCAATACCAGAGGTATCACTCGGGTTGCCACCTTGAGGCTAAGATCGAAAGCCTCATGTGCCAGTAATTTCACCGGAAACCATACCCTTCACACCGGAACACAACAATGCAAGCATTATTGCTTGGCGGCAGAAATAGGTATGGTATGGTATTTAACCAATAGTGCCACAGTTTTCAATGCCAAGTAAGACAAGATTTAAAACTTGTCATACATGTCACAAGTACGAATAATGTTCTAATAATCTGTTGTACCGTGTGGTTCTCAAAATAATCTAAACAGACAGACATGTCTGAGAAAGTGTCGATAATGTTAAATCGATTTCAATAATGCTTGTTGACATCACTATCTTATTATGTCCACGGGCACAGAAAAAAATATTATGGTATAACTGTCAGGCTTCACGTGATCAAAAATTGACTGACCAACCAACCAATCAGACGGAATCTAAAGAGAAAACGCAACGCAAATTGACTGACGTGCATGCGTGATGACTAACTGACGACACTTGACGTGACGGACGCGACAGCTCAGCTCAAAACTCAATCAGTGCTGCCAAGTTAACCACTTTTTGGCTAGATCTTCCGACAATTTTATGATTAATTTAGCCAAACATATCGAATCATCATCATCATCTCAATTAGATGAGTAGAAGTGGACCGGACACGTTGCAGGCATTAATAATGAAAAATTCACAGCATGGCCTAGCCATACTGTGATTATAAAAGCAACAGGGGAAGACCAAAAGAGAGATGGATGAGAAAGGCAGAAAATATAATCAGTTGGAGCAAAATGGAGGAGGCCTTTACTCGTTATGAGGTCCTCAAACCTCATAATATAAGTACCTACCAACAAAAAAAATCAGAATCACATATTTTATTTAAATTAATTTTACTTTTGCATTAATTTTATTATCAAACTAGCTGTTGTAGACGACTTCATACGCATTAGTAAGTACCTACAGATTATAATATCCCAAAAATTATTTCGCTTCAAGTGAGATTTGAACACGCAACCTCCACTTGAAACGTGGGTGCTTTATCAATCGAGACATACCTCTATATGTCATAAACCAGACATATGTGTTCACTATTCACCGGCTTCCTGCGACCACTTTAATGTCATCAGTCCATCGGATGGAGGCCACCCTACACTTCATTTTCTAAATGATTTTTAATGTGACCAAACCACATACGAGCTGATTTGAAGTGTGCCGTGGCTTGCACTTAATAATAACATATACAGACTTGCACTTAATTGTAATTTGCATTGGTATGATTAATAAACCAACATTTTTGGTATGTAAAATTTGGTACTTAAACTATGCCTATTGAAATGTAGCTAAAATGGTGAATTGTGTAGCATATTTATTGTATGACTGATGGTCGATAAAATAAATAGTTTTATTTGTATTATGGTATAATTATAGCGTAAGGTTCAATTATGTAAATCACAATTAGTAAACGTAGGTAGATATAAAATAAAACTGTAAAATTATTAAACTAGTATGGCTAAATTAAATTATAGCTACTGAAGTTATAGCAAACGCAATTAGTAAATGTGGTTTTATACAAAAACATAGCGCACCTTTTCTAGCACATTTTGATGGCTATTTTTGTTCTATGGACTTGGCAACACTGCTGACATCAAAATGTAAATGTAAACTGTCCAATCAAGTGTGCAATGCGAATTTACAGCATATATTTTTTCAAATTTGCTTTATTTACTCAAAGATTCTTATAAAAAAATTGCCTTTTAGTAAAGGTGAGGAATGAACTAAAAAAATCTGATCTAAAAAACTTATGGCATTTGTTTGAGTGGTTCAAAAGTTGTTGTCGGCATTTTACCCTACCTGGCTACCTAGCATTCAGACGGTCGCGCTTTGCTTGCCTGTCCTATTCCTATGCCATGTCAGATACTTTTGTGGTAGCACGCGATTGCGATCCTGCATAATTTGCGTGTGTTATTAAATCGTAGTTCGCTTGTGAATCCGACGAGACCCACTCGGTGGTAAAAAGTGACCTACTGAATTTTTGCGCAAGCCGTGGTTTATCGGAGGCGATGAAGACTAAAGTTGATAAAAACAAGAATGGCGACGGAGAAACCGAGGTAAGTTTCTAATGTAATTTGCAGTATTACGTAGATAAACTTCCTATCTCCCAGCGTGGCGTGTGTGCCGATTGATATTACGGAAGGTTTCACCAGCGTTGTGCCTGAATACTGCGCGATTTGGTTGGTAAAATACAATGTTATTATGAAATCTGTGTTTACCAAAGCAGTAACATTACTAGCATCCGATCCATCTACCCCCTCCTAAACAGCTGTAGTTGTGATCTAAATTGTTTCTCTGTAAATACTATTTTAAAAATGTGTTGGTTCAAAATAAACAATATGGTATAGTTTAAAAAACATAGGTAGTTCAGTATGCCCTGTTAAAAAGGAGGCTCTGCATTTGATTCCCGTTACAGTATAAATTTGCTTGATCTGCAAATAATGTTTCAGGTCTGACTGTTGTGGTACCAACCTAATATGACAAAATATTCTTAGGGAATTATTTATATTCATACCATAAACTTTTATAGCTAATGTCTTTCAAATCTGTCCTGATCTTTGTTCATTGACATAAGACAATTTATTTTATGAATCAAGCTCTTGAATATCACTATGCATTACTGAGGCCTTCAGGCGGCCTAGAAACCATCACCAGAGTTGGCCACTGACTCATGCGAATGAACAAACAAACTAACTATACAAGACCTATGTGAGCTTCACTCTGAATCTTGCCTAAACCTTAAATGACAACAAAACCTTGAAATGTATGATAAAATAATTAACCCATGGGCTTACAAATGCAAAGAGTAAAATGCATTGTCAAAATGAATGAAGTCTTATAACTAATGCAATAGAGATGTAAGTGAAATGATTTTCCTCTTGTTTTGGTTTTTGATTCTTGATTATGATTGTTATCAACATGTAAATATAGTGTTAAGTTCTCTCTCATTTGCTATCAACATTTTTGTATTCAGGTTGTTGTAAAGTGCACGCCTTTGTGTATTTTATAAATTGTGTTTTTGTGTTTTTGCTGAGTTTGTTGTGTGTTCCATCTTAATGCTACATTAACAGTAGAAAAATGGCTTGTAGTGGATATTTATATCAGTGAAAAACAAGAGTATTTTTTTATCTAAGTACTCACTAGCAAACCATAACCACACATTGGTGACCACTTGGTATTTTCATGTGTCTTGGAGGATTTTTTAAGCCATCAACCCCGACTATAACAGGTTAAGCCATGACAGAGGCTTTTGTATAGCTTATAAACTCCATCACCAGAGTAGACTAAATGGCTACTGATGCATACTTACTTTTACATAGCTCTCATAAATTATAGTTAATTCTTAACTAATCAAAGCTTAATTGATGATAGTCAGGACAGGTTTACTCCATTTTTTTTTATTTATAACACACTTTACATTAAGTATAATAATATATGTGGTATGTACCTACCTAATATTTTAATTGCTGATTTGTACAGGTAGGTAATAACATTTTTAAGATTATATTAAAAAATACTATTAACACAGAGGTAATAAAAAACATTCATAAACTTACCTGTTTTTTATAAATAAATAAATAGAGATCTAGATAAATATAAGATTAAGAACATTTAAGGCCTATACACTCAAGTATTTTACTGATAGTGAAAGCTGTTTATAATGATTAAATACAGTATGTTGCTTGCTCTCGTGAGCAGTGGAAATTATATGAATAACTAATTCATAAAATTATCATAATTCGAGCGCATCACGCATCTATTCGGCACAATCGACTGACTGACACACTTCTCTATATGTTTTTGTGCTATTTTTTAATTGATCTCTACTGGCTGCCCGTGCTTCGCTTTTTTTTCGTGTGTGGAACCTTCTACCCTTGAATATTATGCATTATTAATGAAATACCGAAAAATAAATCCCATCAATGCGTACTAACAAAAAAATTCGCATGATGTATTGATTGCACACTAATAATTATTGCGGCGACGACCGACGATAACGCATTATTTTTAATTTCTCTTGACTGTGTGTTAGTAGGTACATATAATTTCAGCTGCTAATTTATAGCCCTTCAATATCCTGATTATTTATAGCCCTAACATATCCTGCTCATAGGCTCATACTTGGAACTAAAACGGGATAGATATCATATACCTACCACGATTTGTGAGTTTTATTGATTGACAAAATTTCAAGCGTTACATGCACCATGATCATGGGAGGACTGTCTCGAAAACTCATAAATCATGATAAATATCCCGTTTTTTTGTGAAAATTATATCAATGGTTTTTTGAATGATATAGTCCCGGCTTTTTCAAAGTTGTTAAGCTATTTCAGAAGCTCTGTCACCAGAGTTGGCCACTGACTCATACGAACTTACTTGTACGATACCCAATTATACCTGGACTTGGAAAAGCATTAAATCTTTAAGGTACCACGCGAGCGAAGCCGCTCTGGCAGAAGCAAGTACCAGTAAGTACCAGTAGCAAGACAATAAATGTATTTTTCCTATAGTTCTATTTTTCTTTATTTTGTTCTAATAACTGGCACATAAAAATAATTTACAAACGAAGCTATTGCAGCCATACATCGATAGTTCTTCAGTCAGACATTCAGATTTTGTAATGGGGTTAACACTTAAGCCGCGTTTACATTATTCTGTCGTGGCGTGTCATGACGCGTCATAAGCATATCGTATCCATACATTTTGTATGGTTAGAATTATATTACTAAAGCGCAGTGTGTTGTGACGCATTCTGTAAATGTATGGAAACGATATACTTATGACGCGTCACGACACTCCACGACAGAATAATGTAAGCCTGGCTTACCGCGTTTCCTTACTGACGTTAACTCAATTAGGGATTTTATTTCACCAATAAGAATAGGTTTCTTGAAGATATATTGATGATATTAGATAGAAAGGCTTTTATCACCGCTATTATCGCGGACGCAGAACGGAAAATGGTAATGTGAAGAAACCTACATTGTGCAAGAATTAATTAAAAAGTCATGTGCCATCCGCGTTTTGCGTTTAGTGGATTATTTATCAAATCAAATTATTTTTATCTAATAAAATTACAAGCCTATTCCACGAGTCCATAAAAAAAATCTGGCAACAAACTCGGCTGGGTTCCTAGCTTTTTTCGATGATCCCTCTTCATAATAAAGCTTCAGTGTGGTGCCAATCGAACTAATCGGTAGTGTCGGTAGACTCATGCTAATCACATAGAAAAAAAAAGAAAAAAAAAATAGTGCAAAACCAAATTCAAACTTACAACCCTAGGATCAGCAGGGTCACTGCTAGACCAAGAGCGCTGATATAAGGTTAATGGTTCTCAATTACGTTAATAGTCTCCAGCTATCCTTAGTAAACATCAATCACTATTGATGTTTACTAAGGCCACTCCGCTGGATATATTATCACTCGCTCGTCGATCTATTGTGTGACTCGCAAACACCCACTTTACCTCATGCTGTGCACCATAGAAGAGTGATATAAATATCAGGGATATTTTTTTAGGACTAAAAAAAGTAAGTTAGTATGAGTCATTGGCCAACTCTGGTGACGGATAATTGATAACCTTTCACACGTGGATAATTGATAACCGCTTACCATCTTGTGGGCCGTACGCTTGGTTGCCACTTCAGTTGTATAAAAAAAATAAAAAAAACACGTCTGCCGGAGAACAAGTCGATGGTGCTGATGATCTCCCGTGGAGGGATGAAACACGTTTCGATATTATTCTTTTGAGGTTAACTGTGTTAACTGTGTGACCTCATTAGTTAAAAGTTTAAGCGGAGGAGTACTAGAGTTTTTTTTTTAATCTGGTGACGGAGTTAATAGCCTCCGGTTATAGCCTAAACTTTGGAAAAGCCGGGGCCGAGACGGCTTAGCGTTCCCTCTAAGCACGAAAGCAGTTCTTTGTGATAAAACTCGTCTGGAGAAGTACTATTTCTGCCGTCAAGCAGTTATGCTCGCATTGCTGTGTTCCAGGTTCGAAGACCTGGAAGTTATAGTCAAGATATTTTTGATCTGTGTCAGGATCTTCTGTTCTGTGATACGCAATGCAGCTTCGGTTAATACTTATCTCTACTGTCAGGTCGGCTTCATGAATTCAGAAATTTAAATACATTACATACATACATTTTAGCAACTGTAATTTTCCGAGTATCTGAGACCAGCCAGGCTGCGTTTCCACCGGAGATGTGCGAAGATGTGTACTTGTGTAGCGAGGAAAGTGTTTTTAGGAACCAATAGAATCACTTCATTAAAAGCTGTCATAGGATTTAGGATAGCTAAATGAAGTGATTATTTTGGTTACTAACAAACACATCCCTCGCTACACATCCTCGCACAACTCTGGTGGAAACGCAGCCTTAGACTCGGTGTTGTGTTGTGGCTCAGTCAAACGTGATAATCAATAGATCAAATAAAGCCGTTCCTATACAGCTATTTATAACTTTGTTTGGTCATCTGACATCATGCATCGAAATTAGTATTCTCTATTCTTTAAACTCTATATTCTGTTCAACCAAAACAATATATCATTTTCTGTATTTTGTAACCCTAACTAAAAAACTATTTTTTAGTATGCGTTAACGTTCGTTTACGAAATAGCAAACTTTGATCGAGCATTGGTCTTAAGAGCCTTCAGACGCTAATTGGTCATTCATTCATCTTGACTCCACCACTGCTTTGCTCCAGTGCTGGGTACAGGCCTCCATTTGCATCTGGTTACCTATCGTTAATTAGCGACCCACCCCACACTACATTGTCGAGCGAACCAAGGGCTGAGTTCCTAGCGTATTCGCTTTTCTGAAAATTAGCAACACGAGGGATGTTCATTGGTTATTTTTACCTGTTATTTTTTACATTATTTATGTAAAAAATAATGCATACTTAACTGACTTTTTTCAATTTTGTTTTTAGCTTAATTCGTTGTATAACATAACTAAGTTACTAATTCTCGAGAATATTTCTTAAATAGTTCAAATCGTTATCTTTAAAAATTGCTAAGTGTGCGAAAACGAAAAGATGCGCGCGCATGTCGACCCTTTGTGTGGGCTATTTTGGTTGCCGTAATCATTGCTATAACCGGTTATGACAATGAAGATTATTTCCTCTGTGCGGTTATGTAACTACCCTATGTTGCAATCAAACATCAGTTGGTTTACAATCAAAGACTGACATATTTTTTCGGCTTATTTACAGGATTTTGAATGAAGGTGATTGCAACACAGTTACATAGTTACCGCAATTGTAACATAGTTACAACTGTGTCCACATTTTGATACTGCAATCGGTTCAAGATCTGCCGTTGTTGCTCCTTTATAAATCATAGAGATTGTAAGAAGTATTATTACGTGAGCAGAGCACAAAGCTAGTGGTTGTTTTAATATTGGCCCTCAAAAAATTACCTGTCTTTTGTTTTGGAATGAATTCAATGAAAAATATTTCTGAATTGGCTCTTTCTTAAAAAAAATTGTAGAATTTTTTTTTATATTAAGTTGAATTTGGTTATTTTTATGATCTTGCTGCAAAATTATGGAGAACATGAGATACTAAGAGGTTTGAACAAGGACAGACTGAAATTTTAAAGTCATTGAACATGTAAATTTATATGTCAATGAATTTCATTTCGAATCTCGAAGCCACAAATATCCAAGCAGGAGCCTTATTCGCTATGACCAAACGCGGGCTGGTTACGATATCTGCGAGGAATCGTTGTTGACGAGCCACGTTTTAGGGCTCGTCTGACTGTTTTTTAAAGTCAACCTTTCGATAGCGAAACTATCGCTATTGAAACAACACAGATACGGATAACAATTTTACAATTTCACACCATGGCACGTATAGAACACGTTACTAAGTTACACGTTTTTGGTACGGAATATTCTAGGTCATAGCGAATAAGCCCCCAGGATGGATATTTAGTGGAGCTGCATTTGGTGCATTTCTTATTTTGCCCAACCTAAAACAACTTTCACCGTCTCGTCCGTTGACAACTTTTGAATGAAAGTATTTTTCCATGTTCAACTTGGGCCTTGGTCATCTGTTAATGGTTTTCGTCTTTATTTGTATAGCTAGCATCTTCCTGCGGTTATACACGCGTAGTCTTAATACTATCGTACGGTAGGTACGATAGATTATTTCCATATAAATCCACCACTTGAGAATCTCGGAAGTTGAAACAAGAATTACTTGAGATAATAAAAGTGGATATTTTAAAACCAATTTTCGATTATCTTAAGAACAACGTGAGATTATAATTGATATTATACTGGTAACCTGTAATTACAGGTTTTTCTTAAACCTATCTCAGGTACTCTCTCACAAAACAGGTTTTTAATAGTGTTACAAATATTAAAAAAAACTACATATAGTATGGCCCTAGACTTCTAAGAAACTTTGTGAAGAGAAAATAAATGTTTGAGGTACCTATTTATTACATGAACAGCTTTTTATAAAAATAACTTTAAAACTTAATAAGCAATCAAAATGCAAAATGTATCATACATAACATATCCATCTGTCACAACATTAATATTTTGAATATAAATAGGCACTGACATGCCTCGGAATAAAATTAATTCGCGTGGGCGACCACCGCTAGTTTCCTCTAATTTACTGCTTCGATCTAGCTTTTTTAATCCTAGAAATCGTAAAAACCTATCACTCTGGAACATAAGTCAAAGTCCAAGTCGCGAGTTGAGTGAAAATTCTGTATCTTGAATCCCATGATCACATAACTCTGTTAGCAACTAGTCTCCATTGATCTCCATCTCAAACTGTCTATTATATAACTGTTTTTTGTTATTTTACTGTTGTCTAACCCGCTTAGTAAAATTTTATTGTACGTTGACATATTCATCTAATTTTATAGGACCTACTACGCCCAAATACTGAAACACTACTCAACCAAAGAAATCTTAAAGATGACTTTTATGACGTATGTCTCTCAAGAGTATCAAGTCAGTTCAAAGCTTCTTGTGCTTTAGTTTTAATGAATAGTCGAAGCCTTAAAGCTGGAATTGGCATTATGACGCATACAAAAAAATCGAAAGATTTTCTACAAATGATTTTGTTTTTGTTTGTTATTTTTTTTCTTTGTTTATTCTTTGCTTTTAGAAGTGTTACTTGAACAAAGTCGTCAGGCTTCTCCATTTTGTATGACGACGACACTTTCGTCAAGCAAATTCTCAAACGCTTTGCATTAGATCATATTTGTTATGATAATAAAGCATTAGATTAGATAAATAAATTGTCGGATTAACCATGAAGCGCCTAAGGCGAATCACAGATTAAGCAATTAGCCGACGCGATAGTCTCCAATCCAATCCAAAAGTCCAATGTTTCGTGGACGTCTACAAGACAAGATGCACTGCACCACAAATAATACTAAGATGTCCACAAATAAATATTCGGATATCACCATTTAGAACCATACAATAATACATTATATTCACATTCTAATTTACATCTAGGTATTTTTAACCTTCGTTATAACGTAGATCCAATGTCTATTGAACAGCTAATTATTTATGCAATCAGACGAAACTTTGTTAATACTAACGTAATCCGCCGCCATTTACCGTTTAATTGTAGGAAACTTGTAATTCGAGAATACAATTTAGAAACCCGATTGCGTTGTCAGGTAGTTGACTATTGATTTTCGTACACAGACCACGTCGTCAGTATCACAAAGGCTTGTAGGTATAACAAGTGCCTCCGTATCATTTGTTTGTCTTTTGCCATAGCAATAAGTCTCACGTAGCCAATTTATCATCGAAATACTCAATACCCCTAGACTCGAAGCTCAAAGTAAACAGTTTTTCTCACGACCGGTGATGTAAAACTGCACTGTATTTTAATTTTAGATTGTTTTGCGCCAGTGATGTCATTCAGAATTTTGGAGGCGCACGTCGCGATTATCTCAAAGTAAACTGTGTCAGTAAAAGTTTTAAAAATTCAAAGTCAGTGGGTTACAAATTAATTAATATATTATACATGAGGCAGATTCTTCAAAATATCTCACGAGTGTTTCTAATACAGTCTAATAAGGTTCATCGTTGTGAATATTCAATTAAGAAAATATAACATTATAATGTTCAGTTTTTATTGGTTTTGGTAATTTTGTGCACCTGTCTTGGGTATAATAAATTTCGTTCATTCAATCAGTGTCATTTGTAGAGATCATAGAGAAAGTTTACCGCATCTTTTGCTAAAACAGAGAAGGTGTTAGTGTACTGTTTCCCGCGGAATATAACCCGAGTGCTTTTGATGTGGCGTTTTAGTAAAAGTTTATTGTTTCTGAGTTTCATTACGTGCCGTCTTTCTAATGTGCCAGTCCTCTGTGCTAATGTTTGGATGTAATTAAAACTATAACTGTTGTACCAAAGTTGTGTAGTTTACAAAGTGAAAACTTGTGGTGAAGTGGAGGTTTGTGTAAAATGCTAATGTCTGCGGCAACCTCAGCCAACATGGCCACTCAATCATTGTCTTCAATGTTCCGGAGACGAAGAAATCGCTCGCCGGTTACGGTGAGTTTCCGATAAACGTTAGTTTCTTATTGAAAAAATAATTTTCGATAAGCGAATTTGTTACGAGTGATTGGTTTTCTTTTAGTAGTACAACGATGTTTTTTCTGTTATTTTACTGACATTTTATTCTCACTTTAGTAACACATTTCAGAGATTATTTCAAGTACAATTACCTTTATTTGTATTTAGCGGTCTTATTTTTCTCCGCTTAACAAAATCACATTGTTTATATAACATAGGTACGTTATACATTCAAGTAGGTCCTTTGGACCAATAGGCTCATGATAAGCCTGATTTCAATCATTTAATTAAAAACGCGTTCCGTAAGTACCGTCAAGTGTTACAATAATGACGATTCAAGATAGACACAAGTTCGAGGTAACGGTCCCGGGCCATCCGCGAGCAAGCCTAGGCCATTAGCTTTTCAACGGCACACTTGCGCCATTAAAACGATCCTATGACCCAACGCTATTCATCTTGCTTTACATTAATATGTAATCTGTAAAAATCTTAATTATATTCTCTTGAGATTGCGTCGTACGTTGTATGTATGTACATTGTATGTATGATGTACATGTACGTTTTCTTTCTTTCGGTTCCACACCAGCACCTTGAGCACCGTAAAGAGCGTGACGATTATAATCTTTCTGTCAATGCATACCGAACCATCCTGATTTCATATCCAAATTGTCGCGTCCTAAAACCAAAGCCTGAAACAAAACCTGCATCAAAAGTCATAACCTCACCACAACATCTAGTAGATGACGTCAGTCTGCGTATCTGTGACGCTCGTAATCCAAAGAAAAGCGCTCAGGGTCGGGCTTTACCGAGACTAGTCTAAATTTATTTTGCGTAAAACAAACATGAAAATCTTTTCTGGTTTACCAGTTCATATATTATTTGTTTGCAAAAATATTCAACTTCATAAATCTTACATTTTAACATCCAAATAAAAACCTTTCAACATAAATTTTCGACTGCCCGCTTGTATAAATATTTTACTGTGCTATTAGATATTTCTTTAGAAATAATAATACATCATTCATTGTACTCGTGCGAAACGCGCCATAAACGACGCGTATTTATTTTTAATTTTCTTTTAATCTATTCAGAATTTTCTTCGTTTTCCACATCATCGATTGAACGCACTGGCAAGGGCATATCTAATTACCTATTAGCTACGAGTTCATTGGCCAATGGTACAAATAAATCACGTTCCACAGAATTGTACGCCCTTCACGCGTTACTCAAGCATTTCGATTTATTTACATACGTTTACATGCGTACACAAGTGCTGAAAATAAATTGATTATTGTGTAACATGCCGACTTGCTTCGAACAAAATTTATTGGGACACAGCACTGCACAGTGTCCCAACTGACACTTTTGTTTTTTTTTGTCTTTATGCCTATGCAAAAACCATTGTGACTCTGAAAACTTGTATCAATGTAAATCCACTACTGGACTATGACAGATATTTGGTTTTTTTTTTATACTACTAAAGTGGCAACCAAGCGTACGGCCCAAAAGATAGTAAGCGGTTACCGCAGACTATGGGCGCTTGCAATACCAGAGCCAGAGGTATTACTCACGGGTTGCCACCCTGAGACGTAGATCGAAAGTCTCATGTGCCCGTAATTTCACCGTAAACCATACCCTTCGAACCGGAACACAGCAATGCGAGCATTATTGCTTGGCGGCAGAAATGGGTATGGTGGTAGTCCTTCCCCGGACGAGCTCTATCACAAGAACTCTACTACTCTTAAAATTATTTATTTATTTGGGGATTATTTATTTCGACGACCAGGTTGGCGCCCTTGAGCAGCAAAAAGTTGCCAGATAGAGCTCCGACCGACAAATGTTTGCATGATCTTCAAACATTTAAAAGTATAAAGTATTCAATCAGTTACCTGTTCTGGTTCTTAGCTTTGCTTAGTTTGGGGCTAGATGCTGTAATTAAAATTTATCTTATTTAAAAAATTGTATTTGTCCTACCGCGGACTTGGGTATCTAATCTACTCCTTCCTCAGCGGGCCAGACAGCCATCGTGACACACATACAGTAGTATAATCGAATTGTTAAAACCTTTGGCCATGATCAGATAAAACATGATTGCTATGGTTCCTTGATCTGAGTTTAAATACCCTCATCAATTACAAGCGTGTCTAGGACTTGCTATCAGGTAGTAGGCTTAGTTTTATCTTGACAGCGTCTATTCTTAACTCGTAGTAATTGCGAAGGCCAAGAGTAGGGATTCATTGCAGTTATGTGCTTCTGCATTATATGATTAATCTACCAACCACCGTAATAGAATATTATATTAATCGGATTTTCGTCTCATAATGCGTAGCTGGGATCATATCTTAAAAATGTCTAAAGTTATGTTTCTTTGGAAGCAGAATGTCGTTTTTTATTATATCTTATTACGTTTTACGAAAACTGCTGAAAATAACCTTCAGAGTTAGGTATCATAACGGTAGGATAGAATGTTTATGCGTTGTCATCATGTTAGTTCACGTAGCTTCGTTGTATTACGTAATACAGCTTAGGGCTGTAAGGTTAGGTAATACAGCTGTTGCCTGCGGCTACGCTTGCTTAAATGAAGGTCGGAATCTACAAAGAGTGTCTTTGATCATCATTTTACCGTGATCGACGTGATTAAGTAACAAACATCTTACATCAAGATCAACATCGTACGGCGCAGTACCACCCTTACCTTGTTAGCATATCATCCATTCGCACCAAGCGCTACAGCTCTACATTTATTATGCGAACTGCCAAGGTGTGGAATACTCTGCCGTCTTCTGTTTTTCCTGACAATTACAATCCGGGCCTCTTCAAGGCTAGAGTGAATAGGTGTCTCATAAACCTTTATGCTCCACCATCGGCCACATCATCGCTTTCCACCAGGCGAGATCGTCAAACGAAGGTCTATTCTTTCTTTCTTTGTTTATTTCTATTCTTGATTAAAAAATAATATAAAAAAAAAGATTTATAATTTGACCGAGCGAAGCATCTCAAGTAGAGCAGTTTCGAGATTGGCCAAAAATGCTTTTGTCCGTTAGTCTTTTATTGTGATTATATCCTATCCTGTATGTAAATTTGAACTAAACAGTGAATCATCCTGTTTCGTCTTTGGTTATAAGAAACATTGCATTTTTTTCCACTGAGTGTGAAATAGGATGCGAGACATGCATGTCACTTACAAACTCAACTCTCAAGTATCATATCGATTATACAAACTACACTGACAATACATAAGAAATCCTAAACCTTGACATTGGATACTCGCTTGATTTATTATTCAATACGTTTTACTGTGTTGAGCGATCGATATTCTGCGACCTAAGCGTATGTATAATGTAATGTGCTTACTATTGAAAAATTTGAAAAATTTAGATTTTTATCTAAATTTTTCAAATTTTTCATTTGTTGTTTTCGATCGCATGGGGGGTACATCCCTACCATACTCTTAAAAATATTTTGGTTTAATAAGACCACAAGGATAATTTTGAAACGTCTTAAAACTAGGTGAATTTACACCAGTTACACGCGCCCCAGCTTAGAAGAATCTGACGGATGGATTCTTAGCTTTTTTTTTCGATAATCTCTCTTCATCTTATAACTCCAGTGTGGTGCCAATCGAACTAGGTGAGAAAAAATGCTTATGCTAAGAAAATAAATATGTAAAAAGCTATATTCCTATATTCCGTTCCAAGTTATGAATTATTTATATTTATATCGTTATTACATACAACACAGAGCTCCAAGTTGAGGTTTCAGATGCATGCAGAATTTCCAAGCTCAAATGCCAAAGTTTAACTCTATAAACTTCCAATAGCACGAAACGGAAAATACCAGGACTTTTCTTAAACAAACACCAGCTTCGTTCGTTTCGTTGTTTTCTATCAAATTGCCAATCAAAATTGATTAGTTGGATGGAAGCAATACACTCCAACTTCAGCCTTGTTGCGTATAGCATCTGTGTTTGTTGAACGGCTGGGAACCCCTTACCAACAAAAGTGCTGAATCTAATCAAATTCCCCTTGTTGTTCATGGGATATTTTCGTCAATTTATTTTCACGTGTGTCATATTCGTTGTTTTATATCATTGCTCATACTCATGCATGAGATGGATTTCATGGAAACAGTTTGCCTTCCATTGTCAAAGTCAGCCGAGCGCCGATGGTGTGTTTATCAACCGCACCCTACTTATTTCTGAGTTGAAGCTGATTTTGAACTTCACCAAAACTGGATACTACTCTTTGTAATCCACTTTTGTTCATATAATAATGAGATAATTTATTTATATGTGGCAATTCATATATACAACGGCAGCCGCGGCCATTAGACGCTAACTTACCGTAAACAACTATAACCGCAATGATTGTTATGTTTACATGTTTCACGAGCTTTACTGCATCCCAACAATTGATGACATGTATATTTAACAAGCAAAGCGCATACAAACGAGTTCGTTTTACCGTCATTGTTCATACCACAGACCTAGACTCTACTTCACACATAGCTTCTTAATTGTTTTGTAATGCACCATGAACTGTTACTTGGAACTTGATTAAGAGATGAGCAAGCTTTTCTAGCTTTGGTATAAGTTTCTAGAAACTTATATTCTAACCTCGATAATATACAGGTTTTGAAAGCCAAGTCGTATAAAAGTTATCTCCTTTATAATAATGGAACTTTGAAAAGTAAGGAATTAAATAGAAATTATTGACGACCGATGTGGCGCAGCGGGCGCAGATCCGCTTGCGACGCAGAGGTTGCGGGTTCGATTCCCGCCTCGGGACAAATGTTTGTACGATCTACAAATATTTGTTCCGGGTGTTCTGGGTATTTTCTATATATATTATAATGAAAAAATATCTATCTATGTATTGTATGTATTGTATTTAATATATATTAGTCAACTAGTACCCATAATACAGCTCTGTTTAACAGCAGCTTACCTTGGGGCTAGATGATGCTGTGTGGATTGTCCAGCATTATTTATCATTTATTTTTATTATTGTGGTTTCTGGGAAGCCTTCCTGGTTTCCTTTTATTTTCTAAAAAGCTTTTAAACTAAGTATCTGAGAACAATCTTATCATCTTTCTGGTAAACAATCAACCTGTAAATTTTCTATCCTGGTTATAAGGTTCATATTTCTTTATCATGATTGTGTTGTTCATTTCTTGAACTGTAATCATAAAGTGGAATGAAAATAATTCCTCTTCCTAACTTATCCAATGAGCAGTATTAAATTGAACTATATTTTAAAATATACTCTTATTTTAGATATTTTATTAGGCATGTTAATTTTCCACATTTGGAATTTAGATGGATGATAAGTGTCATAGTCACACAGACGCTGCAGCACAAATGTTTGTAAGATCTGCAAATATTGTTGGGTTCGTTATGTTATGGTGTAAGGTATGTTAGCTGAGCGCTTCCGTGTTTCGGAGGGCTCGATAAACTGTCGGGTTCTGTGAGTCTACTTTTGCGAACAAACACACTTAGGACTTTTATCCCAGACAAAAAAAAATACTGTACCTGGGATAGCATAAAAAGTGCAGAACCGCGGGTGAAGCCGCGCGGGTTAGCTCGTCTTTCATAAAACTTAAATGTTTCATTATACATAGATCATGATAAAACGTTCTTACTTCTGAAAATGTTTTTTCTTTCATTACTTTCTTCTAAACAAGATATAATAATAGGATTGTTCCGCAGTTGCCGTTGGCGCCATGGAAGACCAGCGCTAAAGTAGTATGTATGCTGCTTTAGCAAATGCTGAATAGCGACCATTTTCGAAGACTTATGATCTACATGTACTCGTATTCCTTAACTGCTTAGATATACACTTTTAATATTATTACCACCTACTATGTATCAACTGTCTCGAAATAAACTTACTTACGTACTAAAAGGTTCAATAAAGGGCAGGAAAAATTCGAATTATTTTCGACGTAAACATCATCATCATCCACAGCCCGATTTCACCCACTGCTGGGTATAGGCTTCCCTTTGTATGTGCCACACCTTTCGGTCCTGGACCGAGAGGTGTAAACCTACATTTTGATCCAATTTTATTGAACCGTATGCTATGAAAGGCTACATGACATGGCATGATGACACGATGCAGTGACACAGAACAGATATTAGTACTACGTACAAAATGGCCACTCCCTACCTCCCACCGGTTTCACTTACCCACCCCGGACGCGAGTTTGCCTGCACTGAAGCTAAGGAAGGCACGTTTATTTTGATTTTGTGTAGGTCCAAGCGTGCGCATGCCAGCGCTAGCGAAAGTGTGCTATCTTGCTCTTGATTGCTATAATTGGGTGGGGCCAAACATGACACTCACACATACAACAGTATCAGTATAGTTCACCTAGCTTTAAGAAGTTACAAAATGATCCTTGTGATATTATTAAATAAAAAATAAAAAAAAAACCGGTTACGTACACAAACCATGCATGAAATGATGGCGACACGTTTGCTTCATACATTTTATCGAGTGTCCGGAGTGTGGCAGTGACATAAAAAAAGGTGGTGCGAAAGTTCGAGTACCTAACGAATTGGCTCATTGTGAACCAAACCATTTTTTTCACTTTAGTTGCGTAACAAAGCAAAGATAATTTAATTCCTGCTGACCTTTTACCTTTTATGGGTAACAAACAATAACCTATTCTTAGCAGCATTTTGTTCTGTTCCACGTGTACAACAAGGATAAGGTACTTGGAATTTTTCTTGTTAGCAGCCCTTTTATTACAAAATTTCATTTTAATTAGGGCGATTCTATGACCCAGCTCTATCAATATCTCTAACTTCTAAATGAATGTAATAATACAAATTCATGTCATTTTCAATATAGATATGGCGATTGGTTATTTTTGTTCTTATAGTGTTAACCATCACACTAGGGGAATACTAAAGATTATAATATCCCAAAAATTATTTCGCCTCGTAAAATGTATTTTTTACAATTTAGTAATTAGAGCGAGATGTGCTGCGCTGGGTCGTAGTATCGCCTTGAGCTTTATCTCGAGCTTTGCTTGAAACGTGAGGTGACAAGTCTATAGGCTTCGGGTAATACACTCAACTTTCAAAAGAACTTAAGTGCTTTGAACTGTTAATAACCGTAATTGTGTAACAACATCACGGAATTTTCTCAGCCCCTAAGCTTTGAATCTTTCCTTCTGTAGGATATTTTTGTTTCTTATTTTAATTTTATTTTATTAGGTTTGCCAACAGTTTATACATGATTACATGAGTAAAATTACAAACGAAGTGTTCTAGGCTACATGTGAAACCAATAATAGGCAAAAACAGCAAACGCAAATTAATTAAAACAACAAATTAGGTATGTAGGTAGTACGTGTAGGTAGAATTGGTTCAACAACAGAGAGCTATCAATACAAACAGGTATAGCAAACAATAAAAGTAGACGTTAAGTGATATGCGCCCGTATGTCTGCGCCCCGCGTTGCTACCCGCGGTTAAACAGATATGTTCCACAGGAACCGATTTTTCTTTTGGGATAAATTAAAATAATTAAATAAATCTTAATTTCAGGCATCGTGGTAATACAATTAAACTAACATAATCTCCTCTTATATATAAAATTGAATTGCTGTGCTATAGTCTCGCTAAAATACCAGAACGGCTGGACCGATTTGGCTAATTTTGGTCTTGAAATGTTTGTAAAAATTCAGAAGGTTTAAACGGTGAGAAAATATACATAGTGTAAAAATTTGCTAAAACTAAAAATAACGCTAGTGAAACCGCGCCGGGTCTACTAGTATAAAATAAAACAAATATAGTTCTCACAACGAATCTCGGCCATCGTGAAATTAGCCGTTTCGATGCGCAATGGAGCTTTTTCAAACAAAAATGGCCTTGCGCATCACAAACGGCTAACTTCACGGAAGCCTAGATCCGCTGTGCGAACTATAATGACTGCGACGTGTGTGTGACGCACTTGCGCTGCGTCAAGTACTTGCCCGCGAAAACGACAAAACAACACATTCTTCGGTCGAAACTCTTGCCTATTTAAGGTCGAATAACTTACGGTCAAAGAAGTGGACCGGCTTGGATGAGGCAAGCTAGAGATAGAGATATGTGGAGAAATGTGGGGGAGGCCTACGCCAGAGAGGCGACTACTGCTTAGATTAATTTTTAATATTTTATTTGTGCACAAAGTTTATTTATTTAAGAAATACAATTTAATTAAAATAAAATGAAATTAATTGTAATCATGTAAAAATGTTTTTAGGGTAGTAGAATAAAAGGCAATTATTTTATTTTATTTATTTTATTTAACTTGCGATCGGAACGGAACACAAGTAGCCTATGTTCTTTCCAGACTATAATATATGCCTGTACAGATCCGTTCGTTCTGACGTGATACTCGTACAAACATCCAAAAAACCAAATATTTCTCTATTATTAGTAAGATAGTAAGGCGCTGGCTGGCCGTACTCAACGTAAAACAGCTACATTGTTGTAGAGAATGTAGAATTGGATTGTATGTTCCGTTGATTCCTTTTGATCCCGTCTAAAGCTAGGTTATATGATACATTATCCCTGGTATCCCTGTAACTTAAGATAAGGTCATGTTACAGAAGACTTGGTTTAGTTTTAAACTAATATCATATAGGAGTGTTCTGGGTATTTTCTGTATATAAAAAAATATATATATTTAAGTATTGTATTGTATTAAGTATATATCAGTCATCAAGTACCCTTTTTTTTTTTTTTTTTTTACGTGGGCAAAAATGCATTTACGCATACCCGTCTGCGGGGAATGCAGACGGGCTATGTCGGACTCCCCGTCGCAGAAAAACTGCGACGTCCTACCGACTAAAAAAGCCCACGATGTTCCATCGTCCTCGGTTTATGGACAGAGCTGCGGGACCGTTCGCAAACTCTCCGTGGCTCTGTCCACAGTCATCAAGTACCCTTAACACAGCTCTGTTTAACAGCAGCTTACCTTGAGGCTAGATGATGCTGTGTGGGTTGTCCAGCATTATTTATTTATATTTAAAGGCTTTTTTATTTATTTACTTCGAGTAAGTGTTTATATTTTTATCATTCCGATTAGCCAACTTAGTCAATATCTTCTTATTATAAAAATTAATTGCTGTGCGTTAGCCTCGATGAAACTCGAGAAAGGTTGGACCGAATTGGCTAATTTTGGTTTTGAAATGTTTGTAAGAGTCCAGGGAAGGTTTAAAGGTGAAAAAGTAAGGAAAAATAACGCGAGTGAAACCGCGCAGGTCAGCTAGTTTACTTAAATATAAAAATGAATACCTAGTACTTTATTTGAAAAAGTCATATTATACGAGTATTACTTTTATAATTACTCAAAGTCATAGTAAAAGACAAGAATTGTATTCAATAAAATCACAAGGATCACTTTGTTCAACGTCTTACACAGTACACTACATATACAGTACTTAGTGTACCTACTTTTTTTTATACAACTGAAGTGGCAACCAAGCGTACGGCCCACAAGATGGTAAGCGGTTACCGCAGCCTACATACGTTTGCAATATCAAAGGTATCACTCGCGGGTTGCCACCTTGAGGCTAAGATTGAAAGCCTCATGTGCCAGTAATTTCACCGGAAACCATACCCTTCACACCGGAACACAGCAATGCAAGCATTACTGCTCGGCCGGCGGCAAAAATAGGTATGGTGGTAGTCCTTCCCCGGACGAGTTCTGTCACAAAGAACTGTGCTACTCTTACCTACTCTAGTATATTCTACAACTTAACTGTAACTGTTAGCCACCGTTCAACGTGACAGTTATATTGGCTAACCTGCAAGTAGCTACTTGACGCCTAATTGATGATCTTGAACTGAGTAAGTAAATTCGTATGAATCAGTGGCCAACTCTGGTGACAGAGTTTTTAGGCCTCCCAACTGTGAAAAAGCCAGGACCGAAGCTTAACGTGCCCTCTGAAACACGGGAGCGTTGCTACTGGCGGTCACCCATTCGAATAGTGACTACGCGGAACAGTGCTCAACTTCGTTGGAACAACTTAGCCTGTACATCACGAGCGCTCCTGAACCTTATCTCACCTTCTTCTCTATTGCCGCAGAGTCGTCCTGAGAAGCAGCTGTCTGCACTAGCGTCGGGCCCCCCGCCTCCCACGGCTATCATCCCCCGGGCGTCGGAGAGCCCCTGCCCGCCCGGGTGGAACGGCCAGCCCAAGAGGCATGGCTCCAGCAGGTTCAACGTGCAAAATCACAACCAGGAATTGGTGAAACTGCCACCTTTAAAAGGTACGATTAAAGAGAATTATTGGATGGATTGATGAAGAGCACTGGTGGACTGATTGACTGATTATGTGGTAGTGACCCCGCCTTCCGATCCTAAGGTCGAATCGGAGGGTTCTTTGACATGCTGGTTTCCTCACGATGTTTTCTTTCACCGTATGAGAGCACATACATTTTCAATCCATTATTGGTGCACGAGCATGTTCACATACTAAACATGCAGAGATTTCGTTGACATTAGCACTACTACTGTAGGTGTGAAAGAGAGCCTGCGCAGCAACAGGTGAAAGACAGCGACAGACTTACGTAATAATAATAATGCTGGACAATCCACACAGCATCATCTAGCCCCAGGTAAGCTGCTGTTAAACAGAGCTGTGTTATGGGTACTAGATGACTGATATATACTTAATACAATACAATACATAGATATATATTTTTTATTATATATAGAAAATACCCAGAACACCCGGAACAAATATTTGTAGATCGTACAAACATTTGACCCGAGGCGGGAATCGAACCCGCAACCTCCGCGTCGCAGGCGGACCTGCGCCCGCTGCCACATCGGTCGTCAATAATTTCTATTTAATTCCTTCTAAATAAATAGGTAACCCTACCGGTCTATCCCTACGTCAATATTGACCGGCAATTTTATAACCCCATTTCGGCGGTCCTTACATAAAAAGCTGTTTACCTATCGAACGACCTTGTACTTCGGCCTCAGTATTCGTGAATATCCTACCTCACGACTGATTCGATTGATTGGCACATGGCAAACCAGAAGCTGTAACAGGTTTTCAAAGGATTACTATATGAAATTACCATCAAAATATTTAGGTAACGTCAGAATTTGATACCACAAGGATTATTAAGAGATGAGACGTTGTTCATTGATGTTTTTAGACAATGTCTGAACTGTGTACTATTGAGGGTTGTTTTACAAATGTTTAAAAAAATAACGCAGTCATCTTATGGGTGCTGCTATTAAAGTAATACGAAAGACACATCTTACCCTAAATACCAACTTTGAAAATAACATAGTCCAGTTTGGCCCACCCACGCCAAAACTCCCGTAACCTATCTTAAATACCGAAAATGCTTTGCACTGTGGCATATTGACCACCAGTGCAGTCATTATAATCGCATTAAAAATGATAATCTTGCATAAATCATTATAATTTCAATGTAAATATGTTTTTAAATAATGTAATAATATAACTCCAATATGGCAAAATCTAAACCTCGATCGAAAGCTATTTGCGAAGGGAAATGGTTTAGCCGCGTAAGGATAATCCAATCCTACCACAAACGGCATAACCTTGGTATTTGCTATGTGAATAGGGCCGTTTCACATATACATTCTGGCTACAGGGTTTCCTTCCTTCCCAGTGACTTTATTATATTATATTATATTATATTATATTTAATATATTTAACAAAATTAGGCTTCTATGTTTTTGCTGTAATATGTTCAATCAATCAAAGTTATTCTTGTGGATCTGCTAAGTACTCTTATATTGTAAAAATATTTCTTTAGAGTCAAAGCTATATTGTTTTACTTATTAAAAGTCGTTAGTCCATGATGGAGTCCTTCTGGTGACGTAGTTATAAGGCCGCCCCTATTAACTCCGTCATCAAAGTTAGCTCAAAGGAACCGTGCTTACTATTGACTATTATTGAAGCCTTATATAATTCCAAAAAAATCCATTCTTGAGTTGAATTTTTATTTTAATTTCATCATCATGACAGCCTTCTAATGTTTCCACTGCTGGGACACTGGCCTACTCTCAGGCGAGAGTGATTGGGTCTTAATCCACCACGCGGACCCAATGCGGATTGGTGGATGGCACATGTCTTTCGAATTTTTAGTTATTGGACATGCCGGTTTCCTCACGATGTTTTCCTTCACCGTATGAGAGCACTGGTATTGCGCACATACATTTTTCGAACAGAAAAATTCATTGGTGCACGACCGGGTTTGAACCCACGACCTTAGGATCGGAAGGCGGAGTCACTACCACTAGACCACCGGTGCTCTTCTATTATTTATATTTTAATTTATGAGGTCTCAAAACATCGTGAGGAAACCGGCATGTCCTAGAACTAAAATTCGAAAGACATGTGCCATCCACCAATCCGCATTGGGTCCGCGTGGTGGATTAAGACCCAGTCACTCTCGCCTGAGAGTAGGCCAGTGTCCCAACAGTGGGAACATTAGAAGGCTGTCATAATGATGATGATGAGGTCTCAAAAAATGTTGATTCCTGAGTCGGACTTAAATTTTAGTACCTTAGTATTCTCTTGTATGTGTGGTGGTTAACACTATAAAAATACTCTGATGTTTATTAGTTCGTAAAATGCGTAGTGTAATTGGCAATTTCCTATTATTAAGTCTAGCATATTTCTATTTTCATTTTACGAAGCCAATTTTCTCCGCTAAGTCTTAAAGAACCGTTCTCAGAAATTTCCTCCACTGCAAGTAATTTTCCTGGCAGTTAGAGGGCGTCGCATTTTTTCCACGCCATCACTGTTTATTTGCAAGTTACTTCGCCAGGGCGGTAACACGGTATAAGTTAGTTATTTAGCATAACTACAGGTAAAGAAGAATGAAGGAAAGGTTTCCTAGGAAAGACAAGCGCAGTGCTGGCACACCACCAGCCACAGATGGGTTGGTTACATAGGGGGTAATTTTTTTTTTTTTATACAACTGAAGTGACAACCAAGCGTACGGCCCACAAGATGGTAAGCGGTTACCGCAGCCCATGGACGCTTGCAATACCAGAGGTATCGCACTCGCGTACTCGCGGGTTGCCACCTTGAGGCTAAGATAGAAAGCCTCATGTGCCAGTAATTTCACCGGAAACCGTACCCTTAATCAATAATCAATAATCAATAATCACACCGGAACACAGCAATGCGAGCATTACTGCTTGGCTGCAGAAATAGGTATGGTGGTAGTCCTTCCCCAGACGAGCTCTATCACAAAAAACTCTACATGGATGCGATCTGCCCACAACAGGTTTACATGGAAGACCAGCGCTAAAGTAGTAGACGTACTACATGCTGCTTTAGCGAATGCTGAATGGCGACCATTTTCGAAGACTTATGATCTACATGTACTTGTATATGCTCAACTGCCTAGAAATACACTTTTTAATATTATTACCACCTAATATGTTATATAAACTGTCTCGAAATAAACTTTTTTAATTACTTTTTTGAATGGAATAAAATGGAGGAGGCCTATATTCCAGAGCCCAAGCAGTGGGTGGAAAGTATACAAGCTGTTAGTAAAACAGATTAAAATATTAATTTTCGCGGAACGTATTTCATCACGTAAATTGAAAAATATACTCGTTTGAACTATTTTCTATGTTGCATTGTTTTTACTCCAGTGTCTAATTAGTTTTGCTACATTAGCATAGTTCTATGTAAGCATGTAAAATGAGATCTAGCTAATTAGACTGCTGGGTTTTCTACACTGACACGGCCAGACGTTGATGAAGGTTAGACTGCAGTTATGTAATAGTAGGTACTACTTACTTGAGTTAAAGTGGTTAAACGGCTTTGCTAAACACTGTAAATATTTTTTTAAATTTGGAATCGAGAACCAGTATCCTTTAAAATACATGGAATGTTCAAAGGAAATATAGAATATAATTTGATAGGATAAAGCAAAAAGCTTGTAAAACTAAGTTTCCGACAGTCGAAGGTTCTCTTCAATCATCTGGTTATAAATAGCAGCAAAATGATGTGACCATTATAACATTGTTCCGTTTTTTGTAGCTATTGTCTATGCTCTATCTTCAAGCTGGTAATAGCGAAATGATTATTGAATACAATCTATCTGCATTCAAATACTTACCTGTTTTGTAAAATCATATTTTTTGTAATTTATAAGGTGTATACATATAATTTCGTATTACTTAATTGTTAAATTTTGGTCGTAATTCTGTGTTTTTGTGAGTGAGACGCATATTTGAGTTGCTCTGAGCAGCTTAAAACTAAGGCTTTCTAAAAATCTATAAATGATACCTAGTGTTAAAGCAATAGTAGGATAATTTAACGAAATAGTACAGTAAATAACACAAGCTATAGATGGATTTCTTGATATTAGCACATGCTATTCTAAAATGAATGTCAATTTGATATGACAACACTATATGTATGTATGTGCTAATGAATTAGTAAGTAACACCAGCGTACTAGTAACATTTGCGTTCAATGGCTCTATTCTTCTGCAATGGTTCATTTTTGAGTATAATGAATCTGATATACCTAAAGTATAAAGATTATTGGTAAACAACGATAAAAAAAATATTAACTATTCCAGCCTTATAAAGAACCGAAAAAATGAGAAACGAGCTACCCCTAGCGGAGACTTAAAGAATGCTTTCTCAAATTGTCACAAACTAGTAAACACAATAGCATGGTAGATGGCAGCACCAGTAAGAACCATAAGCATAAAACACCCCAAACCTGAAATCACGCGTTCGAATTAGGCTTTGTGTAACTTTTAAATCTTATTAAGTATAGATTTGGTTGAAAAATTAGCTGACAGTATTCGCTACACTATCCCATTCAAAATCTTTCAGGTTTCCATAAAGGGCTCTTATATAATTGATACCGACCCTACTTTCCAGTCGAAAGGTCATGGTTCAAGCTCAAATCCGGTTGTGGGTGAGGTTTTATGTGTACACACTACACTCGCTTCACAATGCAAGATTTTAACAGTGTTCGTCAATATCATTATGAACCCTTCTTAAATTAATCTATATTTGCCGCTATTTATAAAATCCCGCTAAACCATTGAAGAGTTTAAGCCAGGCTTAAAGAGCCCTGAAGGCACTACGGCTGCTAAACGCCGTATAAAGTGGCATGTGTCCGCCTCCGCCTTTTCCTCGTCCCCTTTGTGTGGCGTGCCGTTTCCGCCCCCTTTCAAAGCTCCAAGCCATGTTGTACTGACAGCCAAGACAATACATTTTAAGTCTACTTCAATACAAAATAAATAACATTCTATCAGTAATTTAAAATGAACGACTGTTTTTGTCGTTTATGATGATGTTACGAAGCTATTTATTTTCGCCGAGCAACATTCGAACGCGGTTGCGGGCGGTGCTCATGAAGAAGGCTTCAACGTCAGCTTAAAGTATGATAAAACCAAGTTGTAAATAAAGCCTTTCATATATTTTAAGATTATTTCTAACTAGTATAGCTTCAACTCATTCTGTAAGTTCCAGGAACCCCGAGAAATAGAAAAGTTATCCTTCAATAATATTATATTTCCTCCCGTTTAGTAGAAGCTACGCTCGTTTTATGTTTCTCCTCGTTCAGATGAAATGATTCGTTCGTTTTGTTGTTTCTTAAAACCTATACCTAACTACCTATCTTAGAAGAATATCCTGGAATAGATTCCATTCATTGTGTGCACGTATTACGTACATGAGTGAAGAATAGGATAGACTAGACAAGCGTGCTCCATCATCGACCACACTATCATTTACCATCAGTTGGTTCAACTTTTACCTTAAACAATAAAAAAAAATGTTTTCCCAGTAGTACAGAATATTATCAAAGTATCAAAGGTAGTAAAGTAGTAAAATGTGTTTTTAATTGAGTCGTTTCGTATAAGCATGTAATTGTGTACTATGCTATTGCTCATGTCAAATAAGCAACATTCCAACTTTTCATGGTCTGAAATAATCCTTCTACCTACATTAATTGCTCTGGGATCTCCGCAGTACCCACTCAAAAGTACTCGTCCTAATTCTCGGCTGCCACCTTGTATATTATTCATAGGTATCGTAGTAGCCCTATTTACTAGAAAACGCCTCGGAGTTTGAATTGTGGTTGGTTTTCTTGACCTTTGTTGTATCAGATTATTATGGACAAGAAATACAATGGGACCCATAGTGCACCCTTGTAAATAGAGTTTTTTTTTAATTGAAGTTTTTTTTAAATGGCATACATAAGAAGTTATAATAATTGCTTTGGTTTGTAATTGTAACATATTGGGCCATAATTTACTGTTTCCACCTAATTTACCAAATGGTCATCAACTAAACTCATATTCCTTCTTCTTTACTCAGTTCCAAATGTTTATTAGGCGTACATAATCTGAAACTTCACAGAAAATTGTGTACTAGGTATAATAATAATAATAATAAAAAATTCTGCATGTGAGCGCTGAGTGCACATGATACGGTGAAGTCAGAAATATTTTATAATATATTGCAGTTTAGAACTGCGTTATATTAAAATAATTAAATTTAAATTACAATAATAACTTACAGAACGAAGGTTAACGAGTAGGGCTGTCACAAAGCAACCGCTCCCCTGAAAATAATTGGTGATAAGTCATCATAATTCATAATATCTGAGCAACAATCGAGTTTATAATCAGCGAGATAAAGCTCATTTTGCATTATGAATCGGTTTGGAGTGGCGTGACGCAGACTTGCCCGCACCGCACCCGATAGGGGGAATGAGTTATGAAAGTCGGAAACTCGCAGAGTTACGAGTGGAAGGAAACCCTCTTATTTTAGCTTTTATTAAATTGTCTTGCTCTATCATTTTTTTGGATTTATTCACCGAAATGCAGTTATATGACGACCTTTATTAAACCTTCAATGTGTAGATAATAGACCGCCTTTTAAATCACCTTGCATGTGTGTAGCGAAATTCTGTGATGGTCATCTTATTGACAATATAGTTTGTTTTCTGTTGGATGGACTTTATATTAATCAAATAAAACCAATCCGGAACAAAGACGGTTCACGTGGTGCGTTAAGAGCCCTATCCTTGACAATCCTTGAATTTTCTTGTAGCCCGTGAAGTTTCGAACACTATTGTGGCTCGTGTGTTGAAGATATTTTAATGAAAATAATAACAAATAAAAGCTTTATCCCTTAAAATTTAAGCCAACAGAGCAAATATTAATAAACTCAAGACATAACTGATTAAAAAAATAATTAGTAACGCACGTTTCGTAAAATGAGCAATTCCAGTCAACTTTCGATCATTTTTTCTATGAAATAACAAAGTCTAACATATTTCCAAAAATGCTATTATAATAATCACAGTTTTAAAATTTAAGTGAATAGAGAAAAATACAACATGTTAGTTCAATATTTTTGAAAAAAGACGGTCTAAAAAACGCGTACTTTTCCCAATTTTTCGCTTGTTATTTCTGCTAAAGTAAGGAGTTTACAATAAAAATACACCTACTTAATTAAAGTTTAAGTTTTTATTAAATAAATACAACGAAGAAAATAGTCTAATAGCATTGACTTTATTTAATACGAATTTTTTTAAATCACACCTTAGCGCTCTTATAATCATATCGATCGAAGCAGCGACTCTCAAACCGCGCTGAGCGCTTATGGAGGGAGGACGTATTGCTCCTCGTCGCGCGCGCTATTACTTCTACTATATAAAGATACATTACCGCGAACTTCATGAATTATATCGCTAAATCTTGGAAAGGCCTCTTAAGAGAAAAAAAAAACTTCGTTAAAATCCTTTTAAAAGTTTACGACATCCATAAAATATACATCGTAGCGTAGACTCGGTGTATGTTCGATAACGTGAATGAACGTTGTACAATTTCCAGGTAGCCTGAATACTCTGACTGAACCAAACAGTGAAAATATAAAGCGTATGGGACTCCGATGTGACGCATATATATCGTACATCGTTTGACCCAAAAACCTTCTTACATTCTGATATAATAAAACCAAAACGCAAACTGTTTTTAAGTGGGTGTGCCTGTTGACTAATTTTAGAATTGATGGTTTTTGCGAGATAAGCTCTTTTTGTGTTGTGTCAATTGCAAATCGTAAACTGTTTGACGTCATTACTTAGATCCGGTTAAAGCCTTGGAAAGATAAACTTTAACCTGTTTTAAATAATAAAAAAACCAGCTGTCTCTCCGTGGCATCTATTACGTAGTATAAAAAATAGGTTATATGCTATCCCAGGTTCCGAAATGACAAAACAAACACCTGATGATTCAGGATTTGGCGCACGTTCAGTTATATTCAAGTTATATTATAATGTACATGGGATACTAATACTACAAGGAAGGTCATTATAAAACGTGCGAACTTAGCACACCATTTCTTTACGTTCAAGATGACGCGCTTTCCAATACTGGCCATCAGCCAAGCTCTACAACTGATTTCTCAGAAATACGTTAGCTTTAAGTAGACAGACATTGCTAAAGTGACCTTTGTTGGGTATATGTATATAGTGACTCTAAAGCCCGTGTGCCTAACCGACGCTGATTGTGTTCCAAAACACTAACTTTCATTAAACTTTGTCTGCGAGCCAACTGCAGTAACACAGCCAGACGAAATTACATATATTTTGAGTGGCGTTCCAGCAAATTTACTTACCAAACAGTGTTCTCTTATTTATTTACACTTGATAATGATTGACGAATATGCTTATTATAACCAAATAAAATATCAGTGCTAATTGTTTATGCTATATATAGACCTGACGAAAAGTAATATGCGTTGCGTCGTATTAAAATTAGGTTAAAATCCGCCAGATGTGACTGGTTGCGATCAAATCAGCTTATTTCATTGGCTGGTACTGAGCTAATATTTTATCTTGACCTTGGGTTATGCTAACAGCTACTTCGCCAGGAACTGACAGGAGCTCAAGCACGAAAATGTTCTTGACATTTAACTTAAGCCTAGAGATTGCTATTCAGATCGAAATCAGGTGGACACCTGTTGGCTGAGATATTTTGGATTTACACATCTCGAGAGCCACAAGGAGTCCGTCAAGGGCTTCTTACTTATTTTAGTAAAACTTTTGCAAATGAGCAAGTTGAATAGCCGCTGAACGGTCAGAAATTTTGATAAGAAATGGATAGCAATAACATATTAATAGCAATGTGTCTTGTTTATTTTATCTTCGGCTGGGGGCTTGCGGCTATACTTTTACAAAGGGAATGTATAGAACCCATTCCGAGCATTGCGGCTTGCGGTTGTGGATAGCCAAACATTCCCTTTGTGCCGGAAAGAGTCGCAAGCCGCTAGCTGCATTTGAAAGGCTACTTTTACATTAATTGTTATCGGATAAGTGACAACCCTAATGCATATTCTCAAGTGTGTAACTCCCACCGGCTTTTGTGTTCGCATTAGCAGTTCTTACAACGGAATTAAATAGAAAAATACATAGGTAAAATAAGGGGCATGGGTTCTTTTTGGTCACCTCCGACTTGAAAGTCATCATTATTTTTTATTCTTTGATGGAAATCTTTCAAAAGTTAACGCTGGCCATTACATGGAGTATAAATAAATATCATGGTTTTAACGTTTTTAGCGCAAAGTTCTTATCTTCCACAAAATTTCAATATAACAAAATTCAATTAATGAAGGCAAAATGGTTCATGAGATAATAAGTTTAATAACTCAATTGCCTTATCAAGTCATCCATTGATAGTGCTGATACCTTATTAGATTATATAATTGAGTTTATAGATATTGTAACAATAATTGTAACTTCACCGCTTGAGTGCTTATAAAACTAGTGAAACCTCCTGTGGCTTTGTCCAGTCTGCACTCTCTTTTCTCTTATTTCCAAAGTTTTGGAAACTCCTTTGTTTGTGCTCCCCTACACTTTAAAAGAAACACACACCTTGAAAATTTCAGGTCTTTGGGACTTAACGTTTTGGCTGTATGCCTAGATTTGATTGTCAGTTGTAACGAAAAAGTTTTATAGTGTTATATCATCAATCGTACAGTACCTTTGTATATGACAATTTGATGTGGAGCGGAATATTTGAATGCATGATTGTAAAATAAAAACCAAATGCAAAAATAAAATTAAATAACACATTTTATTGTTTTGTTGTCAATACAACAGTATGCAAAAAGAGCTGATTTTGTTATATAAAGGGACCATCTCTCTGATCTCACCATACCGTGACGTCACGTTACATCGGCCTGTCAATCGCAGAAAGTGAAACAGACAGTTCGGTGTCAATTATGGGATCGATTATGCAGGGGGGATGTGAAATGCGTCTGGCACAACGCGCCCCCGCCCTTTTCGCGAGGGCTGACAGCAGTCCCCCATGGAAGCACCCAAACAAACTACCTAACTAAACAGTCTAACCAAAGTTACCCGACATCGTCCCCTGTTTTCTTACGATTTCCGAGAATCACCCCCGTTACCACTTGGTATTGAACGATTTACGATTTTATGTGTCTGGTTTGCTTTACCGACAATTGGGTTAAAATATAACACATGGCCACACACTCGTTTTATCATCGCTTATATGACTGCAATTCAACTTGCTGATAAAACGCACGGGTCAATCTAAAACAATAAAGATACGATCGTCATTATATCAGCTGATCAACGGTTTATTTTGTTTACTACTGGGCATTATGAAACATTACGTGTATTTTTGCTTATCTCGCAACACGATGCTCGATTACCGTACATTAGTGCGTGTTGCCGACCCCTGACCCAGCTGAATTGCGAACCAGTGGTACAATACACGTAACAAAGGCACATTACGAATTTACGTCTCCTAAAACCGGTGCCAATTGGGCCTTGCTCGCAAAAGACGTTTGCAATACGAAGCATACAGATTTGGGATCGCAAGCTCTCGCGTAGAAAGCTGATAGTGAGCATAATTTATAATGTAAATCTCGTGTTTCTAAACGACGCGGTAACCCTAGCGGAGGTTGTATGTAGGCGCGGGTCGCGGCTTGCGGGGGGCGCATGTTTGTGCGCGCGCACGTGTCTTGGCGCAAGTCCGTGACGAGGCGCGCGGCAGTCCGGCCGCCCCCGCAGCTCGCACCGGTCCCGGAGCCGCCGCCGGGCTCAGCTCGGATGCCGCTGCCGGCCGCCGACTGCGATGGTCCACGCCGGGCCGGCCGCGCGCGCGCCCTCTCGCGCGATGTTCACCGCCGCTGAGACGAAGCCGCGCCGCGTCGTCTCACCGCTGGGTATCCCCAAGTCCCCTTCGTTCCACTCGGGCCTCGACCTCGTCGCGTCGCAGGCCACCACCAAGCGCTCCGAGAGCGTGTCGGACGTTGCGCGCGCTTTCCGCTTCGCGCTGTTCGCCGGCGACGCCGGTGACGCTGGTGACGCCGGCATGGAGGGCCCGCACAAGCCGCCCTCGCCGCCGGACGCGCGCAGCCCGCCACCCCCCGCCGCGCCCGCCCTAGAGCCCGAGCTCCCCCAGCCGATCCTGAATAGCGATAGGGAGAGTTTGATGGTACAGCTCCCCCAACTAAAAGGTGCGATGGTAATTCACACTTACAAAAACCTAAGCTATCCGATGCCTTGGGTCGTGCAACCACCACACGGAACCGCACTGTTTACAAAACGTTTTTATGTTTATCAAAATATCGGTATTTGCGTGCGAAATAGACTCATCTATTTTCGGCGTATCGAAGTCGTTAATTTATGAAGAGTTCGCAGATCGTTTGGAGAATATTTTCTCGGGTTGTTATCTCGTGACGCAGACTATAACCGCGATGAGGAGCCTTTAAGTCGCCCACACGCCTAGTGTCTGGCAACCTTGAAGAGGCACGGCTTTACACACATCCGCGAAACAATACTGTAACGATAAAACTAATGACCATCAAACAAACAAGTACCTACTAGGTAGCCGGCTCAGGCGAAAACGCCGCAGAAATAGTATCGACCCATCGGCATCGGCGGCCACTGGTCGGCACGTTCTATGGGTAATGGAATGCGACGTCCCACTCCTGCAGTAAATCTTTCATTGACATAAATTCATGCAACGCTTCGAGGAATCTGGTTTATTTCTCTTTTGGTATTTTTCCGAAGGTTACCTGCCACAGATGAAGTTGAATTTACTACCTATGTTCTTCCTTGGTACGTTAAGATTCCGTATCGAGGTCGTTTACTTGTTTAATTTAATGTGGCTTAGACTTATGTTGATGATCACCCATCATCGGCATTGTTTAAATGTTCGCAGTACTGTAGTTTTATAATATTTCTTATCTCGATATACTCACGTCCTTTGTTTATTTACTTACACTGTCGTGTTGCGGTTTTACGACTATTATTGTCTGTTTCTTTCCCAACCACAAAGTAAAAACTTTTTTCTAGTAAAAACTAGACCAGTTTGCGTTTGATTCGCTAAATATTTTCAGAATCATGTCTGATTGCTCCCTCTGTTTTCGGTAGTAGTCTTTTTACACCCTGTATATCTGAGAAGGAACCTATTTATCACACTATCTTGTGATAACAAAGTTCTGACTGATCCATAACATAATTCAGTAACAATCAATTGTGAAAATTACCGAAGTGGGACAAATTGATTGTGCTAAGTTAGATGGTATCAGATATCTCTGTGTCATGATAATATCTGATTTTATTGATAAAACCCTTCTTCGGTAATAGAGCGTTGATAGTCGAAACTATCACCGAAGAACGTAGCAATCAATTCTCTGTGCTCGAAATTCATATCCTAATCAATTAGATCAAGTTCATACAACTATAAAAAAAATGGAGCGGTCGTGACGTAGCTGGCTAAGTTGTTCTTAACAGATCAACGAAGTTAAGCACTGTTCCGCGTACTCATCATTTGGATGGGTGAACGCCTGTAGCAATTACAACAGCGCTCCCGTGCTTCGGACAGTCGTTCCCGGCTTTTTCAAAGCTGTTAAGCCATGACAGAGGCCTTCGGGCGGCCTAGAAACTCTGTCACCAGAGTTGGCACTGACTCATACGAACTTACTTAAGTAAGTATAAAATTATATATTTGTATTTATAGTTGTATTTATATAAAGATTTAGTAATTATTGACCATCGTCGTGAACTTAAATACTATTTACAACCAGTTGCCAAGAACAACAATGAACGTAAAATAATTAACATCAACATAATAATTAATGTTTAAAGATGCTATGTGCTAGCTATAGGAATCGATTGCTCGATACATAGGTAGTCGCTGGGTTGTTTCATAATCATAATAATTATAATGAATTACAAAAATATCATGTTTAGGTTAAAATTGAATAGGCTCTCACACAGTTGTGTGAGAGCCAACAACTGTATATTTAGAGCATTGTGAAAGGGTGATGTATAGTGGGGACAAAAAAGGCAAATTATCCATATTTTTTGGCACACATTCTCCTTTTCCTTCCATACTCACAGAGATTGTATTAGTATCTATATTGTCAGGTATAGAATAATTAACACACCCATCTACGTTTATGGGATCAATAACCTAAGACACCTATTCCTATTTCTGCCGCCAAGCAGTATTGCTCGCATTGCTGTGTTCCAGTTCGAAGGGTATGGTTTCCGGTGAAATTACAGGCACATGAGACTTTCCATCTAACGTCTCAGGGTGGTAACACGCAAGTGATATCTATGATGTTGCATGCGTACATAGGCTACGGTAACTGCTGACGATTAAGTGGCCGCTTGGTTGCCACTTAAGTGGTATAAAAAAAAAGACAGGATGTTTAAAAAGTCTTCCAGATAGATAACTATGAGTGACTACTAAAGCGTAAGATCAAATCAAACTAAGAATCCTTTTTATATCCATTTGAAAACTGCTTTGTTTCCCAAATCACGTATTTAGGACAACTCATCGCCCTATAGGGGGGTGAAGCACCCTGATTTATTGCGAGCGGATTTCAGCTAGCTGCTTGTCCCGTAAATGGGCGGAATGGAAACTGCCAGGCCTCATTTCTGTATTTTATGGTTTTCTTATATCAAGCTCTTTATTTCAGAGATTGAGAGACGAACGTCATTTCGATGGATGTGCGTGCAACTTCAGATATTTGTTTTTTACTAATTTACTAACCATATATAATATCCACTAGGGCTAGGCGACACTAGTCGTGCTGGGATGGGGTTATCCAGTTGTATTTTTTTTCGCAAAACAAGTGGTATCAAACGTTAAAAGAAAACATAGCAAGGAAACCGGCATGACAATAAACTAAAAATTTACACATTTTTCGGCACATGCCCATAGTATTTTGCATAGTAGTTAGTAAAAACACAGGTAATAATTCCTTCGTAACCAGTAGCAAGCTCATCGCTGATGATGAAATACCAACTGTTTCCTTTTCCTTCCCGCTTGAGCAACCTTTTTAGTCTAGCATTTTATTCATCTGACAGGGTTGGTTCTACCCAGTCTGCATTGTCTTTCCTCATAACCATAAGTCGTAAGAAGTCACATCGATTCAGTTTTTTCGATTTCAGCTATTACAGGTTGTAGAGCTGACCTTTGGTCGGCCTATGAACCCCATCGATTGGATTGGCCAATAGCACAATATACGTGTAGTACCGCAGTTCATGATTGGTTCGTCTTCGCAGATACATAACCAGTAGCTATGTCTCACAGTTCCATTATTGCTTCATGTAGATCGATATAATTTCAAATCGATGTTTTCGTCAGCGCAGCGTTTTTAATATTTAAATGCTAACTGCGCCTTGCGGTGTTACCCACGGTTAAACTTTTTTTTGTTTACAACGGGTAGATGTAGATATATTAGATTTTTCCGTGATAAAGCAAGGGTATACCGCTATCTTTATGTAAAATTTCACTCAAATCCATCTAGCCGTTTAAGCGTGAAGAAGTAACAAACTAACACACTCACTCACTACACTAACAAACACATCCATTTGACTATTTATTTCGGGACCATCACGATATTCATTGTCATTGTCAAGAAGCCTTGAACTATTTCTTCAGGTTCACCATTTATTTTCTTCGATTGGCTGTTTTATTAACATTCAATGTATGTTGACTAGTTGGATAAAATCTGTTTGGCACATACGATTTTATAAGAAATCTCTGTACTTCTCACTCACGAGAAAATAATAACTCGCCATCCCTGTCTGTCTCACTCGCTTGTGTGCTCTTTTAACAACATGATAAAAGCGCAGCTCGAAAAGGTATTATCTCCTCATCCATCTCTACGCCTTTGTAATTACTCCGTCGGGTTCTATAAAGGCCACTCAGTGATAAAATAGTTCTGGCTGAGTTCCTCAGATCTCTTTAGAATTCATTATACAGGGTGCAAAAAGATAATTTTAGAAAACTGACAAGTTTCATGCTGAAGGATGTTCAGTTTAGGAAGATTATTGTACGACATCTGTAATGAATGGTGATGCTACGAATTATAAAGCAAACAATTTAGACCACATTTTTTCTGTAATCGATCATCAAAAAGCATGGTCTATAATTTTTTTTTATATATTTTTATTCGAAAAGAGGTGTAATGTCTTTTTGTGTCTGTGTAGCGATGGCGTGTTCAATGCTTGGTTTAGTAAATAAAAATGTAGACGTTTTCAGAAATATCAGCTTTGTATAATGTTTGTAAAAGAATTTGAACCCCACTTTTTTATCTTTTAGTATATCGTTGCAGCAGGACTGGTGCTTTCGATTTTCTATAAAATATCTGGTTTTGTTAGGTACATCCTGTATAGGAGCTTCTGCGAGGGTATTACGTAGATATTACTTCCAAGGCACGTAGATGGGATGAAACTAGTTCGCTGGCATTTGCACGGCGTCCGCTGAAGTTAGATACTGTCAGTTGATATCGCATTATAAGGGTTTGCCCAGACTGGTGGCGCTTCTATTCTAAGGTTCAGTCATTCCTTGTAAGGAGGAAATAGGGATCTATGAATTGTCTAAAAACACACCAAAGTCACATAAGCAGAAGGGCATTTTTTTCATCTTCCGTTCAACTTTTGATCAAATTACATTAATGGTTTATATCTGTGACGACCTGTTACCTGGTGGTAGGACTCTTCAGCAAGAGTCCGTCTTGGTGGGTACCACCGCAGTGCCAGATATTCTACCTCCAAGCAGAAGTGTGCAAGCATTACTGTGTTAAGGTTTGAAGGGCACTGTAGCAAGTGAAATTACTGGGCGAAAGAGACTTAACAACAATGTCTAGGGGTAATAAGTGCAGTGCAGTGCCACGAAAACACTTAAAAACTTTAAGCTTTGGGTGGCACTGCATCTGTAATAGTCAGGCGTGGTACTTAACATCAGGTGGGCGCATTGATTGTCTTGTCACTTGCTTACATAAAAAAAATACTTTATACGAGCTAAGAAAAGATTGGAACTTGAATTGTTTATTTTTACGCAAATTGCTCTTACATTTCTTACCGTACACTAAAATTCCCTGTGTTAGAAACTACGAGTACTATGATACCGTAACACCTAAACCAGGAACAATATCTGCAGATCATACTATACATTTGCCACGCAGCGGGCAAAATCGTGCCTTAGTCATCAGGGGGCAAATGTTTGATGTACCTACATTTAATATGCAAATTTACTTGCCCATTTTTGCATAGTAGCTAGTGAGCATATTTGAACAGTCAGGTTTATGAGGATTCCGCGCATCCTCTGGGTGTGCCCTACGATTGCGACTGTTTACAATCATGGCAGATCTGTAAAACTTTTAGTGCCATTCCGTTTGATTGGATGGTTGTCGGTTCCGTTGCTAGCTAAATAATATTCGTTTTTATTATAACGATGAATCGCGACATCAAGAGAGATTCTTGCAGAAGCTAGGAAAGAAGACGCGCTAGATCATATGAATGAAAAATTCAAAATCATTATGGTGTATGTACTACCACTGTCTGTGACTAGACTAAACCAGCAGGTTTACCGCGAAATATTATTCCGAAGTTTTGACCCGACCGATTTCGGAGGAATGTGATTCATGGAAGAATCACATTCATTCCGAAAACGGTCCCGAAGACGGCACGTGACAGTGAAATGACCTCTATGAGACTTCCATGGTATCTAAGTGCTTCGTACTTCGATCGGCTCTGAAGTTTCAGACAGACATTGTCATGGTAGGCCAGCAGATTCAGTTTAATAAACACCTCCAAGATCTTTATGTATATGACTCTAGGTTGTATTTTCTGGTATCTTATAGTATTCTTCTTCAACAGATGCACCGGCCGCAGAACGGGAACAGCTATTCGTGCAGAAGCTCCGGCAGTGCTGCTTACTCTTTGACTTCGCAGACGAGCCCCTATCAGACCTCAAATGGAAGGAGGTCAAGAGGGCAGCACTGATGGAAATGGTGGAATACGTCACCTCACAGAGGGGTGTTATTACCGAGGCGATATATCCAGAAGCCGTTAGTATGGTAAGAGTTTATCTTCTAAGTTCCTAGCTTTGGCTTGTATTTTTTGATACATTTCAATTTCTGCGTGAAATGAGATACAAACGAGGATTTAATTTTCTTAACCTCAGTCTTGATTTTAATTTATGATTAGTCTCAAAACAGATTGCAGTTGAATGACCATTCAGTGTTACTTAAAGAATGGTCACTTCACTTCAATTCGTTGTTTATGGCGTCTGTGGCTTAGTTGTCACAATTTTGCCAGTGTCTCAATCATGCTAGTTTCATAAAAACCAGTTGTGGCATTTGCCACAACTGGTTTTTATGAAACTACAGAGCTACGCTACAGAGTCCATGAGCGAAGAAGAAATGGAGTACAGACCGGTCAATCAACTCCTACCACCGATCAGACTTACTTCACTGCTATCGCGAGTCTATGGCGGACTTTATTAGCGATAGGGGCATTACTTCAAGTTCAAGTTCATACATTTTATTGCGAGTTTCCGGGCTGTGGTCTTTAAACACGGAGCTTTTGTTTAAGTGTAGAATCGTAACGTAGTAACTATCTTGCCACTAGACGCTGCTGTATAAATCATCTTTATTAGATGGGAAAGGGCTTACTACAGCTTACCATTATACTCCTTCTTCTAAACAAAACAACCTTCAACCAATAAAGAATGTCGAATAGCGCGCTGCGGTGTTTGGGAGTAAAAAATAAATAATGCTGGACAATCCACTCAGCATCATCTAGCCCCATGCTAAGCAGAGCTTGTGTTATGGATACTAGATGACTAATATACTTATACATAGATAGATGGATATTTTTTTATTATACATAGAAAATACTAAGAACACCCGGAAAAAAAAATTATATATACAGATCGTACAAACATTTATTCCAAGGCGGGAATCGAACCCGCAACCTCCTGCGTCGCAGACGGACCATCGCTCTGTTTTGGTGGCAAACAGGGCGAAGGCGATGGTGGCTGAGAACAATGGCCTTCTACCTGCCCCCCATGTGTACCGAAGATAGGTTTTCTACTATTCCATGTCTACGTTTTATGAAAATCTTATGTATGTTCGCAAAAATATTAATCTGTTTAAGAAAAATTGTGATAATCATAATGTTAATACTAGAAATAGAAATAAACTCGCTGTTCCCACAGTTAGGCTCACTAAGGTCAGTTAATCTTTTAAAGGGCAATGTGTACGCTTCTTTAACAAAGTCCAAGCGACATGCAATATTTATCAATTGGCAAATTTAAAAACTTAATTAACCAAAAACTGTCTCAAAAAGCTTACAATAAAACAACCGATTACCTAGATGATAAAAAAGCTTGGGACGAATGTGCTCCAACTCTACTCGGCATCCATAACAATAGCAAGGGTCATGCCAAAAAAGCGATAGGAACACAGCCGGTGTTGTTGCCAGTTCTTTTACAGCATGGGCGCGTTGGAACTGGTGTAAATTTTCCTAGCTTGCAAGACGTTTCAAAGTGATCCTATTGAAATAAATAATTTTTGATTTTGATTTTTGATTTTTTGAGCATAAATTGCTATGAATATTAGCTTAACTACTAGCTGTAACTATTACCACTATACTAATTCCAGTAAAAGAGCATTGAAAGCATGGTTATTGTTAATGACTTATTAATGGTTTGGCCTTGACCGCTAGCGTTTGTACTTTTGTTACTGAGCTCTCAATGCCATCTTATAATATCCGTATCGTAGGGTTGTCAAAACGTATCAAAAGGGTATTTTTGTCGCAGACAGTGGGGCCGGGCCAGTTTTGAAAAACTATTGAATCCAATACCTACGACTTCCGTATGTCGTTTTCTTTCCCGTATGCTTTTGTCACATAAAGGGAAAATAAGAATAAGATTAAGAATTTGTTTATTTGACACACACACAAAAGGAAAGTAAGACAAGACAAGGTGACAGTAAGTATCAGTAAGTAGGTACCTATTTTTTAGACAAAACCAAAAAACACGTGAAACAATACATAAGTAAATAAAAACAAAATAGATAAAACGTATGTATCAGCTAGATACGTTTCGTAGGTACCTAGTACCCACTAAAATAATTTCAGCTTTAGTCTTTCCTTGCGTGTGCGGTCAAACAGGTCCAGTCTCAGCTTAATGCCACTCCCAAGTAATGAAGAAGCAGCGCTGGTTTTCAGACTGACAGAAATCTATGGGTTTTGAACTTTGACAGCCTTAGGAACAAAAAACTAGCCGCCAGTGATCGCGGCACATCAAGGAAATGGATGTGTTTGCTCAATCAACCGTGTACTTATTGTAATTTTCATGGAACACGATAAGATATTATCAAACAAATTAGCGGTAAACTGGTGTGCACCATTACTAGTTCAACATAATGCCTATACTTTTCTGTAGTTTTCCACATATTATTTGCAACTGATCTGATTTCATTACAAGATACTTATGTACTAAAACACAAAACAGATATTAGTACAACGTAGGTACATACTACAGAATGGCCATTCACCCATTCACCGTTAAGCAGTCGGTCCCGGCTTTTTCAAAGTTGTTAGGCCATGACAGAGTCCTTCGGGCGGCCTAGAAACTCTGTCACCAGAGTTGGCCACTAATACGAACGAACCCCCTTCTAAATGCATCAAAGTGAAAGAGACTTATTGATCTATCCGAATCAGCCCCATAATGTTTGCAGTATTTGAATAACTTTCTTAAGTCCTCACTCTCGCTCGTGAGTAGGATACACTACAGCTGTAGCTAAAGTAGTTCCCAGCAGTGTAAACATTAGGAAGCTGGTCATGAGTATTGTGAAACTTATGATGCCAACGCTAACAAAAGCCTTCGGAAAATCGATCGACGACGTATGATTTACAATCATCCTTTTCTCTTGTCCAGTTCTCAACAAATCTTTTCCGGACACTACCGCCCTCGTCGAACCCCAACGGCGCTGAATTCGACCCCGAGGAGGACGAGCCCACGCTGGAGGCGGCCTGGCCGCATCTGCAGCTAGTCTACGAGCTGTTCCTGAGGCTGCTGGAATCGCCCGACTTTCAGCCGAACATAGCCAAGAAGTACATCGACCAGAAGTTTGTGCTCCAAGTAAGTTTAAGCAGCTACAGCTACAGCTAAGACAGTGAACTGTCTGTCTTAAACTTTCGCGGGTAGAACTCATATTTGTATAAATACTACAAACTGTTCCTGCGGCTCACAGTGGATCGAAAATGTCCTTTCCATAGACATAGAACTTTTTTTTTGTAAACATGCGTTTTCTTATTGAAAACCAACACAGAACCTTATTAGAAGCCCAAACTTTATCATATTTATGCACCTCTCGCGATTATGATGCAGTAAAGATTTTTTGAACTAAAATATGTATGGAGAAAAACATGAAAATCGATATTTTTCGGCTCTCGTGCGAGTGCCCGTTATTTCGTCTGGTATGAATAATGTCCATATTTTTTACTATTTTTTGACATATAGTACATACAGCGCACTCGATGGACTTCAGGTGAAAAAAATTTTTTTTTAATTATTTTGCATTTTACTCATTATCCAAATTACATTGCGACCTAAATATAATATTTCAACTCGCCTCATCATTGTTACAGTTTTAATGCAATATTTCACCTACCATACTTTATAAATAAACTGTAAAAAAAAAGAATACACAATAGGTATAGGCTTTAATGGCTAAATATCATAAAACCACCATAAAATAAGGGATTAAATGTACAAGGGGTCATTAAGTTAGGTAATAGGTAATAGGACTTTATCATTGTTACAAATTTACTGCGCAGGATTACCTACTTATCTCTATCTACCTGCTAACCCGTCACTAATGTAATGGTAGTTATCTATTCTAAGAATCCTTTATAAATGCTTTAAGCACAAGTGCTTACTTTTGGTTAATTTATTGTCATTTTCTTGAAACAATGATGTAAATTAGGTAGGCACTTAATTAACAATTGTCATTGTCTAGCTTTATCTAGAAGTCGTTAGCCGGTATGAAGTTAGTATAAATAAGGAGGGTAGGTTACTGAATATTTTTAGTTATATTAAAACTTCCCTAAGTAAAGCATTGCGAACTTTCGAGTTAAAAATGGAGAAACAAAGTGCGATAACCAATCTGGATCTATTTGTGATTCTAAAGCAGTCTGGCAAGCTTGGAAGCTATTTAAAACTGTTAGAAAGCGTTAAACTTTAGTTGAATTTGAGTTTGTCTGATGAAGATGAAGACATTCTCCAAGAATTCTGTCGAAGATTTAGTCAGTCTATGATAAAAAGATGGAAATCTGCGAAATGTAACACAGAAACATTCAAAAAACACTATACAGATTGGTTGAAACAGAACATCGAGTGGCCAACTTGTGTACGTGAAAATATACGACCGCAAGTGTTATTTACTGCAACTGAAGAGACAAGTGAAGCTGGCGAATTGTTTTTTACCCTCTACAAGTACATCAACTGTTGGAACATCAACGAGAACAACTCCAAGTCCGCGCAAACCTTTCACAGACCTTGAAACAAAACAAAAAATACGAAGGATTGACGATTTCAATTATAAAGGCCGAGACAGTTCGGAATTGGCCTTTGCTTTAATAGCTAACATGAAACATGAGGGCAAAGATGTTTTGGCAGCAGCCATAGATCATATTATAAAGAACCCAGAAGAGGCAGAAAAAATCGTTAAACAAGCAAAAGATAAAAATAAGTGTGCTTTCACCCCTACCAAAGCACTTGGCCTATTGCTGTCACTTAAATTATCAAAGTGGCAGTATATTACGTTGAGAGAATCTGCCATTCAAGAAGGCATTCAAAATTTGTATCCATCATATTACAAAGTCCAGCAAGCTAAGATGGATTGTTTGCCTCCGAAAGACGCAATCACTGTTACTGATACGATGGCCAAAGTAGCTCTTCAAGCACTACTTGATATAACAGTTACAAGAATAATAAAAAGTTTACCTGAAGAGATAACAAACAAATCAATGAATTTAATATCGAAATGGGGATTCGATGGTGCCTCAAGTCAAAGCACATACAAACAAAGTTTCGAAAGAGATGGAATAAGTGACGAATCAATTTCCCGCTAAAACTTACTGCTGGAAATGAAGTAATATGGGAAAATAAGAAACCTAATACGGCGTTATATTGTCGTCCTGTACAGTTTCTATTCATAAAAGAGTCTAAATTGGTTGTACAAGAACAGCTGTCCGCAATGGAAGAAGAAATACGATCCCTGAGTAACACTCAATGCGATACAAACCAAATTACTCACAATCTAATAATGACCATGATAGATGGGAAGGTATTCACCTATCTTTCAGAAGCGACCTCACCTGCAACGTGCTATTTGTGCTTGGCAAAACCTTCTCAAATGAATAATTTGGAATCAGTTATAAGAAGAGAAGTTGCCACCGATCTATATAAGTTCGGAATATCTTCACTGCACGCTCGCATAAACTGCATGGAATGCCTATTGCACATAGCCTACAGACAAGATTTAAAGACGTGGTCCGTAAGAGAAGAAAATAAGCGAATACTGATAGAAAAGAAAAAAGAAATTCAAGCAAAGTTCAAAAAAGAAACAGGTTTATTAATTGATGTAGTTAAGCAAGGATCGGGAACAACCAATGATGGGAACACGGCGAGAAAGTTTTTCGAGTTCCCTGAAAAAACCCCAGCTATAACTGGGCTTGATGAAGAGCTAATACGCAGATTTGCAGTCATACTGCAAGTCATATCATCGGGTGAAAATATAAACACGGAAAAATTCAAGGAATACGCCCGAAAGACTGCGGAGAAGTACACCGAACTGTACAATTGGTACTATATGTCAGCAACCGTTCATAAGGTTCTTATACATGGTGCTGACATAGCCAATGTATCGATTGTGCCCATCGGTAAACTATCCGAAGAAGCCTCAGAGGCTAGAAATAAAGACTTTCGCAAATACAGGGAGTATCATGCTCGGAAGACTAGCAGAATTGAAAATAATCAGGATATTTTAAATATGCTGCTTCTTTCATCAGACCCCTGTACCTGTACCTGTACTCAATGCAGCACGGAGGAAAGAGTTAAGTTCCGAAGCTTTAGGTCTTATATCTATTAATACAGAACACTTTGAGACAGAATTCATAGATGTAAGTAACATTGATCCAGAAGACACGGGTTCAGACACAGATTCTGATATGGATGTGTCTTTTTAATACGGTGTAATTGTTTGAACTTTATACTTGTAGGTACATAATTATTATAAGAAAAATATGTGTTTAGTCTTCGGAATAAATAAATATATATTATGTGTAAATTGTTTTGTTGACTTTGTAGTTTGTACTTATTACGTGTTTCTTTTAAAAACAATGATTTGTTTAGTAATTTGTAACTTGTAATTAAAAATTTGTAATACGTTTATTTCAAATTTTTAATTATTTTTTAACTTTTTTAATTTTTTATTACTTATCATAGATTTTTTTGTTTTAAGAAAATGACAACAACAAATTTACCAAAAGTAAGCACTTATGCTTAAAGCATTTATAAAGGATTCTTAGAATAGATAACTATCATTACATTTAGTGACGGGTTAGCAGGTAGATAAAGATAAGTAGGTAATCCTCCGCAGTAAAATTTGTAACAATGATGAAGTCGAGTACCTATTACCTTAACTTAATGACCCCTTGTACATTTAAAAAAAGAATACACAACCATAAAATAAGGGGTTAACAGGCAATTTATAAAGTATGGTAGGTGAAATATTGCATTAAAACTGTAACAATGATGAGGCGAGTTGAAATATTATATTTAGGTCGCAATGTAATTTGGATAATGAGTAAAATGCAAAATAATTAAAAAAAATTTTTTTTCACCTGAAGTCCATCGAGTGCGCTGTATGTACTATATGTCAAAAAATAGTAAAAAATATGGACATTATTCATACCAGACGAAATAACGGGCACTCGCACGAGAGCCGAAAAATATCGATTTTCATGTTTTTCTCCATACATTATTTAGTTCGAAAAATTTTTACTGCATCATATACGCGAGAGGTGCATAAATATGATAAAGTTAGGGCTTCTAATAAGGTTCTGTGTTGGTTTCCAATAAAAAAAAGCAAGTTTACAAAAAAAAAGTTCTATGTCTATGGAAAGGGCATTTTCGATCCACTGTGCGGCTGCTGGAATCGCTCGACTTCCAGTCGAACGTAGCCAAGCCAAGAAGTACATCCACCAGAAGTTTGTGGTAAGTGTCTCGACAGCTAGGATTTGTGACAGTGAACTGTCTGTGTAGAAGTTTAGGTGTGAGGGTTCAATGTTTGATGGAAACACCAGCATACAGTAACCGAAAGCAATTTATTGTACAACACAGAAGCCAAAAAAAGTTCTAATAGTATGGCGGTTCTCAGAACATATTTATGAACAATAACACAACACTGCAATCCCAGTGACCGCGCACGCGCAACTCATCGATCGGTCGGCCGGCATGACCGAGCTTCCAGCCGTTTTGTTCGCCACTGGCTGGCTGGACGCTCGCGCCGTTTGCATTTGCGGCGCTAGTGGCGCGGGCGCGCGGGGTGGCGAAGCGGGGTTCGGCACGTCTCTCCCCGCACACTTGCTTGGCTATGGGTATCGCGCCCTCTATGCGCCTACTACTGAACTTATTCAACCTAACCCCGCGCGCCGGCGCGTCGAGCGCAGCAGATTTTAAATGTAAGTAAGTACGTTTTCTACATTTCCACCCCCTTGTTAGAGGCTAAACTTAACCCGCCGACAACACTAATGCAAGTAGAAAACGCACCCAACTTAACCCGCCGACAACACTAATGCAAGTAAAAAACGCACCCAACTTTGAAAACACAATACAAATTTTACATAGAATAAGAATTGAAATCAAAACACAAAAACGCAAATCTCGATATAAAATAAACAAATTAAACCCATACAATACAGAAACAATTAAACAACTTACGTTGAATTTTATATTTAAAGAAAATATCCGCATTTAAGGTAACCATACACAAAAAATACGTATTAAGCGTTCCAATTAACCAATATGACTTAGTCTATTACACTTCCATCAGTAGGAAGCACAACTACCTTTACAACTGGTCGTTTTAATACGTTCTTATTAGCTAAGGTTACCTCTACAATTCGCACCTGACCATCTTTACCAGGATATACTCCACTTATACGTCCCTTAGGCCAAGTATTTCGAGGTTGATTTTTATCAAAAATCAGTACGACGTCGCCTATCTTTATTGGCTGCGAAGCATTGAGCCATTTTTGTCGTTTTTGTAACGTAGGTACATACTCCTTTAACCAGCGGCTCCAGAACATATCCGCCAACGCTTGTGCCTTTCGCCATGATTTTCTAGCGTCAAGATTTATCGGGTCAAATGTGCCTAACGAAGATAAGCCTGATGCTGTCCCAAGAAGTAAATGGTTTGGTGTAAGTGCTATAGGCTCATTCGGGTCTGTCTCTACGTACGTTATAGGTCTACTATTGATCAACATTTCTGCTTCAGCTAATAACGTAAGCAATACCTCTTCCCTGGGCGCTCGTTGATTTAGGGTGATTTTAAGCGCTGCTTTTACTGACCTAACAAGCCGCTCCCAGCATCCTCCCATATGTGGACTTGCTGGTGGGTTAAACCGCCATAAAATACCACGAGCCGTCACGTCGTCTTGTATCCTCTCATGATCCAATGTACGTAAGACAGCTTTGAGTTCTGCATCAGCACCTACAAAGTTTGTCCCTCTATCGCTAAACAAGATCGCTGGTTGGCCACGACGAGCTATAAAACGTCGCAAAGCCATTATAGCAGCGTCCGCGGATAGTGAGGCCGCTAATTCAAAATGTACTGCACGAGTAACAAGACAAGTGAAAAGCACACCCCACCTTTTCTCTCTGCGTCTTCCTATAGCCACCTCCATCGGTCCAAAGTAATCAATTCCACAGTGTACAAAGGCTCGTCGAGTGTCTTTGAGTCTAATTAACGGCAAATCACTCATTTTAGGTTCCGATGGTACTGCGCGCCTAATCTGGCAAAATTGACATGTCATAGCGACAGTCTTCACAGCTCCTCTTAGCTGAGTAATCCAAAACCTTTCCCTAATACAGTTAATCACAGTATTGTTATTTGCATGTAACGCTCTTTTATGCAAATAGTGTATCAACAATTGTGCTGATATGCTTCGGCCATCTAAAATTATCGGGTGTTTTTCGTCAAAACTCAGATGCGACGCTGCACTTAATCGTCCTCTCACCCTGAGCAGTCCATCCGCTTCGTAAATAAAAGGATCTAAGTTACGCAATTTACTACCTGCTGGCGGTGGTTTTCCGTCCGACATAACTCTCAGCTCGGCAGGGAAGGATTCTGCTTGAGCTTGCTTAAAAATCAGAGTTTCGGCATCTCGAAGGCAATCAGCTGTTAGTTCGTGTTGTCTATGTCTACACTTATTTACGAACTGAAGGACCCGAGCTACTACCCTTACTGCCCGTGTCCAAGAAGAAAACCTACTGGTATCAATTAACGATGAACTCTGCTGTACTAAACAGACCCTATGTATTCGTTCGCTATCCGGGGTATCGTCATGATCATACTCATTGGTAGGCCACTTATCTTTAGACTCAAGCAAAAACGTTGGTCCCGTATACCATAATTTGGGTTCAGTGGGCCAGTGAAGTTTGGTTGCTTCGTCGGCAGGGTTTTCTGCTGACGGTACCCAACGCCAATTGCTGGTGTTCGAATTCTTGTCGATTTCCGCGAGGCGATGTGACACGAACTTCTGGTAGTCGCGAGGATCTGATCTGATCCACTTTAAAACGGTCTTGGAATCGGTCCATAGATACTTACATGAAATTTCAGTACCTAATTCTTTCACTATACAATTGGCCAACCTGCTCGCTAAGACCGCTGCCTGCAGTTCTAGCCTTGGGATTGAAACTACCTTCAACGGCGCTACACGTGCCTTACCTGCGACTATCGATGCAGCTCGCTGACCTTCGGAGTTTATCCCTACTACATATGCGACTGCAGAATACGCTTGTTCGCTAGCGTCTCCGAAAACGTGAAGCTCCCATTTATCAGACATCAGACCAAACCAGCGTGGCACTCGTACATCGACCAAACACTTCACATCTTTTAACCATCGATTCCACTCATTAACTTCACTTTCTTCCAGTCTCTCATCCCAACCTATGCCAGATTTCCATATCCTTTGCAGCAGGATTTTCGATCTGATAGTGTAAGGGTACAGAAAGCCTAATGGATCAAAAATACTCATGATAAATCTAAGGTATTCTCTTTTGGTTGGAACCTTCATACCTTCGACAATGTCTTTCTCTAACTTCTTGAACGACAAATCAAATCTGAGAATATCATCTTCAGGTACCCAAATCATTCCTAAAGTCCGCTCAGAACTGTTTGGTGATCTATCAAGGTTCACCTTACCTGGTACAACAGCTGGTAACTCGGCCCTTAACTTAGAAGAATTCGTCACCCATCCTCTTATCACGAATCCACCAGAGGCGTGAATTTCTGATACGTCTCTAATCAGCTGACGAGCTCTCTCAATCGTTTCTACGCTATCTAAATAATCATCCATATAATGGTTTTCACGGATGGCCCGTACCGCGTCGGGCCTCTGCTGCTCGAACTCACTCGCATTTTTATTTAAAATATATATAGCAGAAGTTGGTGAAGACTTGGCACCAAATATCATACAATCCATAACATACATATCAGGTTCCGTGTTACGTTTTTCACCTCGCCATAAAAACGACTGCGCTCCTTGATCTTTATTTCTCATTTTAACTCTCAAAAACATATCAGCAATATCTGCCGTATAAGCAATTGGGCCTAGTCTGAACCTTAATAATACTCCTAACAACGAATTCAACATATCTGGACCGGTTAACAGATTTTCATTTAATGAGGTACCCTGGTAAGTAGCGGCTGCGTCAAAGACCAATCGTAATTTGTTGGGTTTGTTGGGGTTTGTTACCCCAAAGTGGGGTAGGTACCATACCGGTTTCGTTGGTAATTTTTCGACAATCCTAGCGTACTTTTCGTCTACAAGCCTATCTATCTGGCGCGTGTATGCTAGTGAAAATTCTTTATCTTTTCTCATCCTAGCCTCAATTCCTTGCAAACGCTTATACGCGTAGTTATAGTTATCCGGTAACTCGACGTCATCTCTTTTCCAGAGTAGTCCTATCTCCCAACCACCTTCTACTCGGCGACTGGTGTTATTCAATATCTCGATAGCTCGCTCGGTTTCCACATTTTTCCTAGAGACTTCTGTAATACCTATAGACTCCAATTCGAATTGTTGTTTGACCAGTTCATGCAAGTCATCTCTCTCTGAAATAAAATTAACACTTTCACTGTCCGCCTCCCTAGCAGATCCTACAGGCCCATGTACAACCCAACCTAGCTTTGTGTGAGACGCCACAGGTTGGCCTGATCTACCCCGTCTGATGCTATCATTAACGATCAACTCCCAATTATCTTGACCTATAAGTACCATTGGCTTAGCATCTCTATACATAGCGACATCTAGATGACGTAGATAGTTGTGGTTTATAGCGCTGGCGGGTATGCTCTATGCAGGTAGGTCTAGGTTTTTTATTGTTCTTAAAGTAATCTTATGAACGTTGCCATTTGGCCCGCAAATGTGTGTGGTTACCTTACGCGATCGATCGTCGGTTACACTTATACCACGTGCACTAACAATTCTAAGTGCAGCAACAGGGCCATTTAGGTTAGCAGTAAGAGATTCATCTATAAGAGAAACAGTAGCACCGTCATCCAACAAGGCGTAACAAGTTATCTTTTTATGATCATTATCATTTAATTCGATTGGAATAACTTTAAGTAATGTTTTTGTAAATCGCTCACCAATGTTTGTCACCGACTCAGTGTCCATTACCCTAGTTGATGCTGACGCGCTGTCGCTCACAGGTGGCACCTCTGCGACCGTAGCTGTGACCGCAGTGTCTGTAGAGTGGTGAAGTGACACGTGGTGTGACAAACGACACTTGTCACACCGTTTCGCACGGCACTGATAGCGCGAGTGATTTTGCGATAAACACTTGAAGCACAGCCTATTACCTCTCACTAGTTCCCACCTTTCATCATTATGCATACTAAGGTATTTTTCACACTCGGATAACTCATGTCCCTCCGCACACAACACACATTTTGTTTCGCTGCTGACGGATGGCACCTCTACATTTGTAAAAACTCGCTGCAATCCTGATGCTGGTCGTTTTTGGTATCCGGCAGCAGTGGTGTTAACACGTCGACCGTCGGCATTGTAATTGTTAACGTTGTTCGATGCTCTGGATGATGCGGTTGGTAATGTTGTATTTATTGGCATATAATACGCTGATGCTCGTGACAGGTGAGTAAGAAAATCCACAACAATCTTAAGGTTTGGTGATACTCGAAGATCCTCGTTATGCTGACTTGTATCTAGTTTCATCACAAATTCACCATACTGAGCTCTCTGCGAGTGTGTCAATTTGCTAAGTACATCACTCACCAGTTGAGGGTTGTTGATGTACCCGTCGGCTCTAATATTTCGCAATATTGACACGCAGTTTCGCACCGCTGATGTAAACTTTCGCAGCTCAGATCCGCACTCCGTCATTCGCGTAAGCCCTTTTATTTTTTGTAGCGCGCATTCTAACAAAAGGTTTGGATGCCCAAATTCCTGCTCAAGGGCGTCCATAATTTCTACCGGGTCGGAGCCGGTCCTCAGTAGGTCTTCGACGGCGCACTTCGCTTCTCCGGTTAGCGCTCTTTGAAGCCGGGTGATGTTATCAAAATCACTAAAGTGATACGCAGACGTTGACATTTCATACGACCTTTTAAACAAAAGCCAATCGGCGGGCCCCCCTCCAAATGTTGGTAGTTCGTAGTTCCTCAATCTCAGGGGAACTGTTTGAATTTCAGGCGCGATAACGGTGTTACACATACTGGTGGTCCGGGGCACGGACCTCGCCATCAGTTCGCCCGGTAATGTGGCCTTTTTTACTAGGGGGTCACCACCCAGACGACGTTCCTCAATCAGATGAGGCCCCTCACTCGGATGAGATTTCTCACTCAGACGAGGCCCTTCACTCAAATGGGGCCCCTCGCGAAGATGGGGGCCCTCACTTAATTGAGGCCTCTCACACGTCTTGTGTACCTCAGTGAGCCACTCATCCACATTCTGATTAGCTTTTAAATCCTCTTCGTCGCTTTCATCGTCGATCTCCGCCATCTCCATAGCCAATTTTTTTGAAATTAAATTTTCCTTAATCCTTGCCAGTTGTACTTCTGCCTCATAAACTACTCTTCGCCTTAGCGTCTCTTTACTGGCTCGAGTTGTACTTGTGCTTGAACCCGCTGAGCCCGGACACGACCGCGTTCTTACGCTTATAAGATGGCGGCGGCTGTTCGTTTTCTCTTCCGTAACAGACGCTGCCTTGTGGGTTGGTGTTGTAGTAAGCGCCGCAGCATCTTCTGGCAAACGCTTGGCTGTAGTACTGCGTGTTTCCATAATTTTCAGATCAGACTCGTAGGACCAAGTTGTAGAAGTTTAGGTGTGAGGGTTCAATGTTTGATGGAAACACCAGCATACAGCATACATAATTTATTGTACAACACAGAAGCCAAAAAAAGTTCTAATAGTATGGCGGTTCTCAGAACATATTTATGAACAATAACACAACACTGCAATCCCAGTGACCGCGCACGCGCAACTCATCGATCGGTCGGCCGGCATGACCGAGCTTCCAGCCGTTTTGTTCGCCACTGGCTGGCTGGACGCTCGCGCCGTTTGCATTTGCGGCGCTAGTGGCGCGGGCGCGCGGGGTGGCGAAGCGGGGTTCGGCACGTCTCTCCCCGCACACTTGCTTGGCTATGGGTATCGCGCCCTCTATGCGCCTACTACTGAACTTATTCAACCTAACCCCGCGCGCCGGCGCGTCGAGCGCAGCAGATTTTAAATGTAAGTAAGTACGTTTTCTACAGTCTGTCTTAAACTTTCGCTAGTAGAACTCATATTTGTATAAATACTACGAGCTCTTTTTGACGCTTCTGTAGTAGATGGACTTTCGCCCGAATATAGCAGGAATACATAAATCTGAAGTTTGTCTTATGAATTCAACAACCGGCCCGTTCATTCGGATTTAGGCTCCAACAGACATTGGATCTTTGTGTTTAAGCAGACCAAGGGACTAACCAACTTAGTGTTAGTGATATCAAATTATATCGTCTAGCGTGACTGTAATCAGCACACTCTGACTTTCCCTATGTATTTGAATAAAATCTCTATAGTTCTCTCAACTCAACCTCCACTGGGGTGCCATCGAGTTGGTATGAAAATAACTGAATCAATACAAACGAAAAGGGCGTGATCCTAGTCCAGAACTTAATAAAATACTCAAATATTGTTTATCGTGATGGGTCGATTCGCTATCTGTAATTTTAGTATCTCGAAACGCGTGCACACATCGCATATTTACTAACACTGGTTGTGGTTCTTGGCAAATATATCACGAAAAATCCCAAATGCACTGGAATTCCATATTAACTGGGAGCTTTCCAACTGCCAGTCATCACCAGGCAACTGTATTTTGAAAACATTGCGGCAGAAACGTATCGACAGTGGGTTGTAAGAACGTCACAGTTCTAATAATGTCTAGGATCGATGAATTCTTTAAAGAGTATGCAGTCGGGGAATGTTAATTACGTTTTAGCGTTTGCTCGCGGATTTAATGGGTGTTATACTTACATTGAAATGTTTAAATTCATTCGTTCAACACGACTTACAGTTTACTAGTTTACATGAGCGCTCGTGACGTAGCTGGCTAAGCACTGAGTTCATGGTATGGGGGCAGTCAACGAAGTTAAGCACTGTTCCGCGTATTCATCATTTGGATGGGTGACCGCCAGTGACAATTTCAACTGAGCGCTCCCGAGCTTCGGAGGGCACGTTAAGCAGTCGGTCCCGGCTTTTTCAAAGTTGTTAGGCCATGACAGAGGCCTTCGTGCGGCCTATAAACTCTGTCACCAGAGTTCAGTATTCAGTATTCAGTAGGTTTATTCACAAAAGACATGGTACATTTTACATTAGGTGGAAAATATAAATTATTGCTGCATATTATCTCGCCCGAGTACAGGCACGTGAACATCATATTAGGTACACATTATATTGAAGTTATTAATTAATTTAAAAAAATTTAACACATAAAATATTAAGTTAGAATAAGTCAATTATTTTTAGTATTTAGTACATAATGTAAAATGTTCAAATGAAAAAAATTATGATTATTGATATTATTGATTGAATTACCAAAATCTGAATTAAATGTCCACTGAGTTGGCCACTGACTCATACGAACTTACTTACTTTTTTTAGTTTACTAGTTCTTCACGACATGCAAACACACAGCTCATATTGTCTACAAATTGTCTATGTAGACGACAGTGTGGTTTTTTTTATGTTAGCAATTAACGAGACGGTCAAGTCGTTCACCCAATTTTAAGCGCCACGCCTGACCATAACAAATCACTTCTGGTCGAGGCTAGAACCAATTGCGTTAGGTCTTGCACCTAATATTAATTGAAATGAATGAAATGCTCATGGTCCAGGGAATCTCGTACCATAACGTGTTTTTTGAAAGACGTGATTATGACACTTTCAAAATTCAAGGTTTTACGTGAAACGGAACAGGGAATAAAACAATTTGAACATATTTTTAGGTACTTTAAATCGAATTCCCTGTTCAAAGATCAAATCCCCGACACGTAAACATGGAGCATGAGACTTTTTGGTACGACTTTTGGTCATTGTCCTTTACAATTCGGTACTCACAACATACAAATAGTTGGCTAGTTCTACACGACTTACATTCAACTAATTCTACCCGACACAGGATGTAACCTTATACATTGTTTAAAGGTTTGCCATTTCACGCTCTCATCGCCACCTCTACATAGGTAGTATAACATTAAATCGCTGTATGTATAGTTCGCACAGCGGATCTAGGCTTCCGTGAAGTTAGCCGTTTGTGATGCGCAAAGACAATTTCGTTTGAAAAATTTCCTTTGCGCATCGAAACGGCTAATTTCACGACGGCCGAGATCCGCCGTGAGAACTATACCTATTGTATTAATTATTTTGTAATTATATTATGCAGTCCGTCCCAGCTTCGCGCGGGGCTGCAATAAAGAAGCGTAACCGTGCAAAGCCGGGGCGGGTCGCTAGTAATAAATATAGCCTATGTCACTCAGAGATAATGTATCATTCTAATGGTGAAAGAATTTTTGAAATCGGACCAGAAGTGGTTGAGTTTATACGTAACAAACAAAAATACAAAATTAAAAAATTTTCCTCTTTATAATATTTGTATAGATGTACGCTTAGATCTTAATCGCAACGGATTTTAATGCGGTTTTTATCAACAGAATGGTTTCAAGAGGAAGGCGTATAGTTCAAGCACCCGTGCAAAGCCGGGGCGGGTCGCTAGTTCGAAATGTAAAGCTCGTCAAAAGCTCACGTTTCGTCGAAACAACGTACATGCAAGGAGCACTCGGAAATTTCCAAATCGCTTTAGAATATCCTTTGCTGACGGAAAGCTTTTACTCGTAATTACGTAAAATAATTTCGCAAAAGTTTTCAAAGTTCACAACTTTTCTTTGTGCGGTTTCACTAGTGCCGTATCTTTAAGCAACATTTCGCAAGATCATTTTCAATAGGTGCCTGTGGCATTTCATTTGAGCTCTTCCGAGCTTCGAAGAGCACGTAAAATTGTCGGTAGTTATGACACTCTCGTTATGGCCCATTTACACCATACCATAATTGCATGCAAGAATTGTTTTGTCAAATTGATTTTAGAACAAAAATGTTCTGAAATTAAATTGACAAGGCAATTCTTGTTAACTTGGCAATAACGCTAGCTTTCTGGCGGCCGAAACGTCACCAGAATAGACCACTGAATGATCGTAGCGATTCGTACATATTATTTAGAATCGCGAACTAATAAAATTGGGACTTGGTATTTTAAAAGTGGATCGGGTGGTCCACATACCGACCTAATAATATTTGCGAATTAGCAAATCGGTAGCTGTTAGGTTTTTCGCCCACCTAAAAAGCACCAAGTGGTGTGACTCGAAAAACGACAAAGGAATATCTACTTTAAATCGATAGCTGTTAGTTTTATTTTCATATTAACAACACTGGCTAGCTTGTAGAGGATCGATTTGTTGATGTGTTTGACAATTAAAAATTAAACAAAGGCTATCGATTGAAATACCCGGTAGAGCGATGGGCGAGTGTCCGAGCGAGAGGTTGTGGGTTTGATCCTGCAGCGGGACAAATTAAGTAGATATTATCAAGTACCTTTAAAATTGTAGTACATAACCTAGTTAACTTAACCTAGTTAATATTGTACGTCCAAAATGGATAAGCTGAGCTTACCTACCAGTGCCATACCTAGTATTAAGATCTTTTTATGCCTTCATCAGCTAAACAATAAATATTTTCTTATTCTTATTCTTAAATGTTTGCATGATATGCAAACGTTGTTCTGGGTCAACTAAAATTTGGTATTTACAAAATAAAAATGTATTATGTGTATTCTATTCTATCAGTTATCTGATATAGTATTGCCACCGGTTCTCGGCTGTCGTGAAGTCACCCATTTCGATGCGCAATGGAGCTTTTCGGAACTAAATTGTCTTTGCGCATCACAAACGGCTAACTTCACAATGGCTGAGACCCGTTAGCAGTACTATACCCATAGTAGGTACAAGCTTTACTTAGTTTAGGCACAAAATAGTTATTAGTAGGTATCAACACACAACGGATCTCGGCCGTAGTGAAATTAGCCGTTTCGATGCGCAATGGAGCTTTTTCAAACTAAATTGTCTTTGCGCATCACAAACGGCTAACTTCACGGAAGCCTAGATCCGCTGTGCGAACTATACGTACAGAATGGCCACTCCCTACCTCTCACCGGTTTTACTTACCCCACCCCGGTCGCGAGTTCGCCGGCACTGAAGAGCTAAAAGGGCAACCATCACACTGACACATAGAACGGCACCGTTTACGTACACAAACTATGCATGTGGTGATTACGACGCGTTAGTTTCATACATTTTATTGAGAGTGTCCGGGGTGTGTCATAGTACAAGATTTACTGAGTTTAGGTAAGAGCTACATGGCGTTGTGCATATTATTTTTATTGAAGCTGAAGCTTTATGATGAAGAGGGATCATTATTTATTATTAGCTAGGAACCCAGCCGAGTTTGTTGCCAGATTCTTCTAGGCTGGGGCGCGTGGAACTGGCGTAATTCACCTAGCTATAAGACGTTTCAAAATGATCCTTATGATTATGATTGAATAAATATATTTTTAACTTTACATTACTTATTATTCGTGTCGATTGTTGTGTGTTACTTAGTGCTTCTTAGACGGGCACACCGCCTTAGGTAAAATCAAGGCTGCTCCACCGGTATTTGAATTCTACATTGTCTCTACAATTGCCTTGAACACCGTCGTCTGCACCTCGGCGCCACTTAAAATGGTAATCTATTCGTCAGATAATCTATTATTGGACTCGAATGTTTTGTTCTGATGTTTGATTTATGGTGTTTTTCCGCATTAACACCGAAATACTAGTGGCTTGTTAGTATCAGCCGGCGCACCTTCACTCTTAATATATCCGTATAATTACTGCGGTGCGCTGATTTATAGGGATCTGTCTGGATTATTCCCATCTGTCACCTAATGTTGTCCCCTTAAGGTGACAGGTCGCACTTTGACGACCGATGTGGCGCAGCGGGTGCAGGTCCGCCTGCGACGCAGAGGTTGCGGGTTCGATTCCCGCCTCGGGACAAATGTTTGTACGATCTACAAATATTTGTTCCGGGTGTTCTGGGTATTTTCTATATATAATAAAAAATATCTATATATGTATTGTATTGTATTAAATATATATCAGTCATCTAGGACCCATAATACAGCTCTGTTTAACAGCAGCTTACCTTGGGGCTAGATGATGCTGTGTGGATTGTCCAGCATTATTTATTTATTTATTTATTTTGTTTAGGGGAAATTACTAGTACCTATGCAATGAAGAAATTTACAGTATGTTCTATTATTATTATTATTATCAGCATGTAATTTCATTGTTTTCAATGCTACCGATTTCGTGTCGACTCGACAAAGTGTCGTTCACACGCCCTGTTTTCTCCAAAATACAATAATGTATTATTATATTATTATTATATCATAAGCAACGTAAGCAACGAACATAAGCAACGAACATACAATAAACATACAGTCGATCAATTCGACTTTTAAGTACCTAGTATGTTTATTTGTATGTAGATAATAATATATAATAATAATAATGCTGGACAATCCACACAGCATCATCTAGCCCCAAAGTAAGCTGCTGTTAAACAGAGCTGTGTTATGGTACTAGATGACTGATATATATTTAATACAATACAATACATAGATAGATATTTTATATCAGCCGTTGGTGTCCCACTGCTGAGCAAAGGCCTCCCCCCATTCCCTCCAGACGTCTCGATCCCAAAAACCTCTAATCTACCAAAAAATGTATCCAGTTCGTCCCGCCATCTCCGTTTTGGTCTGCCGCGTTGCTTTCTCGTTGGGTCAGGGCGCCACTCGGTGTCTACCTTTGCCCACATATGATATATAATGCATAGATTTTTATATTTTCCCTGGCTCTAATTAGAACCAGCGGGTCTTGGGCACTGCAGTTTAGCCTGAGTCATGCATTTTTAAATTACAATTATACGAATAATTAAATGAAAATTAAGTTACATTCGTAATAAAATTAGCAGATTAATAAGGTCAGATACCCTTCGAATCGGAACACAGCAATTTCTGCCTCCAGGCAGTAATGCTCGGTTCAGTGGTAGTTCTTCCCCGGACGAGCTCTATCACAAAAAACTCTACTTCTCTTTACGTCCGGGATTTTTGCATGATGCAACAGAACAGCATCCCTTATGTGCCGGGTTAGGGGCGGTACCAATAACTATCTGAATCTTATATCAGGAAGGCTGGACTGCGCTTTCATGAAGTACTGGACTCGCAAACATAGTGCAATGCGCTTGTGAAAATTGTGTGTCCCAGTTTGTGTGCCCCATTAATTTTTAATTAATTATTATATGGCTATAATAATTATACCTTTGCATCTTATTAAGCTGAAATAAACGAATTGAATTGAATTGAATTGAATTGAATTTAGCTCTTAACACAACAAACGTAGTAGTCGTAGACCATACTAATTGCATTAAGTGCCAAATCGTAATTATTCAAACCACCTTCGAAGCGAAGCCGTAAGCGAAATCTAGTTCACCTAAAAAAATTGGCTACATAATAAACAAGGTAATTAATTAAGGTGGGGTCCGTATCTCTCGGGTTTTACCGTTTTTAGCCGTTTCTTTCTTGAAATCGTAGTAGGTGGTGGATTAAGACCCAATCACTCTCGCCTGAGAGTAGGCCAGGGTCCAAGCAGTGGAAACATTAGAAGGCTGTCATGATAATCATATATGTAATGTTTAAATGTTTTGTTTCAGTTATTGGACTTATTTGACTCTGAAGATCCGCGCGAGCGCGACTTCCTGAAGACCACTCTTCACAGGATATACGGAAAGTTCCTGGTACTGCGCGCCTACATACGGAAACAAATCAACAATGTCTTTTATAAGTGAGTATCGTACAGAACGATTGATTATGTATGTGTGTGCCTTCAAAGAGTGAGCACAGGTAGTGTTTTTATGCTAAGTGTTGTGTATTTCTCATTGGCAATCCTAAATAAATAAATTAAATTAAATTAAATGTACTAAGATCTAGGGTACATTATAACGAGGTCAAGTTGTTCGCACCTGACGATACATTTACCTAAAGTAAAAGTTCGTATGAGTCAGTGGCCAACTCTGGTGACAGAGCTTTTAAGTCGCCCGAAGGCCTCTGTCATGGCCTAACTTTGATAAAGCTGGGACCGACCGCTTAACGTGCCCTCCGAAGCACGGGAGCGCTCAGTTGCAATTGCCACTGGCGGACACCTATTCAAATGGTGACTACAATAGTGCTTAGCTTCGTTGATCTGTTAAGAACAACTTAGCCAGCTACGTCACGAGCGCTTTTCATTTACCTGGTGGTAGGACTCTTCAGCAAGAGTTCGTCTTGGTGGGTAGCAGCGCAATGCCAGATATTCTGCTTCCAAGCAGTAGTGTGCAAGCATTACTGGTTTGAAAGGCACTGTAGCAGCTCTATGTGCCTGTAATTTCACTGGAAATCATCGGAACACAGCAATGCAGCTCGCATTGCTGTGTTCTGCGTTTGCTTTGCGTTGTGCTTTGCGGCAGAAATAGGTATAGTGGTCGTACTTTCCTAGACTGGCTCGATCACAAAGATACTTTTCTACCCTAAATATATTATAATGTAAATAATAAAAGCATTTATTCAGAACAATTACAATGAGCAAGTTACAAAGTAAAACTATGAGACTACAAAAAGTTGTAAAACTGTGTAGCAGCCTCAACGCCCATCTCCTGACGTAGTTACAGTTTTTCTGGCTATGAACTACATCATCTTCCTGCCCTTTTTCCCACGTTATGTGGGGTCGGCACAACATGTTCCTTTCTTCCATTCCTCTCTATCACCCTACATCTCAGTACTCACTCATTTCTTACTCATGTCATCTTTCACACAATCCATCCATCTTTTCTTTGGCCTACCTCTACCTATATATCCATCCACATTCATATTTAACATTCTTCTTGTCAGAAGACATTCATCCCTCCTCATAACATGCCCATACCACGCTAACCTATTACTCCTCATTTTCTCCGTCACTGGTGCCACTTTCAGACTTCCTCTAATGTACTCATTCCTTATTTTATCCATTGTCGTCATGGCTATGAACTACATATAGCATAATATTGATGAAAATATATAAGATATAAATAACATAGTATAAATATCAAATTAATATATAAACAAGTAACAATCACAAATGAAAAAAAGGGACATAGGTAATAAAATCTGTTCTAAGACAGCCATATTATAATGTGAAGTTATCATTATATCTTCAATTGTTTTGCATTTAAACGCCATTTTAGCTACAAAGTTTCTTAATAATGTTGGTCAGATGTAAGTTTTCCCCGTCATCGCTTTTCCAGCGAACTAAATAGGTCTGGAAAAGAAAATACACGCATTACGTACATACACAAGTGGATAAACGTGTCCTGCGCCCACGCAAACACAATTACAACAACACACAATTACTGACAGTAATTAATGACGTTACTCTCTCATCCTGACATGCTTCAAATACTCCTGTAATTATACAATCGCCATTAGAGAGACTTAATAAGTTCGTTATTGTTTTTATAGTGTTAAAAACTACACTGATTCATATCCTATGGGCCTTTTATACAACTGAAGTGGCAGCCAAGCGTACGGCACACAAGATGGTAAGCGGTTACCGCAGCCTATGGACGCTTGCAATACCAGAGGTATCACTTGCGGGTTGCCAACTTGAGGCATAGATCGAAAGCCTCATGTGCCAGTAATTTCACCGGAAACCATACCCGGAACACAGCAATGCGAGCGTTACTGTTTTGCGGCAGAAATAGGTAAGGTGGTAGTTCTTCCCCGGACGAGTTCTATCACAATGAACTCTACTACTCTTATTATGTGTAACATATTTGTGCTTGCAGATTCATCTACGAGACGGAACACCACAACGGCATAGCGGAGCTGTTGGAGATCTTAGGCTCTATCATAAACGGGTTCGCGTTGCCGCTGAAAGAGGAGCACAAGATGTTCTTACTAAAGGTGACTAAATTATACTAATACAAATATTTTATTAACCACAAATACAATAAATAATAATATTAAATAAATAAATAAATAATGCTGGACAATCCACACAGCATCATCTAGCCCAAGGTAAGCTGCTGTTAAACAGAGCTGTATTATGGGTACTAGATGACTGATATATATTTAATACAATACAATACAAAGATAGATATTTTTTATTATACATAGAAAACACCCAGAACACCCGGAACAAATATTTGCAGATCCTACAAACATTTGTCCCAAGGCGGGAATCGAACCCGCAACCTCTGCGTCGCAGGCGGACATTCGCCCACCACGCCACATTGGTCGTCAAAATACAAATGTTGACACAGTAGTGATTCACTGGTTTCTGAGTTAGTTTTCACTGTGTTTCAGAAAGACTGTTGATTCCCCAATATGTAACTTATAGATATGGCAAAAGAACATTTTGTATCCTAATTTATATAAAAACTGTAATATAATTATTCTATCTGTGTAAATAATTTTAATTATTGAAGGGTCCTTGACTTTGAGAGATCCAACTGTACTCGGCATCTATAACAATAGCACGGGGTCATGCCTAAAAAGCGATAGGAACCCAGCCTTTGTAGTTGCCAGTTTTATTCTACTCCATGGGCGCGTTATTCCAAGCAGTAATGCTCGCATTGCTGTGTTCCGATTCGAAAGGTATGGTTTCCGGTGAAATTACAGGCACATCAAAATCAAATCAAATCAGGTTTGGGGCTTTTCAGTTAAGTTTTAATAACCTGTGTGAGAAGAGCTCCCTTTTATCTGTTGTCTCTTATGCACGTGATGAGAATTTAGATCTACGTCTCAGGCTGGTAGCGCGCAAGTTATATCTCTGATTAAGCAAGCGATTAGCTACGGTAACCACTTACCATCAAGTGGACCGTATGCTTGGTTACCTTAGTCCGTCTAACAACTTCAAAGCTTGACTTCAAATTAATGTTTCAGGTGCTACTGCCACTGCACAAGGCGAAATCCCTGTCGGTATATCATCCGCAGCTTGCTTACTGTGTGGTACAGTTCTTAGAAAAAGATCCCTCGCTAACGCATCCCGTAGTTAGGTAAGTGATAACGTTTGTACTACATCTATATACGAATATTATAAAGATATGTATTTATGTTGTATAAAAAAAAACTACTGGTGGTGGGTATATGACGCTCTTTGGGAGAGGCCTATGTCCACCAGTGGTGATTGTGTTGTTTTATACATTTTATTAAGTGTCCGAGAAGAAGGACTAATGAGCCCGGATCCCAAACGCCAGAGAAACATCCAACTCATCCGCTTATAGTCCACCAACTGATCGCGGATAATCAGAACAGATAAAAAAAAAAAAAGTGTCCGGGGTGTGTTTCAAATTTCATATATTCATGCTCAATGTATAGTTCGCACAGCGGATCTAGGCTTCCGTGAAGTTAGCCGTTTGTGATGCGCAAAGACAATTTAGTTTGAAAAAGCTCCATTGCGCATCGAAACGGCTAATTTCACTACGGCCGAGATCTGTTGTGAGACCTATACATTTAGCTTATGTGTAACATAGTATTGCTGCAGGTGAGTACATGGACCCTGTATGGACCTATGTGTAGGAAGGACGCTGCAAGTTAATATTTCTTGTTCCAATAGATAAGTAGGTAAGTAAATAATAACTAGTTACAATTCATTCGATATCACGTCATGTCATATCGTGAATCAGAAATCAGTAATTAAAAATAATAATAATATTCTATAATTTACAAAGCAACATAAACAATAGTAGACTCATTAATTTATATTAAAAGAGGAGTAGGCGAACAGAAACGCACTTTTAAATTTTTTCAACTTGCATGTCTTTTATTGATTCGTGTTGGCAACCCTGAAACCTACCGATTGATGCAAAAAAAATGGTTTTTTAATGTTTAAAACATGTACCAAATGTGTTAATAGTTTGAATGTTCCTCCTCAGAGCACTATTAAAGTACTGGCCGAAGACGCACTCGCCCAAAGAGGTGATGTTCCTGAACGAGATGGAGGAGATACTGGACGTGATCGAGCCCGCGGAGTTCCAGAAGATCATGGACCCGCTGTTCAAGCAGCTCGCCAAGTGCGTCTCCAGTCCGCACTTCCAGGTATGATATTAATTTTAATAATTTTATAATTTAATAAGCTATGTTTATGAATCGTCACTAACAATTTTATTTATTATTAAGTACCAACATTATAATTCAATTCGTGACATACTAACCTATCTATCTACTTTTTTAATATGAATACCTAATGCATAAACCTCGGCCTTTCTCCATGTTGCAATACCCTAATAACAGGGTGTGATATGCAACACCCTTACTGGGTACATAGCTATGTGTTGGCTGCTCTGATATTATTTAATATTACATAAGACCTGTGACATGTATTACCCTTATAATTATGATGCAATAAATTATACTGGATACTGAATACTGATACTACTTATTCTGTAACAACTACATAATGTACCATACGACAGCAATAAATGAATTGATTGATTGATTGATCTTACTGTAATCACAGAACGGATATTAGTACCACGTACAGAACGGCCAGTCTGATTCAGAACTTAAAACTACAATTTTTGATTTTATATTAATTTACTAACATAAAAAAACCGGTCGTGCACCAATGGTTCATAAAATGTATGTGCACAATGCCAGTGCCATCCGCATTGGGTCACCGTGATGCATATGACTCAATCACTCTCACTCGAGAGTAGGCCAGCGGTGGGAACATTAGAAGGCTGTTATAATTATGCTGATGTCTCATCAATAGATGACATAAAAATAGCTTGACGTCGTTTGAAGAGTAGTAGAGTTCTTTGTGATAGAGCTCGTCCGGGGAAGGACTACCACCATACCTATTTCTGCCGCCAAGCAGTAATGCTCGCATTGCTGTGTTCCGGTTCAAAGGGTATGGTTTCCGGTGAAATTACTGGCACATGAGGCTTTTGATCTTAGCCTCAAGGTGGCAACCCGCGAGTGATACCTCTGGTATTGCAAGCGTCCATAGGCTGCGGTAACCGCTTACCATCTTGTGGGCCGTACGCTTGGTTGCCACTTCAGTTGTATAAAAAAGTTACTTTAATTGCAGGTTGCAGAGCGAGCGCTCTACTACTGGAACAACGAGTACATAATGTCCCTTATATCGGACAACGCGACTCACATCCTACCCATAATGTTCCCTTCCCTATACCGGAACACCAAGAGCCATTGGAACAAGACGATCCATGGGCTGGTGTACAACGCGCTCAAACTATTCATGGAGATGAACCAGAAGCTATTCGATGAGTGCACACAGCAGTATAAACAGGAGAAACAAAGGTTTGTGCATCTTAATATCATGACTTTTACCTGGTGGTAGGGACTCCTCAGCAAGAGTCCGTCTTGGTGGGTACCACCGATATTCTACCTCCAAGCAGTAGTGTGCAAGCTGCACTGTGTTTAGGTTTGAAGGGCACTGTAGCAAGTGAACTTACTGGGCTAATTTCTCGGGGTGATAGCGCAGTACAGTGCCACGCAAACACTTAAAAACTTTAAGCTTTCGCTGGCATCTGTTATAGTCAGGCGTGGTGCTTAACATCAGGTGTCTTGATTGTCTTGTCAGTTGCTGACATATAAAAAAGGCCCAAAAAAGAAAGAAAACCGTATATTATCTGTAAAATACTGTGTAAATTGTAAAAGCAGTTGATCTATTACGTACTGTTACTACCGTAAATATTTTATTTACATATTGTTTTAAGAATTAAACTATTGTTATGTAGGTGCCTATCTAGACTAAGTAGTTTTTATATATTTTCTTTTTTATTAATATTTGTAAGGAGGTGGTACCTACCTACAAACTTGTTGATACCTTTTATCATTTTGTTTTTAGCTTTCTTTTGTTGCCTATTCTTTTGTTTGTTTTTTTTTCTTTGGGGAGTCAATAAATGTATTTTCTTTCTTTCTTCTTTCTTTACTGTACGTATTCGCATGCTTCGCACGGATTCAATGAAAACATAAGCATCCGTGCGAAACCGGGGCGGGTCGCTGGTAGTAATAAATACAGCCTATATTACCTGTGTTACTCGGGAATAATGTAGCATTCTAATGGTGAAAGATTTTTTGAAATCGGACCAGTAGTTTTTGAGTTTATTCGTAACAAACAAAAATAATATTAGTATAGTTAGACCGCGCCGGTGGTCTGCGAGCACCGGCGGTCTAGTGGTAGTGACCCCGCCTTCCGATCCCAAGGTCGTGGGTTCAAACCCGGTCGTGCACCAATGGATTTTTCTGTTCGAAAAATTTATGTGCGCAATGCCAGTGCTCTCATACGGTGAAGGAAAACATCGTGAGGAAACCGGCATGTCCAAGAACTAAAAATTCGAAAGACATGTGCCATCCACCAATCCGGATTGGGGCCGCGTGGTGGATGAAGATTAAATCACTTTCGCCTGAGAGTAGGCCAGTGTCCCAACCGTGGGAACATTAGAAGGCTGTCATGATGATGATGAGACCGCCAGTGGCAATTTCAACTGAGCGCTCCCGTGCCTCGGACGGCACGTTAAGCAGTCGGACCCTGCTTTTTCAAAGTTGTCATAGGCCCAAAGGCCTTCGGGCGGCCTAGAAACTCATACGTACTAACTTTATTGTTATCTTATTGATTACTTTTTTTTAATGTTATCCTTATCGATTATGTTTGTGTTGGTAGAGAGAGAGAACGAGTGCAGCAGCGCGAGGAGATCTGGCAGCGGCTGGAGGCGTGCGCGGCGGCCGGCTCCGCGCAGTCCGCGCCGCCCTCGCCCGCCGCCGAGCCCGACCTCACCTACCACAAGTACGAGCTCGACGCGCAGGAGGTAACTAACTGCCTCTTTCTGTGTTACATTGTTTTTAAACCGGGTGTCGGCGCCAGCCATACGTTCAGCGCCATCTACCAGCGTGTTGCAGCGTTAAATAGAACTCATAGATAAATTTCATAGTGTAGCAAATAAATCAATAGGGAGTGCTGCCCTCTAAAAAATTCTAGAACATTCATTCTCTCTGATACGCTGTAATGAAGACACCGATTGTAATTTTTAAACGTATTAACGGAGTTAAATAAATATTCATTGAATACGAACCCGAAGTTCCCCGTAGCTACCACACCGGGTAAAGAAATAATGAGCCTGTGAAGTTCCACTCGTATCCTACAGGATAGGGGATGGGGCTTCAATATAAACTATTGTTATTGTTTTAAACACGTGCACGCGACCGTCTCGCTCGCTCGCCCTCGACCGAATGCCTGCAAGCACGAGCGAAGCAAGTCGATCCCTCGTCCTCCGTATTCGCTTTAATCGGCAAACTCCACAGAGCCGATAGACGTCCACCGCTGGACATAGGCCTTCCCCAAAGAGCGCCATGATGACTGATTTTGAGCCTTCACCATCCACCGACTTCCTGTGACCGCGTTAATGTTATCGGTCCATCGAGTGGGGGAGCCGTCCTACACTTCCTTTTCCAGTTCGTATCATCATTACAGCCTTCTAAAGGTTCACGCTGCTGGGTAACGAAACACACTCGAGCGAGAGTGATTGAGCCTTAATCCACCACGCGCACCCAATGCGGATTGATGGATGTCAGGTGATTGAGCCTTAATCCACCACGAGCACCCAATGCGGATTGATGGATGTCAGTCTTTAGAATTATTTTTTTTATACCACTAAAGTGGCAACCAAGCGTACATCCCACTTGATAGTCAGCGGTTACCGCAGCCTATGTACGCATGCAACACCATAGATATCACTTGCGTGTTACTACCCTGAGACGTTAGATGGAAAGTCTCATGTGCCTGTAATTTCACCGGAAACCATACCCTTCAAACCGGAACACAGCAATGCGAGCATTACTGCTTGGCGGCAGAAATAGGTATGGTGGTAGACCTTCCTCGGACGAGCTCTACTCTTAAAAATCGTCGTTTAAATCTATAAATAATCATACATTATATCATATTATGAATTCAATATTTTTATTATCAACCAGGTGCGGAAGCAAGGCTACAACGCGAACAAGCCGCTCCTCCGCAAGAAGTCGGACCTACCGACCGACTCGTCCACCGTGAAGGCGCTCATCGAGCACAAGCGAGCGGACCCCTACCTGCCGACCCCGCCGGACGTGAACCAGTGCTAGCCGAGCGAGCCCGCGCCGGCTCTCGGCGGCTGGGGGCTTGCGCAGTGCTGAAGGTACCGCGAGGGGGTTCACGCAACACTTGGGGCTCACTTGGTGCGAAGGTACCGCGGGACTGCTTCACGCCGTGAGACTGGGACAACAAGACTTGGGGCTCACTTGGTTCGAGGGTACCGCGGGACTGCTTCACGCCGTGAGACTGGGGCTTAGCAAGATTTGGGGCCCACTTGGTTCGAAGGTAGCGCGGGTCTGCTTCACGCCGTGAAACTAGGGTTCATGCAAGACTTGGGGCTCACTTGGTTCATGCCGGTGCTGAAAGTACCGCGAGACTGGTCCACTGGGACTGGGGTTCATGCAAGATTCATGGTTCAGGCTGTATGTTCATGCCGCGATGATGTCTTCGACCTCCGCAAGATTGAAGATTGAAAGAGGGGCACGGCAAGGTTCAGATCTCGAGACTAGGCTACACATTGAAGACTGAGATGTTTAAACCAACAAGTAGATTAGCGTGAGTGCTGTTGAACCCCGGTCTTGTGGAGTTGTGGGTCCAATAACTCAGCTCGTTGTCACAATGGGTAGTGATCCCATCAACTGAATTATCCCACGGTGATCATCGGCTTCGTCTACATGAAAGACAGTCAAATTCGACCAATGGGAAGGCTTGAACGGCAACTGATAATCAACGGGCTGACTATTGGCTAAAATATTGTGGAATAGAACCCCAGGTCGGTCAGTGCTTTCGGACAGAGAATCGACCAACTACGGTCAATTATTTATGTGACCATGAAATAATGTTTGATGTGATGTGGTATTTATACTTCAAGTGCAAAATTCATGAGTGACTTCAATCGGCTGTTACTACTAGTAATAATATTAGTGTGTTATATTAAAAGCGTCTATATAAGCTTTGAATTTACAAAAAAAAAACAGAAAATTATGGAACGCCACAAAAATATTTAGTCACCTATAAGTTGTGCCCGTTAAATTTATCACGCGAAAGGACGCTCTATGCAAATATTATATTAACTAGTTAGTATACGTAATTATTAAATTTTGTAGTGTATTTTGTTGATGTTATTCACATGTACGCCGGTTTTTGCAATACATAAGCTGGACTTGAATTTACAGATGGTGTTTTAGGATTTTTACTTTGCCGTTAGCATTTTTGTCAAGTAACTGTACATACAATCGTAGCCTTCATCTTCTAATGTCCACATTGATCCACGGAAAATCCTTTTGGTACAACTAGTTGGACGTAATATTTAAAACTGTTTAATAAAGCATTTACTGGGCAAAAATGTACAAGAAAAGTCCTAAAATACCGCTTTTTGTACGTTAGGCTATAACATTTTAAACTTAAAACTATGCCTTTTGGAACTTAACCATTAAAAAGTGAAAATCTAATCTGGTGTAATATTATTTTATTTGTTCAGTAGGCTTAAGCTACATGTCCACCACATCCCGGATATTAAGAGCGTGTTTTGTATACAATGTGTCGTATGTTACCTACCAGAAAGATGGTAATTCTGCACATATTAGGCTAATTTTGAAAATTCTGCCTTTTTTATTTGTTGATAAATCATGAAATATTGTGGAATGTATGTATTATATTCCATATCGTTATATTATTTCATAGAAAACAGGCTTTTAGCGTTCGCGATATTGAAGCAAACGAATGTGTAGCTTAACCCTAAAACTGATGATTTAAGGGTGGGTCTAAACACGAAATTTTTGCCGATCCGATTACATTATCTTTATAATGGCATGCAGCACTTTTGAAACATGATGTCCTTATAAAAATAACTGTAATATTAGCATTTTTCCTTGTCATTCTTATGTTAATTGTTATTGAACGATGATAGACTTGAAATATAGCTAATTGAGGTTCAAAGTACTACGAATCGTCCTTAAAAACTTTGAGTGGCAGCATGGTATCATGAAAACGACTTGTCTCTCGTCGCCTACAGACGAAAAAATTACAAGCGTTGGTCATCATATTATCTATAATAGTATCGTCAAAAAGATCGTTATTTGACCCGCCTTAATACCCACCTATTGTCTACAATCGCCTTAAGTAGTACCCACTGTCTACAATCAAAATATGCATCTTGAAATGTAACAATTGGAAAATCTTTTATTGCGTAGAGGTGACATCGATTCTTAAACGAATTTGCATTTAGCTATTATTTTTATTGTCCTTATTTTTTCAACTTTGTTATTCTTGTGAGAAGTCTCTTTTCTATATTGTTCAAGTTAAATGAGTGTTGGAATTAAGATGTCACCTAAATGTGGTTTATTAAAAGTTTGGATTTTAGACTTAAATGTTTATAAATGGCTTTATTGATCTTCTTTTGAAGATCTGTGAAATAGTGTTTGAAAATATATTGGAAATATTTTAATGATTGATTCTGCTCAGTGTGGTAATTATGTAACATTGTTGCATTTGACTGCATTAAAAAACGGCGGATTAATATTGTGGCGTCATATTAAAAAAAAATAAGGTCAGTTTTTCATTGACACAGACTTAAACATCCTACTTTTTAAAAATTAAATCCGAAAGTTTGGTTATTTGAATGTTTGTGTTTCAATTACTCTGTAACGGATGAACCGATTTTCATAAAACCTGGTATGGTATTCGTTCTGGGCCTAGAATAGCATGTAGGCTTCATATAGATGCTACGTGAATCCGCAGGCAGACACTAGTAGTTACATAGTTGGCACACTGGTGATAAAAATATGAGTCTGATTCAGCTCACACACAAACCCAGATTTACTCTTAGTTAATCATTAAAATATCATCCAACTTAAAGTTAAATAACTTTTTTACTTAAGTACCTAATAAAATATGCTTAGGCTTATTATTACGTTTTAAAAAAGGGGTCGATGCAAATAAAATACGCGAAAGTAAGCGCTCTACTTGCCAGATAAATTATAATTTAAATCACCATTCCACTTGAAAACCACCAGCAAAATAGAGAGATTTAGTTATAGTATCACTGTATTAATTTAATAACTAATATTATACTTAGGTTAATAAAAACCATGTTTAAAAAAGAGCCATAACATCAAAACTAAGACTTATTGTTAATTTATTGTTTAACCAAATGCAGAGTGGAGAGTTGGAGTAATGATTCAAAGCTCGAAGGTCGGGTTTAAATAAAAGTTTAGCGCTGTCTCTTTCTCGCTTTTGCTTTCTACAGGTTAGATAGTGGCAGAAACTAATCTCACGACAGAGCACAATTCCTTACGACGTTTATGTTTCCAAGTAGAAATATACACCACGCGAGCCTAATGCGGATTGCTCGCGTCCACCAGGATGATTAATGTAATTATGCATAGCAGATATTCTCGACCGTCTCAGCTAGCTCTGAGTAACTTTCATTTATTTATCCGGACCTTAGTTCTGAATTAGTTACTCCCTGAGTTATTTCGATTTATATTTTATTATAATATAATTTAGATAGACACTTGGGACACGGCGTGTCTTTAGTCCACTAGTTTTCAAAGAAATTATAGTTATTTTTACATGGTAAGGCGTATCGCATTTTTAATTTAGCGTTTATTTACATAGTGATAGGGTGGTAAATGGTCTCACAACTATTTCTAGTAGTAAAGTGCACCCACAGTGGGTTCAATGTCCATTCATTCATATCCATTTAGTAATAACAACATAAATATAGCATTTTATTTTAAAAAATTGCGTTAGATATTGGACTGACATGTAAATTACTTTGAACAGACTTACAAAACATTATTCATGAAATAAAACTATTTTTTTTTCTCAAGAAAAAGATTATTCATTTCTATTTATTTTTCTATATCTACCTAATTCTAATTTAATTTTTTGGCGGGACTTAAATACGGACAGTATTACTGATGTTTAAAAATCTTGTACCTGCATCTCTGATTTGCTTCATTCAAAGATCGTGTTTGACATTTTATTATAAAACTAAGTTTAGAAAAGTTTAAATAAAATCTTTGTAGCTACTGGTAATTATATTTTTGCACTACGAAACTTCGAAGTAACGAAGTAAGCTGTTTTATAACAATGCGATAGAGCTCCTTAAAATTCGAAGATGTAAAGCAAGATTACCAGACTTAGAGCAAGGGATTCTAGACTTTATTGCATTCTAACAGGGCTTATTCCCGTATGCAGTGTTGGTGACGTTTTCATTGAAATGTCCTGCGCAGGAGTAGAACAAAAATGACATTTTAAAGGTCTTTTTTCTCTATACACAAAGGGCAAATCACGAAAAACTAGTTTGACAATCGTAAACGTTAACGTATCGTCTAGCTGTCAACATACGAGATTTGTTACAGCGCCTCTTGTGCGTAAAATGAACTACCCTAAATTTTTCTAATACAAGTTGACAGCTACGTTTAAGATTGTCAAACGATTTTTTTTCCCTCTGAATACAAGAAACGAAGCAGATATTGTCACTACTGTTAGAGCTTTAGAAACAATCCTTCATCTGTTATGTCGCTTATCCCGTAGATCTGCAAACGGATGTTGCGATGATGTAACTTGATAAAGATTTTGTATAAATATTTATAACGATAATGTAATTGTTGAGAAACAAATAATTGTAACAGATGACATATTATTATAAGGTGCTTATGATTATCGTTATAATACAAAGTTGTGCATAACAAACTTGTTTTATTTATTTTATTTTTATGGCATTGATACATTGACGAAAAACACCAATGCTTAGCAAAATCTTACAGTTCTAAAGGCTAACCGACACTTAGCCTATTTGAAACATACTCGACGATTATGAAAAAAGCTCTTTCTCAAGCTTTTATTTAGCCGACTAAAAAGATTGTTTGGTATAAAACTGGAAATCGACAAAATGATGACATTTTAGTTTAAAAGGTATTCAATAAAAATATGGGGAAAAAACTAAAGATAATTTATTTCTCTTAACAATTAGGTACAAGTAATATATTGTATACCAAATTCATTACATAAAACAATGATTTGTGTGACCAATTTATATTAGACCATTCAGAATTAGGACTAAGCATGCTTTGTAAATGTTTTTTTTATTGTAGCTGCTATGCTGCTGCTAACGTTTACAAAAAAACTAAAGAAAGATGAGCGGCATTCTACATACCTTGGTATCGTAAATATTTATTTTCAATATTAAAATAAAAATAGGCCCATAATTTATTTTGACAAAACATTCCTATGATATTATTATTATAAAAACGAACTAACCTAACTACTGGTTATTAACATAATTTTTACTAAAAACGGGATATTCAACAAGATTTGTGAGTATACTAGCTGTCGCGCGCAACTTCGCGTAGAACTCTGGAGCCGTAGGTACTTTTTTCAGGGATAAAAAAACCTATATTCTTATCTATTTATGTTTTAAATTTCAGCCAAATCGGTTCAGTAGTTGTCGAGTTGTAGAGGAACAAATATCCATCCAAACTTTCGCATTTATGATAACAATGTGATAATACTATGTGAATAAATGTAATATCACACGTCTGCTTAGTAACATAACTAACTCGGTGACCCCACTATATAAGTTCTGTCAAAACATAGTACAGGTTTATGAGTTTTTGAAATCCGTTTGTTAAATTTTAAAAATAATCACTGGCCAATTGTGTAAAATTAAGAGGGTCTTGCACATCGGCGGTTTTTGGTCGTTACATACAATCGTAGTTTGTGGATTCATTTTAAAAGGTTCTGGGCACTCTTAGCTACGAATTTCGGCCTGTGTTTGCCGAAGAAATGACGACTAGATGTTATAAAAAAACAATCACAAAATTAAACACCGAATACTTGCAGCTGGTATAGTTCAATATCTTACAAAATACCGTAAAGATCTCAAATCGATAACATTTTTACAAGTTTTAAGAATAAATTTACATTATCGTAGGTACAATAAAAGAGCGTTTGTACACAGGGCGTACTTTAGCGCATATGACTACGTATTTTTAGTACTCTTTTAGGGACGTTCATAAAGGCTGTATGTTCACCCCCCACCCTCACTTCTTATTCCCCTTAACATTATTGTTTTCCACCGTCTCTCCCAATATATAATTGGTAACAATACAACTATTCCATTCGAATACTGTTAAGGGTCGCGAGAGTGACTGCTTAACTGCAGGTGGGCCGTATGCCACCTGAAGTTATGCACCTTGCCACCTTGGTGGTATTAAAAAAACTCACGCATTCACTTGCAATAAATACATCAAAAGATTCGTGACGGACTCGTGGTCACACCGTTTTGCCACACCAGTGTGACTACGAGTAATTTATTTTCCTCGTGGTCACACTGTGCGGTGTGATCAACACTAATTTGTGAAACATAAGACTCGTGGTTACACTACTAGTGTCGGGAAAGTGACAGTGTAGGTACCGATCAATACGCTACTCAAAAATAAAATACTAATGTAGTTATCGAAACAAAAATAGTAATTGCATGCTTTTGATCGTGTGTCTGTCCTTTTCAGTGCGTTTATTAGTGATTAGACTTCTCATCTTCATAATTTAGCGTAAAATTTCCAAAAAATGGCCAACAGTTATTTGGTTATGGATAAGCTGCATCTGAGTATTTAAAATAAAATCGTCTTTTTCCGTTTCTGTTTGTCTCCGTTCGTTTGGGTTGAAATTTGCTACTCTAATGTCATTATGTAGAACATTTAATAATTTATTTATTGTCACATAGTTCTTGTTAATACTTTTATTAATCACCGAATTATAACTCTCAGCGACATTATTAGTTCGATGGCGTTCGTTGCTGACACACCAATCTCTTATGCATGCATCATTTTTAAGCCACGTATTCTTCATGTACGCCATAAAAGCGTTAATTTTATTGTTTTTTAAATGAGCACATTGCAATTGTATATACGCCCAACCATCTTTAATTTGGTTCTCTGGTAACAGTGGAAGAGCAGTGCACAAACCTACTAAACGGCGATACAACTTTGTCTTTATGCCTATAGATTTAGCTTTTCGCCACAAACTCTGCGTGAAATGGTAGTAGCAGTTTTTTATTTCGAGATTTGGGAAAATTAATTTGAGTGCATTAGAAGTTGCAACTTCAAAGTCTAGATGGAACTTATCTGGTTTCCATTCGGGAAATTTGGCTTGCAATATGTCAAACAAAGCCGAATACGTGCTTTCTTTTTTGTCACTCATCAGGGCAAATACTTGTGGAACCACATTAGTTGTTCCGGATGAACTTCCCAAATCACCGTAAATAATAAATAACTGATGAAATGGTTTAGGTGTACTTTTGAAGGTTCCGTCACAAAAGTATTCTTTTACTTCACCCAATAACTGTTTTGCTTCGTCAAAACAAAACACCAATAATCTGGAGTCCTCGTACTGATAATCAGCCACCAAAGAATTTTTAAATTGTGCAGGAATCTCAACTTCGCTCAGCTTTGTAAAAACTGTTTTGTCCATTTGCAGCTTACGTTTTCTTGCCGAATATAAGCTGCACTTTACGCTGCGAAACGACGGTACTTCAGTGACTAAGTGAATACCTTTATCATATAAAGGTTTCAAATTATTTTTGTAAATAGCAGGCATTGAATCCGCCGAAGTACCAGCCTCCTCCTTCATATTCACTATCGACATCGCTAAGTCATTTTTGGCGTGATTCTGTTTACACTCCTCGGTATGATTAACTTTTTTCATAATTTTATCATCCTAAAAACACAATAAGTTAAGACTAACAGTTGGAAAATATATAACCCCTTCGTCCACTCATAACTGCTTAGTATCTAGATTTTTTTTCACTGTTGCATAACCATTTCATTTCATTTACGAACGTGGACGAAGTGGATATTTTATCTCATTAGAAAAAAAAGGATGCTATGGCGCTCATTAGGGAAGGCCTATGTCCAGTAGTGGACAAATATAGGCTCATGATGATGAACAAAGGATGCCTATGCAGTCACGGAGAAAGTATTCAATTATTTACCTTGGCAGTAGTGACAGACCCCGTACATTTATGCTTTCGCCGTTGGCTACAGAACCATATAATATTTTTGTTCGCATAAACTTTATGTTTATGGTATTGGTATCCATCGCTTAAAAGCACTTCACCACGTTTTCTTTTGATTCTTTTACCCATTTTACGTTTATGTACCCAACAGTAAAATTCGTGCTATTTAAGCGTAACCTAAACCATAATTTGAAAATTCAGAATGACAATTTACGTGTCACTATTAAATAGTTCCTGATTCATGAAGTATTTATCAAGGAGTTTCAAAGTACTAGTTATTTTACGAATAAGTATTTTATCTATCGGGCACTTCACTACATACCTACTATTCAGTCAAGTGCGATCCTTTTCAGAGTAGTGTAACCACGAGGAATATAAATTACTCGTAGTCACACTGGTGTGGCAAAACGGTGTGACCACGAGTCCGTCACGAAAAGATTCTAGGTGACTACATAGGTACACAGACGTGTTACAATGGCGCATTTATTATGACTGGCGATGGAGACAGGCCTCGCTCAGAGAGCGCCACGGTGTCCGATCTTAAGCCTCACCATATCAAGCAGTTATACTATTATATGCTCTACCTGATGACATTAAATTATTGACAGTTCACCAACTTCCTGCGCTTTAATCTCATCGGTACATCAAGTGGGGGGCCGTTTTACACTTCATTTTCCAGTACGCGGTCGCCATTTGAGTAACTTGAATGGTGCATGGCGAAACGTGCGTGTCGTGTAAATACGAGCTTTTATGATAATACGCCCGATGTGCAAACACTTTAAACACCCATTTTCGAAGCAGCTTTTCGATTCGCTAAATATAATTTACACATGTAAGGTTATAATATAAACATATAAGGCATGTTAGGGACGTAATTTTGCCCTTAATTTATGGTATTATATTACTTACGTCTGAGTTTTTGAGTATATCTCGCGATAAAGAAAATGTGGTCTCTAATGTGCTATCCGTATGGTCAAACTAAAATTAATTGCGTGAGCAAGTTTATGAAATATCGTGATATCAAAATGATTGACAATACCGCGTAGAAGTGAAACTCCCTTCTCGATTTTTCCCGCGTCAAGATTCTTGCAGCACAAACAATTTATTTAGGTCAGTGTTCAATATCGCATACTAAAGCGGTAACGTTCAGTGAACTTGAAACATCATTTTACTTTTGATAAAACATAGTAACTGATAACTCATAAGCGTAACCTCATATCGCGATAACGCGGTATTTCGTTCTAAAAACTTCTCGAGAATATATATTTGGTTTCTTTATTATACACCTATTCACCTAGCTTTAAGACGTTTCAAAATGATTCTTAAGATATGGTTTAATAAAGAGATTTTTGACTTTGACTTACAGGACAAATTTTCTCACAGACAGACCTTTGTGCCGAAACAATCTGCCACGCGCCAATCATTCTGTTTGCTGTCAAATTCGTTGCTACGGAGTTTCAGTTCTACACGCCGCATGTTATGTTCAATGTTTTATACAGGGTGTAAAAAGACTACTAATATCGCGTGTTATGCTCAAAACTGTTATTTCATCCTATTTCTTGTTGTTACTATTACTTCTAGATCTTTTCTCAATACTTGTTGAATTTAATATGAAGTCCAAGTTGTTGGTGTTTAAAGATAACCCTTGATACTAATATTTAAAACCTAGTTATGGTTTCTCTTTGTGTTTTTCTTCTAGATCTTTAAACTTGTTCAATTTTATATTTAGTCCTAGTTGTTGAGGTTCAAGACATTATTATTGTAAGCCTAGTCTTTGTTATTTGTGAAATTTAATATTCAGTCCTAATTGTTGGTATTCAAGTCAAGTCTAGATCGTACTTTAAAAAAAAGTGTGATCTGTAGTAACCTTGTTGCAAAAATTGTGTGAACAGACCTGCCCCCCGATTGGGTAAAACGGTTGCAATCAATTTCACTTGGATTCAATCAAAAAGTGACGTATTCTGTATGAATCTGACAGCTTATTGACAGTTCACTGATTGAAATCGGATTGAATAGGGAGAACCATCGTCGAGTCAGGACGAAGGCAACAGAGCCGCAGAACGACCAGCGAAAAGCCTGGAGGAGCCGCCTACCCAGGAAGGCATGCACCATGAAGGCTGAGCCCAGCGACCCGGGAATTGTGGTTCCCGCGAGTAGATGCCAGGGTAATGTGTTTATACCCGAGGCCCTCACCTGCAGCTCACTATAAGAGCAGTAGAAGACCCGGATTGATTGATTGATGGATTGGAACCGAGTTACGCAATCGGGGGGGCAGGTGACAGATGGATATAATCCTCAATGTAAGCTTGGTTATTGTTTGTTATTTCCTCCTGCTGATCTGGTGTTTGAGATGCTGTATCTCATCGTACTGCTTGGTGAGCTGCTCGTTCAGCCCGGCGACGTGTTCCGTCAGCACTGACATCTGTTCCTCGTAGTTACGCGACGTGGAATGAAGCTCCTCTTCCTGAAAACCATTTACATGTTCAGACAATGTTTTTTCATGTTCAGACAATGTTTTTTTTAATTTCCATTAAAGTGGCAACCAAATGTACGGCCCACTTGTTGGTCAATTTCAATCATTTATTCTCTCGACACACTAGGTTTATCATAAATCTAGGTACACAAAAGTAAGATGCAATGCGAGCATTACTGCTTGGCGGCAGAAATAGGTATGGTGGTATTCCTACCCGGGACGCATCACAACTATGCCGTTCTTTTCTAATGAAATAAAATACAAGGACCGCGATAATTTTAGTTTAATTTAGTTTTTTTTAATTTATTTATTTTAGCTAAGTTTAGAAAATGCTACAACAGTATCGACTCCAATGTCCGTGGGTTTTATTAAACAACTCCCGTTTGAGACGAAATAATTTTTGGGATATTGTAATCTTAGTTAAACCGATTACAAAATAGGAGGTTATCAATTCGACTGTATGTTATTTTCGTTTATTTGACGCGAGTCTTCGCTAACAAAATTATGTATTGATTTTAATGATTATTTTTTTGTTTGATAGATATAATTCTTCAGAATAGGTTTCATATAAATTTTATCGTATTAGCTTGTACTTTTTGAATAAATAAAAACAAAATTGTCAATAATCACATCGCCTCGGTCGCCTCGGAAGTCGGTTTTTGTTTTTTCTTTCTAAAAAAATATTATTTGTCTTGGTGGTAAGACTCTTCAGCAAGAGTCTATCGTAGGTACCACCGGAGTGCCAGATATTCTGCTTCCAAGCAGTTTTGCGCACATATTTTTAAATTGTTTGTTTTTAGAGCTGAAAAATCTAGTACCTAAGTTATTAACCAAGCTGCATTGCAGCGATATGAAAGCTCTAACACTCACCAATCGACTAATAGTGTTATGTTTGTCCTGTATTGTGTTTTCGTCCGTCTGTTTATCCCGTTCCATCTCCTCAAGCCGAAGTCGCAGCATATCACACTGTCAAACAAAAATCATGATGATGATGACGTAAGTAAAACGCACCGTTTGACTATTTATTTGTGCTGTGTTAAATATGATATAATGAAATGAAATGAAATACATTTATTTGACACACACAGAATGTTCGTAATACTAAGAGTACAATAAAACACAAAACCTTAAATAACATAAACATAAAAATTTACAACTACCACTGAAAAATCTACGTCCCTAAAAGTATATTATGATCTTCTTGCGACTAAATCAACTGACTCAACAGGAATGGGACTGCATCTAGTGACTCAGCAGAAAAGAGACAGCACTTCGTGACTCAATAGGAAAAAGTCTGTACCTACCTAGCGACTCAACATAAATGGTACTGCACTTCATAACTCAACAGGAATGGGACTGCACATAATACTGACTCAACAGAAATTACCCAACAGGAACGGGACTGCATCTAGTGACTCAACAGAAAAGAGACCGCACCTCGTGACTCAATAAAAAAGGGTCTGTACGTACCTAGCGACTCAACAGAAATGGTACTGCACTTCATGACCCAGCCGGAATGGTACTTCACTCACCTCTACAGTATAATGTTCAGTCGCGCTGCTAATCTCGTCTTTCTCCGCTTTCAGGTCGATAATCTTACTCCTAAAGTACGTCTTCATGCGGTCTTCACGGGACTGCACCTCGTGACTCAACAGGAATGGTACTTCCAGACTGCCCAGTAGACCAGTCACTCTGCCTTCACCATCTAATGAGGAAATAAACATTATATTTATCTATATAATGTTTTAAATAATAAAGTAAGTAAGTTCGTATGAGTCAGTGGCGAACTCTGAGTTTTCAGGCCGCCCGAAGGCCTCTTTACAGTTTTTTTTATGAATAGGGGTGTAAGTATAGAGTTTTTCATTATTAGTGCATAATATTCAAGAAATAGAACACACAAAAAATAAATAAATGAGCCTCAATTTTTTTTTAACTTTTTTTATTAAAAATCTTAAGTAAATCGATAGTTTATTTGATCAATTACTTATCCTTGTTGTTCCTTGAATATTATGCACTTATAATGAAAGCATTGACGGGACGATCTCGACACTTTCGATGGGAGATGATTGGAGAAAGTTCAGGATAGAGACAAATGGAAGTCCTTGGAGACCTTGGGGGTTGATATCGTCCCACTGCTGGGCAAAGGTCTCCCCCAAGGCTCCAACTACCAACCTTATAAAAAAAATATAATAACAATAATGAAACCCTGTCTAAACAGGTTTATGGTACTAATCAAGTGTAGCGTGTATTGCTAAAGAACTTGGCTTTTTCTCCCACCTACATACCTACTTATATTCTTGGCATGAGCGTCAACTATTTTTTTTTTTTTTTTTTTATACAACTGAAGTGGCAACCAAGCGTATGGCCCACAAGATGGTAAGCGGTTACCGCAGCCTATGGACGCTTGCAATACCAGAGGTATCACTCGCGGGTTGCCACCTTGAGGCATAGATCGAAAGCCTCATGTGCCAGTAATTTCACCGGAAACCATACCCTTCACACCGGAACACAGCAATGCGAGCATTACTGCTTGGCGGCAGATATAGGTATGGTGGTAGTCCTTCCCCAGACGAGCTCTATCACAGAGAACTCTACTACTATATACGATTGGCATAACACTGAAGCTTTATGATGAAGAGGGATCATCAAAAAATAAATTAGGAACCCAGCCGAGTTTGTTGCCAGATTCTTCTAGGCTGAGGCGCGTGGAACTGGCGTAAATTCACCTAGCTTTATGACGTTTCAAAATGATCCTTCTTCTTCGTTTATGGACTCTGCAGCTTATTTGCCATAATTTCGCCAGTGTCAAGTGTATTAGTTTGATTGTCGCTTAGCAACGTAAACAAACGAAATTTGGAAAGAAATGGTGACTTTTCTTTCAAAATTCCCTTGGAAAGTTTTTGACTAAATTACCAACCAACATTACCTCTCCATTTCAATTACTTACACTTGTGCTAAGTAAACAAGTTAAATTGTATAAACTGCCACCAAATTTACGCAATAAAACTTAAAATAACACGAGAAAAATAATTAAAATGGGAGGACCCATGTCGTTTTGAAAAGATAGCCAAAGACAATCCGGCTTCTCAAAATGATCCTTGTGATATGATTTAATAAATATATATTTTTGACTTTGACTTTGACATATTGCATACCAATAGAAGTTTCGCTAAACACGTTGAAGTCCCCCGAGTCGTGTCCGTCTCCGCGCCTGCGCTGCGACGCGGCCACGAGCCTCGCCACCTCCAGCGCGAGGCTCTCCTTCTCTAACTGGAGCATGCCGTATTCCATACGTAGCTTCGCATTATCCTGAAATATAGTCTTTGATTTATTAGTGTGCAATATTCAAGGAATATGTGCCACACACAAAAAAAATGACCAATAAAACGATTTACTCGAGATTGTCAGACAAAATGTAAAAAAAAAAAAAAAATGGTGTGTGGAACATATTCCTTAAATATTGCGCACTTATAATCAAAGGCCCTGTATATAACTACATTAATACACTGTACATTAATACAATGTACAATGCTCGCTTTCGCGATCAGAACCACTCATTTCGGTTGTGTTGCAACAACCGTGATCGCGGGCAGACTGGTCAGGGCAGAGCGGGCAGACTGGTCAGGGCAGAGCGGTCAGTCTGCCCGCAACCACAGTTATTGCACCACACAACAGAAAAGTCGGTAGAAATAAAAAAGGTAATAACGCGATAAAATCCCGCAAAAATTATAAAAAACTATAATTAGTAATTAGTTTTATTTAAGTTTGCCAAGTTTACTGCACAAAATGAGAAATGTTTACTGGAGCAAATCTTCTACACACTACACCAAACCTGCTCATAGTCTGAAGACTGATCAGTGATCACAGATGAACACAGAAAAAAATAAAAAAAAAGTTTACCTGTTCTAAACTATGCGCCTTTAGACTAAGTTGCTCGTTCACATTCAAATCGTCCACAGAACTGAGTGCATCTTCACTACCAAGCTGAAAAAAGAAAAACCTTGATAAAGTGTATTCAACTCATTATTAAAGCTAAAATTACATTAGATAACATTGTAGTGATAGCTCTGTTACATATTGCATACAATTTACCAGTAATTTTAGTTGTAGTACTAAAAACAGAAAAACAATTTTCGCTTCAGATTATATCCAATCATTCCGAGTAGTAATTTAAACGGGTGTCCGCAAGTGGTTTTTTTATCTGAGCGCTTCCATGCTTCGGAGGGCACGTTAAATTTTCAATCTTAGCTATAACAGTCCCTAGGCTATGATGGAGGCCTTCGGACGGCCTATAGACTCTGTTACCAGAGTTAGCCGCTGAATTAAACTTCCTTTACTTACAGCTAGATTCTATTGATTTTTACTAACCAAACTACCCCCTTCAGACAAGAAGTCCCCATTACAACTGGCAGCCTGACTCCCCAGATGCACTTTACTCGGGGTGCCACCCAACCTTTCCTTCTGCGACTCCTCTAAAGCGAGCTGTAATTCCTGGTTTCTGTTCCGGAGTTTAGCTATCTCGCATTTGTATTTACTATCAGTCTCACTGAGGTGCTTCTGGTAGTCTTCGAGAGATGCCTTCATTTGGGAGACCTCAAATGCTTTGTCTGCTAGCTGTAAGACAAATGAAATATTCAAATGATGAGCCAGTTGGTTTGTCTGAGGTTAAGCATTATGCCTGACCAAAATAGTTGCATCTGACAAGGCTAACATACAGCGCTATTATTTTATTAATAGACTAGCTTGCATTTAATTTTAGATTTAATTGCTTTGCACGGGTGCTTAAACTGTGTACAAACCTTCCTTTTTAATCACTCTATTGATTTTATCTAATCTATTGATGAAAATCACATTAAAACCTGTTATAGGATCTTTTGATCTAAGCGTACATACATACATACACACATACAAAGGGACAGACTGCGGAGAGCAACTTTATTTTAAACTATTTTGATGAATATTATGCCCTGATGTGAATTGTAGAGGGTAAGATGGATTCAAGATAGATTCAAGATTCAAGATATTTATTTGCATAATAAGTGTTACAAAGTAGGTTACAAAATACTGACATAGTCCATAAAAACAAAAGTTTCATAAAAACATTTTTTTCAACATAAGTCTCATTCACCCCAGTAAGTTCACATCTTTCGCAATAATGGTGTATCTGTTTTATGTCAGCAAGTAGTTTAATTACAATGGTTATCAAAGTTGTTAGTGGAGATGGTGGATTAACTGTATCACCAGAGTTGGCTACACTATGAACTTACTTTCAATGTGAATTTTAGATGTAATTTGAATATACCTGAGAAGCAAATTGGGCATTTTCTATTATCTTTTTTTGGAGCTCCTCTTGGAGTAAACCAGAGTCCAGAGGTGCATTGCAGGTGGAAGGTGGTTTCACATCATTTTTACTCTTGGATTTCTTATTTAGTTTCAACTGGAATAATAACACAATAATTTAAAGGCAATGGCATAATGTCACATGAATTATGTCACAGGTCTTAACCAAACTAGTGAATAAACAGTGAATAATTTAAGGAATCTGTAAAATTGTTTTGTAAAGGAGAAACTGTAGTAAAGTTTTAGAAGTAATAATATTAATTATTATTAATATCAGCCTGTATTATCCCACTGCAGGGCAAAGGCCACCCCATCCCCCTTCCATATAGTATGGTCATGTGCTTTTAAGGACCAATCCTTATTAAATGAGTCCGGGTAATAATAATAATAATTATTATTGTCTGACAAAGTAAGAGAGGTAGGCCAAAGTAAGACGTTTAAAGGCATTTGAAATACAAATAGAATAGATTGTAAATGTTTAAATAATTAGGCATGGTAAGTTCAACACTCAGTACATATTAACTGATTGGTCAAGATGCTAATACTATAAACCTTGAAATTAAAAAAACAGTTGAAAAACAGGATGTGGCAATAAAAAAGAGCCACATAGTAAGCAAAGTAAAACAGCATCACAATAGAATAGTAATCAAGTGCATTATGACAATGACCTGGAAAGCCTCAAGTTCATCCTGAAGGACGGAAACTCGCCGCGTCAACTGCTGGTTCCTAAATGTGAGGGAATCTATCTCCAGTTCTCCCTTTCTAAGTGACTTATCCCGTTCTTTCAGCGACTCTCGCAGCTCATTAGACTTGGCTTGCTCGTCCAAAACGCCCTTCTTTAGCACCTTTACATGCACTCTCAGCTGGAACAACGGAAGACTCAAATCTCAAATTACTGTTCGTTCGTGTTATAAGGCAATAATACAGTTGTTACCGATTGATACCCACTTTTGAGTACTCCGACGCCAACTTCTGATACTTTGCTGGTATATCACCCGAAGGCAATCCCTCCATTATAAATAATCAAGTGGTCATAACTGTTTTTACTGTAATTAGCTGCTTTTGCAAAAAACTTTTGTATTGAACATCAAATGAAAAACACCCACTTTGCTAAAATGCAAACATGACAAGTAATGACATTTTATGACATATTCATTCAAATGACAGTAATTTGCCTGACGTTGAAAGCTGACGTTGATTGATTCATCTTTTGGGCAAAACAAACAGCAACAGCTGAAATCGACGCACAGAAAAGCGAATAATGGCTGGCTGTTGCTTGCGTAAAAAACGGACATCACTACGAATAGTACGAATCAAAAACAAAAAAAAAAGAGAAATCTGTTTCTTTTGGCAACACTGACTCTGTTGATGTGTCGTGATTGTGTAAAGAAAAATATCAATATTTTGGATTTTTATATAAGAAAAGCAGCCATTCTGTACAAATTGCGTTATTTAATGAGCCTCATAATCTAACTACCCACTTACAATAAAGCCATGGATGACAGGTAAACGATTTTTCAATAATTTACTTTTTTCTCTCGTAACATGTAAAACGAAGTTTTCACAATGTAAACTGACTTTCTTGTTATAATTATTGCAGGAACATGGATACTAGCAGCTCTACGTATAATGAGAACGACTGCGAGCATTCCAAAAGTATTATACACATAGATGTGGATTGTTTTTATGCTCAAGTGGAGATGCTTCGAAAGCCTGAACTCCGCAATGTTCCACTTGGTATTCAACAGAAAAACATCGTCGTAACCAGTAATTATGAAGCCAGGAAGTACGGCGTTCAAAAGTGCATGCTCCTATCGGAGGCGTTGAAAGTGTGTCCGAATTTAACTTTGGTGAATGGAGAGGACCTGCATGACTACAGAACGGCTTCTAATAAGATCTTCTCAGCATTGCAGAGTTGGAAGTGTCCAGTAGAAAAATTGGGTATGGATGAAAATTTTATTGATGTCACAAATTTAGTTCAGGAAAAGTTAAAAACTATGAATGAAAAGAGTGTAGCACTCACTGGCCACATTTACAGTGAACCAAGCATAGAATGCCTGTGTGGCTGCCACAACAGACTGAGAATAGCATCACAAATAGCCAGTGAAATTAGAAAGAAAATATATGATGAGTTAGGTTTCACAACTTGCACTGGTATTGCACACAATAAGTTGCTAGCCAAACTTATCTGTCCATTACACAAGCCTAATGACCAAACTACAATATTTCCAGACCATGCAACCTCATTTATGTCAACCCTAACAAGTGTCCGTTCCATTCCAAGTATTGGCTCTAAAACTACTGAAGCTCTCATCTCTCAGAAAATCATCTCTGTCAAGGATCTACAGGAAGCACCTTTGGAAGAGTTGAAAAAGCATTTCAGCAGTGACATGGCTGTTAGATTGAAAACACTAAGCTTAGGAGAGGATGCAACACCAGTGAAACAGTCAGGCAAGCCTCTCAGCATTGGCTTGGAGGATAGTTTCAAGACAGTGAGTGTAAAAAGTGAAGTTGAGGATAAATTCTCGGCTCTACTACAAAGGTTGCTGGTCTTGGTACGAGAAGATGGCCGCATTCCTGTCTCTCTCAGAGTAACACTGCGAAAGAAAGATGCCAAGCGGCTCAGCAGCCACAGAGAGTCAAGACAAAGTCAAATCTCTCCATCAATCTTCTCACTGTCCAACGGTGTGCTGACAGTAACCGACTCCGGCCAACAAAAACTCCTAGTGATAGTAATGAGATTATTCAACAAGCTGATCGATCTTACTAAACCATTCCATTTAACTCTAGTGGGACTTGCGTTTACAAAATTTCAGGAACGCATGACAGGGAGAAGTTCTATTGTGAACTACCTGATGAATGACATTTCCGTCCAATCAGTACTTAATTTATCAAATGACGGTGACACATCGGCCTCGTCCATGGACTATTCTGCTGTGTCGCCGAGCAGTAGCACCACAACCGACCACTCGGACGCAGAAGTTGAACCATCACCGAAAAAGCCTAAGAAGGTCAACTGGATAGCTAAAAGAAGATGCTTGGCAAAGGAGGAAGTCGCGTCGCCGAGCAAACTGAAAGTCGGCGAGCTCAGACTGAACTCTAAGGAGTTGGAGAAAGTTTCGGAGTTGCGATTGAACTCTCGCGATCGATCGTTGACCCCTCGTGCTAGTCCGGCTCGGGACATGTCTGACGCGTCTGATTCTATGAAAGACGTTGTTGAAGACGGTGCTTGCAACGACTGCCCCAGCTATGTAGACAAAGAAGTGTTTAGCGCTCTGCCGGACGAAATGCAGCAGGAGCTGAAAGCCATGTGGAAGAACCCATCTGGCTCAGCCGGAGTGACCAGAAGTAGCCCGCGAAACGCGAACAAACCTAAATCGAACACAATTCTTAAGTACTTTGTTCCACACAAATAGTATTAGTTAGTAAGATTTATAACTTGTTATTATTAAGTAATAAGTGGATGGTTTCTATTTTTTCAAATCATACAATTTTTATTCAGCTGATCAAAATACATGTTTATGTTGAAGACTGATTTTTACTTGTAAAAGAAAATGCATGTTCTATATAAATTGCTATATCATTTAATATCTATATTTTTTACAGCTTCCGTAACCATAGTAGATAACTCTGTATATCTCGTAACATTATGTACATTGATCTTTAGCAATTCTATTAGTTTGCTGTAGAAGATGACATCTACATTTAACTGGAGTCTGATTTTATCTCCGTCCGTGGCGCCTGCACTTTCGTTACTCTGTGACATTTCTCTAATCTGCTTCAGTCTTCTCAACGACTCCTCAGTTTTGTATACCGATGTCAAAACATCTTCTACATATTTGTAGTATCTAAAAAATAAACATCTAATTAGAATACGACCTCAATTCACGAAGATTACATTATTATTGTGAGAGGTACTTACGAAACAGTCATAACATTGAACAAGGCCTCGAGTAGTTCAACTATAAATGCGTTGTCCAATCTTTTAGCGGCGTTTTCGTTGAACTCTTTCAGTGCGTTCGTGACCGTGTCTATGTAAGCGCATGGTCTTGTGGGTACGCTACGATTCGTCTTTCTATACAGCCTCGGAATATCGCTGACTTGTTTCAGTTGAACATTTAAATTTTCGAACAGCTCATTAACTATGCATTCTTTTACTGTCTTCCTCGCTCCTTGCAATGTCTCTTCTGAAGATTCTAAGCTCTGTTTTAGTATGTTTACGTTGGTGGTGAATTTACTTAGTACAAGTTCTAGGAATGTTGGCAATCGTTTAATCAGCGCTTGCACATCAATGTAGATGCTAATACTGTTCTCTATGAGGGTTCTATTTACATTCGTCGATTCGTATTTAGGCGGCGTGGTTCTCTGAAACAAAAGTGACGCATTTGTTATCATTCCATGTGAGAAAAGCTGTTTGGGGGACCCCCTGGCATACTGGTGTTAGCGTGTGTAAAAAAGTGGCCAGCAATAAAAACTAAAATATAATTAAAAGCTCTGATTGGCCTACGATCAGTTTTGTATTGTCTAGCAGTGGGCAAAGGTTTTGCCTAAATCTTTCCACCTGTCAATCTTTGGCAATCATCCACCATCTCAAAACATCACAGTAAAGTAGAAACCTCTTTATTCATCATATCACAAGGATCATTTTGAAATGCAAAATTGGATGGTCATGGGTTCAGTTCTCGTAAGAATAGAAATTCACAACTGATGTTCTATCATTGATTTTCTTCACCGTTTTAAAGTTATGTTTAACTTCTTCAACATACCTGTGTACAATACGCACTGGCCCAAGTAGCATACCTCGCCAGCACTTGCAGCGAAAGCTTCCAGAACTTGTGGCCCAGAGCCTCGATGTAGATGCCGTCGGACCAGCACTCGTGCAGTGCCGACCAGCATCGCTGGCTCTCCTTCAGCAGGAGGCCGTCGTTCGGCTCTGTTGTCGGGGTCTTCTGGAGGGAGGCTTCGTAACTTCCTGTGAACCATTATGGAGCTTCAGAAACATAATCGAGCATCTACAACGGCGAATGGGCAGAGCAGCCATTTTAATCACACTAATAATATTATAAATGCGAATGCTTGGATGTATGTTTGTTCCTTTATAACTCGACCACCACTAAACCGATTTCGCTGAAATATAAAACATAAATAGATAATAAATAATAATAAGATCGGGAATAGGACATAGGCCACTTTTTATCCCGGAAAAAAGTACGGTACCCGAGTTCCACACGAACGAAGTCGCAGGAGACAGCTAGTAAAAAATAACTTAATGCACGCTTTATTATTGCATTATCACACCAATAATTGGAAGTCAAGAAGGAAGAAGTTGGAGCAGCGCATGCAGAGCTTAGCTTTAGTGCCGGCGAAAGGTGCCGTGTGGTGCCGGCAAACTCGCTACCGGGGTGGGGTAATTAAAACTGGTGGGAGGTAGGGAGTTGCCGTTCTGTGCGTAGTACTAATATGTTCTGTGCCAATATTATAAATGCGAATTGGATTTGGTTCCTTTTTTCAACTACCACTCCGATTTAGCTGAAACTAAAACTAAAAACTTAAACTTAAAACATAGACAGATAATGACCGGAAATATGACTACAGGCTACATTTTATGCCGGAAAAAGTGCCGGTTCCATTTCCACGACGCGAACGAAGTCGCGGGCAACAGCTGGTTGTTAACATTTGAAATTGTTACTGAACTCGCTAGCGTAAGCATACTATGCGTAAGTCAGTAACTAATAGACTCTTATGGAGAGTTGCGTCAAATTGTTCGACGACGATTGAACAATTTGACGTTAACGTTAGATGGTGCAACTCAGGGTGAGTTAGTTAGTCTTATAATAAATATGCATTTATTCTGTGTCAAGTAGATGCAAATTTGTAACACCAAATCAAACACAAATCGAACCCACACCTCAGGTCTTTCGGCTAGCAGTGTGCATATCAAGCTAAAGGAGTAGCACTCATACTGTATGTACTAGTATGTAGTATGACTTTATGAGTCACTAAGTAAGTTCGTATGCGTCAGTGGCCCACTCTGGTGACAGATTTTCTAGGCCGCCCGAAGGCCTCTGTCATGGCCTAACAACTTTGAAAAAGCCGGGACCGACTGCTTAACGTGTCCTCCGAAGCACGGGAGCGCTCAGTTGAAATTGCCACTGGGGCGGTCACCCCCATTATTCACTATACTAACTAATAAAACTATACGTAACATGGTGCAAGAATGACGTCATCATCCTTGACTTCATTCAATTGATGATAATGAGTGGAAATCTAACTAAACAAAGCTAGAAGCGATATTACCGATATCAAAATGTATATAGTTACTGATAGGACAGGACATCAAACCCTCAATTGTAAACCATTAAATGTTAGCAAATAAAAATGCTTGCTATCACTTAATGGCTTGAAATTGCAACTTTTTTTTTATACAACTAAAGTGGCAACCAAGCGTACGGCCCACAAGATGGTAAGCGGTTACCGCAGCCTATGGACGCTTGCAATACCAGAGGTATCACTCGCGGGTTGCCACCTTGAGGCATAACATCGAAAGCCTCATGTGCCAGTAATTTCACCGGAAACCATACCCTTCACACCAGAACACAGCAATGCGAGAATTACTGCTTTGCGGCAGAAATAGGTATGGTGGTAGTATTTCCTCGGACGTGTTCTATCACAAAGAACTCTACTACTACTACAATGTAGGTAACTTGACGAATGTGGCGCGGTGGGCGAAGGTCCGCCTGCGACGCGGAGGTTGCGGGTTCGATTCCCGCCTTGGGACAAATGTTTGTAGGATCTGCATATATTTGTTCCGGGTGTTTTCTATGTATAATAAAAAAATATCTATCTATGTATTGTATCTAGTACCCATAATACAGCTCTGTTTAACAGCAGCTTACTTTGGGCTAGATGATGCTCTGTGGATTGTCCAGCTTTATTTATTTATTAAAAAGAAAAAAAAAACTCCTTTTAATCGCTTTTTTTGACCGAGCGCGCGATGCTTCAGATTTGGCAAAATTTACTTTCAAATTCTGTTAGTTTGTTGGTACTTTACATTACATGTCGTATTTTTTTTAACCGACTTCCAAAAAGGAGGTTTCTTACGCGATTTCTCTGCCAATTAAGAATTTATGTTGATGACTCGTATATTGTTTGATAGGTAATACTATAATGTCCCATTTAAATTTTATTGAAATTGGTTCAGTACTTTTTGAATAAATTATAAAAAACGTGTCAATAACTGCATCGCCGCGTATCACAATCTGCCAAAACATTTTTAGTTAATGTTGTGCCTCTTATGTCACTAGTTTAAGCAATTTGTAACTTAGATGTACCCACTAGTATATTAAAACGCGTTATCATTGCGTTTTTTTAGAAAACCAGCCCTGCGTAGACCTTGTTTGCGCAGAATCAGTGCTGAGTCTACTCCATTTGCCAAATTGTACAATCCGATTTAATATAAGCTAAGTGCATTTTGTATACCTTACCTACCCACTATTTATTTTGGCAATAAACTTTTTTGTATAGTAAATATTTTACGTCAAATCACGTTCGCTTTGTTAATATTTGAAACTTGGTTCCCGACAAGACAATAATTTGGCTCATAAGTGTACGGCGATGTAAGTACAGAGAGAGGTCAGAAGTCTAAAAGTTTTTAAATACCTACATCTAGTTTCCGTGATTCAGAGGGGCACAAATTGTTGAAAATTTTAATGTTTGTGTTACACAAATATTGAAAGGCATCAACTTTGGGTGCCGCTACGCAAAGCCTAGCCTCGACTTACCAGCAATTTCTTGAAACCGTATCTGGAAGTAAACCGGCAGGTTCCACCTTTTCTGAAAGTTTCTGTATTCTACTGTTGCTCTCAGCAGTTTCACAGTTTCTTCATCAGGGCAATACTCCTCTATCTTCCTCACAAACAGCAAGCTTTCATTGTACCTCGCATAGAACATTTGAGGGTTGCCAGGTGCAAAAATAGAAGATAAATTTACCTCTAACCTACTCTCTACCTCGCACCAAAAGCAGTTCACTAAAAACCTGTATTTTTTTACAAGAAATGACAACTTGGAATGTTGTGTTACTACTAGTAGTAGTTTTAATTTTGTATTTAGCAATGATAAGATTTTATCATAGATTCCTTCTAGTCCATCTTTATTTCTATTCAATGAAGGTTCATTTATAATGTCTTGTAAAAGAGGTACTACAGCTTGTTTACGTAAAAGTAACTCAGTCTCTGCTACACGGTCCAATGATGACAGTGTTATAAGAGTTTTGAGTAGATTTTCTTCATCGCTATCATTCCAAAACTGGAATAGCAAATCATTTAATGTTTGTATAAGCTTCTGGCCAACTTTGTTGAACTGTGTTTTTTGGTCTGTTTTAATTAAATTCTCACATTTTGATATTGAGAAGTTGAGTTGATTGTATTGCATAGCGGCACGGTCAGCTATTAACACTCTCTCATCTGTTTTCTTGTCTGAAATATTGCTTAATATGTTTTCTAGTGTTCGGAGACTGTTGAATGTTTGACTGTAGTATTTTAGATGCTGTTTCTTCTTCTGCAGTGTATGCCTTTGGCTCATCCACATTGATAACTCTTTCATAGCATCTTCTAAACACTGCTTGACATTCTGAAATCAATTATGATCATCAGAGGATGTTTTAGTGTGAAAGGCATTTCCTGTTATTGAATTATTGAAGATAAAATACCACTATTTTAGGAAGATTATTGTTTGTATCAGATATTAGATTAGCTAGAACATAGTTAACTTTAAAACTTGAAGGAATATGTTTGAATTGAAGACTTATACTTATCAAAATTTAAAGGAGGCCAAGATCTACTTTGGGTCGCTGCACCACAGCAGTAAGTAAGTATCAAAATTTAAGCAACGAATCTTAGCTGAAAAAGCTTCATTGCGCGGCGATTGGAAACGGCTAAGCTTCTTTTAGCTGATATTTTGATACTGTAGTTTACAATGTGGTTATCATTACTGGTCTGGATTGTCAAACTGGAATTATCCCTGGTCGAGATTTCACAAAAACAAGATGCATTCCCTGTGATTAAAACTGTCCTTCATTAAAACTAACCACAACTTCTTCATTTAATTGTCCTAGTGGCATCTGGATTTTCGATATTGCCTTATCGAATCCGATGAGGGTAGCGCAAAGATTGACAAAATTAGCATAATCCTTGTTGATTAGTTCAATCATAGCGAGCCGCAGTACTTTCAAATAGACTCCTAGGTCATCGCGCATAGACTCCAGAGAAACCACATTTTGATGGTCTGCCAAGAAGTTGTCCACGGAGAAATTAGACTGAAATAATACCAGACACATCCGTAATGCAATAATACATGAAATATTAATGAAAAACAATGATTTAAGGGAAATCGCCGACTGGTACCTTCACGAAGTCGTTGCGGTCAAAACACAGTCCCCGAGGGGCTGGCGGTAACGTGAACTCAACTATATCCTGCTCCATTGTGTTGAGCCACTATTATTGCACTAGAAAGGCACCATTATTGAAAGAAACAGCTTAAAATTATTGAAAACTGGGCACTCGATCTGCAGGCGATCATTGTTTGACATCAGTGACGTTTCCTATAGTTGACGTAAGCATGGACACATCATACGTCAAAAATTATGTTCGGATACAAAAAATAACCTAAACTAAACGTGACAGAGGCCTTCGGGCGGCCTAGAAACTCTGTCCCAGGGGTGTTAGACGTACCAGGTTCCTGGTACACATACTAGGTTTTAGTGTCACGTACCATGTACCAGGTCTATTCGGACCTGGTACGCAAAAATACATGGATTAGCCGTTTACCGGCTAATCAAAATTACACCGACAAATGATGCCTCTAAATCAAATATTGTACAACACTGACAAAAAATTGCAGTCAGTTGTTACTGTCAGATGCTTGCCAGTAATGTCATACCACTGTAAGGTTGATAAAATCCGTTAAACCTGGTAAAACTGCTTGTTTAGTCTACTATCTCATGCGCCATCTTCATTTTTTTATTGTCCACGTTGCTAAACAACAATAAAATTAATAAATTACTTGACAGTGGCAGAATTTTTATAACCACACGCGAGTAAAACCGCGTGGGTCAGCTAGTTTCGTGTATTAATACATATACATATGTATGATGACGACTACCGAAAACGCAAGGGGGTGGTACAGCATCCCAAATCACAACCAACCGAAAAAAAGTTATTGCAGAAGAAAATAAGATTTTTGTTTATTTTAGCACCCAACAATGAGTCGTGTGAAGCGACCTCGCGATTTTTGAACTTTTCTTCCCAATACGTGCAAGTTGTGGAATGAGCTTCCTTCCGCTGTCTTTCCGCTGAGCTACAATATGGGTCGCTTTAAAGGAAATATAAAAAGAGTCATCCAGGGCAGGCAACGCATCAACTGTATCTGTAGGTAGGTACCTACCTACATACATAGGTAGAATGCAAAATGATCCAATTATTACCAATTTCATACAAAACAGTAATTTGCTGAGAATAATCATGTCATTACCGTAAATATAGGTAGTTAGGTAGGTAACAAGACCTATTTAACTGTTTACCTAATAAAAGATGAATTGAGCGCCGTGAGACGTTTCGGAAAATTCAATTGCTTTGAGTCCTTCATTAAATTGCTTTGAGCTTTTTATAGGGGTTCCCTGGTTTCAACAACATGGCTTTCAATTCTGAAAACTTATATCTGAACAGAGCGAAATTGGTGATGAAGATATTAGGGATCTGGGTGCCTCCTGATCATGAGAGCATAATCCGAAAATTCCATAGGTTTTCCATGATAACTTTGCAGTATTTGTTTTTGGTATTTCAAGTCATTTATATTGTCCAGGTGTGGGGGGATCTTGATGCTGTATCTCAGGCATCATATCTGTTGTTCACGCAGGCCTCTCTCTGCTTCAAAGTTACTGTTCTACTGGTGAACATGGATATGCTGAAGGAACTGCTCAGGCAGATGGATTCCACAACCTTTCAACCTCAGTCTGAAATTCATGAGAAGTAGGTGCCTATTATTGATTCCCCGAACGATATAATGCCGGTTTCAGAGTAATACCCTGGGTTCTCCTAAAGAATTTTGAAATTGCAGGCGATTCGGATAAAGAGGTTCCTCTTAGCGTTCATGATAAGCTCGCAGCTGACATGCGGTATGTGGGCGCTGAAGCCGTTGTTCGATGATGCTGGCAGTAGAAAGTTTCCTTTCGATATGTGGTGAGTTTGAATAGGTGCCTAAATACTCCCTTAGATCCGCGCAAGGGAAGATACAAATACCTACTATTGAACCAGCGCTGTTCGAGGATTTAGCAGTTTTATTAGCAGCTTGGGTAATTTTAGTATTTATTTAAGTTTTTATTCTCTTATTTAAGTTATATTATAGTTGCATGCCCCCTCTGAGATAGCCTAACGAGATTAGTTTTAGCATAATATTGTAAAAATGATTTTCCTCTTGTAAAGGATGCCAGTTGCTCCAGAACAGTCACCGCAGTACCATTTCGGCTTTGCTTTCCAACTGCTGACCATATGCATGAGCGCCTACATGTACTTTGCTGTGGACAGCGTGGCGCTATCGTCAGTAATCTTTGCATGCGCACAATTTGAAATTATCAAGGATAAGATTTTGAGCGTGAGTTCTTTCTGTACTCTGCTAGGTTCCCTAATTGCATATTCTAGCTGCATGCTACCTACCATTGATCATAATTAAATATTTTTCTGTTTCACAAAAGTAACTAAGTTTTTTATTGCATTAAGCGTTTCTTTCAATACCTAGTAATTATAATCGTTTTACAGTGACAAATAAATTTTGTTAATAGTCGGCCATTTTTTATTAGATCAAATCTGTATGGGACAAAAGAGGAAAAGCAGTTATTTTAGAAGAAAACTACTGTAAGCTGATAGAGTGCATCAAGCAACATCAAGCTGTGATGTCGTGAGTTTTATGTCAGGTTTTTGCTAAACCCCTGGCTAGTAAGAAGTAAATAATGAGCCAAAAGGATTATCATGAGAAAAAATTGGTTGCTAATTTACCTTCTGGTTTTCAGATTTACAATGCTGGTGGAAGACGCCTATCATACCTATCTGCTATTTCAACTGATTGGCAGCGTTGGGCTGATTTGTATGTCAGCACTGAGAATATTAGTCGTAAGTCCAAATTATCAACACTATTACAGAATTATGTTTTTCGCCTAAATAGCTGGTTTTGATCCCTGTCTACAATTGATCAAATAATTTCTATACTTATTCATTAAAGGTCGACTGGAGAAGTATGCAGTTCTTTTCCATATTGAGCTATCTATCAGTGATGATCAGTCAACTCTTCGTGTGCTGCTGGTGTGGTCATGAACTCTCTGCTACGGTATTTTAATAAATTTATGACTATTCGTAGAGACATCTAAACTGATAATATAAACTTTGGCGCCCAACGTGGGACAAATTCTTGCCCCAAGTTGGGCACCAATCCTTACATAAATAATTTTGGATTACTTTCCTGCTACATATTAATACACAGGAACTTACACACTTTATCAGAAGAGTTATTGGCACCTTGGTGCTCCAGATTTTAAAAACAACATCTGAACAATTTAGGGTGTACCTACGAACTACTATCTCATTTTAGAGTGAAGATCTCCATACAGTGCTGTACGAGTGTGTATGGTATGAGCAGAGCCCAAGGTTCAAGCGGGATCTGGCATTCGCTATGATGCGTATTCGCCGTCCTCTGGTGTTGAAGGCTGGACACTACATCCCCCTTCTGAGGCAGTCTTTTGTTGCTGTTAGTACCATTTCCAACTGCTAAGTAGGTACTATTTGAAAATTATTAGACAGTTAGATGACAAAAGTATTTGTTTTCTTTTCAGATACTTCGCATGTCATATTCATACTTTGCTGTGTTGAACCAAACTACGTAGTTTGATCAAATAGATGATGATTATGGTCAAACAATAACGCACGCTGTTATTAGCATCACCCACGTAATCTTAAAATATCTTTGAATTTGTTTTTAATAAATGCACAGTGAATTCAGAAGTATTCAAAATTGTTTATAAATTGCAATACGTAGGTACGTACTACCTACCTAATGTCTGCAATTAAGGCAAGTTCAGACACTTCAAAGTTTACTAATAAATAATTCAAGTACCTACGTACCTTGGTATAGTAACTTTTATGTTAGTTTTGTATCTTAGGTAGGTACAGTATGATCAAAAAGAAAGCGCCAATTTAATTTGCCTATACCTGCTATATTTGAAAAACAGATGAAAAATCTCTTGTAGGTACTTACTTACCTACTATTCATCTGTTTTTTATCTTATACTTATAGGATTTCCGCAAAGTAACGCCTGAATCTATCAATTATACTATATTTAAATAATGTACCTACCTAGACCTAACTATAAGTTTAATTGTGAAGGAGAAGGTCTCAGAACATCTTTTCATCACGATTTGCAGGAACATGCTGATAGGTAGGTAGGTACTTACCGGGATGTAGGTACCTACTAATTGCAACTTGTTCACTTCGATTTAATTGTCTTGAGTTTATTTCTTCCACACTATTATGTACTAAGAGCAAACCGTTGCAATCCTATGTGATCGCGTAGAACGGTTGATCGAATCATGAATCACACAACAAAATCACTCTCTATTATTGTAAAAGTCCAGATGCAAAATTTATTGGTATTTTGGTTGTCTAATTTTGCACCAGAGAAGCTTTGTTAAAAGTATAATCTTACAGAAATTGACAGTAGGACGATTATCAAACGAATTTATATAGTGGGCAAAGACAGGCAGATTAAAAATTTCAAATCATTCAGTTGGTATATTTAGGCAAAATCTAGACTCATCATGAGTGGGTACTCATGAGAAAGTTAAAAGACTGATCATGATGATGATGAAGTACCTACCACCTACTCTGCACTAGGTATCAGAGAATGTATTTGATGATAATTAGTGGTATCAGTTTTATGCACTAGTGGCAACTATTCTCTCTCTCCAGTCTAACACTTGGACACCATGGCTAGCCAGCACAACGCCATGATGTTTTTAAGTCTACCCAAAATTACCTTAACAATTTTTGGAATATGGATGTTGCCGTACCGCAATATTTTTTACAAGACCTACACAACTTGTATCACAGCTCTGAATATCGGGTTTCTGGCCTTCAATTTGATCCACATGGTGTTAGTTTGGGGTGATGTAGACCTGATGTCCGAAGGGTCTTATTTGCTGTTCACTCATCTAGCTACATGCTCTAAGTCTATTAACTTTGTGCTTAGAAAGGATACGTTCAGACGTCTTATGGAGACTATGGACGCTAAAGTGTTCACGTCACAGTCTGAGGAGCATGATGCGTGAGTAACCTTTTAACTTTTATTTGAACCTAGTCCCGGCTTTATCAGTTGTTGGAGAACGAAAGCCAACAGGCGGTCCAACTTTAGTGATCATAGTTTACCCGATATCACACTGTTCTTTGTTGAAGAGTCTGTTCTTCTGATTTAAATAATGGCTGCTACTTGTACGATGCTATTAGCTACTAAAATGTTTCAGGATCCTGTCTAAGCACTCAAAAAGAGTAAGAAAGATTTACATTGCTCTGGTAGTTTCTTCCTTAATTAACTGCTTGCAATGGATTATTATACCTCTTCTGAACAAAACTCAGAAGCTCTATCCGTTTACTGTCTGGTAAGTTTGGGTCGAGTCATTTTTGAAGTGGATTTAGAATTCATTCGTGAAGGGGATACAGGTTTTATCACTTGATTCACTTGATCAGAGATTTCATTAATTACTTTGGTTTTTTATTTTGAATTGGTTAGATAATAGTGTCAAATGTTCTGAAAGTAGGTATGTTATTCTGATGCTGAGCACTTTTTGCCAGGATGCCAGGAGACGTAGAGAAATTTCCCAGCTACGAGCTCGGGTACGCGTACCAAGTGCTTATGATACTGAACGGTGCAGAGATATTCCTGGCACTGGACTCTGTGTTTATCGGAGTCATCATGTTCACATGTGCTCAACTCGAAATGATTATGGTTAATACTAAAAAGGTAATATTTAACCTGCCAGTAGATTATTCTTTATCTTGGTTCTAGTTTCGTTCAAGTGCTCAATCCTACTCATTCATCGCGAATTCGCGAAGACCTGCTACCAGCAAGTGTGCGTCTTGTTGGGTACCAACTCAGACGCAGTGACAGCCAGGTACCACCTACTCTGCCACCAAGCAGTAGTTTGCAAGCATTACATACTGTGTTGGCACGTTTAGGTTTGATGGGCACTGCTTTGTATGAGAAGTCTCGGATCACGCGGAGTCTTATTTACGAAGTGTTTTTAAACAATTTCAACTTACAGATTCAAAACGTGCCATCAACTGGTATAAGTGCTAACGACAGGAACGTACTGATTAACCATAACAATCAGCAGCTTTCAGAGTGCATCAGCCATCATCAAGCTATCAACAGGTATGCAACCTATGCACAAAAGCCTCTTTAGCTCTCTTAAGAAAAGGAGGTAACTTAAATGGTTTTAGCAAGAACTCCTACCCTATTACATCGACAGTAGGTACACTGTAGCTCTAGCGTGTAGTATGTGATCCAAAATCTCTCTTTAGAACAAAATCTTCTATCACAACCGCCTCACGCAATAATGCTTGTTGCAGGTTTCTCAAACAAGTGGAGAATATGTTCCATATCCCAATATTCATTCAATTAAGTGGAAGCATCATGATCGTCTGCGTTGTTGGATTCCGCATCACTGTTGTACGTTTTAAAATTATCTTCTTTTCTAAATAATAAAATCGTAGTGTTGCTGACTGACCTAACTGACAATCAACGCACAGTGAGTCCTTTTTAAGTCATAAGGGGAATTTGGATCTGGAAGGTGAATGAATTTTTAAAGATCAAGATTAGAGAAAGCAAAGGGAAGAAGTTTCTAGGGAGAAAAACAATACTGATAAAGTAGCTAACTAAGTATTACATAATATCAACAGTTAACCCCGTAAAATTCAAACGTCGGTCGTATGGAGGTAGGTAGTATAATCCTGAATGAAGCTGCATTTTAAATTATTGTCAGTCTCTAAGATAAATGGGAGAAATAACATGTACAGTGACTACGAATCCTGAGGTAAGGTAGACATTTCCTCTGATCTCGTAAGTACCTTACTCAGAATCATGGATGTCCCATCATAAGTAAAAATAATGAAACCCATCATTCAAATAAATAAAGGAATTGGAACGATCATGTAAATTGACGTGTCTTGTTTCCAGGAGCCTCCAAACACAGCACATTTTTACTCAACTCTGAACTATCTGATTCTGATGCTGGTGCAACTGTATTTGTATTGCTGGTGTGGAAATGAGCTGACTGTCAGGGTGAGCTGTCGTTTAGGTTTTCAACAATAGCGACACGAATAGGAAAATGATAAAACCATTACCTACACAGATCCCCTAGAGTTGTGTTACTCCCGACGGACCATAATGATCAGTTTTTAGTTGCATCTGATCTTATAAAAAGTTCGCAATGGACCATCGGAAATCTTTGACCGTTCTAATAAAAAAAAAAATATGACTAAATTGACTATAGATATGACCTGGTTTGCAAAAGACAAAGGCGAAGCATAAACAGTAGACACACCAACTACTTTCTGGAATTATCAACAATTCAACTAAATTGTCGCGGAAATAATGACATGATAATAGATTGCTGCGGTAATATTAGGTAATTACAAGCAATCAATTCAAAACACAGAAATCAAAGCCGTATGTTATTATTTAAGTTTATTATTTTTGTATGTTTTTTAAGTAGGTAAGTAGGTACTCTTAGGGTTTTTAAGGATATGACTGACCGGCTTAAATACGAATATGTATATATTAAAGTAGGTAATGATTGCACGCAAAATTCTAATAACGCATTCTTAAAATTTTAGGGTGAGAAACTCCGAGACTGGATGTATATTTGCCCGTGGTACGGCAATGATAAAAAATTCGGAGATACACTCTGTTTCGTCATGGAGTGTATGAGACGACCTGTGATCTTCAAAGCTGGTTATTACATATCGCTTTCGAGACCAACCTTCGTTTCGGTACGTTGCTAGAAAAGTAAATAAGTAGCAGGTGTCCACCATGAAACTTATTCCTGCAATTAGTACGATGAATCACATGAAATTCAAAATTGGTCGTCACACACAATTATTCCGACGAAAATTCATGGTTTGGTACATAAAATATGTTTGGTATTTTATTGGGCTTCGATATTTTGGAAAAAATGTTTCAAATTTTAAAACCAATTTCTAACTTGTGATATTTGTTGCAGATTCTTCGTTGTTCTTATTCATACTTTGCAGTTCTTAATCAAAAAAGAAAACTGGAGTAGAAACTTTAAAAAAAACCACCTTTTCATAACTAGCAAACTCTCATTTTACCCATTATTAAATAAACTTTCGAACAGTTCTAACTTGTTTTATTATTCAATTGTTTGTTGTTTGTACCGATTAAAAACAATTTAGAGGCGTTGAATGAATTTGTAAACAAGCAATTATAGAAAACACAAGCTATGTTCCGTAACTTATGTATGCGAATCAGCCTTACAAACACAACCTTTTAGTCCAAACCTGGCAGTGTTTCCAAATATTCGTTCGATAGTTAGACCGCACCTCTCATCAGGGTGTCCCATTTACGTCAAAGGGTTAACTAATCTAATCTATCTATCTATTATAAACAAAGACTTATTTTTAAGAACATCGAAGATATTATGGGAGAAACTAACATGACCTTGTTCCTAAACCGCCCACATAGGATCCTTTTATTCTTAGGGATATGGATGCTGTCAAAGAAAAACCTCTTATGGAAGATCTATATGATTTTTATCATGTTCACCCAGTATTCTTTCGTCTTGTTTGAAATAGTGTATATCGTAGAGGTTTGGGGGGATATTGGTGAAGTTACCGAAGCATCATACCTGCTGTTCACTCAGGCGTCTGTGTGCTATAAAACAACAGCTTTTATGCTTAATGAGAAGTATCTGGTGATGATGTTGGATTTTATGGAGACTAAGTTATTTAGACCTCAATCGGAAATACACGAAAGGTAAATGACATTCCAGATTTGCGTAATCAAAACATCTAATCGTAAAAAATATAACTCATCTTATCCCTGCGATTTTTACAGAGGTATGGGGGTGTGAAATTTGGACGAAAGGTGCCAAAAACGTGCCAATATACGTTATTTGAAAATGACCTTTTTTGTTAATTTTTTTTCATTTGTTAATGTTTTAGGATTTTGTCCAAGCTGTCTCAAAGGATAAAAAATCTTTGCTTGTTTTTTCTGATGAGTGCGCTCTCAACGTGTTCGCTCTGGATGTTGGTGCCGCTCTTTAACGGCGCTAGATCATTTCCTTTTAAGATTTGGTAAGTATTTACACTTGGATTCAGGAATCTACATTATGTCTCTTTCCTATTGGGGATGGGGCCCAAGGAACATAACTATTCTATGGGGACCGACTGGGCCTAGTTCAGTAGTGGGTGTTCTTGTTAATGTTGTCCTAGTACCCTCATACTGGATCGGTGATCATCTCAACTCAAAATTGAATCAAATCGATCGATGGTCGAACTAGCAATGATGATTGGAGATGTTGCACACAAGATCTTTTTTTAACGTGTTTGGATTGATGCTCAGGATGCCAGTGACACCAGAGAGCTCACCTAGCTACGAGCTAGGATACCTGTACCAGATGGCTGCCATTTACATAAGCGCGTTGCTTTTCATAGCGGTGGACAGCATGGCGCTGTGCATGATCATGTTTGGATGTGCACAGCTGGAAATAGTAATGGATAAACTGGAACAGGTACCTACACAACCCAAGAATTTGCTTCATTTTGAGAAAATTCTCTCAGAAGAGCGTAGAGAAAACAACTCACCTTGATCTTTGGACTTGCTTTGAGGAGCGTAGAACTTCGTATAGTAGGCAGTGTACGAACCTGAAAAATTGCCTGAGTTAGAATTATTTAAAAAAACGAAATTGGATTTCATAGACATTTGAAACTGTTATATAACCAGTGCCAAGAAGAGGAGGTCTGGTAAAAACTGAGAGAACTCATAATGATTGGTATGTTCCATTCTGCTTTCCATTTATTTCATTTTAGGTCCAATCAGTCCCTGCACTATCTGCCAAGAACAAGATGACACGAGAAGAGTTGATGAAGAGCAACAATAAGTTGTTCACTGAATGTGTGCGTCAACATCAAGCGGTAGTTGGGTATGTATCAGCTGCAGCAATAGCTGTAGTAATCGTTGTAACATAGGCCACTATACATAGATGACGCTCTTTCGTCATCATTGTCGTCTACGTCTATTTCAGAAGGTTTTAGCAGTGTCTGTTTGGAGATTGCACCTTTTCTGCAGGCTAAACAAACCGATACGGGAGCGGACAGAACGCCCACAGCTGTTACATTACAAATAAATGAACCATGAGATGGGTTCACGTCGCTGGCATGTCTACTTTGTCTGCTAATGTCACAGAATAGATATTACTACGTACTAATGTGGCAAACCAGAGGTCGTGGTGATTTTGCCATCTTGCATTCATAGGTGCACCTGCATTTATTGATACAACTATTGAGGATAGACAAAGATCTGGGATATGTGAACTTGAAGGTTTGTAAGAACGATAATCAAGATTATGTCGCAAAAAAATGGGAGAAACTAAACGAATATAAAATGCACGTAACTTTCAAGTTGCCACTTTACATAAAACCGTTTCTTTACAGGTTTATAGAAATCGTGGAGAATACATTTCACGTCAACATCTTCTTTCAGCTAATGGGAACGGTTGCCATCATTTGCAACATCGCACTACGTATTACTATGGTATGTCATACCACTTTTTCTTGGGACTCAGCAAGGTACAGACCGCTCCAGATAAGTAGATACATCCTTGTATTGTATCTCTATAGTAGCATGGACGAATAAAGTTTGTTCGTCCATAATAGTAGGGACCTTCTACAAAAGATACAAGCAAAATTCACTATTCACGGTGTGAAGGATATGGTTATGGATCTTAGCCTCAAGGTGGCAACCCGCGAGTGATACCTCTGCTATTGCAAACGTCCATAGGCTGCGGTAACCGCTCACCATCTTGTGGGCCGTACGCTTGGTTGCCACTTCAGTTGTATAAAAAAAATAAAATCACTCCGTGTAGTTTGTTGTAGGTAAGGTTTTACCGTTGCACTCCTGTTTCAGGTAAAAAACGACAACGTACAACTCGCCTCGATGATGAATTACATGGTGACGATGCTGTCACAACTGTTTATCTACTGCTGGACCGGACATGAACTCACTATTAGAGTAAGACACTTATAAAACCGTAACAGTAGGTATCACTTATCATATAGGTATCTGGAATGTTTACGAACGGAACGCACGTGTAATTTTATAGGTAGAGTGGTCCATTTAATGAATTATTTCCATCCTCACCCAGCTCTGTTTCTAGTCTATGATTGTATGCAAGTAGGGTCTGGCTAATGAACCTCGTATAAATAAATCATATTGTAATGAATTATCACAATTTTGAAGCAATTTTTGTACGCAGATTAGCGGCATTCCGGAGATCCGGAATGCTTTTTCATATCTATATCCGATCTGGAACGATTTTGTCGAGTGTAGTAGTGGGTACAAATATGTTTATTTTAATAAATGATTGATTTTCACCGTTTTATTATTAACTAAAAAGTAATAGGTAGGTATTCATACTTTTATATTCCCACTGAAGTTTGACTGTATGAAACTTTTCCAACGCTCGCAGGAGCTTATCATTGTAGGTACCTATCAGTCAACCTCTTTCTTACGAATTCGAACCATTATAAAATCAAAGTTGTAACTCTTCTTCTAAGCCGTTGCACTCTTGCCAGAGCGGTCGTGGTCATCAGGAAGTATCTTTGTCTCGATTGGTGGAGATCCTGGTGCACTCATGCAAGGGGCCACCCACAGCAGATTTGATCTGGTAGGTCCATCGCATGGGTGACCTTCCGCGCGGTCTAGTGCCCTCCACTCTGCCTTGCACGACAAGACGCTCTATGAAGTGATTATCTCGTGTCGAGATAGAGAAACGTGACCGAAGAACTTAAGCATGCGAGCTAGTACTAAAACCGATAGACGCTGTTGGATGCCAAGTTCTTGGTTGTAAGTTGTAAATAAGTAACTCTAAATCTCGGTTGCCGGTTCCAGAGTGAGATACTGCGGGACTGGCTGTACCAATGCCCGTGGTACGAGCAAGACATCAAGTACCGCCGCGCCATGTGGATTGCCATGGAACGCATGAAGAAACCCATCATTTTCAAGGCCGGCCATTATGTACCGCTGTCCCGACCCACTTTTGTCTCAGTAAGTATAGTACTGATCAAACCTGTGACCAGCTGCCGACTGATCTAGGCTGTCGTGAAGCTAGCCGTTTAGATGCGCAATGGAGCTTTTTCGAACTAAATTTTCTAAGCGCATCAGAAACGGCTAGCTTCACGACAGCGCGATCCGCTGGCAGTTTTATAACTCGATTTAAATTATTGTAGGAATACTTGCTACACAATATATGGTGTTCAGAAGCAAGTCCAAACATTATTGACTTATTGCCTATAAAGTTACTAGTAGGTTGGTTTTATTTTAACCCTCAAACTTGGTCCAAGAATTCAGATATTTACCGATTTGTCTCACTGATCTGAGAATTCTTGTTTTTTCTGTTCTGTGGAAAATTCCATAGGTATATCTACCTATAGAATGAATTTCAGTAAGTACCTACATATATGCACTTACCGAAATATATCGTTGGACGAAACATACATAATATTCTCTTCTCTTCAGAAATATGTTACCTTTATGTTAAGTTTATCAAAATCTTATTTTCTTTTTTCAGATACTAAGATGTTCCTACTCGTATTTTGCTGTTTTAAACAGCAGGGATTAAAAAAAAGTGTAATCTCACAAATCGGATCATTTATTTATAAACCGTGTATCACATTACGCGTAGCGTACATTCACGATGACATTAGGCAAAAGTGTGCTTAGTTTATGAAAAACCATGAAAAAATACAATTTCAACACTCAACAATGAGACCTAACTTAGTTATAAGTAATTTAGAAAGTCGGTAAATTCGTGCGATTAAATTATAAAATAACGATAGCGAAGGCATAGTTTTAAACGATTTACAACAATAATTAAGAAGTTTATTGGATACATTTTAATTTTACGGGAACAAGACTATGATTTGCTATTACTGCAAATATAAGCAAGTAAACCTATGTAAGTTATGTAAAACTTTATTTTTACTGTGAATATATTTTTATTTTTACTGCCTAGGGTTTACTTTTTGAAGCTTTGCAGTAAGTAGTAAATATATCCACGCCATGCACAAAACTATAAAAGTTTCTTCATTTCTAAGAATATTTCAATATTATTTATTTATTACATTATTTAAAAGCACCTTTTTTAATATTATAGATTACGTTTTGAATATAGTTTTGCACACGACTTTCCCGTAGCTTATTTATTAAATTAGCGTAAGGTTTTATTCAGATCTACGCAAAATATAGCGTAATTAAGCGATATCATTTGGCTTTTAATCCGAAAACATACGCGATGTTTTGTGAAGATCTAAATGTACCTTAATAAAGCAATCAACCACATTGCTGCAGTTTTATTTAAATACGTATCCTTTTTTAAATTATATCAAAACACTTTAAAAATCTTGGAATTATCAATTGATTAGGAAACACTCAGTCGCAGTTACTCAATGTTAAAAAGCTCATTTTACTCAGATTTACAAACATTTCTCTTACCAATGACACAAAAAAGATTTTTAGTCTGTTCGTTTCTGTCATAGCTATAAACAAAGTAGCACACTTTCGTGCTTTGTAGTGTTACCCAGACCTAGAAAGGCCAATATAATTGTAAAAAATTATGTTCTGTGTCATTTTGATGAACTATTTTGGCTTAGGACAAGCCTAAAGCTTGAATTCACACAGGTATTCATAACTGTTTTTATTTTGGCCCGAACCAGAACCACAAACTTTTAAACTGGCGCGAAAGTAAATGGTCCTTCGAGCCAGATCATCAAACTAACAATGTGTACGCTGTGTAAATGGTCCTTCGAGCCAGATCAGCAAAGAAAACAGCAAGAAATACAATTCCCACTGAGTTGGTAACGTAACTCAAGTGCGAAAGAGAAGGTATATTTTTATACTATTAGCGTCAAATAAAGTTGTTTTGGCATTCGATATTTGCGAAACTATTGTCCTTATTTTTCATGTCAGTCTTAGCGGACATCGAAGCTTAGGAATACAAATAAGCCCAAAACATTATTTTTATTACATTTAAAAATTAAATCTAAGCATTTTAAACAAATGATTTGAAAAATTTGCAACACTAACACTTTACTAAAACGAACGATTTATCAAAACATTTTTAAACAAAACTGAAACTAATTTCAAATACGATTTTTAAAATCACAACTTCATTATTAACTTTTCAATTGCACACTTGCCTTATTTTTTCTTTAAACTTTACTACTCGTAAACGTAATACTAAGCTAGCATACACTACCAGGTCTACGCTGTACTTTGCTAACTCTTAAGGCGAGGCCACACTGGCTGCTCACTAAACGACCAACGAATTTCACGCATACTGAATCGCTTGTTTACTTTACATAAACGCTAAGACAGTTGGCTGCAAAGTATTTGCATAGTAGGAAGGCGCTTTTATTATTGCCATTTTTCGTTTTATGTCACAATTTACACAATTTATTCATAAAGAATCTTTATTTTTTTTCCAATCTTTATTAAACAATTAATTTACAGTCCTGTATTTAATTTACAAACATTGCGTAGATAAAATACCATTGAGGTGATTTATAAGTTTGTCATAAATCACAATTTGAGAACTTAAATGCTTTATAACATGAATGACATGATCTGCAGGTCAACCATGAAATAATTATAAATTCCGAAGTTTCGAGCCGAAATATCGAAATCTCTACCAAAAGTGACAGTTAGCAGAAGTAGAATTAAACGTTCTCTTCTTATGAAGTGTTAGAGAAAGAGACAGCAAATTGTGGCGTTGTGCATAAATGTACCAGTACCTACTTGTAGTAATGTAAGGGTCTTTTACACTCCCCGATTATGTACACCATATAAAAAGCTACATAATTATTATAACTATTGATAACATCGAGGCTACTTTTCACTTAGTTCCTGATAACATCGACCAATAATACACTAACTCTGGTAGTGTATGGCGAGCTTTAGGAATTTACTAGCTAAGGAGCAAACTCAAATTCTACAGATTGCATTGGCGTATCTACAAGCGACTGTTGCGACGTGGTTTTATCTGACACATCTTCATTAAGCCAGGGTTACATTATTCTGTCGTGGAGTGTCGTGACACGTCATAAGTATATCGTATCCATACATTTACAGGATGCGTCACAACACACTGCGCTTTAGTAATATAATTCTAACCACACAAAATGTATGGATACGATATGCTTGTGACGCGTCACGACTCACGACACACCACGACAGAATAATGTAAACGCGGCTTTACTGTATAAACCAAAGGCCAAACCGACGGCGCGGCGCAGACGAACTATTCCACGTAATGTTTGAATCGTCGTTATTGAATCATGGTCAGTCTTTTAATGTTCCCACTGCCTGATTTGTAATGAGGACTTAATGCGGATTGGCTGATGGCACATGCCTTTCGAATTTTTTTAGACATGCCGGTTTTCTAACGATGTTTTCCTTCACCGTTTAGAATATTCTGATAAAAAGCCAAGCCGCAACATCAGCACTACACAAACTACGAATTAAATTGGATTACAGTTCACACCTAAGAGGATAAAATATTGCTGAAACTACACACTATTTCATTCTACACTAAATCGCTGTCTTATATCAAGATTTGTTATCTCTATATACTTTGTCACAATGGTTTCTAAGCTTTAGGATACGCGGGGAGTCCTAAAAAGACTAATATTGTTGCACGACTGAAGAAAATTTGCGACAATTTTAGGGTTTACAAGGTCGCGTTCTTAATGTCAGCGGCGAGCGGGGCGAATTGGTGAGTTGGTTTTTAACTTATTTTGTTAAGTTTGTTTAAGAGTTCTGTCTAACATTGGCTTAAGTCACAGTAGTGTCGGAATTGATTACACTATTGTTGACATTGGAATATTTTGTAGCCCGCGTATTCCTAAATGGCACATTATGTAATTTAATAAAATATACGGTCTGTCACTATTCTCAATTACATACTATCGTACGGTCCTGTATAGTGATTCCGGAATTAAATTTAACTAACTTCGAAAATACAGTTTCCAGTTGTTAAAATGGCACATTTCAAATAAATTTTGAAGTGCTTTCTTTTTCTGCGGCCGAGTTATTTTATCACTTTGAAAATCGAAGATAGTTGATCTTAGAACTAACACTATGTGATGTGCCATTGCAACAGCCGGGAACTTTACATTAATCTATTATGGAAAAATATATTTTCATCTCCTGCTCAAAACTGATTTAATTTTGAGCACACAATTTATATCGGAAGTAACAGCTACCCGTTTCTAAGTGTTTTTTTAACTAATGATAAATGTGTTCATAAGATTCGCAGCATAAATATTCATATTAACAAAGCAATATTTTAAATTATCTAATTCATTACATACGGCAAGATTATAATTAAATAAAAATTAATAATCAACAGAATTAAAATAAATACATTTGCCAACAACTATATTATTAAAAAAACTGTATTACATCGCGATTTCGGCTTATTTTATTAAAAACCACGATTTCTAAATTTAAAATAATCTAAATATTCAAAACTGGGATACAATATTAACTATACAAGTGACTAATTATTAAATCGACAACCCTTATAACTAAAAAAATGTAACATTATGGTTAACAAATACAATTGTAAAATACTCTCAATAATTTTATAATGTAGGCTAAATTACTTTACAAATTAATTAGATGTTGTTCCCACCCAGCTGTAAGGGTGATCTTCCAACCCAATATAATGTATCAAAACTGGGTAATAAAATTGCGACACATTTTTTGGATCACAAATCGAAATTTTACGTAGCACTATCGCGCAATTCGCGATTCTGGTTAACTCTGCTACGCGCTGCTTTGGTGAATGATCGCCTTAATAGTCGTGTAGGTCAAGACTTTGTCGAGAGAGTGAACTTTAAAAACTATCTTGAATCAAAAATAAATAATTCATACAAAGTGAAAATGATTCCTATTGCTAATACAATAGGGTTGTCGAAACATAATAAACACTATATTTAACCTACTACAATTAATGTTGAGGTAATCGCTAGCGGTAAACATAAAATTTGTACAATAATTTAATAATTGTGTTCTCAGGTTACTATTCTAAGATCCTTCTAAACTCATAAAAACTATTAATTATAGTGTAAAATAAACTGCGTACAAAAATGTTAATCAAAATGCGCATCTTTTTATTAAAGAAAGTGCATAAAATCCATGGATATTTGTGCCATAGATCGACATAAATGTAAAATGTATTGAAACTGTGGAGGTAATTTCAATATGTAAACTAAAGATAATTTAACAACTTTAGAATTTTTTTCAACAGTGGTCCTACCACCCCTAAGGTTCAGATTCATTTGAATGTTTCACATCATTTTTGGATTTCACAGAAACTTTTGTCAAAAGTGATAGACCACTTTCTTTGCTGACTGTACATGTGATGTGCGCGAAGAACTCAAACAACCGTAATGCATAAATTGTTCTCGTATTCTAAACTGAATTATATTAATATTATGAAGGATCTTATACATAAGTTATGTTATGTGAGAATACTGTCTTGTGTATATAGCAAAACTTATAATTATAAGCTCAAATATGAGCAAACATTAATTCATTATTATATCAACATTATTCTTATAATGATTTATGAATAGATTGAAGACAGGGATTTTTAGAATACACTTATTTTTTAAGTAATATTACTGTAGCTGATATTAATAATGACTTTCGAAGGTAAAAATGTCTGCAAGTGTCATTACAAATTATGAATAATAGTGTTTTTTCTCAAATTTATTGTAAATGAAGTTTTTATTCAGAAGTGCGGCGCAATATATTAACCTTTTATTTGTCTTAGGACGGGACTTATTTATCCAAATTTAAAAAGTGTGGTATAATATTTTACAAATTTACAATCCAACTTCAACCCGTTTCAAAAACTGTAATATTCTGGCCAAATACGACGGTGTTTTGACAGGATCATTCTAAATGATATCTATCTTGACCAACATAGATATCTATTTTTGTTTTTGGAAACAAATGAAATGATAATAACCGCAAAGACCCGAAGAAGAAAATTAACATTATTTGATCTAAGTTTACTGCTTCTATGGTATTATCATTGTCAAGATATTGTGCAACAAATCAAAAGGACATAAATATTTTACGGGTCATTTCTTTAGTTTTAAACGGCAAAAAATAAAAAGAGAACGCGTCGAATTAGTCCTATACTCATTTACGATACATTTGTTATTGATCTCTGGCAATACTTACCACTGTCCTTAGCTTTTCTTCATCAAGATAAAGGCATATAAATATTTGAAAAATAAAGAAGTTCAAACATAATTTAAGCACTATGTCACACAGAACGGTAAAGGAATACGTACTTTAGACCGATAGCCGTTAGTTCAATTTATTTATCAAAACCTTGACTCATCAGTCATCACACTAAACGCTCTGTGTTCGACAAATAAAAATAAGACTAATGGCTATCGATTTGGAGTAGATATCCCTGTGTCGGTTGAAGTCACGTTACTGCGAAAACTTTAATTCTTATAACCTTCTCAGTCATTATTACGGACAAACAGTCAAGAATAACTATGACTAGATGTGTGATCATCTGATTGGGTCTATTAAAATTAACACAATACATTCAAACATGTCAATAACTACTAAATGCATTGGAATATAATAAAGGGAATAATGGATTGAGATACATTAATATTTGAGCGATTATAAATATGAATTGTTTCTTTACAAACCGTCTCTTCTTGGCGTTTCTGTGACGTCGTTTTGACTCGGTTTCTCGAAGATTCATTTACCAATATCTAGAACAACGGATATTTGTGGCATGATGATTGATTTTAAAAAACTGTTTTATCGTGTTCAGAAGTATCGATTATAAGCAAAAAATAAAATAATATTCCAGAAATTAATGGATTAGAATATATAAACGCCATTTAAATTAGAATTTTAAAATTCACGCCAAAACGCGTCCAAATCACGGCGTGACAGCAGTGACGTCATAGTAAAGTTTTCAATGCAATATATCAATCTCGCATTTAATGTGAAATGACAGACGCCTTCAGGAGGCCTAAAAACTCTGTCACCATAGTTGGCCACTGACTCATACGAATCTCATCATCATCATGACAGCCTTCTAATGTTCCCACTGCTGGGACACTGGCCTACTCTCAGGCGAGAGCGATTGAGTTTTAATCCTCCACGCAGACCCAATGCGGATTGGTGGATGGCACATGTCTTTCGCATTCTTAGTTCTTGGACATGCCGGTTTCTTCACGATGTTTTCCTTCACCGTATGAGAGCACTGGCATTGCGCACATAAATTTTTCGAACAGAAAAATCCATTGGAGCACGACCGGGTTTGCACCCGCGACTTTAGGATCGGAAGGCGGGGTCACTACCACTAGACCACCGGTGCTCTTCGAACTTACTTACTTACTAATTAGCAGGTCATTTACCTGTGTACTGGTGGTTTCATAGGCCGAGGTCGCCGTACTGCACGGACCACTTCTCGTATGCGAGCAGGCTGTTGGGCGACACGGACGGCCGGATGCGCTTCAACGCCTCCAGGAAGTCCTGGAACGTGATCGCTCGCACCAAGGACAGGTCCAGGCATTTCACTTCCTCAGGATCCAGTTCTGCAAGTTAATTTTGGTTGGCTAATTTTGGTCTTGGAATGTTTGTTCAGGGAAGGTTTAAACCGTGAGAAAATACAGGGTCATTCATTATCAACCTGACAAACTTAAGGGATAGGTTCCACACATAAAAAAAAAAATATATATATCTATTTTTTTTTTTGTGTATATTTTGTCTTAAAAATCCCAAGTAAACAAAAAAAAAATCGATTACGTTTTTCCGCTCAATTATTATTTATCATTGTTGGGAATAGAGTTAAGCGACGTAATAATAAAATATTCGAGTGTGCGCGCCCCGTAGCGGGTCAAGGACACGCGCAGGTCAAGGACGCGCGGGTTATTGACCCGCGGTTCATTGACGCGCGGGTCACTGACACGTGCTGAGCGCTGCCTTTTCGATTTCTAACAAGGATAACTATTTGTTTTATGTATAAAAAAAAGTACAAGTTTTTTTTTTTTATGTGTGGAACCTACCCCTAATTTTGTCAGGTTGATAATGAATGACCTTATATACAAGATGTAAATATTTTCAAAAAAAAAATTACGCAAGTAAAACCGTGCCGGGTCAATTAGTTGTGAATAAAAAACAAGACCTCTGATGGACTGGAGCGCGGCGTCCCGGCAGAGCGCGGTGAGGTCGGAGCCGGAGTAGCCGTCGGTGAGCGCCGCCAGCCGCGCCAGCTGCTCCTCGGCCAGCGCCTGCGCCGCCGCGCCGCGCGCCAGCACGCGCCGCACCAGCGCACACCGCGTGCGCAGGTCCGGCAGCGACACGTACACGCGCTTCGGGAACCGTCTGCAACCAGGATATACAGAATATACGAGTACTAGAGTGCTTTGTGATAGAGCCGGGGAAGGACTACCACCATACCTATTTATGCCGCCAAGCAGTAATGCATTGATGTGTTACTGCTTGGTGTGAAAGGTATGGTTCCGGTGAAATTAATGGCACATGAGGCTTTCGATCTATGCCTCAAGGTGGCAACCCGCGAGAGATACCTCTGGTATTGCAAGCGTCCATAGGCTGCGGTAACCGCTTACCATCTTGTGGGCTGAGGCCCACAAGATGGTAAGCGTACAACTGAGGTTGTATAAAAAAAAACAAACCTATTGCAGTCCACTTCTGGACGTAAGTCTCTCCCAATGCGCGCCACTGAGCCCGATCTGCGGCTTTCCTCAACCACTTTCTGCCAGCTACATTCCGTAAGTCATCGCTCTATCTAGCCGGAGGGCGTCCTACACTACGCTTGCCTAAGCACGGTCCCCACTTTAGAACACTACGTGCTCGTAGCTCTTTCATTTTAATTGCATTATATTTTAGGAATAGGACTAATAGGACTCAAAAAAAAGCTCATTTTTTTTATTTGTCTTAAAAATCTCGAGCAAATCGATTAAGTTCAATCAATTATTAGTAAGAATTGTTGGAGATCGAGACGGGCAGCGTAATAAAATTTTATTTTCTTATCTCGATAGCCTTCGTTTTTGATACCACTTTTCACAAAGAACTCTCCTTGCTACTACTAAACTAAATCCTACCTGAGAGCAGCCTCGTCTAACTCCTGCGGCCGGTTGGTAGCCGCCATCACTATGAGCCGGTCGGCGCCGGCTGCCGGTAAACCGTCGAATTCCACGAGAAATTCCGTCTTCAGTCTGCGCGATGCTTCGTGCTCCCCCGACGATCGCTCGCAGAGCAATGAGTCCACTTCGTCCACGAATATTATTGCTGGCTGAAATCAAAAACGACGAAATACAAAACGCAGGAAAGGACGACCACAAAAAAGATGGCGGGACGATATAGTAAGTGTGGCCGGGAAACTTTGGACAAGGAAGGCACGAGAGAGACCAGAATGGAGGCTTTCACCGCCATGGGCGGTCCTTACACTGTTTATTTTATATTACAGCGAAGAAGCATTTTTATCAATTTAATTTAAAGAACCTATTAGTTAAATCCACGTCATGTCATATTTATATTTTAGTGTATACGAATAATAAAGCTATTTTTATATATTTATTTTATTTAGTGTTACCAGCGCGTTTAGATATATTTTATCCCACGGGAATCCGGGATAAAATATATCTAAAATAATAATAATGCTGGACAATCCACACAGCATCATCTTACTAGCCCATCTAGGTACTAGATTAATGTTATACTTTAATACAATATATTAAATAGATAGTTTTTTTTTATTATACTTACCCAGAATACCCGGAACAAATATTTTCAGATCGTATAAACATTTGTCCCAAGGCGGGAATCGAAATGCTCTGAACAATCTTCCCTGAACTGACACAAATGTTTTAAGAACCAAATTCATCCAGCCGTTCTTGAGTTACAGCGAGACTAACTATCAGCTATTTATATTTATATAAGCCTTATTATAGTAAATTGCAAAACAAAAAGATGCCTCCTGTGAGGATTGAACTCACGACCCCTGGTTTACGAGACCAGTGCTCTACCACTGAGCTAAAGAGGCGGTGAGCCATTGAATGAAATAACTAAATACCTTGTATTCCAGAATATTAGCTTTATCCTTATGTCGTTAAAATTTCAAAATCTCATTATGAAAATCTTTTTTGTAATGGACTCGGTATGTGAAAAGTGAGCGTACAAAGATAAAAATTTACACATTAGAACAACAAGAACAATCTTAATTACTAACATTACAATGGGCGGTTTTATCGCTAAATAGCGATCTCTACCAGACAGCCTTTAGGACAAACAAAGTAGGTTGTTAGTTAAAACGCAACTAAAATTAGTCTTATCTTGTATGCTAATATCGACAAAAAACAGGTTCCTTATCCGACTTTTACTTTATTTACAGAAACCTAAAAGAACGGTAACTGTTTTTTTGAATAAATTAAATGAAAAAATATAGTATAAAACTATTGTGAATAATATGAAAAGTGCAGGTAGGTAATTTAGTTAATTTAAATTGTTATAAGTACGATAATAATTGTGTAAATACCTATCTATTAACAACCTAGATACACAATAAGCTATGTTTTTGACCTGTAAGAAATTACCAATAAATTACTATTGACTATCTATATATTGACTATTAGTGCTGCCATTAACTTATAGTAGCTGGGGTCAGTGGGTCTACTCTACAAAACGACAAACGATATGTCAGTTGACATTTTTCAACCGACCTTATAGGAGGTTAAAACTAAAAAAAATACAAAAAAAAACTTAATAATAATAAATACTAAATAAGCAATCAAAATAATAAAGTACTCAGCAATAATAATATAAAATAATAATATTATAAGAAAAATTTAAAAAAAAAAAAAAAAATAACAGAAGTCGTTTATTGTTTTTTTTTCCTAAAAATTAATTATTTGATTACCTGCAACTCTCTGGCGACTTGAAAGAGCGCGCGGACCATCTTCTCTCCCTCTCCGACATATTTGCTCGTGAGCGTCGCCGCTGATATCGAGAAGAAAGTGGCTGAGCACTCGGCAGCCACGCACCGCGCTAGCAGCGTTTTACCTTGAAAAAAAAATTAAAAAAAACGTTATTGGTAACGATTGTGCGGTTCAGTATTAAAAAAACATCAAGCTATAGTATCAACACTAAAATATTTAAAAAATCTCTGGGATAAACATAAATAAATAAATAAATAATGCTGGACAATCCACACAGCATCATCTAGCCCCAAGGTAAGCTGCTGTTAAACAGAGCTGTATTATGGGTACTAGATGACTGATATATATTTAATACAATACAATACAAAGATAGATATTTTTTATTGTATATAGTATATAAAATACCCAGAACACCCGGAACAAATATTTATAGATCGTAGACATTTGTCCCGAGGCGGGAATCGAACTTTCAACCCCTGTTTGTTTACCCAAATAAACTGAATAAAAAAACTGTGTGACGACATATTGATCAAATCCGTTTTGGTTATAGGCTCTTTGTAAATACGAGTATACTGTTTTTTTTTAATAAATCTGCATTTCATTGAAAGATCAGAATTAACTTACTTTTTTATCAGAATAGTACCAAAATAATGATTTTCCCTTCAAAGGGGAATTCTTCTATTAAGTTATTCTATTCAATAATTTAAATATTTTATTGAATGATTTCACAGAATAATAAATAAGAATTACCCTTCATAGGGGATTTTGATACTAACCCTTATCAAACTTATGTAGAGATCATTGATGTTTAGAGTACTTACCGTTCCCCGGAGGTCCAAATAGAAGTAACCCTTTAGCCGGTGACCGCAGCCCGGTAAAGAGTTCTGGCCTCAGTGACGGTAGAACAACCATCTCTTGCAACGCTTGCTTTGCCGCCTATAAACGAAAACAACTGTGAAGACAAGGCCATAAATTATGGAGACATCACACCACGAAGTTCTAAGTATTTTATATGTATCTGAAACGTTTAATATCACTTTGAACTCCCAAAGATAAAAGATAAAGATAAAATATATTTATTGCTTGTGGAACCTAGGTACATTTTTGTGTTGTAACTTAAAAAAAAGTATTACTAGTCCTGCCTTCATGGCGTATAAACATTTCACATAAAAATACAATAATACAGGTAGGTACATTTTAAAATTAATAATTTAATTCAAAATTAAATTGCAACGAATTCCATAAAAACATAATATAAAGAATCAAAAAATGAAATACAACAAAGAACAACCTACGATGATCTGGTCCAGTATAAGTTGGATCAACTTCTGATCTACCACTTGTACTGCATGTTTGAACTGAGTTCGGGTTAGTGTCAAAATCCTCATCAGAGGGGATTTTGGGAAAGTTTGTGTCAAAATCCCCTTTGGGAGATACACACAGAGGTCAACTTAATAAAACAAACACACTTATGTCTTGTCAAGTGATAGTCCCAAAGCATCTAAGAGCCATCTTCGATAATCTCATCCAGTACAAGTTGGACCAGCGTCTGATCAACCACTGGTACTAACAGATTGGGCTGCAGAGTTCAAATCTAAATGGTCAACCTGTGCCACTAAACACTCACCTCTTGCCCAGCGATATCGTCCCAATGCACCTTCGGCCCTCCCTCCACAATCTCGTCCAGTATGAGTTGGACCAGCTTCGGGTCCACTCCTCGTACTGACAGGGTAGGCTGCGGGGTTCTACTCCTGGTGGGCGTGCCTCGTTGAGAACCGCCTCCTACCGCCCGACGGACCGGTGATCCGTTTACTGGTACCTGGTACGCGCCCTGACATGAGCGATATTGGTGAAGGTTAATGGAATGAGGTGATTAGTTTAGCATACAGCAGTGGTATGTACGTACACATGGTATGTCGCATTAAACGCCCTAATACTAGATCCCAGATTTATGTTAATCTGTATTCTGACCTTTTTTTAAATATGTCAGCAAGTGACAATACAATCAAGGCGCCCACCTGATGTTAAGCACCACGCCTGACTATTACAGATGCAGTGCCACCCAAAGCTTAAAGTTTTTAAGTGTTAAGTATCGACCTGTACCGAATTTCGGGCCATTGTCCGAGTTGATAATTATGGACATTCACGATTATAAAGTAGTACATAAGTAATTTTGGTTTCAAAAGTTTCAGCTAAAAGTTATACACATTAAGCTCGCTCCTGTTTATACTAGCGATCAGGAGGGCGATTCTCGTGCATAGATTTGATTTGACGATATAAATCACATGTGACCATTTATCTATGGCACGAGAATCTCCCTCCATGACCTGCATCGGTGATACGGGTACGGTGCCGTTTCCCAAAACGATACATACTTTAACAAAAGATAATGTTGTTGGTCAAAAGCATTACATCAACAGAAGTAAGTTCGTATGAGTCAGTGGTCAGTCTACTAACATCTTCAGAAGATTGGTGAGACACTTATTACTTACAGATAGTTGCCTCTTGACCGCGGGAGGCGTTGATGCTGGCTTCACTGGGTATCGACTGTAGTTTCCATTTGAACTGAAAGTATGCATTCATTTTTAAAAGAAAGAAAAGAAAAGTACTTATTTGACACCCACAAACCATTAGTGACTGTTTGCAATGAAGATTGCTAAAATGGTCCACATAATAGAAATTGCATTGCATTGTAGCAAAAGTCTGGGACTTATCGAGAGACTCGTCGCTAGATTATGGCCAAACCAATCAGACTATCTTGAGCACCGTAGACAACGGGATTCTTAACGGAAATGTAGAGAAAAATTACAGTATTGTTTGAAAAATAAATAATTCTTGTTTACTTTACTCGTAGAGAAACGTTGTCTACGTTCTCATGCTAGAGCAAGACGCACGATGTCCAGACACCTGTGAATATGCGGCTGAATGTTATTCGTCGTACCTGCTGTTGGGTTGTGACGACGATCTGCCCATGGATCGCGGCAGGGTCTGCGATTTCATGAGCGGTCCGCCACTACCGGCGACCCTTCTTCCTGGAGTCGTGAGCTTCCGACCTGCGACTGCCGAAGAGATGAACTTTAGATGAGGGAGTAAGCACATCCTTGGACTTGTTGAGATATTCAAATCTATGACAAACGCGGTGGAAGGGCGTGCTTTTTTAGACTGGTTTATCTTTACATTATAACGCTTGATGTATAAGAGTTTTGGAAAATCTTTGGGTTTTCGTAGAGGTGTTTTTTGTGGCTCAACCTTTAAAAATACCACTTTCACGAGTAGAAAATGTAAGTACATATATTTTATGAGCTTTGTTTAAAGTTTTAAACATATTAACATTTGTATAATGCATTATAATAAGTCAGTGATTTCTAACCTTTGCCAGGAGCTGCAAATATAGATGCATAATGAATAGCAAAGCTAAAACCAAGCATGTAGAATGTAGATGAAAATGAATGAGAGTTCAAATAATAATCATGGTATTAGAATGTTTTCAACTGCAGACTCTAATAATCAATAGTATGGAATACTAAGGACGCCAACTATACGACTGAACTAGAAATATATAGTTTTTCATTATCAGCGCATAATATTCGATATGACCCAAAGACACGCATAGGTCGACAAAAGTAAGATTTAAAGGTCGAGCTACTAAAGTAAAGGTGACCCTGAAGCATAAGATCTGAAGTCTAGACTCTAGACAGACTTGAGTTAAAACGTGCTAAAGAATGTTACTATTGGAAAATTCGTTCGTACTCCGAACTGAGTCCAGATTTATTCTATCCATAAACATCTCCATATTGTGTATATTGTGCTTGCACGCTTTTACCAACTTCTATATGTAAATCTACTGGCAATTCAGTCATAGTTGCTGCGGTGGCAAATTGGACGAGCCCTTTCACAAAAAACTATTAGTATCGACTCGAGGTTCGAATGTTTTCACATAAAATTACCATACAAACGCAGGAAATTTTCCGGTTCAATTGTTCCATTGAATTCCAGAAAATTTGTATAAAATAGTACTTCACGGCCAATGAGTAGGACACAATCAAATGTTTAGTAATATACGATGTCGCTTATTCAAGTGAGACGACAAAATGCAAGTCAATTGGAAAGATCGTGCGTGTTACGCGTCAACGAGGTTACCATGCCATGCGTGGGTTACCTATACTCATTGAGCAATATAACACTATGCTCACTGAGAACAACGCCGTTTACTATATTGCTATAGGTACAGTGTCATAGAACAGATAAACAGTGTGAAAAAATTGCAACGAATACTGCAGTATAGGTAGCATCCAATCTTAATATCCGTTCTATTGGAACTATTCATCAGAGTTCTCCTTCGGTTAGTGTAACTACACCTATTTATCTTCGGACCGTTTGTTTGGTTGAAAATTTAGCCAAAATCAGTCAGTTGCGGATCCCTGTTCCAATCAATTTAATTTATTCAGAAACATGTCACTGCCGATGTCAGCTTTTTATTGAAACCGACTGAAGTTGATTGGAACAAAGCTACATAACAAAGCTACAGAGTAGGTAGGTTACATGACCGATCGTAATGCTAATATTGGTTGAGAAATTGAAAATTTTGCATGGTTATATTGTAACCCTGAAACACCTAGGCTTCTTAGCGACGACGCCAGCAAACAGCAAGTGATAAATAAACTGATTTAGCAGCGTGTAATTGATATCTGTCGGACTTTCACCTTACGAGTCAAGAGAGTGCTGGCATCGTTTTTTTCCAATCACAAAGCTTGTGTCGAAAAGCGACTATGGCGTGGAACTGGAGTCCACCACAGCATCGAATAATATAGTAGTCTAACTGTTGCCCAAGACTTCGTCGTGGAACACAGAAATCGTAATTTTTTCGTTTCGGAATAAAAAGTAGCCTATTTTAAGCTATTCCTGGATATAATCTATATACCTTTGTACCAGATTTTATTTTAGTCCGTTCCGTCGTCTAAGCGTTATACAAACATTTTTTTTTTTAATTTGGAAAACAATCAGTAGGTACTATTACACAGTTATTTCAACATCTTAGCATTTTACATAAACCAGTGAAGTTTCCTCAATTACATAAACAATAACAAGCAAGTGAACAGAAATGAATGTGGAGTCTTAGCGTTAACGATTAGGTACCTATGTATTGTAAGAAAAAACTAGTATTCAAAAAGTACATCTTAAAAAAAATTAACTAAAATACAAAACTAACAGTATAAAACTAAGAAATAAAGAAAATTTAAAATTACAAAACATACAAACATCCATACTTTCCGCTTTATAATATTAGTATGAAAGTAAAGCTTAGTAAAACGCTCCGCAACTTTGTCCCCGTTAAGTTTTATAAGCACAAACTTGATCTTCCTTGTTTCTCTAGTTGAATTTCGGAAATTCATTCCCTAAAACACCCCTTCACGATAAGAATACCTTTACCCGCCAAGGTTTAAGTTGCTTCTAGATCCAGCGGTTTAGGCTTTGCGATGTAGGTCTGTATGTCACCAAGCCTTTTATATTGTACTAGTTAAGTTCACTTTATGTGAAATGACCTCAGGGAGAACCTGCTACTGTTACAAGTCACATGCCATGAGATAACTCACAGACCGAATTCAATACTTTTATGGACAAATAGAGTTGCTTTATTTAGCTCTGCCATTTTTGGATCAAGAAATATGGACACAACCTTCTAATATTCTTACTGCTGGGCCTACTCTTGAGGGAGACTGATTGAGTCATAATACACCACGCGAACCCATATTAAATTGGTGGATGTACAATGTCTTCAGATTTTTTAATTCTTGGACACGCCGTATTCTTTCAGTGTTTCATTACCGTTTGAGAAAACTATTGCGCGAACACGTTTTTCTAGTGTAAAAATCCATTGGTGTACGAAAGGTACTCACGGCTTCAAGATCGGAAGGCTGTCGTAAAATAGTAAAGATAGTAGTACAGTAGCATTGCATTGTATTATGACGTCTTCACTGTCACTATACATGGTATAAAACAAAGTCGCTTCTCGCTGTCTGTCTGTCCCTATGTATATACTTATGCTTAGATCTTGCAACGGATTTTAATGCGAATTTTTAGCATTAGATAGACTAATTCAAGACGAAGGTTTATATGTAGTTTAAGGCTCCGTGCAAGGTCGGGGGTCGCCAGTCATTAATATAAGTGCTGCACTTTAGTCTAGCCATACACCGAATTGTATTGCATAATGGATTACCTAGCGCCCGGGACTAATCCACTCCAAGCATCCAAAGTAGGTACCTATTTAGATAAACCTTAAAATATCAGACTGGACTACATTCAAAGTTTTTGTTATATCCGTGATAATCTGATAATCCCTGAAGCTGTAACTTCAACAACAACTGTAAAGATAATAAGTTTATTAGAGATCTGGGTCCATCTCCTAGGCCTATAACTCGTTGGGTGTACCGGCTATTAGGGCTTGAGTGTAATCAAAAGATATAATAAGGTAAGTTACCCACCCTACAGCCATACTATCGAAATACGATCGATCGTGATGTGCATATTGTGCGAAAGGGTGTGATGGGTGAATCATAATACGAGTATGGCTACTCCTGTCACGCAATGTTAAAGTTCTCAAGAACTTGTAAGTGACCCTAGCATTAGACATTTTCAGGTTATTGTTTGCTGAATTGGAGAGATCATGAAGGCATTATTTTGTAGAGGTCATGTGCCTGTGAGATGATCTGGCGTACCGTCTATAAACCTCAGGCAACATCAAAGTAGGTACTTACGTAGTTCGAATAAGGACTATGTTTGCTTGGCCTGGCCTACGGTAGCACTGAGTGATTTAAAATAAATCGTGATCAATTCGATATACACTGCAATGCCATTTGTTAGTGTCCCACTTAGCAAAACTCGACTATTTTCGTGCGCTAAAATATCCGCATGCAAAAAGGTTACATACGTGAACTCACGCGAGGATTTCGATGGGCCAATTTGATTTGATCTTTACTGCTATTGATAAAAGATTAGTTTTGTGCATTTAAATTTTTACAGTAAAACTCATTGTTAATATTACGAGTACCTACGTACCTAGAAACGACTATGCACAGTGGTACAGTCAGTAAAAATGAACAAAACAAGTGTTTTCATAATTTTTGCTGACGTTTTAAAGGTATTTAGATGCAAATTTGTAAATTGATTGTTGCATGTGCGTGCTTTAAGTGATCCAACCCACAATCTTAGGATCTGCAGGGGTGCCACACAATCAGCATTCATTATGATTATATTGTGAATGGATGAAATTTAGTTGCATGAAGAAACAAATGGACCTGGCAATGTAGAAAATTATAATAATTATGCAATAAAAGCTGATGTAAAATACTGACAAAGAAATAACATAATTAGGTACATAAAACAAAAGTAGGTACTTAACTGGTTGCCTAACAAAGCTCAATAAAACCCACATGCAAAGTTTGCCAATTATAAAAAGTCCAATTTGTTGTGTTGTGTTTTAGTGTGTTAGATTCACTCGGGATGTAAAACTTTTGAATTTGCAGTAGGTTACAGCAATGCCAATGTATATAGGACACCCTGGAACTAGCCGACGCTCATCACATAGACATAACTCTTGTGCAACCATCAGATAATATTGACACTGATCCCACAGTGAGCCGCCTAGAGTTCTTGGTTTTTTTTATATCAGCAAATGACGAGATGAACAAGTCAATTGCCAAATTTTTTAAGGCCACATCTGACCATAACTGTTGCAGTGTTGTGCATCAAACCGACGCCGACGTAGTTAAATCTCTTTCGCCCAGTAATTACATTTGCTACAGTGCCCTTTAAATCTAAAAACAATAATGCTTGCACACTACTGCTTGGAGGCAGAATACTGTGATGGTACCCAACAAGACAAACTCTTGCTGAAGAGTCCTGCTACTAGGTTCAGATAGGCCTGAATCTTAGTGGACAACTGCCAACCTAGCAAATAAACGCAGAACTCTATTCCGCACTGTGGGCTCAGCGTGGGTATCTAAGATACATTGGCAACACCATATAATCACAAGCTAAGCATATCTGTGATCTACCTTCTGTTGGTGGCTTCATGAGACCACTGTTACTGTCTACTAACAATGTTGTCTTGGACTTCTCTAACGGTCTTCTGACTTTGAGCGGAGAATCTGTAGGCTTTTTTTCAATCCGTTCAGCCTCACTCTCAACGCCCAACTTACTGAGTGCGACTAGGTTGGCTATTGGGGGACAACACTTAAATTAAACCTTACATTATAGTAACAGAGTTGAAAATGTACTGTGTAAGATAAAATAAGCTAGCATGCAAACACACAGCCATTATAAAAATAAAAGTCTATTTACAATAGCTGGAGCTAAAATGGACATGAGATATCTTATATCTTAGTTTAATGACTAAATAGCTATTTTATGCATACCGAGGAAGTGTAAACGGTCCTTCGCCATGCCTAGATTGGTTTTCATCTTATCATGTAATCTCTGGGCTCTTTGCCAGGCATCTCCACGGCCGCCCCAACAATCTACAGCAATGCCTCGTTCCAACTCATATATTCCTTTCTTGTATAGCTCTATTGCTAACTCTTTTTGACCTGTTTTATAAGCATTAATTATTGTATAAATAGAAAACATTGACATACAAATGGATATGCCTAAAAAGCTTTGAAAAGCAAAGTCTATATTTGCTAAATGTGATTCATCTAATGAAACTAAACAAAGCCTTTAGTTCTGGAAACAGATCAATATTGTGACTCACTGCTGAGATCAAAATAAACTAATGTGGAGTGATCTTACCTTCATTCTCCTCATCGATCTTCAGTGCCTTAGAGATGTACTCAAAAGCTTTTCTGTGGTGGTGCTTCTGTTTGGCCAGCAGCGGGTCACCCGGACCAACAGTGTGGACATGAGACATGTCCTCGCTTGTGGCTAACTCTGTAGAAACTATGCCGTCTTTCACGACCACTTCCAAATTACACTCGCCGTTTTTACGAGGCTTCTGCATCAACCGATGGGACGCGGTGTACAAATATTTAAAAATAATAAATAATTGGTACAACACGGATCTGAGTAGGTTAAACAAAATAATGATTGGGAAAGACACGACGTATAGGTTCCTTTTATGGACCGAAGGTTGCGAACCATTTCGCAACGCTGATCCCTTTGCTATATCTGCATCTGCTTTCTTGGACTTGCGGTTCGGGGACCTCGTAGTTTTCCGCGACAAACGACCACCATTTGAATCGTCACCGGACACCATCAAGAACAATGTCCCACCGACTTTACTCAACACCAATGTTCCATACAATTATTTAGACAAAGAAACGCTCTTTTTATTCGATTTTAAGTAAATACGGATGATAGCGAATTACCACACCAACCACCATCGAATCGAACGAGCGAGCGAGCGAGAATGAAATTGTTGTTGACTTTGTTTGTCTGTCTGACTTTGACTTTTGACTAGTTTGTGTTTGACTGACTGGCTGTGGCTGGGCTGACATTTGAAATAGATTGGCAGTCATCTTAGACACTTCACATTGACACTAGCAAAATTGTATCAAATATGCTACCTAATCCGTAATCTCATTAAAATTATTTGCTTATCTTTTGTTTTTTAAAAAGGCTACTGGGTCGCAATGACTAGTTTAAGTATGAATTACAAGTAAAATAATTATGTCTTACGTCATTTATTTACTTTTATTCTTAAATACAACTACAAAACAACTAAAGTAAGTAAATAGGTTCGTATGAGTCAGTGGTCAACTCTGGTAACGGAGTTAATAGGCCACCCGAAGGCCTCCGTCATGGCTTATCAACTTTGAAAAAGCTAGGACTGACAGCTTAGAGTGCCCTGTGAAGCACGGAACAGCTCAGTTGACATTGCCACTAGCTGTCACCCATTCAAAAGGTGACTACTCTCATTAGATACAGCTTAACGGAAATTGTTCCACATTCGTCTAGAAATGTAATCAAACCATTTTGATTAACCGCGTAATTCAAAAACGATGTGTTGATTGATTTGTCTTTTCAAAAGGCGCTCGGGCGGTAATCGAAGTTAAGTCGAAAAAATTTTTGGGCGGTTAAGACTACGTTTACTAAGGGAGTTTTAAAGGCACGTGGGCGCTACGAAGAAGATAAGCAAGGTATTAGGGTGGTCACCGAGGTCAGGGAGGGGGATAAAAATAGAAAAAAAATGGATCACTCTTACTGACCCATTTTTTTTCTATTTTTATATGATGTATGTTCCTAGGCGGGTAATGTTCGCATTGCTGTGTTCCGGTTTTAAGGGTATGGTTTCCGGTGAAAGGCACATGAGACTATAGACATACGTCTCAAGGTGGCAACGAGCAAGTGATATATTATCTGATTTTGAGCGTACATGGGCTACAATAACCGCTTACCATCAAGCGGGCCGTACGCTTGGTTGCCACTTTAGTAGAACAAATATAGACCTATTAACAAAAAAAGGGCAAGCACAGTCTGCTTAAGGCGTTAGGCGTTAGGCGTGCGCGTACCATGATGTTGTTATTTTTGTGGGAAAAAAGGCGGTATGGTCTCAGGATTCTAGACTGCCCATTGGAAGAAAAAAAAAAGTTGACAAGCAAGAGAAGATGAGTTTTGACACTGGCAATTAAAATTGTATAATTAAAATGACAGATGGCTAAATCAATTGTCATATTAAAAAAGTAGAAGAAGTTTAGTTTTTAAAATCCAATCCACTTTTCTTTTTCTTTCTGCAGGGAAAATTAAATTGCATCAGTTAACAATATTCGGTGCTTAGAAAACTTTTTTGGAGTGCTTTGCGTGGTAAGTAGGTACCATGCTAACCCATTTACCGTGCTTTGCTTCCCTGTGCATGACCAGATTGATTGACCAGTTGGCTGCTTTCGTATGTTTGCGTGCGGCATGCTCTTGCGGCACAATAAATTAAGGAGTGTCTGGAATATTTTTATTATGATAAGCTCTAATTATTTTGAACGATTAACAGTCTCAATACATTTAACATGGCGGAAGCACTTCTGAGAAGTCTTACTGTAAAGGATAAGGATGATGAAGATTTTGTTGACCCCTGGACTGTAGCAGGCAAATCGGAAACCGGCATTGATTATGACAAATTGATAAGTAAGTAGGTACATAATCAATCTTTTAAATATTCTAAAAGAGCCTCAAGGAAACCAGTTTATTAGTGTTATGCTGAAAAATAATTCTGATGCCTATTTGAGGTTATTAATTGTTATAGTAGGTACAACCTGCACACAATCTCCAACAAGATTCTAAGTCTTACGGTGTAGGTCAGTATGTCACAAGCCTTAATATAATAGTTTTTAATAATTTGTAATATAATAGTGAATATTTGCCTTTCAGAAAAGTTTGGGAGCCAAAAAATTGACACAGAATTGATACAGAGATTTGAAAAAGTTACTGGAAAGAAAGGTAAGCAATATAACATATGAATATTTGTTTGGTCTGACCCTAACAGGCTAGAAGTGGAGTACATAATTGTTTTTTAATGTCATCACCACATACCACAGGCTAATAAATATTTAAGTTTTTTAATACTTAGTCAGTGTTGGTTATCAAGTCTTTGCCGGTTTCAGCTCATCATTTCCTAAGGCGCGGCATATTCTTTTCCCACCGAGATTTCCACAGCATCCTCAACTTGCATGAGCAGGGAAAGAAGTTCTATTTGTACACAGGAAGAGGTCCATCTTCAGAGAGTATGCATATTGGACATCTTATTCCATTTGTGTTTACCAAGTAAGTGAGATTAGGCTAAAGTTATAAATGTTTAGAATTGAAGCGCTTGTGACATAGCTGGCTAAGTTATTATCAGATCAACAAGCTCAGGCACTGGTCTGTGGGTATCACCAGTAGCAATTTCAACTAGGTGTTTCTGTGCTTTGAAGGTCACATAAAGCTGTCTGTCCCAGGTTCCCAGCAGTTAGTCAATAGACTAAAGTTAATTGCCTAGAGTCTAGGCTAGGGTAGGCCCTAGACAGTTCATAGACTTATACAGTCAATAGAGTAGACAGTCAATATACTAGCATGACAGACAGTCAATACACTACACAGTCAGTCAATACACTATAGTCTATACAGTCACTTCACTTCTTTGTTTATGGTGTTTGTGGAGTTTATACAGTCAATAGTTGTAATAGTTGTTAGTCTATGACAGAGAACTTCGGGCAGCTTATAAAAGGTTTTTGACTCTTTCAGGTGGCTCCAAGAGGTATTTGACGTGCCTCTAGTAATCCAGCTAACTGATGATGAAAAGGTTCTGTGGAGAGATATCAAGATTGAAGACGCGAGGGCCATGGCGTTTAATAACGCGAAAGATATTATTGCTGTGGGCTTTGATGTGAAACGAACTTTTATATTCAACGATTTGGACTTTATTGGGTAAGTATCTTTTTATTTGAGAATGTGATAAGTGACAGTATCATAAGTATCATAATCATAAAGATAGAGATTATCTTACATAGTATAAAAATAAGTCGCCGCCTGTCTCACTGTATGCTTAGATCCTTTAAACTATGCAATGGATTTAAAGTGGTTTTCATCAATATATAAGAGTGATTCAAGATAAACGTTTATTGTATAGTTAAATATCGAATTACCACGCTAAAAAAGTTGTTAGCAACAGCTACCTGTGTTTTTCGTTTGTTTTTTAGTTCGTTATAAATAAAATAAAATCATAGATAATACATCATAAAGTCCTTTAAAGCAGTTTCCTATTTACCACTTTATTTAAATTTAAATCCGTTAAGTCTGGGTGTGTGTGTGAATGTTTGTTACCACATATCTCCATGACTACTTTACCGATTGTGAGGAAATTTGGAATGTAGATGGCTTAAGTCCAATGCGAGATAGCATAAAAACTGCAAAAACGCGGATGAAGCCGCGCGGGTCAGCGTGTACTTTGTAAATGGAATCTAATTTATTTATTATTTTCAGCAAATGCCCAGCATTCTTCCAGAACATGGTGCGGATACAAAAGTGCGTGACGTTCAACCAAGTGAAGGGTATATTCGGGTTTGGGGATTCTGACGTCATCGGCAAAATCACGTTCCCGTCTATAGAGGCGGCGCCGGCCTTTTCGACGTCTTTCCCTTTCATATTCGATAACAAAATTGTAAGTTATGATACTTTTTTTAGGTTAATCTCAATATTTGATACCTAGTAAACAAAATCTGAAACAATTTCTTAAAAAAAAGGCAAATTGGTGTCCCAACGTGGGGCTATAAATCTATAAAAGCCCCCACGTTTGGCTCCACTTTCGTACAATCTAGTATTCTACATCAAATATACATAATTGATCTATGCCCACGACGCAGAGAATCCTTGTGTGGGGTTAGGCAGGACTATGTCTATTTCGAATTTTACCCACTACCCAGAAACAATTATGTTTTTTTTTTATACAACTAAACAGGCAACCAAGCGTACGGCCCACAAGATGGTAAGTGGTTACCGCAGCCTATGGACGCTTGCAATACCAGAGGTATCACTCGTGGGTTGCCACCTTGAGGCTAAGATCAAAAGCCTCATGTGCCAGTAATTTCACCGAAACCATACCCTTCACACCGGAACACAGCAATGCGAGCATTACTGCTTGGCGGCAGAAATAGGTATGGTGGTAGTCCTTCCCTGGACGAGCTCTATCACAGAGAACTCTACTACTCATATGTTAATTACGTTTCAGTTGCCATGTCTAGTTCCCTGCGCGATCGACCAAGATCCATACTTCCGGATGACGCGGGACGTCGCAGCCCGACTGAAGTTTCCCAAACCAGCTCTAGTGCACTCCACTTTCTTGCCAGCACTGCAAGGAGCCCAGTACAAAATGTCTGCCAGTGATCCGAACGCATCTATATTTCTCAGCGACACGCCTAAGCAGATCAAGAGTAAAGTGAGTTGTATGATCTTCACCTCTATGCGAGTTATGTTTGCCTAGTACCTAGTCTACAAAACATACCTATTTTTGCCGCCAAGCAGTAATGCTCGCATTACTGTGTTCCGGTTTGAAGGTTATGGTTTCACATGAGAATAAATTTTGTCTCAGAGTAGCAACGCGCAAGTGATATCTCTGATGTTGCAAGCGTACAAAGGCTACAGTGACCGCTTACCATCAAGTAGGCCGTACTCTTGGTTGCCACTTTAGTATTATAAAAACCCACTACAATGCAAAGATCTTTCTTCTCTCTTTCCATTCCTTTTGGCGTATCTTTTGTTAGGACGCCAAAAATACATATAATAAAACGGTTTATCACCCAAATATCTATCTTGGATAGGAATCGAAGCCACGACCTGCAGCGCAGAAGGCAAAACGATTACCAACTGAGTTGTTAGACCAATCTTAAAATTATATTACTGAGTTGCTCCGTGTTGGGCGCCAAGGAAAAAAAGTTGCCTAAATTAGTATAATATTTCTCCACAGATAAACAAATTCGCTTTCTCCGGCGGCCAGCCAACCGTTGAAGAGCACAGAGAAAAAGGTGGCAACACCAGCGTCGATATATCCTTTAAATACCTAGAGTTTTTCTTGGAAGATGACGTAGCTCTTGCCAATGTAAGTTTCATGATTTTGTTATTAAATATCTACCGTATCAAATCGCTGCTTCTAGTCGCCGCTTTCTTGTGATCAATGAGGGTCTTATTGCTCAGTAGCGATATCTATCAGTCAACCTTTAGATGGACAAGATTTATTGGTAAACCCCTCAATGACCTCAGAAATTACATCATTATTAGCCAATAGACGTTCACAGCTGATGGACATAGGCCATAGGCCCCTCGTATAGAGTGCCAGAACGTTTGATGTCAAACATTGACCATCTACAGATTTCCTTCTACTCTTCCATGTTATTGGTCCATCAAGCGGGGGGCTATCTTACACTTTTTGAGTTTGTGGCCGCCCTTTGCAGTTTAATACCCTTATTCATAAAAATATAATTTTAACGGCTGAATAGGTAGTCTTTTCTTGTCATTCTTATGTCAATAAAAAAGACGATCGTTGATTTGAAAAACACTATCAGCCTTACAAAAAACGTGATATAAAGGTATTCCTTGGAATAAACTAAGAATAAGAATTATTAGTTTATCCAAGGGATAACATTATACCACGTTTATTTGTAAGGCTTTAAATATTTGTGTTTTTTCAAATTTAAGGCACAAAACAGATAATTATTAGTACTACGTACAGAATGGCCACTCCCAACCTCCCACCGGTTTTACTTACCCCACCCTAGTCGCGAGTTTGCCGGCAACACACGGCACCTTTCGCCGGCACGAAGCTAAAAGGCTATTAGGCACGAGTTTATTTATGTGTAGATCCAAGCGCGCGCATGCCAGCGCGAGCGAAAGTGTGCTATCTCGCTCTTGCTATAATTGGGTGGGGCCACTCACACATACAACATCACCTTTACGTAAACACACTATGCGTGTGGTAATTGCGACGTGTTTGCTTCATACATTTTATTGAGAGTGTCTGGGGTGTGTCTAAAGTTTAACGTACGAGTATGTTTATGAATAAAGAATTAAAATTATTTACAGGTAAAAAAACAATACGAAAGCGGCGGAATGCTGACCGGAGAGCTAAAGAAGCTAGCTATCGAGACCATATCCCCCTTCGTACAGGAGTACCAAACACGGCGAGCAAAGGTCACCGATGAAGTATTACAATCCTACTTCGAGATTAGGCAAATTAAACTTTAGTGCGACGAGATAAGGTACTAGTTAACTCAGTTTTTTGTACACAACGACTGAATTTGTAGGTTCCGAAGAAACTTATAAGACTTAGGCGATCAGCGAAGCGGAGCCAACCAATAGAATCTGGGTATAATTGCGTCACGTTGATTTCGCGCAATATTGACATGATTCTATTGGTTAGCTTGGCTCCGATTCAGAGAATGATCGCCTGTATGACCAAAACATAACAGAAATTAAGAAAAGACTCTTACATCCATTACATAGATCATAATATAGTTGGTCTAATAGCAAAACAAAACGATCTCTTATATACAAAGTTTTATTGAAAACTGGATTTTCTTAAAATTCTCATTTTTTTATTAACCTACGACGGAGGAGGTTCTCAAGTCGACGCGTATATTTTTTTATTGAAGCGTAAGTTTTATAAGCACAAATGATAAAAACTGCTACTCTTAAGTAAAACAATTTTAACAGTAGGATAAGCCATGAATTGGCCTTAAAACTGCGTCACCATACTTAAAGTACTTACTTATGTCCTTCCTCAGACTTCAAATTATATCCGAGCCAAGTTTCATCCAAATCGGTTCAGCCGTTTAGCCGTGAAAACGTTACAGACGGATTACTTTCGCATTTATAATATTAAGTATGGATAGTCTTGTTTTTTTTTAATGTATTTCCTTCAAGCTTTTATAGAACCATGCATATCTTTTGCTGTACAACTATTTTTGTATAAAACCACTTTACCTGCCCGGCTAGCACGAGCATCGTAGACAATGATTTTGTCTACAGAATAGACAAAAAATACGAAATTGTTCAAAAAAACCGTTTAGTCCCATCTCGTAGACAGATTTGGTAGCTAGCTACGAAATGGGAAATGTGCTTTCCCGTCTTGCAACTAGCTACTAAATGTCATTTTCAAACGACTTTTTAAAAGAGGTGTTTCTCATATCAACGTATGTTTTTTTGTACGTTTGTTACGAGATTATTACGTCAATTATGTATTGATTTTGATGATTATATTTTTGTTTGGTAGCTCTTCAGAGTCCCATATAAATTTTATCGAAATTGATTCAACGCTTTTTGATAATATCAGCAAAAACAAAAATATATACAGATGACGTTTTGGTTTGTGGTTGTGGACAAAATGGCGGCGACTACTATGCCCTTTATTATTATAAGGTTTTCTCAACGGAAATGTCTCTACATTTCCGTTGAGAAAACCTTTGTCTTTGATAATCATGGTAGGGCGATTACGCAACTCGATTTCAATTATCGAAGCGTCAATATTCTGTCATGCTTCAAATTCGACAGTTTTTTTATTGAAACCAAGTGAAATCAATTTCATTCGAATTACATAATCGCCTGTCTGGGCTGGAACTGAATAGAATGTCCTGGAACCTTTTAAAATTGACCCATTACAAGATGTTTGCCTGTGAGCAATTATTTATTACTTTTATGATGCAAATATACCAAGTTCCGCTAAGCGTTTGGTTAAGGTCTATTTCACGATATACGAGTAAGTGTCAAGTAGGCTAATGCCATGCCAATTTAACTGCTCTGGTGCCTTACTCTTGAATCCAATGACAATTCCGATCCAATACCAATTTCTATTTACTGCTGTCAAATTTGTTAACTCTTGAAAACAAGGTTGAATTTTTTACGCTCAGTTTGCTGTCAAAAGTACGAAATGTCATATTCCAATACTTGTCCAATACCGATCGCGTTCAAGAGTAAGGCCCCTGTTCAATGCACTTGTTGGCTAACACGCGTAAGGCTACTCGGCACTAAATCGAAGGTGGTGAAAGAAGCTAAGTCTGTTGTTGTATTGCTTTGAGCATTTTAATTTATTTTTTGTTATAAGAGCATTAAAAGGATAAAACCAAAAGTTTGTTTATAAAATTATTTTACCTTCCTCAAAATAACTACCGCATTCCAAAACATCAATAAGCATAAAAATAATTTATTTATTTGACAACATACTCATAAAAGTGAGATTATAAACACGAAAAATAGGTAAGACCGGCAAGCGTGGTTATCATTTGGATGGGTGACCGGCAGCGGCGGCGTTTACGTGCTTATGAAGGAGGGCACGTTAATTGTGAGTCGCCAATCCCGGTTGACGCGATTAAAACCTACTTTTGTTCTATTTTAGTCATGTGTTATCTGATCAATCCGGAAACAGTCGGAAAAATACGTTTAAGTAATTTCCAGTCAACAAATTAGTATTTATTAGGTATGTTTTGGTGCCAAATGAGCCATTTGGACAATCCTTATTAATTATATCTTACGGATTACAATTAAATTGTTATTCCTACATCCGATAGTAAATTGGTTATTTTTGTTTTTATAGTGTTAACACTAGGGGAATACTAAAGATTATATATAAGATATATTATTATAAGATTATATCCCTAAAAATATTTTGCCTCAAGCGGGATTTGAACCCGCAACCACCGCTTGATACGCGGTTCAAATCCCGCTTGAGGCAAAATAATTTTTGGGATATTATAATCTTCCGATAGTAAATATCCAATAAAATATGAAATGTACCACAACACTTGTATCAAAACGAACAACAATAAAACGAAGACAAAGACAGGCCCACCGCGGTGAAAACTAAAACGATGCCACTTGTGTACACACCGCCTGATCCAATATGCATCACAAAAGAACTGAAATGTCTGTGACACAGTCCTTACTCGAAACAGGTAGTAGCCACACGCAGTCACCACATAAAACATATGTTTTGCAAAGATAATATTCATCAAGATAATCAAAATAAACACTAAAATGTACCAGGGTTATGACGACGAAACACCATTACCTTTAACAGCAAACACACAATACACAGTGGTCAAATATGACGAAGAGAAACGGGAAACAGAAGATCGCGTCATTCTAGAAATCGGACGGCAAGATGATAAACCTAAAGAGGAACACACGTTTTCTCACAAGAAGTACGATAAGACTATATCACACCATCGATCGTATGTACTAGAGGATTATGAACCTAAACGGATAAGCTACAGAGCTCATGAGCTTGAGCAACAAAGTCAAGATGGTGAGTTCTTGAAATAATACTTAAAAGTAGAGTCATGGTAGAGCTTTTAGGTTAAAAACTTCACACGCTCGGATTCCTAGCATACTGCTAAATTTTGAGGGTCACCCCCAGACGAATAATAGCGAGACACACTGATGCAAAAACGAGAGACGCATATATGTTGAACCCTCTAGTATGGGTAAAGTGTAACTACCCCGTGAGTGAAACTAAAGGGCAGAAGCTAATGGAGGTTTTTTGACATCAAATTGTTACCAAGATCGTATTCCTAATGTAGACTCTGCTTTATAGAGTCTTACCTGGTGGTGGAAGTTGCAGTGCCACCCAAAGCTTCAAGTTATAAAATTCTGCTTGGTACTGCACTGCGCTCTTTTGCGCCACACTTAGGTACTACAGTACCCTTCAAACCTAAAACAGTGCAGCTTGCTTGGAGGCAGAATATCTGTTACTGCAGTGGTACCCACCCACCACGAACTCTTCCTGAGGATTGCTACCACCAGTAGGGCGGTTACGCAACTCGGTTGCAATCTGATTTCAATCAGCGAACGGTCGATATCCATACAAAATACGTCGGTGTTTGATTGAAACCAAGTGAAATCGGTTGCAACTGATCTGACTTGATCGCCCACAATATGGTCATAGGCGTTTCTTTTGAATGGTGTTATCTATCATGCGTTTTGTGACGTAGGTACTTACGAACAAATTAAGATTCGGTAAAATTTGCCTTCATTCGGTTCTCTAGAGAGAGTCACGTAGCTTACTTTCTATAAGCAGTCTCCCTGGGCCCAATTGCATAATAAAGTACAAGTTAATAATTGAGTGATTTTTCCATAGGTACAAACTCACTAATATTATATTTTGATAAGCAATGGGCCCCTGGTTTTATATTTGTAAAGGTTCCCGATACTACGAGCTGGAGTACCAAGAGACGCCAGGCCCTATCGACACAGCTACCTCCGAGTGCTCGCTGGACTTCTCCCACGAGTCCCAGGACAAGTACCTCGAGGATCCGGGGCAAGATGTCACGCACTGGAAGGAAAGAGCGATGCAACTCGAGAAAGGTGATTGAGAAGTATGCTTTAAAGGTAAAGAAATAAGGGTCTTGGACGCTTGACACTGCGCGTCAAGGCCTGTGTAGGTGCACCGTTGTGTTTATGTATTGAGGATCAGTGTGACTGCCTATATTGCAGGCCTGTCTAAGGGCGTAAACATCAGATAAATTAGAACTGCCTGAGGCGTATACGCAATTTGGTTGCAATCCGATTTCAATTGCTGTCAATAAGCTGCCATATTCATACAAAATGCGAGATTTTTGTTTGAAACCAAGAACTATAGGTATGCGTTTCTTTTGAATGGTGTTATCTGTTTTTTACACCTGACTCATGTTTGTTACCTTCCTGTTATGTAATGTTATGTACTGATGCACACCATAATGACAAATAAAAAAATGATTCTAATATTCCATTCTATTCTATCTATCATACGTTTTGTGACATATCTACTTGCGTACAAATGAAGATTCGGTAAAATTCGCCTTCATTAGGGTTCTCTAGAGTGAGTCACGTAGCTTAGGTACTTTCTCTAAGCGTGGAACAGCGTATCTCAGTCATGATATCTGGCTCACTGGTCAGTGTTTGATGATGGGTGATGGATACGGCGTTCCACTTGCATTTGCAATGCGTCAATGATTCCAGAGTACAAGAAAACAGCGTGCGATCGCGAACGCACTAGAATGCGAGATATGAACCGTGCGTACGACCTCCTTCGCTCCAAGCTGCCAGTCACTAAACTATCCAAGAAGAAGTACTCCAAGATTGAATGCCTCAGGTAAGAACAGTAGTGTTGTAGTAGATCTTTTTGTGATATTCGTGTATTTTCGTTCTTGCGTTTTCTTCTGAAGCAAGTATTCAGATTAAAACGCAATATTGAAGACGGAAGAATCGCACAGTGTCAATAGCTGTACTACTATATCTACTTTTATGACAATACGCCAGTTTTTGAGTAAAATTAAGTGAAACCGTTAGCAACCGAATTACCCATAATCACCCCTCACAGCTATCACTCGCGTGTTGAAACAATACTAGAGAAAGTTTCATTTGTGCTTTTAATTTCATCTGCATCCACATACTTTTCAAAGTTTTTTTTTTTTATTTTTTATTTATACAACTGAAGTGGCAACCAAGCGTACGGCCCACAAGATGGTAAGCGGTTACCGCAGCCTATGGACGCTTGCAATACCAGAGGTATCACTCGCGGGTTGCCACCTTGAGGCTAAGATCGAAAGCCTCATGTGCCAGTAAAAGTGGATGGATCACAACAATTTTAGTTATTATTTATTTTCTAGTCAAGCTCAATACAAAAAAATTTACTAAGTAGGTACTATTCAAATTAGATTAGTAGGTTAGTGCCCCAAAGCAGTAATGGTCGCATTGCTGTGTTCCGGTGTGAAGGGTACCATTTTGTGGGCCGTACGCATGGTTGCCACTTCAGTTGTATAAACAAAAAAGATAGGTAATAAGAGTTCATTGAATTAGATGAAAAATGTGTTTCAGAAAAGCGATTTGCTATATCAGGCACTTGGAGTATATGCTGGCAAGCGGCACTCCTGATGAAAATCCTGCCTTCTTCGAGTTGCAAGCTGCCGATTTGAGGAGACGGCAAACCAGATACTAGATATCCAAGCTTGAGGGCCATCATCTATGAAGCGGAGCCGAGCGGAATGTCGGCACGCGCCAATGCGCGTCAGTCAATAAAATTGTTTCAAAACTTCGTCATAATTGCGTCAAGTCAGCTTAGCGAATTTTAATAAATTTAAATTGTTTCACTCGGCTCCACTCTGCTTCGGTGGATAATTGGTGCCCTGATGACGCAGAGTTCAGCCTACTTTAAAAGTAACCGATGATTGGAACAAAGTCGATACATCAATGAGCTAGACAAAGATTTAGAGGTATAGTTACTACAGATATTTTATCAAAAATAAGTAGGTAAAGTAAGTTAGTGAGTCACTGGCTAACTCTGGTGACGAAATTAATATTGAAAATAGAGTAGGTAAAGTAAGTTAGTGAGTCACTGGCTAACTCTGGTGACGAAATTAATGTTGAAAATAGAGTAGGTAAAGTAAGTTAGTGAGTCACTGGCTAACTCTGGTGACGAAATTAATGTTGAAAATAGAGTAGGTAAAGTAAGTTAGTGAGTTACTGGCTAACTCTGGCGACGAAATTAATGTTGAAAATAGAGTAGGTAAAGTAAGTTAGTGAGTCACTGGCTAACTCTGGTGACGAAATTAATGTTGAAAATAGAGTAGGTAAAGTAAGTTAGTGAGTCACTGGCTAACTCTGGTGACGAAATTAATGTTGAAAATAGAGTAGGTAAAGTAAGTTAGTGAGTCACTGGCTAACTCTGGTGACGAAATTAATGTTGAAAATAGAGTAGGTAAAGTAAGTTAATGAGTCACTGGCTAACTCTGGTGACGAAATTAATGTTGAAAATAGAGAAGGTAAAGTAAGTTAGTGAGTCACTGGCTAACTCTGGTGACGAAATTAATGTTGAAAATTAGGGTACAAAAATGTAAATAAGTAATATATTTTACGACAAGTAAATCATCAAAACTGTACTTACTAATTACGATACAAAACACCACTTAAAATTTACCCATACACGTGCACAAAACTTTTACAATATTTGATAGCAATAGTATGTATAATATAAGCTATGCACTTTGGCAAACATTTGAGAGTATCTGTTTTAGTACACGTCGTACCTTTTTACGTAAAACTGCTAAAACGAAAGATGAAGTAGGTAGATCTTTGGTTTTGGAGAGAAAGAAAAATCAAGTTGATTTAAAATCCAGCACGAGTAGGGGTGTGGTATGGTGTTTTGTTAATGCTATTACGATACCCTAGGTATTTAAAAGGTCAATCAATAACTAAACTTTTCGTTAAATTCGGTATTTTCCGGTTTTTCTTGGTCCTGTTTTCATCAAAGGCATTTTCTGTGTAACAATGTTCTTGCATTATGTTGTTGGTTTGGTATTAATTTGTACGGCTATCCTCTCTTTCTGATTTTTCTTTCTTTGTCATCCTCAGCTTGTTTCTTCTCCAAGGCTTTGAGGTAGTCTATGTAAGCGCATTTAACAAGCAGTGGTACTTTTACAACACCTGAAATACGGAGAATTAATGTAAAAACGCCATTCTTGCCCCGAATGTGCAACTTATAGGCAGTTCTTTAGCTCTTGGGACTAATTCGTAACGTACTAACCGTAGAAAAAATAATATCTAGGTCGATAAGATTTTGGCAAGTTGTTTTTAATTAAGAAGATTATTTAAAAAAAAATGTTTTTAAAAATGCACAACCACCTACTAAAAATAAAATGAATAGGCTATTTTCATAGCGGGCAATTATTAGAATAGTGGGTCGGTTTCTCTGATTTCAAAGTATAAAAAATGCCATTAGATGTCATTATTCGCGGTGCAACCTCTATACCTGAGAAGCAAGTAGTAATGGCGCCTTTGTAAAGCGCGTACAGTGGCGCCAGTAGACTCTCGCTGCTTTCTTTTTTCTGCAAAGAAAGGACATTTTAATATGACAGCGCGACGTGTACCTATACATTCTTAATAATCGCTCTTTTCGTTGTGCGTTCAACAACTACCGCTCTACGAAATTTCTACGGTAATTTCATAAGCCTCTATTATAGTTTATTTAGGTTCAACCTACTTACAATGTGAATAATTTATAACCTGTCCATTACCTATTTTACCCGAATGTTTTATTTCTGATTTTAAAACCATCCACCATTTTTATCAAATAAGAAAATCAGTCTTCCCACTAGAACTGGGTTTAGTAGAGGAATAACAATGACTTCCTCTAGACTCTAGATTATCTTTATGGTGGTAGATGCTCGTTTCCAGTTTCGATGGACTATCAAATGTCGGCTCGAGACCGTTCGTCGTGTCGAAAAAAACTGTCTTCAGCTGAACCTGACAAGCGATAATAGTTATACATGGCCCTCAGCGACGGTGTATCGATGTCATGCCAGCTCTAAGCTGAATTCTTGGTCATACTAATTTACTATCATCGTATGTTCCGCACATTTGATCTACTTTATCCTGCGTCATTAGCATGACAGCCATGAAATTAATCGAATCATTGCAAATTCATCCTTGTAGACTTCATCATTGTCACCAGAGCGCGACCCCATTTATACCAGGCTGTTATCAATGCGTAGGAGGTTTCCTGTTAATATTACGTTTCACAATGTAATCGTGGCAAATGTTGCCAATGATACGAAGATTTTATACGACCTTTTTTTCGTATAAGAAGACTTTGAAAGGAAAACTGAAGAATAAAATTTTGCGACAATTATAATCTGGATTATAGGCTTTATTTATGAAAAAATATTAAAGTCATTCTTTTTTTTTCATCTGATGTCCTACCAAACTAAATTTTGTACTTAATCGACGCAGAGTCGAAGACGACTTCGGTGGTCGCCACCACTCGCCTACGGCGAGTGCCAATTGAAAAGGGAGAGGTTGAAGGTTCGATCCCTGCTGCGAGACGAATGTTCAGAAATATTTGTTCCGGGTCTGGGTGCTTACTTACCATGGTACCTAAGTACTACAAGTTGTGGTTTCTGATACCAACGACACAAGTTAATCATCACTTGCCTGATCATTGTTTAATTAAACATACGACTCTATAAAAAGGCTGGGCTTAAATTGCTCTACATCTTTTAGAACAGGATTTAGGCCCATACTTCCAAACATTTGCACGTATTTGCAATAATAACTTAGCTGGCAGCACTGGCCGTTTAAAATCAGCACAGAAGAGGCATAAAATATCCCTATTTCCGCCCAAAAGCGGGTAATGAGGCCACATTAGAGCGAGATGATGAACAAACATAATGTAAATTCCGATTGGGTAGTCTCATTCAGTAGCGCGACTTTGGCCTTTAGGTTTTGATAAAGGAAATGACTTTGTGATAATAATGTAGGCACTAGGCAAGTACTTACGTACCTACTTATGTATTAGATAGGTAAGTATTTGTTTGTATTCAATACACGTTTTTTAAAAAATGACTAAGTTATCTACCTATGACTCTACAGTGTACATCCTACTCCGAAAATTATCAGAGGAATGATTCTTACGCAATAAATCACAAGCTTATTCAAATTGTGTTGTTTGATCGACCTAACACAGCTGCTAAAGTAAAGTTATTTAGTTATCTATTCATGTAAACTTAGAATTAACATTATATAATTCCAAATCGTTAATCTAGCTATGTAATATTTGGGAAGGAAAAATTATAAAGGAAAGTACTCTCAATAATATTTAGTGTGAACTTAGTTTAGTTATCTCATGTCTTTAAGATTTCGTATTTGTATATAAAATCTCAAATCTTTAGTAAATGTACCATGCCATGGTGATGTCTTTAGTTTATTGTAGTTGAGGTGTACCTAAGACAAGCTCGGTCAACATGAGTATGGTGGTGTAGAAACATTACATAACATTATACCTAGGTACTACCAATAAACTAACAATAGAGTGTGAGGGAAATGCTGTCTTTGTGATTTTAATGTTTTAATCAAACTCGCCTCTCGCGGGAAAAGACCAGCGCTTTCAGGCCACGTGGTTCGTCATATTAAGCTAACAACAAGCATTAACAGACTCAGTTCAACTTTAGATAGAAAGATTAGAAAGGAATGGACGAACGCGAGAGGAAGGCGTCCCTCGTATGCGGGTAACGTGCATCTACCAGGCACACATAACTTGCTTACAGATCTACACGAATTCCTCCACAGGTGTGAACCACACAGTGACAGACAGTCACACACCCACAGCGCCTTTTCATCCACAAGTGCGCACTAGCGCCATTGTCCCATAGCCGCGGCACAAAATCACTAGGCGAACATAAACGGTGCGAGGGTCGAAATAGATTAACTTGAGTTCGATTCGAACATATATTTTCCTCTCCCTCCCATACTTGTTTGCAGTTTGCTTGACAGAAACCAATCGGCGAATAGCCTTCTATGAGAGTAGACGCTTCGCGAACTGAGACATTTTCCGATTTAAATGTCTCGCGAATCTCAGATTTGAGACGGAACACCAGGGTAGCAGAAATAAGTAAGAGTAATAGGGGTGAGATATGTTTTTGATATGGGGTGGTGGTGAGTTGATTGGGGTGAGAAGGTGATATTGTTATGGATAGCAGGCAGTATCTGTAAAACAGGGTACCTATATTTATTGTGATTCATAAAACTTTTCGATAAGATATTTTTCTAAATAATATTGTGGGTGAAAAATATAATCGAGTCTCGAAATTAAACAAAATGAAAACTGCCAATTTCTACTTACATGTTTGCAATTTGTCAACTTACATACCAAAATGCAATGGGTGGTCTTATCGCTAACAGCAATTTATTTTAAGCAACCATAAGCAGGTAGGTACTTTTAAAACTTCAGAAGATAGACTCCTAAATTTTAAATTTCTGAATTGATGGCTGATTCCATACTTTTTTAGTAATTATTCTTCATTTTTCGGCATGGGTACTGCCTGCCGCATTTTACTGATACTTTAAAGAGGAAAATTACGATGTCTGTATGTTTGTGGGAGTATCACACTGTAGCGGCTGAACAGATCTGTATGAAATTTGGACATGCATAGATTATGGTATAGAATAACACATAGGTTAGGTTACTTTTTACTCAGAAAAAACGTGCGGTTCCCGTGACCGGTTCCAAGACAAATAACTGTTTATGCCATATTATGTCACTGTTATGGCCGCCGCAGAAACCCGGGTGCGCGCGCCAAGTAGAGCGTGCTAAGCGCCCCGTACGGCTCAACTGGCTAGTGACGTACGTTACCATTTCTACCAGGACTATATAACTCTACAAGTAGTCTAACGTAGCACTTCGTTACCTTACTCTACAGTCTGCTTCAAAACACACGACATAGAAACTTACGTGTCTTAAAATAAGGTTGTAAACTAGACGGTTACTTACGATGACGTTACCACAGTGATCGAAAGTGGGCGGTCGTCGCGTGTTGATGCTTCTCACGTACTCCTGCCACCGGCGAATGCACTCAGTGACGTCTTGCTGGTTGCCCCAAACCCCTTGCGTGTACGTGAAATAGACAGCGCCTACCAGGATGCCAGCCTGCGGAAGAGTTATGCAAAACAGTTAAGATTACTAACGGCGGTGAAATATAGAGGAGGTTTCTTTAAAACTTCCAACACAAACTTTGATTGTAAATCCAAACGTTTTAAGTAAGAACAGTTAACTACTAGAGTAGTTCTGCGAACAGAAGACCCGCAGGCACAAACTTTGAAAAGTGAGCATTTTACCTAATGCATTTTGAGAAACTATTCTGCTCACCACGCCGAAGATGCTCAAGATCATCACTAAATGTTTATGTACTTATACATATACATATATAGTAGTTAACCTTTTAACTTTGATAAGGATCGGAGATATCCAATAGCCCCCTTTTTGGAGGAAGTATTATCACTCCATAAAATCCCCGACGACAAAAAAATCTCTAAAGTCATGGAACCAAGTTTCAACAACATCGGTTGAGCAATGCGCACAGTCTCAGTCTATATCAGTTTATGCGAAAACAGACAAATTAATACGACGGACAAAAGCATTTTTTAGCCATTCTCAAAACAGAACGCTTCGCTCTCACGGTCAATTATTACCTACCAGAACATAAATTGTATGAGATACTCTAGGTACTAATAAATTTTATTTGTAAATGCACTTACTTTGACTGCGTACATTAGTTTCCCGTGCGCATAGTACGGCATAGTCGGCACTATCGTCTTGCCACCCTTCCTGAGCTTGTACTCTTCTTTGGTGCACACCTTGATGCATGTTGGGTTCAGTGGAAGCTCTAAAGAAAACCAGAAAAATAACATTTCTAAATCTGGATCCCAATCCTCTATTATCCAAATGTCTCCTTCATTTATCAAAGGTATTTTCACAGCGTAACAGTACTGTAGTGACGTTATAGTTCAGTTTTCTATGTAAAATTTTAACGCAAATGCTCTGATTGATGTTCAACCTTTTATGGCTGATTGCTGTATTTTGTAGTTTTATTTAATTCTAATCAATCTCGCATAAAATGTAAAAAGAAATATGGCTTTTATATACTATCTTGAATCCTTTTTCGTAGGGTGAAGATGTCATTTTAGTGATTATTGGTTAATGTCATGCCTTGACTCATTTCTTTAATTAAAAAAGTAGGACAGAAGTATAAATGACGCGGAGTATTCAAATCTTGGTTACGATCTTCGTAACCAGGGTGCTCTAACGGATATTGTTGTTTGGTTACGATCATAACCAAAGTGCTAGTTGAATAATCTCGGCCGAAAGAAACGCCAGGCGTGTATAAAACGTAGGAGGTTAAAAGTAAGTGAATTCGCGCTTTTGATAAGAGTTCGTTTGTAAGTAAGTACCTATTGCAAGTTAATATAAATGTTTATGTAATATTATGTATGTAGATATGTAGAATGGCCATTGCCCGTTGCCAATAGCGGCCATCCAAAGTTGAATAATCTCGTCCGAAACTACCAGGCTTGCATAAATCAAAGAAGCTAAATCTACGAACAAGTTTAGCCAACGACGAGACGGGGAAAACTTTTGCTAAGTAGAGTCGTTTCTATTTGCGTTCATGAATAAAGTCTAATCAAACTAAATAGATTTTTAACTGTCTACTTTCATGGTAAAATTTGTATTTTGTTTTTTATAAAATTTTAAAAGATTCGCTGCGATGATGGTCCAGTCTCAATAAAATGTAAATTTTAAGCCAATGCGTCTAATGTGTATACCACTTATCATTAAACACATAATAATCGAATTACATATTTGCAGATATAATAATTTTAATAGTCGGCTTGGCTCTATGCTACTCGACGCTCAGACAAATATGTAGAGTAGGTACGCCTATCTAAGTAACAGGCATCGAGACGAGGCTGTCTGTTTGACGACCGACACCTCTACATTCATTATAAATCTAGACCACCCTATTCGATAGAGTTATCGATCGAATTAATAGATCGGCTTAGATAACTACTCAACTTCTTTATTTTATGTCCGTAAATACGGCGGCGATCATGGAAAACGATGGAAAAATAAACTAGACTTTTAAGGAAAGAAAACTGGTCTACGCTAATAGAGATGAAAGTAACAGTAACAAATGGAGGCCTATGGAGGATATCACCTAATAACTTGTCAAAAATATTTGGAATAACATAATGTAATTATAGAGTTGGAATTATAATTCAATGTATCCCCCTAGTAAGTCATGCAGGAGGCATTACATAATTGTGTAATAACTACCAGGACGTTAGAGTTTGCAAGGAGATCTGAGTAAAATGTAGGGTAAATTACAGCGCGCTATTCATTCACAGAAGTGAGGTATAAAAATCTAATCAGTAGGAATGTAGTATGTTGTATCTCACTCTCACGTAGGTACCTAACGATTACGTTCGTTATCGATTCGTTAACTCACCTATAATTTTACATTACAATCCTAGTAATTCATACATTTTCATGCAATCTAAATAAATACCAAGTAAATAATACTACTTCTTACCTTTAGTGCTTCATTATAGCAATACTTGTACCTTGTAGTTGTGGTACTATTGAATATTCTGCGGCAATACATAATAAAATAACTACAGATTTAACATGACAATGTAAGGAAAACTCAGAACCAATTTACTAAAATAAGTTCCACGTGGATAAAATGTTTACAATGAAACAGTCTATACCAGGCGGACATAAAACCAAGAAGCTTATAGAACCGCGATTCTATGCAAATAAAATGTGAAATGTTCAAAAAAATACCATGCTATTTGCATTGTAGCAAAGAACAAAGTCACTGACATGCTATCTGAGGCTGAGCTCAAATAGTAACCAGGTTTCTGACGCTTGTCTTCTATTCTAGCACAACCTGCCGACGAAACACGGAACTGCAAAAACCAATTCACAATCACGAAATACTTTTATAATTATCATATCGAGAATGAATGTACTTAGTTACTAATCTAAAAAGTCGGGAAAATTATGTTACACATGGTACGTAGGTACCTAGTTGATTTGTTAATTTAAACATGTCTTTAAAAACCTATTGATAGTTTTTCGTGATACTAGTTACTAACACTAAAAACTCTTTGACAATCGTAGATAAATGTGTAACCATATCGTCCAGCTGTCACAAACCCAAACTTTTCAAAGTGAGCAATTTACTGCATTTTGAGGATCTATGCTGCTAATCAAGCAATTGTTTAATTAATTTTTATTATGTATCCAATTCGATGGAAGAAGGTCCAATCAAAAATCCCCAATGACAAGAAAATTACGTAGTCTTAAAATATGTGTACAGTATTAAACATAAATACGACGTAGAGAGTAGTTTTTTTTTTAAGTGTTTGCGTGGCACTGCACTGCGCTTATCACCTCGAGACATTTTTGTTAAGTCTCTTTCGCCCGGTAATTTCACTTGCTACAGTGTGCAAGCATTTCTGTGTTTAGGTTTGAAGGGTCAAACCTAAACACAGAAATGCTTGCACACTTGGAGGTAGAATATCTGACACTGCGGTGGTACCCACCTAGACGGACTCTTGCTGAAGAGTCCTACCTCCAGATGTAGAGTATCTAGTACCAGCCAACTGACAAAGCAAAGCAAATTGCTAGATCGCTTTGCTCGCACATTGTTTTGGCACTGTCATGTCAATGAATATGCCTGACTATGACAACCTGCTTTATTTGTAATACACGATGGGCCTAAAAATAGAATCGTATACAAATCGTATAAGATTTTATACGATGTAGGTAGGCTGTATTCGCATTGTAGTGATTCATCAACGGTCATCAACATCACAGATGGTACCATCACCTAAATTTAGACCATAAACTGGACAAAAGAAATTAAATGCCTAGTTGCTATCACGATAGAATTTTTACAAGTGATTGGTTTACGGTACTGTTATTGTTATTGAAATAACTCTAGAAACTGTAAAATCTAGGCTTGAACGTGGGCAGCGAAACCCTTGACGTGGATATAACCCAGGCCACATTTCTTGCAAGAGAATTTCCGTTGAAATTGTTACCTACATCCCGTTAAATCTAGGGCGAATAAATAGAACTTCACGAAGCTGAGTTTTAGTGCTCAATAAACACTTGTAAATCACGGGTTAAACGGCGGAAAGTTTTTTTTGATTTTTTCAAAGAAACACTGCGAAATCTCATTTTAAAGTACCTACTATTAGAAATGGAAAACTTTGGATGGATAGATGGATAGATTAGGATAGATTAGGATAGATTGGATAATATATGGGTTTGTTAGTTAATCACGCCAGAACGGCTGACAGTCAGTCAACAAGTCGCGAACACTAGTTCGAATCTACGACCAAAAAGTAGTTATTCTACGTTGATGAGAGTTTGTGTCCCGAATACTACTTTTGAGTTTATATTATAGAGCTATATTTTATGATAAGTCCATACTTTGGCTCAGTCCGGCGTCAGATATCATAGCCATCAGCTTGCCTACCATGAAAATGTCTGTCCGTATTATACGAAAAGGAAAAATTAAAAACTTCAAGTACCTACCTTTAATAGAAAAAAGCCCCATTTACACCATAAAATATTTGCATGCAAGAATTGCCTTGTCAAATTGATTTTGGAACAGAGAGAAAATGGATTTGATAAAGCAATTCTTGCATGCAATTATTCGTTCACGTTCCGTCTTCGAGACTGATTTCGGGATTATTCATGGTACAATTTGCACAACATTTTGGCTCGATATTTTGGAATTCATGTTTTACATTCAGGTTGACGGAGTGAGAGGACGACCATGTCACATGACACACGATGTTAAGCGTCACAATACACAAGTTCTGCGTTACCACGCATCATGCAAAACTTGACCTGATGTGTTCATAACAGCACGGCGCGTTGAACTAAAGGATCTGCTTGGAGGTTTTAGCTTATCTAGGCTGAGAATTATGTTTATGAGATAAATGCAACGTGGTCCACAAACGCTGCAGGTGCATTGAAGACTGCAGATTGAAACCGACTCTTTCTGAAGAATCCTACGACAAGCTCATAGGTTTCTTGGTGGCATGTGTTTGGCTCTCACCTAGGGTAATGACCAGATGTTGAGGCCACGAGGCCCTTACTTAAACCCTAAGATGAGAAAGTTTAGAAGAGCAGAGTAGTATTAGTTTACCTGTGCATCGCGGACAGTCTATTTTCTCCACCGGGCTGCATTTATCGTACATCTGCATATCAGGGTTTGGTCGTTTCACATGTTTCGCGAGGTTTATTGTACGGCACACGTCGCAGCGTACGCGACTTGTGTTCAGATTCTCACACATTTTGCATTAAAACACTGAAGAATTTACAGAAAAAAACTGGTAATTTGGAGAGGCCGAAACGTTGACAGAAGTGATGGAGATTTGGAAATGTCAGGTAGTAGAGGTGTTGGTGGTGTTGGTAGCCAGTTTGAAGGCTGCTTAAGGAGGTCGATTCTGAAAGAGGAACGTGTAAGAAGTTTTATAGGTACCTCGCACGCCCCTCCACCGCGATTGTCATAGATTTGAGTGTGACTTATTAGCAATTTTTCCAGAGGCAGTGCAGTTTTGGCTGATTAACCTCTATCTGTCTAAAATAATCATGGTTCGTCATCAATGGCACCCGCCTGGGCCTCCTAGGACCAGCAACAAAAAGGGCGAGCGAATTTTGGCGAATTTCGCAACACTTATCTAGGATAGGGCACGGAAGTTGCGCAGTGAACGGAAGCATCAGTGTGTGGGCCTATCGCGCGAGCACATCCGGCGCGGTCGCTGGAGACGAACAGACGACAGTTTTAATTGAAGTTTAATATATTATTATAGGTTTTGAGGTTTTTTTTATGCTAAAGTGGCAACCAAGCATACCGCCCACCTGATGGTAAGCGGCACGCATGGTAACTTGTGCATTGCCACCTTGACTTAGATCTAAAGTCTCATGTGCTTGTAATTTCACCGAAAACCATACCTTTACAATCCGAACACAGTAATGCGAGCGTTACTGGTTGGCGGCAAAAATATGTAGATACCTAGTGGTGGTAGTTCTTCCCTGGATGAGCTCTATCACAAATAACTCTACTATTTTCCTTTAAAGTTCTGCTGCGGCACTGAACACCACCGTCACCCCGAGACGTAGTTATTAGGTCTCTTCCGTCCCCTATCACTCTCACTTGAGAGTAGATCTGTGTCTTAAAAATGGGAACAAAAGGCATGATGATGTTAAAATAACGACGGGGCGACAATTGACCGTTCTCTCTGAAACTAGGAAGCGCTCAGGTGATCTACCATTAGCGGTCTCCCAATCAAGAATTGAACCCGCAGTTAGGAATGACTACATTATCTAAATCACGAGCTAAACCACTATTTTTATTTTACTTCTTCCAATCTCAAACCTCAGCATCAATAACAATAGCAAGGATCATTCAATAAAAGAAAAGAACCAAGCCGTTCACGTTGCTGTTGCCAGATTCTTTAGTTTGGACACATTGGAACTGGCATAAAATCACCTAGATTGTAAGGCGTTTGTAAGTGACCCTCGTGATTTTATTGAACTAAACTAATTTCAATCATAATTTTAAAGATTAATTTATAAGTAGTGACCTTGTCTGATTCAGTCCTGAATCCTGAAGTCCTGAAATAATAGGTACCTAGGTAACGTAAAAGAAAATATCGTAACGTTTCCAGGACTGAAAAAGTAGGTAAATTGCGAATAAAAAGAATGGCCACAGAACAGATATTAGTACCGTTACTGCAACTTGTTTAGAGGATGTTTAAAATTCATCCCTATAATTTTTTTTAGTTTAAAGTTGGTCTCTAAACTTCCTGTAAGGAAGCCTTCGAACTGAAATAACTCGAATTTTCCCTAGAAACAGAAGCTTCGGAAGCTCATTGAAATTTATGAATGGAATGGTGGGGGTAAGATGAGCGGCACCCGGCAGACAGAATCTGTTCCAGGCTGCGTGCGCGCAGTCCAGTGTAGCTCGTTTGTGTGGCTCACTCGTTGCCGCGCGCCTGCGCGAACCGCGACACCGGGATTTTCAAACGTTTTTTTTTATTTTTTGAACTCTGCTGTGCCTGACTTTTGCTGTGGTGGTTTAGTGTTCAGGAGTTACAGCTGAATTTCGGGCATGCTGCAATAGTTATGGCACCGTTTAACTTAAGGTCAGTGTTTTTATAAGGTCCTAAAAATACCATAGAGCTTAAAAGCTTTAAACGAGGTCTTTAAATAAATAAATATTGGTGCATTTCACACAGCGCCATCTAGCTCCAAGCTAAGCAAAGCTTATTTTTATTACTTACTAGCTGTTGCCCGCGACTTTAATCGCGTGGAACTCGGGAACCGTACTTTTATCCGGAATAAAAAGTAGCCTATGTCCGATTCCAGGTTAATATCTATATATGTTTTAATGTTCAGCCAAATCGGTTCAGTGGTTGTCGAGTTATAGAGGAACAAACATCCATCCATACATCCAAACTTTCGCATTTTTAATATTATTATAGTGTGTTAATGAGACTAGATAATGCGAAATCAGTTATAACTAGGTACGTCTCTCTTAGTAGAATACCTCCTTATAAAGATTTTCATTCTTAAAGTAGTAACATAGAGTACCTCTAACCTCTTAGGGTGGTGGTAACATTGTTAACCTACCCACCAAGAAAACACAATTCCTCATTCGGTGATTAATTGAATTTAATTCTTTATTATTATCATCGTCATCATCATCTCAGCCTGGTATTACCCAACTGCTGACTATAGGCCTCCTCTCGCTTCATTATATTGCAATTTATGGGTGATTTCTTTTTCTATCGATAAAAGTAAGGCAGGTATAAAGGACCATAGATATGTTTTACTTTTATCTTAACTTAAGTTAAGATATTAGTAGCTTCCTAACCGTTACTCTCAGCTTAGAGCTTGTTAGCCCAAACACTATTATATCCAGCCAACACATACATAATTTGTACCTGTCTGGTCTGGCCTCAAGATGGATTGCGGACACTATCTCTAAGGCGTTTCTAAGCTTTCGTTGGACCGGCTTATCTAAGAGCCGGTTCCTGCTAATTAATAGGTGTCAAGGGGAGGATACTAAGCTTGAAAGTAGATACTTTTACGTGTAAAATTATTACCTTCTTACCTAAGTGTAGGAGTACTGTAGAGTAGGGGTACCTACGTCTCCAGGAGTCAGGATGCAATAGGTACTAGGTAGGTACCTACCTCTGGTATTGCGAGCGTGCACGCCTTATTCATAAAAATACTGTAATTTCAGCGACTTGCTAAGTATTTATTGTCTTTCCTTGACATCTTATTTAGATTTGAAAGACATTTCAATAAAAGAGGATTTTTAAAAAAAGAACAGCATTTTAAAAGCTTTGTCTTGAATTATAATGAACTAAATTCCTAAAGAAGGTATTGTTACATGGGGACCTACTCCTACACTTAGGTAAGAAGGTAATAATTTTACACGTAAAAGTATCTACTTTCAAGCTTAGTATCCTCCCCTTGACACCTATCTACATTGAATGTGCCAGAGAGTTTACAGAGCAAAAGCTCTACTAAATAAAGACTTGAAAGACGAACTAGACATTTTCTGTTTCTTCTGAGATTAGCAGGACTTGGCATTGGACCGAGAGAAGTAGAAGGAAAAGAGTGAGGTCTTTACCACCCTTTGCCCAGCAGTGGGACGGCATTAGATTGAAAAAGGTATAGGTACTAAATAATTCCACAAAATACTACCGTAATTTTTGTTCACAAATTATCTTTTTAAACTTCATAAATCATGAAAGTCCAACAAGATAATATCCCGTCATTAAAGAATAAGGTGTCAATGCACTCATACTTACAAAAAAAAGTTCAGTCCAGTAAATTGCAAGTCGGCGCCATCGCCAATGAGAGTGGTTCCCAAACTTGCGTACGATCAAAATCGCGCTCAAATTAGTGCGTGTCAGTATGTGGCGAATCGCAAACTCTGATGGATTTATAGGGTTATCATCACTTATCAATAATATATCTAACTTACTAAAAATAGCAAGCAAACTAGCATTCTTACGCATAGGTAATACTTACCTACGAATAGAAAACTTTATTTTTATGGTTAAGGTTAGCTAACCGTCGCTTATGTTATTTTTATAGATAGATAAGATAAGATAAGATAAATGTTTATTTCATAGCGGTCACACAGCTTTATTTCGAAAGCATAACAAAAATACTTTGAAACTCTCAAAGTCAAAACTTGATGCAGTAGCTTGACATAATAAAGCGTGTCTGTAAACGAAACATAAAAATAACAAAAATAAACATCCCCCGTCCAAATCCATTAAGCACGTATCAGTCGACAGCCCTAGCTCCGTCGTAAATCCCTACAGGAACTCGATCCCGGGACTCGAGACGAAGAAAAAAAAAGAAAAAGACAAGATTAAAACTAAGACTATTGTTCCTTTTACCCAGAGAAATTCTCGTCGCTTCATGCATAAATTCATTGCCGGTTTGAAGCAAAAGCCCTGTATAATTAAAAGCGATTTAGATAGTAGCCATTACTTTTTCTCACGCAATTTTAAATTCTATCCGATTGGTATAAAGCTCTATTTCTATTGCGGTAACAGTTTTTGCAAACAGAGTCGGGGCACGCAACTTTGAAATTCGCTCCCGTTTTTGTTTCGGTTCCGTACTTTGATCTTTGAATGACACTTGAATTGTTAAGAGAACCTTCTGTATTTGGTAAATGTATAAAAACGATAATATTTAATTTTGAAACAAACTTACAAAAAAAGAAATGAAAGTAAAAAAATATTTAGGTAGGGTAGGATAACAAATATTAAGTATTCTCAAAGGACTTATATTTTTTTTTGACTATTCGAAATAATAGTAAACTTCGTTACGTAATTTACTAGTGACGGCTGAACTAACCAAAGCAATGGCTTCTATGGTTTTAACATTATTACATTACCTACGGCTCTACATAATAAAAATAAAATTTAAAAGAGGTTTTAGTTAAAAATAGGTACATAAGTAGACAATGATCAGTCAATATTGTTAAATCTATGTTCTTATCTATAAATCTAAATAAATAATAAATAAATAATTTCAGCAAGTGTAAAATATAATCAAGCTCAAATCACAAAACTTATCAAGTTATAGTTTGTTTAATAGTCGTGTCTTGAGTCTATTTCCGGTCTTGAGGCACAGGTCACTTCATAGCTTCTACGAGCCAGACATAGGTCACAGATTACATAACGTCCCATTGTTCCATCTTCATACAAGCTGAATAGAATACGAGTGCATTTTATTACTTACTTACAACCTCAAGTTTCGAAATAGCTAACAATCGAAGTTTCCGTTAAAACTTTATTGTATACTGAGTTCACAGCTAATGGTTTGTTGAGTCGCTTGCTTTATGATATTTTGATGCTTTTATCTATGATTTTCACAATTCAAGTTTCATTTTATGTTTATTAGGTTATTCTATAGGAAAGAGTCCTATTTTACAACGATTGAATGACTGAAAATGTTTTTATGTAGGATTATTGGTATGATATAATATGAACGTAAACACAAAAAAAACTATTTAAACAAATTAAATAAATAAGGTAACATTAACTCTACCTAAAACATTATTCAACTCCGCACTTCAATTAACTCTTACCTAGAGACATTTTGCAACACACTGACACAATCATGAATGAGTATTGAAACGATCTCGTTCAAGTCCAGACAGGCATGTGTGTAGAACCTAGTGCTTACCAGACTTCTTAAGTCTATGTTCTCCTGGTACTTCTAGGTACAAACGAGACTGAAACGCCCGAGTTAGGTCTTAGATGCGGTCTAGACTAGCTAGACGCCTAGACTCCGTGGTCATTACGTCACCAGCCGTTTGCGATGCTTAAGTATTATTACTTTTTTCTTTCTTTTGCTATTAATATATAAGGATTGCATTTTAATGATGTGGATAAGTTTTACTGTTGTACTGCATTTTTATTTATAATAAAATTAACACCTTGTAAATTATTTAAATACCTACATATCAAAGCAGTTTTATTTTATTCTATTTGACGTAACACGGATAACTCTAAATGGGGCGCGTGGAGCATTTGTGACCCTTGTAATTTAGTGAATAAAAATATTTTTGATTTTGAATTTGAGTTTATTTTTAGCATCAGCGCAAGGGGCTTAGCATAATATGAATAAAATTATTGGTCAAGTACTATGGAGTGCTACATGTACATTCCATGCTTAGGTATGAAGTAGTTCTTTCAATATTAAAAGTATTAAAAATAATAAAGGTAACCTGCCTATGATTTTGTGAACGAAAAGTTCAAAATCCTATTCGCAGGGGATTCTCTAAGAATATTTCTGAACTAAGTCATTTAAACAGATAGAGAACAATTTTAAATATAAATATTAGTTTTTTTTACTAAAAGAACTTAGCTAATGAAACAAACTTGCTGTCTTGAGGATCAAAGTCATCCCGTATGGTTCCCGGTAGCAATTCAACATGTTCCAGGAAGTCTTCACTTGTGCGTTAAATATGCTCATATTCCGAATATCTGGGTTCAACAAACTGTGTAAATATTGCGAAACACTGGCCGTTATTACCAACTTTCTAATTACTTTAAAAAAAAAAACTTATGATTTTTTTAAAAAGGAATTAGAATGTTACTAGCTTTTTGAAGTCGTGCAAGGACTTCTAAACTTTTATGCCATTTTATTAGCTGATTGATATTTAATATATACTATTGATGAAGAAAAAAATCTTAAATAAAAACTCTACAACATATCAGTCGAGAGGTGCAGTCCTGTTTTTACGACTTTTTCATCCGACAAGCAAAATATTATTCAAAATTTTGTGTTTCAACCGGCAGCTATTTACCATCAAGATTTAGAATAGTCGAAAGTCTAGGGATATCAATAAAAATTGCTCTGATACGTCATAAATAAATACCTAATAATAAAAATACCATCATTGGGTAGAGCGTGGGGTGGGGTACCACCTACCGCGTCCCCTCTCAGTTGGAATAGCACTGCAGGTGAAGAAACTCGGAAACCTGTCGCTCTTCAAATCGGTCAAGGCTGCGTCGGTATTCGTAAAGCCAGAGTTACATTATTCTGTCATGGAGTGTCGTGACGCGTCATAAGTATTATCCATACCGTTTGAGTTGATAAATGACAACCCTAATTAAAAAGGGTGCGTGTGGTATGGAATGATACTGGTACAGCGCGTGGGATGCTGTAGATGTGGATAATAGATGGGTTAGACGTTTAAAACATGTTCGTTAGTTTATTACGTACGGTCATCATCATGACAGCCTTCTTATGTTCCCACTGCTGGGACACTGGCTTACTCTCGAACGAGAGAGCGGATTCCGAATTTTTAGTTCTTGGACATGCTGGTTTCCTCACGATGTTTTCCTTCAGCCGTATTAGAGCATTGGCAATGCGCACATCAATTTTTCGTAGTGAAAAATCTATTGGTGCACGATCGGATTGGAACCCACGACCTTAGGATCAGAAGGCGGGGACACTACGCCTACTACTACCACTAGAACACAAGTGCTCTTACAGTAAGGTTTAATACACCGTACTCTTACCGAAAATAAACAAAATTAGCGGACCTTTTTACGCAGCACTAATCCCAAATTAATCAAAGCTCTTAACTATGGGAACCAGATAATAAAAGCACATATTAATTTACTTTTGTAAATATTTATTTACGAGCTAACCCGCGCTGTTTTACCTGCGGGTTTTCAGTTTTAATGCTATCCCACAGGAACAGTCTTTTTTTCGGGAAAAATATTAAGCCTACAGTATTATCTACAGTCCAAATCTGATCGTAGTCTGGTCACGACACGTGGTAATGGTTACAAACATACACAAAGACTTTCGCATTTATAATATTAGTAGGATAATAATACATAGTTTATTAATACATTCACCTTGACCAGGAAGAAGTATTTACAAATTATGCAAACATTTAAAGAAAATATGTTTTGTATTTCATAAAAAACAGCAGATTCGAACGAGGTTTTGTGTCAAAAAGGTGCATGACTTTACTCAAACACTTTCTCACTATCCAGTCTGCAAGTACCTACACGATTAGCACGACCGCTTTTAACTGCCTAGGATTACTGAAAAAGCGGATGCCGTTACTTTAACGACGGCAAATATAGGGGTCTCGATTTTTAACCTTTATCTAAAAACCTGGATCTCAAATACGGGCCTGGGGGGCAAAGGAACAGACTCAAGTCATCAGAAGTTAAAGGTGGAATATTTTTTTAACACACACTAGCCAACAGAGGTTTAAAGTATGTTTATGAATAATACCTTAGGTTATCTGCTTCGGCTTTGCTCTTGTTTCTAAGCACCAACTACTAGTGTCAGTTTATAAAAAATAACGTTTGCCTAGATCACAGGCGACACAGCCTAGCCTAGACTTTATACGTAGATATTACGAGTATACGCCATAGCGATATAACGCTTGCTATTTTTCAGTAAACTGTAGCTTTAACAAGCGTAGCCGTGTAAAGTCGTAAGCGATGGAAATAGCGACGGTGTTTGGAGTTTCCGCGTACCAGCATGCATTGTCCGACTAACTGCTAATGTTGACAGTTGCAAGCCGAGAGAGTAATTTGACACGTGACATTTTGACACTTGTTTAGTGGCCAAATCAAAGTAGTAGAAAATAAAAACTGACACAATTAAAAGAAAGCTATTGCTCTTAATCACTTGCAATTATTTTTAAACTAAGTAAGTAAGTAAGTAAGTAAGTAAGTAAGTAAGTAAGTAAGTAAGAACAATGAGGTTTTTAGTTAAACGATAATGAGTACAGATTCTTATGTCTATGCTAGTTGTAAAAGCAGAATTATATTTCTCCTTTCTTAACTATTTTCGGATGTCAGTTAAGACAGCCCACTTTTTATTCCATTTTAATAACCGGTTATGAAATAAGGAGTAAATGTGTCTTTTCTTAACTAGTTGTGAAAAACAGTTGTGAAAGTGTATCCTACCTATTCCATATTGGAATTGCAATGTGTCAAGGTTTTCACATGATAATTATGTATTTACAGTAATCTACTGTAACTGCTTTTAATATCCTCGCAACAATAGTTTAGGTATTATTACAACGCACATGACTGCAATAAAATTGGTAATTAAAGTAATTTAGTAAATGGGATAGATCTAGCTAGACATGAGAGCGTCCTGTTTCGTCTATGCGCAGCCGGGTTGCACATGTGTCATAATGTCATTCGAGGGGGTGACACATGCACTTGTCACGGGTTCCAGGGCTGTCAAGGCACTTGAAGGTGGCACACATACTACAACGAATAGATACTTAACCCTGACCCTATACGATTCGTAGGAAGGTACTCCTAACGTGTTTAATCAATAACATACGATTCGTAGGAAGGTGTGTGTTTAATCCATAATCTCCTATCAATAACTATGATTACCCAGTATGGTACTACACAAGTACTTTAACACCCGACTCAGAACGAATAGTTGTAGATCAAGCAAGCATTTGGTCACTCTATCGTGTTGTTCGAGGATAGAAGAAATTAATTGATAATATGAATCGTATATCGTATATTAGTTTATTACCTAATCGTATATTATACGAGTTTAATACAGAAATGTTGACGTAAATACAAGTTTATTTATAATACTCTGATAATACTTATTACAAAAGTATATTATATCATTATTCTCATTAAAATTTTAAAATGGCAAAGCTGCAGATCAATTCGTAAGTGTAAAACTGATTATGTAAGTACAATAAACTTATCTTGAAAATGCCGTGCATAACCTAAGAAATAAACTAATGAATCAAAACAAGTCCCTACACTCTTATCAATGCAATCACGGCCGGCAACCGTTACTTATTGTTATTAATCATTTCATTGACATGACAGCCCTATCGTATTTACCAACAATGCCCGCAAATCACCCGCAGAGACGATGTTTGACACGGCACGTTACGTTTTATGACAACACATTGACGTCTTCCTGTAGGTAGTAGCTCCACGGCACGGCTATAGTAGAGCTGGTAGAGCTCCTGTGTGGTTCTGCGACCCTGGTAGTTTCGTAGCCGCTTGACGCATATTTGCGGCTGCGGAATGCGAGAACTGCGGCGTTGTACCTATTTTTTCTCAGTAACATTTTTTTTGTTATTGTTTCCGTCATTTTGCTGTAATTTATAAAATAACAAAATAAACAATTTTGATATTGTATTAGCACGTAATCAACACGTAGGTAATCTTCAGACTTCGGAGTTTCCAAAATGGACCAGAAACCATAGAAATTAAACGTAGGACAACCATTTATAAAATCTTTCTTAGAATGTTATAGCGCTTAGGACCTAAGCTTTAGATCTATATATCAAATCTACCCTACATTTTTATGCCGCTCATACACCAGCTCTTTTTTTGATTAAAGTAAATAAAGCACGCAAAACTTCAATGTACTTTACGAGATTTAATCGATGTATCGCTCGCTCCATGTCCGTCAGCAAATAAAAGTAAATGTCGAACATTCGCGGCCGACCACAGACAATAGATTATATCGGCGATGCTCTCACGTACTTTTATTTCAGTGCTGAACATTGTCCAGATATTTCCGTGTTGTATAGAGTATGTACTTTTGCTATCGCCGAACAGGTGATCGTAAATTTTACCGCCCAGGCTATAACTTACAAAGTTGGTTGTTCTTCCGCCATTACTGGGTGTATTTCTTCTAACAACGTATCGTATGTAATAATAGGTCTATTTTTCAAATCAGGTATATACTTACCTATTCTATCCTATCTTACACTATATACGGTCTGAGGATATAACTACACAGTACTTGTTTTATTACTTACATACCTTCATTTAATTTTATTTATTTTAAGCTCGGATCGGTGGATCTCGCTGCTCAAAATAAAAATAAACGCAAAGGGCAAAGTAATGGCCGATGATGTTCAATTATCTTGTACCTACTTACGCCTGTTTATAAATCTTTAGTCTTTTGTCCTGATCTGTTTGCTCTCTATTCACTCTGTCAGCAAAAATAAACCTAAAAAAAAGTTTTAGGTTTCAAACGTTACTTCATCATCATCATCATCCACAGCCTGACTTCACCCACTGCTGGGTATAGGCCTCCTTTAGTTTGTGCCATCTACCACGAGCCTGTGCTAATCCAACCTTACTTCACTTAGACGAATTTAGAGAGATTTACCCTAATAAAACTAGGCCTACTGGGGTACTGGTCCTGTATATTAAAGATTTAAGGCAACCCTACCAGTCTAAATAAATCTACAGAGATTTTTATGACTCTAAACAAAAAAATGTATTTTTGATTTTATTCAACGCCTAAACTTAACAAGTAATTATTATACTCATTATAATTTATAGGCTGGTACTGTTAAGTAACAAAAACTTATTTCCACACCTTGAAAATTCCTGCTGCAAGAACGGTAGGTACACTCAAAGTTTATTAGTTACAATAACAATACTTTCACAAATCTAATAACGACGAGATGAAAAAAGCATAATGTGCAAACGCCTCCCTGTATGTAGAGCTAGTATTGTACGTACAGTGGCTGGCTTCGTTGTTACACCTGGACCTTAAACCTGCCTTGTAGCTTATGCGGTCCTAGTACATTTTACACGGTATTTACAAGGTCCTTAGGGAGTTACGGGATCTTTACTCTAGTACGTAACGCTCAAGACTTCGTAACCCTGAACTTGAGTCGCTCCCTGCCTCAAACAAACACGTTTGGAACGGAGAGCGGGTAACTTTTACGTAAACTAATGTTTATAAAACTTATACAAGTAATTTCTTATTGGAACATGAAATCGTAACTTGTTGAGGTATTAAAAAACCCAGAGCGTAAAATTGTGTGAAAATTTTAGTTATTTACGTTGTTCTCGGAAAATGAGCATGCAATAATGCTTTGCAAGTTGCATGTGAAAAAAACATTTTATGCAGCCCTCGTAACATTTAAAAGACGATATAAAAATGGTTACACTCGAATTTAACCCTGAACTTGACTACGGATCATGGAACTCGGTAGACCTTGATAACAAGTTTGGAGTCGACACGACAGAGACAGTGAATTATTCTTTTAAAAGTGCAAAATTGTAAGTATTTCTTCGTATTTATAATTTAAAATGAGATTTTATTGATGTAATATTTGAATTGCTGGCCATTTTTAAGTTGTTAATTTTTTTTAGAATGTAAGTAAGTACCTACCTCAGTACCTATTAAGTAATTTATTGAATTGAGGTTTTTAAGAAAAAAATACAATCAGTTTTGTTTCGGAATAAGAAGGTAATAGTACAAAATTATAGCTTCATTGACAACCTAAATAAATCTAATTTCTCAGATACTTATATACAATTAATTAGATTAATCTCATTTTTATTATTGTAAAAACAGTATATTTAGTCACATCGTATCGGAATAACTGTGACAAAAGCTCTTTGCTTTCAAAGTACATACAGCTACGAGTCTTTCTAAATTTACTTCCGGAGTAGCTGTGCAATAATAGTAAATGTTAGAATTGTAATTATGTTGAGCGGCAAAGCCCCTAAAAGAGCCTTGAAAAAATTATAGGCAAACAGTACTTATTATTAGTACTTGCTACAAATTGTAATTAATCTAACTCGCAAGAACTCAAAGTCCTTGTCTACACGGAACTACGACGAGATCAATGAATGAATGAAGTGAAAATTTGAATCAATCAACAAAGTATAATAGTACCGTGACGTTTTACGATTTCATTCATAACTCTGATTTCCACGCCCCCTACAATTTCCCACCTAGCTGCGGGCGAGCACCCTTTATTGATCCTTTTACTGTCACTTTCGCACGCGAAGCACCCGTCTCGCGTGGCATTGCTGTTAGCTGGTTGTGAGAACTCTACCAAGGTGCTGTGCGCCTGGTAGTTGCCGGGCGATAGAGCGCCGCACGCCCGCACCGCGCACACATGCGCACTCACCCTTGTCAGAAATCAAACTACAAGAATTGAAAGGCGTAACTTAGCCCAAAATCATATACATTCAAGTACTCAGTTAGAAGTATATTTATACACACCACATGTGGTACTTTTTTACCTACAGTAATAATCATTGACAATAAAACATCAGATTTTGAATCCCACGAATAATAATAATTATTGTAAATACCTAGTTTTATGTACATTATAATTATTTATACTATGTGATAAATTATAATTAGATTTAAAATTTATTGAAACGTGAATGTCGGCGATATGATATTACTAAAATGCGCTGATTAATGCACTTTAGTTACACACAATATTATGTTTACGTTGAATCAGATCATTATTTTTAAAGTCGGAGAGTCATAATTATTATAAAATATATCTTCTCAAAAGCTCTCTATAGACTCACAAATACACCCTTCCCTCGTTTTGTTCTCCTGGTACTTTTGGTGACAATTTTTGTATTTTTGCTAGGAATAGAAACTCTATCCTGACGGTAGTAGATGCGAATTTCAAATTCTATTATGCCACACTTATCATCAGTAGGTATTTCAAACTACTTTAACAACTCCGTGATGATCAAACTCACGTAAAAAAAACACCATAAAATCATAAAAGTTCAATCAAAAAGCTCTGACAATAACTAATGAACAAAACAAATGTCCTAATTACGATCTATTTAAACAATGCGCTCTAACTTCACTAACAGTCGGATGTACATCTACCTAGTGTTTTCTGAATCAATTACATCTTTTTAGCACAGAACAAACTTTTAGAAAGAACCTTTTATAGTAGAGAGGGGGATAGAGTGTCTGACTAAAAGCTATTAGAGCTTTAGGCTTTTACTCAGCTATTTGAGACGTGATATTTTTTCAGTTATTACTAACTTTGTGGATTTTTTGTTTAAAGCTTGATTTAAATTTTTCGAAAGTGTATTCCTCATTAGCTTTGACAGCTGGATGAAACACAAATTAATGTGCTGCACAAAATGATCGTGAACAAAAATAATGTTCAGCACAAATGCTTGCACAATTTGTTCTTGTTAGTTTATAAGTCGACCAGAACAAAAATTTGTGCAGTACAGTGCCGCACAGTTCAGCACACTGGTGAAATAGTAGGTATAATACCATTAGGTATTATAAAAATATCTTGCTGCCTTCTTTAACGTTATTTATTTAGTTAGTTATTTATTTAAGTAAACGTTGTCTGGTTCCATACAATATAGGTTTTTTTTTTTTTTTGCTGGACAATCCACACAGCATCATCTAGCCCAAGGTAAGCTGCTGTTAAACAGAGCTGTATTATGGATACTAGATGACTGATATATATTTAATACAATACAATACATAAATATATTTTTTTATTATACATAGAAAACACCCAGAACACCCGGAACAAATATTTGCAGATCCTACAAACATTTGTCCCCAAGGCGGGAATCGAACCCGCAACCTCTGCGTCGCAGGCGGACCTTCGCCCACCGCGCCACACTTCTACACCCTCTACAACTAATAATTTAAAAAAAATGTTAGGTCAAAATATGCTAAAAGTATAAATAAAACTGTTTTTAAATAATTAATTCGTTAGTATATTTTTCAAACTTAAATCATGGGCCCACAAACTCAAATCATAGGCTTAATTTTGATCGAAAGAATATAATCCATCCTTCCTGCATAGAGAATGTAGGTGAATGTGTATCTTACGTTTGCGTAACGTGTCAGATTTGGCGTTTGTTTTGACAGATGCACTATAAAAAGTTTGTATGTGAGTTATGCGACTCTAAAAGAGTTCTGGCGGTTCGAAACGTTGGAATTCGCAGATGTCACAATTTTATAGCCGTTTTTGGGTTATGTTTATGGCAGTTGGCGCCAAATTAGGTAATCCGTTTAGCAGTAAAACAATACTATAAAAAGCCTTTAGGTGTAAAGTAGCCGTGTAACAGGAAACCATTTTTGTGCGGTTGCTAAAATATATTCTCGTCGGTCTAGACTCTGAAAACGAAATTAGCGCCACTATGGTGGTTTATACGTATATACAACTAAAGTGATTTATTTTAAAATTCAATAATTCAAAATAATCAACAATTATTGATTATATACCAAAAGACAGAATAAAGAAATGACTTGAAATGTTAATATTACAATTAATTTGGAAAATAATTTGTATTTTTACCTAATCTCTGCCCTGTTTAAGAAAGCATGTTACCAAAACCTCGTTATGCAAGCTCCTTGCAATTTATAACATTTCTCACCCAGTTGTAGCATCCGTCAGATTATTTTCATTATAAATGAGCATGAGCTGCTTTGTAGTTTGATTGCTTGCTCCCGAAATAAATCTTCCGTGTTCGTAGGAAGACAGGCAGAAACGAACTGAAAGGTTTCATAGAAAATTATTTACGTAGCATACGTTAGAACCCCTTGGAACTTTACTTAAAAAAAGTATTATTTATAGTGATACCTAGGACTCTTCAGCAAGAGTCCACCTTGGTACCACAGCAGTGCCAGATATTCTGCCTGCCAAGCAATAGTGTGCGTGCAAGCATTACTGTTTGTGTACTTATCATTTACTTAAATTAAAAAAATGATTAAACCTCATAAATATAATTTTGATTGACGCTAAAATCATCCAGACCAACATTTACATATAACATTAAACCGACACAAACAATTTGCTGTTTGCAAGAACATCTAATGTTCTGAGGCAAGGATAGAGGTCTGTGATTTCAATAATAAGCTAATAGTGCGAATGATTACCCATTTAACTAGTCAAAAGCATCATACTCGTTGAAATTATGGTTATTCTTGTCGAAATTACTGTCTATCTCGTCTAAATTACCGTTATTTCGCAAATGTGACCCAGTTCCATAAGGAATCGGTATTTTACAAGGCGTTATGTTAAAAGATTATTGCTGTGCATGTTTAATGCAAAGTGGACTGAAGGTTTCTTACGACTGAGAATCAGATGAAGAAGATCGTTTTAATCAATGGTAAGTACCTACTCAGTTTAAACCAAGTTAGCGACATCTCTGGCCTATGTCCTTTATGACTAAATTAATTTGACGAGGTATTTGTTCAATATATTTTTTGATAGAGTAGGTGGGCTAGTAATAAGTTTTTTTTTATACAACTGAAGTGGCAACCAAGCGTACGGTACAAGATGGTGAGCGGTTACCGCAGCCTATGGACGCTTGCAATACCAAAGGTATTACTCGCGGGTTGCCACCTTGAGGCATAGGTAGATGGAAAGCCTCATGTGCCAGTAATTTCACCGGAAACCATACCCTTCACGACGGAACACAGCAATGCGAGCATTACTGCTTTGCGGCAGAAATAGGTGTGGTGGTAGTACTTCCCAGGACGTGTTCTATCACAAAGAACTCTGCTACTCTTAAAAAGATTGTGCTCTATCACTTGTTATTGAAAGGTATTTGGACCATGTTTTGGAGGATCATAATTTTATGTGAGATGCTTCTGTTATTATAATAATAATGTATCTTGAAACATAGGATCCAGGTCCTATTCTATCTACATATACATGTAGGTACAGTCAGCAAAGAAGTGGTCTATCACTTTTGACAAAAGTTTCTGTGAAATCTATGACGTAAATGAATCTCAACCTAAGGGTGGTAGACCACATTTTTTGCTGCTTAGAAAGTACATCAAATTTATATGACACCAGTTAGCTGTTACGACGTGATTTAACATAAACATACTTCTAATCTCTTGCATTCAAATATTATGATTTTAAAGAAGGATAATAAGTCGGCCATCTTCACTACTAACCGCACCATCATTCCAAGTTTTAAGTTTAGAAGATGTTAAAAATAGGTTATGGGCCCAGATATAATGTTTTGTTAAAAACACGTGCATTTAATTGTTGATCTTCAAACTTATGTTTAGTTTGGTTGGTTTGGTAGTCTGCGACTCTGCGTCATAGAATTATAATGCAAATTCCAAGTGAGACATGCATGAGTAACGCTTGCGTAATTAACCACCAGATATAAACAGTAGACCAAATGTTAGACCTACTAGTCTAGACTGATTATTAATTAGAATATAAACAATTGTAACGAGTGCAGGCAAAGCAAGCATTTTTAAAACTGGTTAATAAACCTTTTAAATTTAACAAGTGATAATTAGGTTGAGACAAATAAATAAATATGGAATACCGTTTTGTTTAGGGCATAAATGGAACAAATATTAAAAATCAAAAACTTTTGATTGTAATGGTGGTCATTTTCATTTGGATTATTGTGTTACATTTTTTTTTGCCACTCACCCATGTCATCATCAATTGGACAATATATTCTTCAATAACTTTTAAGTTTAGGTACTTTTATAATAATAAGTACATTCTTCAATAACTTTCAAGTGTAGGTACTTTTATATATTATTATAGACTTGTAAACCTAAAATTTTAAGCAACGGGAGCATTGTTACAACGAACCTTATGACCTAGGTAATAAAAACCAGTTCAAACTGTATCGAATATCCGACCGTTACATCAGACCACCGACATGGTTTCACGTCTCAATGAGTCGGGAGCTTCCTAGGTTTAGACTGGATTAGACTGGATAAAACTATGAAATAGGTCATTCATAGCAAAGACAATAGAATCGTTTTTATATTATCCGGTACAATGCAGAGATCCAATAGCGAAAAACTCGATTGACAATAGTAAACGATAGCGTATCTATCGCCCAACTTCAATTTGCATAAGATTTTGGTAGTTCATTCTTCGTAGTAAAGATACGATGTAAAAAATTTCATAAAAATAGACATTTTTAAAATACGTTGACGTTTACGATTGTCAATCGAGTTTTTCGTGATTCGCACTCTGATTGTCGACTCTTACAGCCAAAAGCAATATATCGTGCCAGTTTTAGTAGTTAGTTAGTAAGCAGTTTAGAGCATTCGCGGACAAAAGCTGTTAGTTAAGAGCAACGAACATTTCTGTTCTGTGGTTTAGAGTCTAAACTTAGTTGTGTGTGACATTTCCCTCTGATTTGACAGACCGCACACGATAATATCACGAAAAGGAATCGTCCACAAGTCTATTATTTTTTTTATACTACTAATGTGGTAACCAAGCGTACGGCCCACTTGATGGTCAGCGGTTACCGTAGACTATGTAAGCATGCAACATCATAGATATCACTTGCGTGTTACCACCCTGAGACGTTAGATGATAAGTCTCATGTGCCTGTAATTTCACCGGAAACCATACCCTTCGAACCGGAACACAGCAATGCGAGCATTACTGCTTGGCGGCAGAAATAGGTATGGTGGTAGTCCTTCCCCGGACGAGCTCTCTCACAAAGAACTCTACTACTCTTATCTATCTAGTTAAAATGCCAATACGTCTCTTCTCCGAAGTTATGCAACGTTATTCTCTATTTGGAATAAGTACCTTTATCTACAACACTAAAGGGAATCATTGAACGTCTTTTAATTAACACATTTTGAAACATCTACAAAAAACTTACCCCACACATATTTTTATCTTTCTTCTAATGATATTTATGTAAATATTGAACTTACTGCCTTCAGATAAGGTTGTAAATTGAGTTAACTGTATAGTAGGATTGCTACGCGTTGATGCGCTTTTAAATGCGCCTGCGATGCTTCTCCCACGCTGCACTTATTAAACTGATATTACACGGAGGATCAAAGCAAGTCTATTATGGTTCTATGAACAGAATTACCCAATCATAATCTCCCGTATACACGTGGTTCAAAAATTATATCCAAAAATTGCTTTGTCAAACTGATTTCAGACAGAACCATAGTCAAAAATTAATATTCTGAAATAACATTGTGAACTTATATTTGATGACCAATGTGGCGCGGTGGGCGAAGGTCCGCCTGCGACGCAGAGGTTGCGGGTTCGATTCCCGCCTTGGGACAAATGTTTGTAGGATCTGCAAATATTTGTTCCGGGTGTTCTGGGTGTTTTCTATGTATAATAAAAATATCTATCTATGTATTGTATTGTATTAAATATATAATCTAGTACCCATAATACATCTGTTTAACAGCAGCTTACCTTGGGGTTTGATGATGCTGTGTGGATTGTCCAGCATTATTTATTTATTTAACTTAGACAAGACAATTCTTGCACCCTAATAATTATTGAACAATAGTGTTGGTTTGAAGTTGAAGAATTGTTTTGTTTTGTCAATTTGCGGAAATTTCGCTTGCCGTCGTCACATCTTAGTAACTTGATTTTTCAGTAGGTAAGGAGATATCTTAGGTATCGTAGTAATCGGAAATTGAGGACCAACTTACACATACAGTCGGAAACAAAATACGCATGGCACGCCTTTATTATAATATGCCATTTTGGACCACACAAAGACACTGCACGTCGTACAATATATCTAAACATTTGAATTTTTAAAAAAGTAGTATTAACTAAAGATTTATACATTCAATAGTTTAGATATTTGTACGTTAGTTTAAAAAAAATAAAAATTTGTGAAAAATTTGTCAAAAAATGAACAAATTTTTCACACATTTTTCGACAGAAATAAAGTTTATATAATAACCATAACTTTCAGCTAGAATTTTTATATGATAATGCAATGCTTGCAAATTATAGAGTACCTTAAGATTACCGCGCTATTATTAGCATCTAGGTACCATTATAACACGAAGGGGTAATATTCTTTAAATTGCCCGCACACCCCTTCATTTTATAGCATCTTCCTAATTGACTAACAAGACAGCACGCACGCGCAGGAACTTTTATTGCACTATTAAAGACTTTTAGTTTGATAGAGCACTACGAAAAAGCATAGTATAGACTGACGAAATACTAATGCTTAATGTCGCGGGCGGAATATCCGTGCAAGCAAATTGAAATGCTTCAAAATCGTTTTCGGTTTCGGAGACTCGGACAATATCTTCAAGCACTAAGCCTGAGCGGACAAAACAAAACACAACATCAAAAACGTACGGGCGCGGTGTTGAGGCCGTATACAATTATTTTTTTATATCACTAAAGTGGCAACCAAGCGTGCGGCCCACTTGATGGTCAGCGGTTACCGTAGCCTATGTACGCATGCAACATCATAGATATCACTTGCGTGTTACCACCCTGAGACTTGGTGGTAGTACTTTCCCGATCGAGCTCTATCACAAAGAACCCTACTACTCTATCTATGCTTTTGATAATCGACCGTTCCACAGAGACAGCAAAATATGCTTCTTCGCAGTGTTCCTTCACCAGTTGAAGATCAATTCACGACAGCAATGTCCTTTCGTCAAGAAAGTCATAATTTGGCACCATTTTATGGACATATTAATTGCTTCGAAAGGTTTAAGGTCGCTACCAATCAGCTTTATAGCCATGGGTCTGATACAGCCCGATATAACAATCCAATAACCCCATCCTACTATATAGGCGGCATGCAAGAATAAAAAGACGAACCGAGCATTTTATAGCCTGACTGAAAGTCTGAACATAAAATATAGTTTTTAGTTACAGCTTGACTGCCCTCGCATCTCAGTTGATAGCTCTACCTTCTGCACTGTAGGTGATTTCCACCCCAGGACAGGTAATGTAATACGTATACCTGTAAAGGTTTGTTTCATGACTAAAATTTACAATAATTAAATATTTAGAAAAATAAATAATAACAGCCTTACTAATTAGGTATTAAGGCTTAAATTTTTTAAGTATTTTATCAGGTAGGTATTTGGTTCACACAGTAAAAAGCTTAGCTAAAAATAGTTCTGAGGAATTCATGTTTTATCTACGTTACGTTTACGTTCGTCAAACGAGTTTTTCGTGCTAAGCACTCTGAGCTTACATTAACATGACATCGTTTTAAGTCATATCAAGATAATTTAAGGCTAAGTAACGGTTTTATGAAGTAAAAAACCGAATATAAACTAAACCAGACCGTTTTCTAAGAACCTACTAATTACATCAGTAAGTTAAATAACATCCTTTCTGATTACGGTTTTCGAGGATTTGATATGACTAGTGATGGGATGAGCAAGTAGTTGTGAATTGTCGATAAAGTTCGCCCAAAACGCATGCATAATCGTTTTGGAAAGACAATAGCGGTTGTAGATAGAGAAAAGTTAACTATAGTTTTAAAATGGAATCACGCTATTCTAGCTATAATAAATTGGGGTGCATTATCTTTATGTTTTACAATTTTGGTTTTATATTATCAAATCAAACCTCAAAAAGTTGTAAAAAATTCAAATCTATTTTCAGGCCGAAGGTATACACGCTATATATATATGTATATATGAGCGTTGTAATTTAAATGCTATTGTTACTTATTTACTAAGTTACTTACACGTTTTTGGCTCATCGATATTTTTAGAAAAGTCACTACACTAACGACCCTTTCATCAGAACCCGAACATTTTTTGCGGAACTCATCACAAAGTTTCACCGCCCAAACCAATTTAAAACTTATTTCTATTGATTTATGGGACATCATTGGTTGCCAGAGTTATAATTTGCGATACCGAATGTGTGGTCTTATAGCTAATATTGGTTTTTACTCCATTTAGTATAAAAATGCTGTTTAGTAGGAACAGTTTAGAAAACAAAACAATCATCAAACATTTACTATAAAATAAAATAACATTTATTGCTATGTAATTTAGATAGATACTCAGTCATTATAAAAAATAATGTTTATAAATAAATTCTATTATAATACCGATACGATGCCATGCTAATCGATCGATTAGTGGCCAGACTAATGGACTATAATGATTACTAACAACACTAGAGTCGATAAAATATAGTACAGTAACAACCTTACGAATGCAAGTTCTTGGGCAACGGAAAGAAAATTTGAATTTAGAATGTACAAAGGACGTTGTATTCGTTGTGTTAAAAACTTTTCATACACAGAGATTATACACGATTCAATAATTGCAGACAATCTTTGCAAGCCCGCTACAATGCTCTACTAATCAAAACATAATTGATTACGTATTTGACGTTTTTCCTTATGATTCTGAAAGATAACGACGTCTCTGACAGTTTTAGTACACTCTCTTCTCGACCTTACCACAGAAAAGATTAATATCTGATATCTGCGCAGGGGTATTTTGAAACTGTCGAAAAGCCAATTCCTTCGGTATCGGATTCTTCCCGAAGGAGATTCCGTATTCAAAATTTGAAAACGTTCCTGACAAAATCGAAGTTACCGACCCGACACCTTTCCGACCGTTTCAAAATACCCCTGCTGATGAGCTTTCGACGCGACAAGGTAGGTAGAGAGTACGTAACAAAACGTCTATGATTACCTACACTGCACTGCTTCTATCGTCAGAACTCTTCTAGTAGATACGATTTATAAAAATACCTTGGTAACTAACTATATTATCAGTTTAAGGTCAACCTTGAAATGTTACATGATTATGAGCTCATTCCTTAGACTAAACTATTCTGTTTAAAATCCGGGAGTGTTTTAAGAATAATGCAAATAAACACTGGTTTTAATGTAAATATGTCTAGTGCTGAATTGGGTTAGGCATGTTTCTGTTTCTTGTATCTTTTAGAAACAGGATGTAGAATAATATTTTGTCTTTGTAAACAACATCCCCGTCTAAAGTTCACTTCTTGTTTCCAAGAAATCAGTTTTCTAGCTATATTCGTCACTTTTTAGTTCCCGAATCAAACAACGATTGAATCCGATTTCCTGTTTCTTTTGATCGCGGAACCACGTTTTTGTTTTTCAGGAAACAGTGCAGACGTAAACCTTGAGCTTTATCAAGTGAATCTATTACAAAAAGGCTGAACGCTACGCTGCCTATATCAAAAGTTTGCAACGTATTTTTGCACGCCATGTTTATCTATCGCCTTTTTACAACACTTTAAATAACTGCTCACCATTATTTATTGTACCTATTTTAGAAGTACATGTGTTTCTTTTGAACCAATAGGTTTAACATAGACAAATTCGTTTTAGCTTTCCTCCTACATGTCACACAACTCAATAGTCAATACATTTACTTACCAAACAAACATAAAACGACGCGTGCGTGTCTAGCTAGGCGTTTTCTCAGAGGGTGGTTAGCCCCATTTCACCCTCCGTATAACGACGGCATCACTGTGACGAAACTGTGACGTAACGGTTTGCGCTCGCTTGTACCAGGCGATCATAACAGCAGAAGAGTTCGCATAACGAACAATGCGGTACCACAGATAATGGAATAGTAAACCAAGGCCAAGGTGTTGCCTTGTTACGGTCTCGAGTCTAGCTTTTTTATAGAGCTAGTTCTTAATTACTTACATTATTATTCAACGTCGGGGGTGTAAAAAACGGTCATTAATCAATGCTAACCAGTTTCGACAGACGAGGGTATAGAAAGGGATAGTACATTCCGACGGGATGAAGCCGACATTCCTGTAGAAAGCGAGTTTGTTTTCTTTTTATAACCCGCTTATTAAAACGAGCGTAGTTTTTTAATAAATAGTTTTAGGTGCGTGATTATTGAAACCCAATGGGGTTTTATTGGTTTAGGGATTGGGCTGGATAATTATAATTTAATTTATTAAAGTATAAATAATTTTAGGTGTTATTTTTTGTGTGTGTTTTAAGTAGGTACGTTAACTTGTTGGAACTTCTAAAGTGAGCTATTCAATCACTTGTTAGATGACAGGCCAAAATTACATTAAATTAAAAGTAACGCGTCGACTTAACGCCTAAATCTCAGTGTCCATTCTAATAAAACGGTTAAAGTGCTTGTTGCATCATGACATGTCAAGTTGACAGCACGTTTGACAGTTATGCCAACAGAAGCACACGTTGCTGGTTGAATAAATAAACATATTTGTGACGTGCTACCAATGAAGCAAACAAAAGAGTAAAAAGCCCTAAATACCATGGTTGTAGATTTTTCACTGTGAAACGCTAATTTATGCATTTTGTTTGATTTGAACACTTTAAAACCGGTGGCTTGACCTGTTTTTGAACAATTTGAACGTACATAGAGCATAATTGTTTTGAGCGTAACAACTCTACCGGCTAGAATAAAACAGTTCTAAATTTAGTAAACAATTCTAAAATATTTTTAATGTTCATGTAAAAATAACAATAAATATAGGTATAAATCTATTAAAACAGATAGAGTACAATTTCTAGACAAATATTTTATATATACTAAGACTACTTTGGGACTGACCAATGTTGCTCCAATCTTAGTACATTTATCTAAGGTCTGAATTCTGAGTGTAATGTATTACGACAGAGCTTATCTTTTTTTAGTTGAGAAACATAACATTTCACAGACAATCAGACAGCTGATGACATTCAAATTGAACTATTGATTTGTTTGCATCGAATACGACAGAGGCTAATCACTTGAATTTTACGCTTGGAAGAACCGGTCCTATTAGCTGAATGTGAGCACTCAGGCGTGTGACTGTCATTTGTTATTTGACCTGGGTCATAATATGAATGTAATTGCTAGCTTTGAGTGTTGCCGATCAAAGGTGAAGGATTATCTGAGTATGTAATGTTATTTATAGTTTGTTGACCTGAAAAGAACTTGGTGTTTAAAGAAATCGTTTTAAGCTATCTATAATAACCCATTTACAGCATACAACAAATTAAAGTGACAAGCTTTATGGCCCATTTACAGCACACAATAATCGCATGCAAGAATCGTCTTGTCAAGTATATTTTGAAACAAAAATGTTTCAAAATGAACTTCAAGGCAAGGCAATTCTTGCATGCAATTATTATTGTGTGGTGTACAGCTTGTTACTTTAATTGTTTCCAAATAAAACAACTTAAAAATTTAGAAAAAACTTAAATGCAACTTTAGATAATGTGAATTGTGAATGAAAACACAAATATCATTGAATTGGTCCGGATACTTTCCTACAAGCCTACGCAGTAACACGCACCCTTCAAATGGGGTTGAAGAATATTTAGAGGCCAATGTCTCACGCAAACTGCCACAATATTCCCACACCCCAGTGCCCTTTTTTATCGAGTTTTGTCCTAAAATGGAAAACAACTACCAGGACACCATACAATGGGAGCAGTAAACGAACTTTCACCCTTGGCATAGCCTCAAGACTCGGGACTCGTCTTGATTGTCTCCGAAATCCGCTCCTCATACCTAACTCTTTCTAACGCTTGTGGAACTGTGTAGCATTCATCTCTTTTGCTCCTGCTTAGGGGGTGGTTCTACAGTATAGACGTGCGTCTGTGTGAATTTAGGTGAGGCGGCCATGTTGGACACCCAACAACCCCTTTGCGATGCGTGTGTGGCTATGGCGTGTGTTATATCTCACACGGAGGCATACGTGTGATCACTTCCTCGTGGTTGCTGTTAGCCTGGTACCATAGTATGTGGAGAGATTAGAATTTGCTAAGCAAACGCTGTTTTTTTCTAACGCTTGGTCACATGTGTTGCTGGCATCAGGTTCTAATGCTCATAATGGGCCATACAAGTAGGCCCGTTATTCATAATAAATTTCTAAGTTCCGTACAGTATGTTGCGTACGTTTCACACGAGTACTTACATTGAGTTAGAACGAGAGGTATGAGTCTGTTTCTCTCTGGCACATAGCAGGCTTAGGAGGGAACACACACGTGGAGATCTAAGCGACAATATGAAAATAATTGTGCTCATTTGACACGGGAAGTTCTAACACAAGTACGACTGCCTTGTCAATCGACCGTTACAAAGAATGTGATTTGATTAGTGTTTTATTAACCTTTGGAATCGTGTAGTATATGTATAAAGCATTGTATTACAGTTCTGATTTTGTGTAAAGGACTAATTACACGATCTAATAATTACTTGCAATCATTGCCTTGTCAATAAAAACAATGTCAAACATTTTGCATAATTATTGCCTGCAATTATTAATCCGTGGATTTCTTTAAAAGTATAGTCTAGTCTCTACCTTTTTTTTATGTCAGCAAGTGACAAGACAATCAAGGCGCCCACCTGATGTTAAGTACCACGCCTGACTATTATAGATGCTTAGTCATTTTGTAGCCAAGAACTGTGATACTCCTTTTTACTTTGTCATTAGGTACATTTTGCATAATTATTGCCTGCAATTATTAATCCGTGGATTTCTTTTAAAGTATAGTCTAGTCTCTACCTTTTTTTTTATGTCAGCAAGTGACAAGACAATCAAGGCGCCCACCTGATGTTAAGTACCACGCCTGACTATTACAGATGCTTAGTCATTTTGTAGCCAAGAACTGTGATACTCCTTTTTACTTTGTCATTAGGTACTTATTGTAATATTTTCTTCTATCATTTCAGGTAACACCTCCCGAGCTCCTGACACGGTTCTTTTCTAGTCCTTTAATCTAGGATTAAATGCGTAAATCAAATTATTATCCCACTTCGTGTGCGGTAAGGTAGTAAGTATAATATTTGGAAGCGGCTTTTTTATACCACTAAAGTGGCAACCAAGCGTACGGACCACTTGATGGTCAGCGGTTACCGTAGCTTATGTACGCATGCAACATCATAGATATCACTTGCGTGTTACCACCCTGAGACGTTAGATGGTAAGTCTCATGTGCCTGTAATTTCACCGGACACGTTTCAAGGCCTGATTTTGCCGCGACGGGTCAACTAGTAACATATAAAAATAATTTAATGAGTTCAAATATCCTAAGAGCTCTTTCACGTAAGGGTTGTCATCCCTATGACAGCTCATTTTAATAATAAAAGACGATCAAACGTGTGGCAGACCCACTTCCTTCTTAGAAGCCCTTCGGAAAGGATATAAAAAGATATCCTTCAAAACATTTGTCTTGTCCAAAATGATATATTGGATGTTTTATGATGTCACTTCCGTTTTAAAAATAGAATTTGATATAGTGCTTATTCATTGATTTACTTTTTAAATTATTGTCAATTATAATAAAGTAAAAAAAACAAGTTGTGAAAAGTGCTTTTCCTTAATTTATCTACTTTTTAAAATGTCAAAATAAACTAAGAGACAAATAAATAAAAAAATATGAAACAATTTGCTGTTCATATAATATTTTTTTTTATAAAACTAAAGTGGAAACCAAGCATACGGCACACAAGATGGTAAGTGGTTACCACAGCCTATGAACGCTTGCAATACCAGAGGTATCAATTCACTCTCGGGTTGCCACCCTTAGATGTAGATGGAAAGTCTCATGTGCCTGTAATTTCACCGGAAACCATACCCTTCGAACCGAAACACAGCAATGCAAACATTATTGCTTGACAGAAATAGTACCTAGGATGTAGTCCAGCTCGACCGGGGGAGCTCTATCATAATTATTAGAAATACTATCATTGAATAAAATGATGCTTTAATTTAAGTAAGTATTAGTGTCGGTTCTGCTGTAACATTTCCTAAACTAAACTAACTAAAATTGTTGCCGTCTTTTTCTAATGAATTAATATACAAAGGACCGCGATACATTTAGGTAGCGATGTTTATAAAATGCTACAACAGAATCGACACCATTATCAACCTTTAATTTTTCTGAAACATTCGCAATATGATAGGTAAGTACTTACAACAAGCGTATTTTATTTTTGACTCCAAATTAACCCATAATCAAATACTTCCAGGAAAGCACTAAAAACCTGTTTATCTGAATTATTTCTAAGAACTTAAAAACGGACGGGTAACTTCTCCGATAATTATGAGAACTTGTTGGCTAAATAAACATTTCATCGTTTACAATAATCAAATAATGGCGATGCGGACAATGTTTGTAATAAGCAAACGTGGGTAAACGAATTTCATTCAATGATTCAACTGTATGTTACATTAGCGATACGTCGTTTAATAAGTCTGCATCAACTTCAAGTACTGTTATATTTAAAAAACTTAATATGCAACTTTATACTTACTTTTTCTTCAATATATTGTACGCGACTTCGTTCTTCTCGGGAAATGTAATATTTCCCGGAATAAATAGTAGCCCATGTCCTATTTCGGTCATTACCTAGTATCTCTATGTTTTAAAGAACCAATTTCATAGTGGCCTAGGTCTTAGTAACACCATAGAGAAATTGGAAAAAATATAAAACTAACATTATAATACGATTTTATTTTTATGTAGACAAACAAAGTTCTATGTGAAAAATGTTTGTTGTGTTGAGTTTCTTAGAACGGGAACACTGGAGGTCCGCCATGACAGCTATTAGCCATTGATCGTGACGCATCTTGACTTTGACAGTACCTAATAACCCAGTTGTTCGTTAAACCCGTCATGTTGTTTTGCATTGTGTTGCACTCCTTCACAAAGATAAACTTACATAAGATTGTAAAAGAAGCTAAAATAAATTAAATAAACAGCTTAAAATGGTTTCTTTATTGAATATCTGAATATCCTATATAAAGGACCTAGGCCCGGCTCCATACATCGAGAAACAACTCCTTTCAGCCAAATAGGTACAGCGGTTGTAGAGTTGTAGAGTAACAAACATTCACTTAAACAAACAAAAATATCCAAACTTACGCATCTAGGTATAATGTTAGTCTGCTAATGAACTTCTTCTTAATATTTTGTTGATACGGCAACATTTTAATGACATTAGTGTCGATTCTGTTGTAACATTATCTAAACTAAACTAGCTAAAATTGTTGCCGTCCTTTTCTTATGAATTAAAATACAAAGGACCGCAATAGTTTTAATTAGTTAAGTTTAGAAAATGCTACAACATAATTGACACCATTATCAATCAATCAATCAATCAAACATTTGTTCCTTTTATCTGTGTGTAATTGTTTTATCTTGTTATTTATTTTCTAATAATTCAATAATTATGAATGCAAAATATTTTATTAAAGTATGACATTAATGTGTAGGTAATGCTGCATGCATTGCCTACACATTAATGTCATAATGATGTGCTAATGATTAGACATAAGTAAGTACACCTACTTATAAATGTAAAACTTATTGTAATCACAAATTGACATATCTAAGTGCATGTACCATGTCGAAAGATAAATAGGTAAATTAAATGAAATGAAACCGAAAACTGAAATGGAATAAAAAACTCAACACGGACAAAAGCGCGGGGATTTCCATTCCACTAGTCTTAATAATAAAATCTTTCAATTGAATTTAATCTACCGGCTACAAGCATAATATCAAATGTCGTAACAAGGTAAATCCATCTCTCGCCAAGACGATCCCTTTAGTCCTAAAATAGAACATAGGAGTCTACTAAAAGCAAGTGGTAGATAAGTGTTATAAAAATAAATTGGTGTTATATCTCTCGCAAGTCTCGCAACTAACTGTTATTTTAATTTTGATAATCCTTGCTTTGACTATATTAGAAATTTTTGAATCCTTGGTTCTATTATTAAGTTTATGGTAGCGTGGTATCCATTTATGCTATTCCAGGTTTTCTAGATTCAACAGTTTTATCCAAAACGGTTCAGCCGAGCGTAATAAATTGAAACACAAAGCAATTTTATTAGCGAAACTATTGGATTCATAATGTATACATTTTAAATTTGAGAACCGCTAAAGGAATGTTTATTTTTAATCTATAGAATTTTATATAGATTGTTTTATTTTCAATATCGAACACTTTCTACCGAGAAGTCTTCACTCTACACTTTTGCAAAGTGCTCGATAAATAAAATTAAACTAGTGGCAGCTATATGTTTTCATGTCGGTTGACCTAAACAAAGTTTACATTAAATAAGGTGTTATTTTTAGTCGATAAAATATTTGTATTTGAGTAGTTATTTTCACTAACTTTGGAGAAGTTTCATACAACGGTTTTATGAAAAACTTGGCTATAAATAACGTGTCTAACTATACGAAGAAACAGGACATCGTGATGTAAACGTCGCCATTTAATTTATATCTCGTACAGTATTATGTTATCTGTGCTCGTATGTAACGCAAAAGGATGCTACACACCAAAGCCGCCGCCGCCGTGGCGCGACGTGCTGGCCTACAAAGCTCGGCCTATGAGCTTTGATAAAGGCCGCGCGCGTCGGGTTGGTTATTATGTTATTCGGTCGCTGTCATACGCCTATTGCTGCATCAAGCTTTCTCTTTCACACCTGCAGTTTGTACCTCACGTAAAGCACGGCTTGACGTAGCAAAAATATTTTAGCAAGCCAAATAACTCAGACGTCTCCCTGGAATTTTTACAAACGTAAATGACGCGCCAGGGTTTCGTAAGCAAGTGGCAGATCGTGTTTAGCTCTGCGCCTTTGTGATAATTCATAAGATAAAAGTAAACTAAGTTGCGAAACGGACGCTGGCTCAGCATGTGCTGATCTTGACAAACCAGCGCTGGTCTTCCGTCAGAGCCGTTAGGTGACGTCATGAATATCTTACATTATAAAAAAATAATTATCATAATTTTGGTAGGTATACCAAGTATGCAGGTTAAACAGAGACCGCTGTGCTTGTATTGCAACAATATCAAAGAAGTCGGGCAGTTGACTTCAGTGTGTAGCGTCCTTTATCTCTCTAAATTTCCTTATATGGAGTGTGTGGGTTTAGACTTAGTATTATTTTTATGGTATTTACTAAAGAGGTAAACGAAATATGGGGCTTTTACACCATAATCGTAGTTTAGCTCTATGAAGTGGCGACGTCTGGTGGGTGTTCCGTGTACTCTTAAGGTCACGTGTGTATGTGTAACGTAAGAAGATAATAAAAAATGGCGCAAACGTAAGAGAATATTTAAAACGACAAGACTAAGTGCGAAACATAAAATCGAATACATTATTACGATAAATAACCATTATAGTTATTGGCACTTTTATAATAGGTACATACCATATCCCGTTTCTTTGCACAGAACAGCCCCCATACCATGAAAAAATGTTGTACCATGACTTCAATAATTATTAATTTCATGGTACAAAATTTTTTGACAATTCAGTTTAGGTCCTAATTTGAATCGTTCTAAGAGTTCATGGTAGGGGGGCAGCCCTTTATATGTATTAACTCAGTACCTTGTTGTCAATATTATATTCATACGCATACAATAAGGGGGCGAATTACGCTAAAGTTCTAACCCTTTTTTTTCGAATCCTTGAGAAATTGAGCGTATTTACAATAATATAAAACCATATATATACACTTGAGAGAAATAATCTTCGTATTCATAATAGCCAAAACACAAATTAGTTTCTAAATCTTGATAAAACACACATTTAAAAATTATATTTCAAGGAATTTCTTTACGATGTTCTACATACATAATTTTATACAAACGCCGTAATCGATAGAGTACTCGTCAACGGGAAGGCACGTGCCAAGTGACACCTCAGGCAGGTTGGCACCCTTTGCGCACGCGTCAGGTGTCCCTGTCACCAACACAACAAGACCTTCCACCTCAACAGTTATGCTTCAACTTGCTACAACCTGCAGGGTCTTCATAAATTGGGCGCTAGTTATCCCCCTCACCAATACAATGTGACCTTCTAAGTTGCCTTCGGTGATATAGTTGCAATAACCTGAACGGGTGTTGGTAAACTGGTCGTTAGAACAGGTAAGGCAGGTGGGACGCATGCGCCAGGTAAACCACCTCCTGGTTAGTTCTGCTGCCCTGGTACCAGGCTGGCAATCTGCCACAGGTACGGTTCCCAAATCGCAGGTAAGTGCTCTCACGGGAACAGGTGATAACCCTACAACTTTCCCACGAAGAAGTACCTTCTCTTGATGAGAATCGGATAAATGAGATTTACGTCGGAGTTTTGAACTCTATTCCAATGGTGTAAGGAACATGAGAAATGCTTTGGTTTATTTTTACACCAAAATTAATTTATTCTTACAAAAGATTTCAACGCGCACGTTTTTTTTTTTTGTAGTTATGCGTTTTGAGATAAGAGTTTATGAAAATGAGTAAAATTTTATTTAGTTTTAGATCTCAACATGATTCTTTCACAGATATTAAGTGAAATAGCACTGGAGCAGACCAATCAGTAGGACAGTTTTTTCAAACATGTAGTTCTTAGCATCATTGAACTCGCCTAAGTAGGTACTTCCTTTCGGTAAGTCTACAATAATTTTATTGCAATCTACAACAGCAAGTCAATGACCCCTGGAACAATAAGCTATAAGTAGAAACCCAGACATTCCCGAAAAGTTCATCGACCATTGACTGTGACTAATTGATTAGTACCATCAAATCATCATGAAAATTATCTAGACCGGCTTCCAGACTCGAAATACCTCGATTCGACTAATTTCTGATACTTGATCTAAGCCACAGCCCGGACACTTTCACTAAAATGTCGAACAAACGCGTCTCAATTACCATATGCATGGTTGTGTACGTAAACAAAGCAGTGCTGGTGTATGTACGAGTCATCTATACATTTATAGTGCTACATAGAATAGTCTCTAAAATAATTTGTAAAAGGTATAATATTATATCGCAAGTTAACTAATAATAAAACTTTACTCTTCCAAATACAACGCCTGAATGTACATCCCTACTCCAAACTCCAGCTAACTAAGCTACCCAAAGATTACGGAGACAGCACATCTTGGAATTAGATGGAACATGATTACTGAACAAAAAGAGAAATGACTGGAGCAAATCTTCTACAAGCCAGACTGCCACACCAAACCTACAATAAGTTTGCACAATATGATTGAATCACCCTTCTCCCCTCAAACGATCAATTATTATTTTGACGCAATCATTGACGACTCGTAGGCGTCAATCTTTTCGCGTGAGCAGGATCAAACGGAACTATTCCGTGAACAAGATGTCAGTCCAAAACTTGGCTGCAGCTATAGTAATGTTGCTAATTGTGGCTAAAAATAAAAATAAAATACGTTGCTGTACGAAAGACTGCTACATGAAAAGGCAAAAATATACACAGACTAAAAAATATTGCGCAATACAGATCTTACACGGTGCAATGATAATATGGTGCACTAAAAATTAAACTCGCTCAAACTTTCGTTCAATCATTGCGCAAACTTCAATACTACTACAATACTAACCCTAGACGATCATTTGTATTGCGCAATTCGTGTTATTGCGCATGCGCATATGTTATTGAAGGTGAAGGGCCCGCCTTAGACTGATCGCAGATAAACACAAAAAAAAGTGAACTAGTGTTATTATTACTAGGTGGTCTGTGTAAAAATATCTGCCAATATTTATATATTTATATATTGATTTATTTTTATTCAGCCGTTACATACTATCCCAGAGAATGTTAATGCTATTATAATGCTATTGCCGAATCGAATGGTCGCGGATTACTAGGCCGTGACATACTAGGTCCGCCTCGATTTGAATTGTCTTTTTTTTAAAAGCTAAAATACTAAAACATGGCCATCGAAATCAATTGTATTACAGTAAGTTTTTAGGTGGTAAAAAAACCTTCCGTGCGAAATTTCCGCGTCAGAATTTCTACGGTGGTGTAACAAACAAAAATGTTCGGAACACGCTATCAGATTAGGTCGAGGTGTGGAATGAAGAGCCTGAAAAATCCACTACAAATTCACAAAATCATGACGACCTCGGTGGTGAGGTGGGCGAATACCCGGTTAAGAAACGAGAGGTTGCGGTTTTAATCCCCGCTAAAATGTCCGCCAATATTTATTTATTTATAAACAAAAAAATAAAATTAATTCTGGTAACTTTAGTGTGGTCTAATCTAGTTCTGTGGGGCTAACCATTACCCGCTCAGTGTGGTCTACCACGATCCTTATCCTGTCAGAGACGGCAACAGAAAGCGAGACTAATGAACGCTACCGAACCGCCCATAAAACTGCTCCCGTACTGATGGATGCGTAGGAATATAAATAATTTGATACTAGTGGGACACCCTGTGACTTTGCCTCTTTTATTAGTAGGTTAGGTATTGATAAAGATAAAAGATCAATACGATTTTCAATGAGAGTTAAAAATTTCTTGTAACTTAACTTTTTGGTGCCAAGATGGCGATGCTTTTTTTATACTAAGTCAACCTGATGTTTAAAATGTCGACCATTAAGATTTTTTAAATTTATTTATTTCTTGCTTCCTTTCTTTTAGTAGCGTAATTGCCCACCAGTTAACCTTTTCTAGATTCCCATAGCTCAGTCACAACTACTCCCAAGTAATCAATCTATTTCTGTGGCTGACCGTACTGTGGGTGGTCGTAAATCAATTTATTAGTGCTTTTAGGAAGCATAACGCGAGGCCTAATTCCCATACGGATTAATAGAGCCTAAACGGCAATTAAGACGCCATGGTATGTATGACTACAGTATGACTCAAATGACTAAATTAAGATTTAGGTAAATGCTTTTGTTTGGTGAAGTAGAACAAGTTAATTAGATTGACACAAGAAAAGCCGCACAGAAAACTAATATTTGCGTTACTATAGGTTGACGCGCGTCAACGTCGCAACGACTTGCTAACTTCTAACCGTCAACTCGACGTAGGCACGTTTTGATTCCTTCGATGCCAGCGCTGACTGGTTGACATGCTTTTTAACCGACGAAAAACGAAGGAGTTGACATGCATCGAGGCTGGCCACCGGGGAGTTTTTAGTGAGTCGTCGAGTCCGACACACGTCGTACCCTTATGCGACGGGATGTCTGGACGCAGATTCCTCGTAGTTAACAAAAAAAAAAAGGCACGCCTTTGACGCCAGCGCTGACTGGTTGACATGCTTTTTAACCGACTAAAAACGAAGGAGTTCTCAAGTCGACGCGTGGATATATTTGTTTTTTTTTTATTTCCACTTTTTTTGTTATCATTTTGACGTATTTATACTTATGAGGGCAAATAACGATGATGATGAAAATCGTAACGTTAACGTATCATCCAGCTGTCAATTTATTTAGGAACGCTTAATGCATAAAATGAACCATCAAAATCCCATACAAATTGACAGCAGGACGAAAAATTTAACTTACGATTGTCAAACGAGTTTTTCATAATTCGCCCAGCACGTAGAAGGCTATGTCCAGTAGACGTCTATTGGCTGATATAACCCTTCTGTATGCAGAACAGTGCACCATAACAATTCTATGATATCATCAATAAAATAACATATAATATTGTCTGGAGCGTCGCTGAATACTAATCACTAATTACTTACTCATTGTTCGACGAGCAGTACCTCTATTACGTAACTTAGTTGCAATCAAGCAGGTGTTCTTTGAGATGGAGCTAGATTGAGGAATCACTACCAACCATACCTATTCAATTTTTTATTTGTTGAACATCACTGTATTACAAATTTGTGACAAATCCTACTAATATTATAAATGCGAAAGTCTGTGTGTGTGTGTGTGTGTGTGTGTGTGTGTGTGTGTGTGTGTGTGTGTGTGTGTGTGTGTGTGTGTGAGTATGTGTGTGTGTGTGTGTGTGTTTGTTATTTTATTTTATTTCCACGTATCTCCGTGACAACTTAACCGATTGTGATGAAGTTTGAAATGTAGATGGCTTAAGTCCTGGAATGACACATTATGCTTATTTTTATTTGGGAAAAATGTACTAAAAGTAGGTAAGTAAGTAAGTTCGTATGAGTTAGTGACCAACTCTGGTGACAGAGTTTCTAGGCCGCCCGAAGGCCTCTGTCATGGCTTAACCACTTTGAAAAAGTCGGGACCGGCTGCTTAACGTGCCCTCCGAAGCACGGGAGCGCTCAAAAATGTAAAAATGTTATTCAAAAATGTACTAATCCTGTAGGATAGCATAAAAACTGCAAAAACGCGGGAGAAGCCGCACGGGTCAGCTCGTAAATAATAAATTATGAATTATTTCTCCAACTAAACAAAAATTGCATTCAAATCTCCATCAACTAGTTGTTTTTAAACCACAAACATCCGTTATTACATCAGATCCCGATTGAAAGCATCTGTTAGGAGTGCTTCATGTGAAATACATTGCCGAGTGATGCGATAAGTGTCTTGTGTATGTATCCTAGCCTACTACCTACCGACCGTTATTATCTAATGGCACGGTGCGAATGCTAATCGGTCTGCGCAGACGCGTCGGCGTCTGCCACGCGGGCGGCAAACTAATATCTAGGGATGCCACCACAGAACTATATTTAAGTAGAATTAAAGTGTTCGTGATTTTGACGACCGATGTGGCGCAGCCTGCAGGTCCGCCTGCGACGCAGAGGTTGCGGGTTCGATTCCCGCCTCGGGACAAATGTTTGTACGATCTACAAATATGTGCTCCGGGTGTTCTGGGTGTTTTCTATATATAATAAAAAATATCTATCTATGTATTGTATTTTATTAAATGTACATCAGTCATCTAGTACCCATAATACAGCTCTGTTTAACAGCAGCTTACCTTGGGGCTAGATGATGCTGTGTGGATTGTCCAGAATTATTTATTTATTTATTTATTTATTTGTATGGAAACCGAGAGTGTAACATTTTGCGTATTTTTATTATACACAAAAATGTATTTTAGTGATGGGAAACAAGCAGACTGAGTTTCGCGGCGAGTAAAGTAAAGAGGTTACTCAGCCCTTACTTAGCCCGTTTTTTCGGCACGCGACTCGTGGTACATACACACACTCTATCTACTTAAATATGGTTATGTGGATGCCACCTTTTTAATTTTTACTATAAATTTTTAAGGATCATCAACGAAAGGTACCAGACATACTTATATACCTAGGTACTTACACAAAAAATATAGAGGTAAGTCTACCTACCTAATATCTGAAAATGATCTAATCTAATCATATTTTGGTTATGCGAGAACAGTGGTTTAAGTATTTCTTTCATTACTAGCTGCCTCCCGCAGCTTCACTCGCGTGGTACATACTACTGGTACATACTACTACTTTCCTGAATAAAAAGTAGCCTATATTCTTTCTCAGACTATAATCTCTTTGCCAAATTCAATCCAAATTGGTGCAGTCGTAAAATCTAACAGAATTTTTTTTTTCTATCTATGGCGTCTATGACATTATGCCAGTTTCATAAAACGGAGATGGAGAGTGGAACAAAAATATAACCCGTGACAAATGGGAGTGGCCGTAAAAATTTGGAATACCCTGAATTTGCCAGACAGAGGCATGAATGACAGCCCTAGCCGAAACACCGCGGTTCGCATGACTGACATCGGAAGCTGCGCGCGCAAAGCATTTGATAGCAACATCGGCGCGCCTTTTACCATTTATAATTTAAAACTTTATTTGCAATTTATGTAAAAATTACAGTAATTCAATCTTCTTAACTACTTCTAAAAATAGGCTGAATGGCTTTTTGTTAGTCTCGGTAAAACCCGAGAGCGGCTGGACTGATTTAGGTAATTTTAATTTGGAAATATTTGTCGGAGCCCAAGGAAAATGTAAAAGGTATGATAATTATGGAAAACTAACCGCGCGGGTCGGCTAGTTTGAATTAAAAAGTTGGTACAGGACCGAGGTGGTAGGTACCTATAATTACAAATTATGTCTATCTAGATTCTAGAAAAACAGTTACCTATGGTAGGATGAAGTCAGGTTGCAAGATGATGGCAATGATCAGTTACTGTTTTCCTATTTTATAGCATTTTTAAATTCTCATATTCTCAAAGTGTTGTTCAAAAGTGTTTGCCGACCTCTGCAAAAAACCTGTGGCTATTCAAATTTATATCACTATTCAGACTTCAAAAAAAAATTTGTTTGCCAAAAAATATTTGCAATGGTAAGAAGGTAACTTCAAACTTTGTACTTAGAGAAAACAAATATAGGTACTCGTACTAAGTATACAATCGCTCTCGCCTTGCTCGGCTCCCACGATAACCAAATGAGATTTAAAAAATAGAAGTCCTACTATAAGATATTTATATTTTATTCTATCGGACAGACTGTACCTACCTATCTACTAACAATTTAAAAAATAAATTTTAATGATAATTGATTTGTCTTACCGTACAAATATCCAAATGGATATTTTTGGATATTTGTACGGTATGAAAACTGCCGTATGAAAGGACTACATTCTGGTTGACACATTTCCGAATGAAATGGGAATTTGAAAGGATGACCACGTTGAATGAAATAGGAATACACCCTAATTGTGATGTATAAATCAGATGAGGTATAACGATTTCGAAAATAGGGAGGTAGGCTCTTCAGCAATAATGAAGTACCACACTGGAGCTTCCTGATGAAGGATCATCAAAAAAACCCTAGGAGCCAAGTTGGTTGTTTGTTTTCTAAGCTGGGGGGCGCGTGGAACTAAATGAAATTCTCTTAGCTACGGTTCAAAGTGAAGTGATCCCAGTGATTTTTTTGAATATTTTTAATTTAATTTGAATAAATAGTTGAACTAGACCGTCTCATAATTTTTTGACACAAAAAAAAATCATAGTCACTATTGGAGTCCAAATATTCTTATTCAAACACTTACGTAAAACTAAACAAACATTTTTTGAGACTCAATCTATCTCTCACTACCAAATCTGAGTACACGATGTTTACCTAACCTACTTATTGATGATGTATCCAGATTTCAGCACACTTTTATTGCGCCCACTGAAAACAATGACCTCAGAGGATGTGTCATCCACCTACCTAACCTATGAACAAGGTTTTATATGAGAATATTGCTCCCTGACGAATTTGGGACTGATTTAAATATCAATGGTCTAATTTATGACAGAGACAATAGATCGAATAGTTAGGTATTTTTGTCACGAGTAATAAAATTGCCTACCTTGCTTGCTTGAGTTAAGGCTTATTTACACGATTCAATAATTTCATTCGATTTGCAAATTGATTTCGTAGCAAAATGTCCAACATTTGTTCTGAAATCGATATAACAAGGCAATTCTTGCATGCAATTATTAAATCGTGTAAATCGGCCTTTATTTTATTGACATATCACATTTATAACACTGGCATCAAAAATCGTGAGTCGAGTTTTTCAACAAACAAAATAATTTTTATACCCTTCTTCTTCTTTTAATTTGTGGCGTCTGTGGCCGGGTTTTTAATACCCTTCAGTCATGACACTCATGACGTTATGTTAAAATCTGTCATCTACACCGGCTAGAAGAAAAAGTTGAAAACAGATTCTTATAAATGGTTTTATAACATTTAGTTATTATTTATCCGGTACTTACAACAGTAAATATTAATTGTAGGTATCTATACCTAACTTTCTAACTAATATATTCGTTACAATTAACAGTAATTAGTTTTCTTTGGCACAATATCCAAATCAATGCAATAAAGCAATGCGTCTTACGTTATAGCTATACCGATCAATTAGTAGGTACCAATGTTCGTCACACACAGGCTCATCAATCAATCTGTTAGTCGGGCTCGTAAATCTCAATATTAAACCATAAAGCGAGCAGTAGCTGACCGATCGACGTAACAGTTGTTAAACCCGGTTTATAACCAACCAGGTAACGTAACCAATGGTTAAAATTGACAGAAAGCGCTCATAAATTCAACATAAATTCAAATTCTTATTATTAAGTTTTATTTAAGAAAATCTAGGGTTTTACCTACTTCGAATTTGCCTTAATTATTTCCTTTTATTTCTTTGACCAATGGATCATGATTATATAATATTTAAATTAATACGAATGTTTCAATGTTTTTTTTACATTAGGTACTTAATCAAGTCGTTACAACTGAACCAATTTCAATGAAACATGTAGTAATAGTTCTGGATCAAGCTAAGCGTCTCCGCTTCAAGTCTATTAAAATCAAGCATGGTTCTACCCGTTAATGACGATGAGGTATACATACATAAATGTTTAATCTCTATTGCAAAACCTAGATATAACTCTGGGAAAACAAGTGCTTAAGCATACACTTGTCAAATTGCAAATATAGACTTGCGTTCTAAACAAATACTTGGAAATAGCAAACAGTCTTGAAACCACGAACTGCCATCTGGTTTGATGGGTTTGATAGAATAGTCGGTGATGGGTAGGTAGGTACCTAGTTAGATTGTGTTTAAGAATTTATAAGATACCTGCTAGCTTTTGTCCGCTAACTTCATTCGCGTAATATTCTCATAAACCTTCCTTTTAGATCACTCTATCTATTGATACGTAGATACTTTTACCATATACAGGGGCTTTCACTGGTAGCGTATTATATTCAAGGAATAAAGTGTGTGTTTTGTATAAACATTTTTTGTTAAAAATCGATATATGAACAAAGTTTATCCGGTCAATTATTAGTTATTAGAGAACCTTATTCCCCAGCAGTTATATGTTCTGCGAGCTATTTAACCTGCCCACTGCCACAGATTTCACTTGACTTATTCTAAAAGCTATGACGGCGACCTTGGTTTTCCTACGGATTTCTCTGTTTCGGATTCAAAGTTTGAGTGATTTGGTATTTTAATTTTAAGTAATTTTAATTTAGTTCTTATTAGTTTCTAGTAGAGTACTATTTCTGTAGGTGTGCCTATGATTATGAGAACGTCATCAGCATAACATCAATTCGCCCGAGTTGATTGTTTGTTTATTCGCAAGTTCAAAGCTTCTTCCCTTTGAACTGCCCACCCTGCAGTCAGTCAGGATGTGTGGTGTTCATTGGTTTAATTTAGTATGTTATTTTATTAATAATGCATAATATTCAAGGAATAGGTTCGATCGCCTTTTCGATTTCCAACATGGCTATCAAATAAATTGTTCAAATATAATAGTAATATAGATAATATTATAAAAAAGGTAGGTAGGTACATGTATTTTTTGGTGGTGGTTCCTTGAATATTATATATTAATAATAAAATACCCCTTATACTCGTGATGTGTTGTTCTTATCAGATCAAGCAAGCACTGTTCCGCGGAGTCACCAATTGAATGAATGATCAGTAGCGGCAATTTTAACTGAGCGTTTGTGTGTTTCGGAGGGAACTAACCTGTCAGTCTTTATCAGTTGTCAGGTCATGACAGAGATCTGAGAGGCATGAGAAAGTCCGTCCTTCGTCATAAGAGTTGGCCACTCATACGATCTTACCTTGTTCATCATGACAGCCTTCTAATGTTCCCACTGCTGGGACACTGGCCTACTCTCAGGCGAGAGTGATTGGGTCTTAATCCACCACGCGGACCCAATGCGGATTGGTGGATGGCACATGTCTTTCGAGTTTTTAGTTCTTGGACATGCCGGTTTCCTCACGATGTTTTCCTTCACCGTATGAGAGCACTGGCATTGCGCACATAAATTTTTCGAACAGAAAAATCCATTGGTGCACGACCGGGTTTGAACCCACGACCTTAGGATCGGAAGGCGGGGTCACTACCACTAGACCACCGGTTCTCTTACCTTGTTATTACTATTAGAATCTAGGTAGAATCTGGGGAAAATGTCCTCTTTCATTCGACGCGTTCATCCGACAGCTATTAAACTTGTGTTTGATTCGGAAAAGAAGTCCACCATTTAACCGGTGTCAAAAAATTTTTTTTTTTCCCACATTCCACCGAAATTGTAGTCCTGTTTCATTTGTACGGTCTGTGGATACCAGCCCTTTTTGATTCGGACACATGGGTTATTATGTAGTTTGTAATCGTATTCAAGACGCTTAGCATAATTTAATTTTGTATTCAATACAAACACTGTTAACTAGCAATTATAATTATCAATATGCATAATTATTGTCTTTAATAGAATTGAAATTGAATTAAGCTTTGGCATGGGCGAAAGTTATATTGCATTTTAAGTGCATGTTTATTGTTTCGCATAGATTAGGGTATCTATGACCTTGATCGTCTAGCTTTGGAGTTGGACCTTTATCACTAATACACTAAACATACCACAGAAGAATTATACTCATCGTAAAGATTGTCAAAAGCATTGTTCGTATTTAGTGATCTATCGTTAGCGTATCATTTGATAGCTAGATATAAATTAAAATTTTAATCATATTACATTAATATTTATTATTATTATTTTGACTGTAAATGTTCTTAGAATTGTTTAATATTATTTTTATATCTTTAATTAATGTAATTGTATCTGCGTTAATTAACGTAAATAAATAAATACAAAATATTATCTAATGACTTACTACGTTTTATGTTTATTGTATTACATAGGTACTTAATACGTTATTCACAATTTCACAGTACTGACTCAACTCACAATCGACTCTATAATATTAGTTATATTAATACGAGTATACTCAGTATTACTCAACAACCCTTTAATTAGTTTCAAGTTCTCAATGCAGTAACTAATCATAATCAAAATTAGTAATCGAGTTAGCTTGTATCGAGTCACGGTTTAATACTTAGTATAGTGCTCGGTTGTTACTGTCGCACATCAAATCAAAAGCCCAATTTTCACTAAAAACGGGATATTTACCATGATTTGTGAGTTTTATTGATTCCCGATATTTCGGCGCAGTTACATGCACCATGATCACGGGAGAACTGAAGTCAAAAGTCATCACTTGTATATAAGGTCATTCATTATCAACCTGACAAACTTAAGGCCTACCCCTTAACATAAAAAAAAATACTTCCACACATTAAAAAAAAATACTTGTACTTTTTTTTCTAAACGTTTTTTTTATATTAAAAAAAAATTACGTAATTCTGCTTAATAATTCCTATCCTTGTTAGAAATCGAAAAGGCAGCGCTCGGCACGTGTCAGTGACCCGCGCGTCAATGAACTGCGGGTCAATAACCCGCGCGTCCTTGACCTGCGCGTGTGCTTGACCCGCTACGGGGCGCGCACACTCGAATATTTAACTCGATTCCCAACAATGATGAATAATAATTGAGCGGAAAAACCTAATCGATTTTTTTTTTGTTTACTTGGGATTTTTAAGACAAAATATACATTAAAAAAAATATAGGTACATATATTTTTTTTTATGTGTGGAACCTATCCCTTGAGTTTGTCAGGTTGATAATGAATGACCCTGTACTAAGAGCAACATTTTAATTTTTAGATATGAGCAAAGGTTTTTTTTGATATGCCAAGAAGAGCCCTTACAGAACTTAAAATACAAACAAATACAATTTAACTTTTAAAAGCTACAAGTTTAAATGCACAAAAAATCTCAAACTCTGTACTAAATCCTCGTATGTTTGACCAGAATGCTATTGAATAGTCGACAACTGGTGTACCTATTACCTATCTATGATCTCCAGCGGTCCTTTGTTCGGGAACCGATGTCCCGTGGGACTGCTTTGTATGGACCAAGTTTATGGGAATTTTCTAAACAAAGTTTATCAAATCAGGATATACAATATTTTTTAAAATCGTTGCGTAAGCGTGCACTGAGAGACGCACAAAACGGAAAGACATGTTTCATCAGGGCGTTTATTTTTATCTGTAAAAAAGAAATTTCCTAACTAACCCATGGAGAATCGAAAGTATTTTTCATGAAAAAAGCTCGGTCAGTTCAAGTCGCGGGGCATTCCACTATTACAGCGTAAAATAACCAAAAAAAACAACGAATAGATACAAACATTGTATTAATTCAATTTTTTATAGATGACCATAATTATCTGTATCTCCTAGCACTAGTAGCTTTGCTTAGTTTCGGGCTAGATGTCGCTGTAAAAAAGTAAGTAAGCCAATATTTTATTTAATTTTTATTTTTATGCTTCTTACTTATACCACAGTTTCAAATAGAGATGTTATCAACCGAAACCTTACTGTTAGCCGCGTAGGTCCTTTACCAGCACAATCGCGTCTGTAGTGTCCGAACCGAGATTATTACCGACCGATTACCTTTTATTTACATATCATCAGATTATCATTACGAATTGTAATTGGGTTTTAAGAACAACGCTTAAACTTTAACTTACGCTTTATGCTTTTTCATTAAATCGTAGTTCTTTTAACTGCCGCCATAAGCAACTTTTTATGTCATCAGCATGCATAAAAAGCAGCATAACATAAGTCGTTCTTAACACGTTAAATTATTTCAACTTTAAAATTTTAACTAAGTATTTCAAGGGTGAATAGTATTTCAAGTGAAACATTAAAGAATCGGTTCAGCGGTTTAGCCGTGAAAACGCAACAGAAAGATAGAGTTAGAGCTAGTCTAAAATAATATTTATTTACTACTAACTGTACCAACTGAGCTGTAAAGTAAGTAAAGTAAGTAAAACATATATTTTAACAAGGATCATTTTGAAACGTTTTAAAGCTATAGGTGAATTTACGCCAGTTCCACGCGCCCCAGCTTAGAAGAATCTGGCAACAAACTGTGACCGCAGCACTTCGGTCTGAATAATACGACATTTTAATTTAAATAAACAAATTTTTCTTTTGTTTTCAGATCGCTGCTGCTGGCAGCCATCTTTTTAAGTAATTGTATATCATGGACAGCGTCAAGACACCACTACGCACATAATGTAAGTACCCTTTCAAACTAATGCGATCTCTTACAATTTGTTATGTGCCAAACTACAGGCCGCAAGGTGTATATTGACATTGCAAAATTTTTTTTTTATAAATTATGACTTTTGTGGAGTTTGCCGTGAGTTTGCCACAATTTTAGCTAATGTCAATATCGACAATGGAGCTTGCTTTGTTATTGACTGGGTATCAAACATTCATTTATTATTCTGAGTTTAAGAAATAAATTTTCAGTAATATTTTATGTAATTTGAGATCATAATAAATGCTTATACAAAATTTTAAATTATCTACTGACACCTAGATTGACAAATAAGCAGTGCTGGATTCGAAAAAAAGATAAAAATGGTATTAAAGTAACTTCTAGTTGTTTTGTTTACTTTCGATTTCAACCCTACGTCTACTCAGTGAGGATGAAACGAGCTCCCAGCGTGAGATCACACAGTACCTAAAATTGAATTAGATTTTATAGGGCTGTCACAGACGTTAATAGGCTGTAAATAATTATAACGAGAATTGCTGAGATTCATCTTCATAGATTCAGCTAAGTCGTTATATTTATGTGACGCGACCAAAGCAATGCTGTGTAAAATCAAATGTTAACTAACTGTTTCCCACAGCTGTGCAAAAAAGCTCATAAAATTAGTAATTACATAAAAAAAAAATTATAATATTAATATAAAAAATTTAAAACTTTAGGACGCAAAATATTTGTCTTATTTGTCCTCTTAATACAAGAGAACAAATAAGACAAATATTTTGCGTGTAAGTGCTAACCCTAATTTTATTGTAATAGATGAGTGTATGAGATCTGTCCATCCAGCTATAAATCTAATGAGGAATGGCGCCGCGCTTATGTGATGCACTATCTATTGATTGAACGTTTAAAATCTATGACATAACGTATCAATATAGTTTTTAAAACTATCATGGTTATTATTAATATAATTGTCTCCCGTGATCATGGTGCTTGTGTAACTGCGCCGAAATATCGGGAGTCAATAAAACTCACAAATCATGTTACTTAAATAAGTATTCCGATTTTATTGTAAATAACGTATCAATTTTTTTTTTACATGGCATCTATAAGAATGATATAGGATACTATGTATTTGTTCGTTAAATTAACGTTTTTAGTAGAAGCTGAGTGTACTTTACGCGCGCAATAGGTACGTTCAGAACCTGTGAATACGCGCCCTAAATTGCTTGTATCAAAAGCTGTTTTGAAAGACAAACGTTTTTTGATGAATAACCACAAGTATTTTAAACTTGTATGTATTACGCAATTGGCCTCAGGAAATTGGTCTTGTTGTAGTAGGAATTTGAGGCAATATTTTTCGAAACAACCTCCGATATTTCATCGAAAAGCTATGTATATGATACTTTAATAACATAGCTGGTAAATATAAACGAATCTGTGACAGCGTTCTGAGTTTTATGACCACCCGTAGTGAAGTCGTTCGCGTGTGAACTGTGAACGCAGGCTTAGGAAGTCTTTACTTCTCTCTCGCTCGTCTCACGATTATTAGGCTCTATCTACAGTATCAATTGAGTTATATCGAAATTAGCAGTGGCGCATGGCGGCGTGATTGAACCACAAAATAACCAACGTTTACCTGGTGGTAGGACTCTTTTGACTTTTGACAACGAGAGTCCGCCTTGGGTTCCATACACCAAAGTGCGATTATTCTTTCACTAAGAAGATGTGTGCAAGCATCACTGTGCTTTGCAGTTCACTGTTTGCTATAGGTGCTCAATGAAACTACTGGACGAATGCAATGTCAAACTTAAAGACAAGTTAACGCAACTGTTTTACTTTTGATTAAGTAAGTAGGCGCTTAACATCAAGCAAACCATTAAACCGCCTTTTCACTGCATAACTAACTTTACCTGAGTACATTTAAACATTAAGCTAAAGAAGGATTAGAAATATAAAACATCTATAAACATGATTGGTTGTTTAATCACATTGGGAAGACAGCTTTAAACTCCTCACCGCGGGAACGTGGCGATTCCGACATAATGTTATGACGGCAAACAAATTGTCGGTACATCGGAGTGTTGCAATGCTGGACTTGAACTCGCGGCTTGAGCAGAGGCGGACCAAGGTTCCTAGAACCAACCAGGTGTATCCACTGCAAAGGATTAAATATCAAGGATTTAAGCTAATAGAATTGGCGATCAGAATAGCCGCGGCCACCGTGACACTGATACTCACAAACTTGTGACTAAGTGTCACAGTGGCCACTGCTACGTACGTACGCGTACATAGGTAATGTAAGCTAAGTTAGCAAACCAAATAACTCGGCGTCAACAGACATATTGCTTGCCTAATTATAAAACAAAACAAAAGTCAGAGATTTTATGTCGGTACTATACAGCAAGCCAACTCTTTGGTATTAAAAAAAAAATGCATGAAACCTTTTCTTTAGAACAGTTTAAAAAAAATACAGGTGAGTTGTTTAAAAAGTTACAAGTTACTTAGAAATAATTATTGTAGCTAAGAAGAAATTATTATTATTATTATTAATTCTTTATTTCAGATCATAAATCCATAAAACATCAAAAAAATCACACAGAATGTCATAAAATTATCAGAAAATAAAAATAGAAAACAATAAAAATAACAATTATACTAAACCTATCATTATTTGCATCCATTTTGTTTGGATTGGGCAATCCGCTCTTGACACAATCATCTGTAAGATGCTGTTACTGCTGCCTCGAACACGCATACGTAGGGAAGCGACTTTCTTGCGAATAATCGCATGAAAGCCGTCCGTGCGTGCCTCCGCGAACATGCAAGATGCGCTGCTAAATCGAGGCAGCCGCATCAGCATCCTAAAGATGTTGTTATATTGGACTCTCAGAGAGTTGGCAGCCCGAAGAGTATGATTAATCCAGAGGCTGCTCGAGTAGAAAGACTGGCAATAAGCCTTGAAAAGAGTGATTTTAACTTCTCTCGAGCAGCTAGCGAACCTACGAGCGAGCATATTTCCCCGGACTGCCAGCGCTCTGCGCTCCCTTTCTATGTCCGCATCATCTTTGAGCTCCTCAGTTACAATATGCCCCAGGTACTTAAAACTACTTACCACCTTCAGAGCCGCTCCATTAAGCATAACAGGCGGAACATAGTCTGGTCCAACTTTTCCACTTTTGAACACCAGTACTTCGCTCTTTGTAGAGTTATACCTTAGTCCATGCTCCGCTGCATATGCCTCACAGATCCTCACCAGTTTGCGAACTGAGCCAACCGACGGCCCCAGCAGCACCATGTCGTCTGCGTAACTAATATTGTTGACGCAAACTCCATCTACAAAACACCCCGTATGAGTGCTGCTGAGCTCACCGACAAGCTCATTAACATAAAGGTTAAACAACAAAGGAGATGTTATTCCACCTTGCCGCACGCCACACTCCATGCCATAAGCATCGGACAACACAACAATAATTAGCACTACGTTTTTTTTTTTATATACAACTGAAGTGGCAACCAAGCGTAGGTACGGCCCACAAGATGGTAAGCGGTTACCGCAGCCTATGGACGCTTGCAATACCAAAGGTATCACTTGCGGGTTGCCACCTTGAGGCTAAGATCGAAAGCCTCAATGTGTCTACGTGAATGTAGAGTCACTCCTTTTCGGCCACGATTTACCTTAAATTAGTAAATAATTTGTAAACTCGTTCTAAATACGGTCCTGTAAAGCAATGTAGTTTTATCGGCAATACAAGCATTATTGATTACGTGAAACCGGTGAGAGTATTTTCATTTCCAATGGCTCATGCACATGCACCTGTCTACTGACAGTATGAGGAAGTCATCTCCATAAAACCGATGAACTCAGAAAGCGTAAACTTTATTTCAATCACTTTCCTTGACTAAGACTGTGAGGTTGCAACTTCGCTTGCTTGAAATGACAAACAGTTTTCTTGAAACCTCGAACGTGTTTGGCTTTAGAGAAAAATCTTATTCGATTAATTTTCGAATGAAATAACCAACATCGATATTCCTCACCTGCACGATTTCGTGTTCCTTGTATAAGTGTAGGAGTGTATAGTCAAAGAAGCAAACATTTGCATTTGCAAACATTAAGTGGTACCTACAAAGTTTAGTCTGTAGGTATTCATGAAATAACAAAAAGTACGCAAATATTTGAGCAAATAATGCCAAGGGAAGTGTCAGCGATATGTTCGGTACCTGTGGTGGCAGCGTAAACGTTATTTGTTGGCCTTATTATGGCCGCTAAATGTCGTCCCCGCTTTTATGAAAACCAAACCTTTTTTATTAAGTAAGTATTTTAGAAGAGGAATTTTATGGTGGAATCTATATTGAAAACAAAATTAGGTTTATGATTTTATCTGAGTAGAGTAGAGCACTATCAAGTAAAATTAAGTGTACAAGTAAAACTGAAATAACTCACCCGTAGTAAAGTAGGTACTACTAAAGTAGGTTCTTCTTTCTTTTGATTCGCTTTCATGATTGCAGGATGTCTTTGATTGCAGGTAAATGGCCATCGAAGTAGACACAGACGGCAAGGCGCAGGGTTGTTCCTATCAGCATCATACGTCCTTCCCGGGGGAGAGGGCAGGGGCTGGGGAGAGTGGGGGGAGGTGTCACCTTGCTCGCGCACCTGCGGCGGTGGAGTCGCCAGTCAGAAGAGAATATGTCTACAGTTAGGGTGAGATTGGTTTCTATAAACTTCTAGCCTTAACAAGAACACGGATAAACGAAGTACGCGCACGCAAATTGTGATCATTTTTAGTGAGAATAGTTAGTCTCACTTGGTCAAGCGGCTTGCCATTCATCAATGTGAAGTCTCTCACAATTATAATTTAAAAATGGTGTTTTGTGTGATGAAAGGCTGCTGTAACACCACGTAAATAATCAATGCCTCTCACGCAAACATGATTTGTTTTGTGAACACACTTTTGAAAATAATTTTGAATGTAACTATCATTCTACGTGTTATTATTCTAAGCTTCTAGCATAGCATACGTAGCATCAAATAGATCAGCAACTCGTGGATAGGATCTTCGACTCTAAGAACAGCCAGAATATGTTTTGTAAATTATTCCCTAGGCTCTAAAATTCAGCGTTCTCTCCTCCCTCAGATTTTTTTTCAAAAATCCGAAATGAGATTGAAGCCATTGTTTTGCATTAATTTACGAAAAGAAACAGCGTATTAAAGAAAAGGAGCTTTCGATGATATGTCTACGTATCCCATTTGTTTGATTCACTTTTCAGACATCGAGTATATTCTTGCTGTAAATAATGCGCCGTTCAAAAGTGCCGTTATTTAAATAATTTTAGATGATTAACTCGGCTGGGCACCGTTTCCTACATCATAGAGGAAAATACGGCGCTAGATAATTATGCTTGAGTTTTGTAAATTGCTCGTCACCAGAGTATGTCCACTTCAACTAAGGTTGCGTCTCCACCAGAGATGTGCGAGGATGTGTAGCGAGGAATATGTTCCGATCCAATAGAATCACTTCATTTTCCTAGACTCGCTCTGACCAGCTTCAATGAACTGATTCTATTGGTTCCAACAAAAACATCTCTCGCTACACATCCTCGCTTAGCTCTGGTGGAAACGCAGCATAAGACCGTTCCGCAACCGCAATCCCCACGTTCCTTTAGAACACAAGCCCTTTGATGCTACAACCTTGTCTTGACTTCCAGGCCAGACGGTCAGCCGCAGTGCTCGGGTGGCGACACCAAGTTCTTCTCGTGCCAGACGCAGGACTGTCCAGCCGGCTCCAAGGACTTCAGAGCAGAGCAATGCTCGGAGTACGACGACCAGCTGTTCCGAGATATCAAATACAAGTGAGTTGTACGATGTGGAATATCTATGGATCATATTATTTAGGGCTTATTCATAAACAATGTTTCTTTCAAACCTATCATCGCCTTTGATCCATGATTGACAAAGAAAGACTAGCATGCCGCTAAAATTACAGTTTTTTTTAATGAATATGGGCATTAGACTTTGTCACACACATCAGAGTTGATTGGGAGACGAATATATTACTGAGGTTGCAACGAGGTCTTTCTCGTTGGTTAAAGGTATCACTCGCGGGTTGCCACCTTGAAGCATAGATCGAAAGCCTCATGTGCCAGTCATTTCACCGGAAACCATACCCTTCACATCGGAACACGGCAATGCGAGCATTACTGCTTTGCGGCAGAAATAGGTATGGTGGTAGTACTTCCCCGGACGTGTTCTATCACAAAGAACTCTACTGCTCTTAAAACTCTACTAATCATTTTGTATTGTTAATTCCATAAAATTCTAAGCACAATGTTTTTCCAGCTGGGTGCCATACACGAAGGCTCCCAACCCTTGCGAGCTGAACTGCATGCCGCACGCAGAGCGGTTCTACTACCGACACAAGGCCAAGGTCATCGACGGCACCCGCTGCAGCGATGACTCTTTCGACGTCTGTGTCAATGGTACCTGCCAGGTAATTTGAAGATAGCCGAGCATCGTTTATGCCAAGATTACTAAGCGTTTCTTCCAGCTTTGGATCGTGTAAAGAATTTATTGTTATGTACAAACCCCTTTCATATTTTATGGGTTGGTAAATCGGTTGCAATGGATTTCAGTAGATTTGAATCAAAAACAAAATTATTTTTATTAATTAATTATTGACCGGTTTCTGATTGCAATTTGATTGCAATGAGTCGAGTCGCATGTCAGGTGCATTGACTATTTCTAGTCTATTCCACAAAAATAGGAATATGTGCCTCAATTACGAAGGCCATTGTAGGCGCAATCATGCTCCAGAGATGTCGATCTAATACTTTGATGGTAGCCCGTAGGTTGTGACATGATGCTGGGCTCCAGTGCCAAAGAAGACAAGTGCCGGGAGTGTCGCGGCAACAATGCCAACTGCCACACCACCTCCGGTCTTCTGGATACCGTAGACCAAAAGAAAGGTGACCAAAACTAACTGAAATGTTAAGGGAGGAAATAGCAAAGTGCAACGTTCAATAGTTTATTTTTTTATTTACAATTTGCATTTGACCAATATAGTCTATGAAACAGTGATGCTACTTGCTACGTTGTACATCTTATTTTATTAATATTAATTTATTTTAATGTTTCAGGATACAATAATATGCTTCTGATTCCGGAAGGTGCAACTTCTATAGTGATAGCGGAAGTAGCACCCTCAACCAACTATTTGGGTAAGGTATCAAAAATAAATTCCATGATAGAGTGTGTTCGAAAAGTGAACCGTCTGGAATAACCCATTTCAATTCTCATGACAATGACATAAAAGTCACCTGACGACGGTTCTCTTATTGAACAGGCTCTACATATTTTGTATATTCACGATAGAAGCAATGCAATTGAACGAGCAATATTGTAAAGGTCTCTGAGGCGTTTTCTAAGCACAGAAAAAATACGTGACCCAACACTTGACTTCGTCTTTAGTTACAGCATTTTTATACGATTAGATTAACAGTAATATGATGTTCCAGCTCTTCGCGCAAAGAACTTTACATTTTACCTGAACGGCGACTACCACATCGATTTCCCGCGGAATTTGTACATAGCTGGCGTCATGTGGACTTACGAGCGGAGCCAGCAAGGCTTCGCGGCGCCGGACAAGCTGCGCAGCTTGGGACCTACGAACGAGCCCCTTTATCTCTCTGTAAGGATACTCGTTATAGAAACTACCTGGTCCACTACTCAGCAAGTCTGTTTCGTTAATGTTCTGCGTCCTTGTAACCCACAAGAACGCAGAACATTAAAATATATTTTTTGGTCGCCACTGCAGCTGTTACGTTTAGGCGTTGAACGACTTGAACTAATAGTCATTTGCTGACGTAAAAAAACATAATAGTTAACCCCAAGATTCCGCAACGAAAACTTCTACTTCGGCGATGAACCTTTTGTAACTGTGAAAACTCCACAGCTTCTTCTCCAAGACGAGAACGTTGGCATAGAGTACGAGTACAGCCTTCCCACGGACCTGGCTCCGCGGCAGAACAAGCGGTACAACTGGGTGCACAACCAGTTCACCCCTTGCAGCGCCTCTTGTGGAGGAGGTGAGATATCTAATGCTGGCAGTTTTCTTGGCATATTTGCTCAAATGTTTGCTTATTTCGTCATATAAAGTCAAATCTGTAAAAGTACTACAGAAGGCTTAGTTTGCATTGGTAAAATGCAAATACTAAAACTGTTTTTTGTGGGGTAAGCGATGCTCTATTTACAAATTAATAAAACAACTAAACGAAAAAATCATAGATAAAATGGATAAAACAAAGAAACAGTTCAAGGCTTTTTGTCAAAATAAAAATCACATAAAATTGTCGTGATGTTTTCCAGACTTTTGAAGTTGCACTTTCCCAAAATGCGGTAAAGTATGTAGGTTCTTATGAGAGAACTCTGGGGACAGAGTTTAAATGTAGTCGTATGTAGTAATTTTCAGAGATACCGAGATCAATCACTGGTTTTGCAGACTAATTTTGCCTTACATTCTTTCCTAAGGTCTTTATAAAACAGACATGAATAAGAAAACTGTTGCCAGGTTTCCAAACCAGCACAGTGTCCTGTCGCTCCAGAGAAGAACTGGAGCTAGTGAACGAAAGTCTATGTGATGAAGGTCTGCGACCGCCCACCAACCAGAGCTGCAACACAGACGCGTGTGACCCGCAGTGGGTGCCCGGCAGCTGGGGCAAGTGTTCCAAGCAATGTGGGGAAGGAGGAACCAGGTCTCGGGAGGTTACCTGTCAGAAGATAATTTCCAATGGGTATGTTTGTGACAAAATGTAAAATGTAAGGCTGTGAAGTTTGTGAGTATAGTTAGCCATAATAAGACCGCATGGTCGTTTTATGACCCAATCACACTCGCTCGAGCTTGCAGGCCAGTGCAACGCAGAAGGCTGGACATAAGCATGATGAGAAGTTTTTCGTAAAATTTGTTATCGTACTTTCTCTTACTTACTTACCTTCAGTCACAGCTGTTTTTTTATTTGCAGGTATCCTTCCCTTGTCGCAGAAAAGGAATGCTTTGACCTACGCGGGCCCAAGCCTGAGCTGTTCCAAGCGTGCAACGAAAACGCTACCTGCCCCAAATGGTTTACTGGCCCGTGGAAACCAGTTAGTATATTTTCTTATTCTCAAAGAATATATTCTTTTTCTTTCCTCAAAGGACTATTCCTAGGTGATTTTATACAAAACACGTCTGTTTTTTACTTGAAATCAAGTGAAATTTAGTTGTATAGTCAACAAAAAATTTGATCTACCATCCTACGGTTGAGGTTCATTTGAACGTCATAGATTTCACAGAAACTTTAGTCAAAAGAGATAGACCACTTTCGACTTCACTTTGCTGACTGTACCTACCGATTTAATAGCCCTTCTAGTCTCCATAGACAAGCTTTGCTTACATTGGGGCTAAATGGCGCTGTGTATTTCTTTGCCAACATATTAATTTCTCCCCAGTGCGACAAGCCTTGTGATGAAGGCAAGCAGACCCGGCAAGTGGTGTGCTATAAAAACGAGACCAGGATCGAGGTTCTCGGAGACGAGCAATGCGAAGACGAGCGACCAGCGGACGAAAAGCCTTGCATAGAAAAGCTATGTATCGGTGTCGACTGGGTCCTGTCTTCCTGGAAGGGGGTAAGACATAACCTCATCATCATGACAGCCTTCTAATGTTCCCACTGCTGGGACACTGGCCTACTCTTAAGCAAGAGTAATTAGGTCTTGATCCACCACGCGGACCCAATGTGGATTGGTGGATGGCACATGTCTTTCGAATTTTTAGTTCTTGGACATGCCGGTTTCCTCACGATGTTTTCCTTCACCGTATACCGTACCGTAGAGCACTGGCATTGCGCACATAAATTTTTCATAGCGAAAAATCCATTGGGGCACGACCGGATTCGAACCCACGACCTTAGGATCGGAAGGCGGGGTCACTACCACTAGACCACCAGTGTTACTCGACATAACCTCAAACTACATTAATATCTTTTACTTTACCTATCTTTAATAAGTTGGTACATTTTACATTTCTTGACAACAAACATGCCTTAAAAGCCTAGTTATCTAAAAACTCCAGATTTTTAAAATAAAGCATATTATTCACTTATAATTCATTTTAACATACAGTGTGGGCAACAAGAGTAACAACTTGCTATTAGATGCTGTATCAATCATCTCCAGTAGATGGTAAATACCTATTTTTTTCTGATTATCTTGTCTCACTTTGGTCAACGTTTAGAACTGAGTTTTTTGTGATGAGCTGGTTCAAGGTGTTACTGCCATCATTATTATTTATTTCGCCACGAGTGCTACGACGTTACATAAAACAATTTTGTGGTTTTTAGTGTGACTCCTGCTTATCTACAAACCGCACCAGGACAGCAGTCTGCGCCACTAAGGACCACGTGGTGGTGAACGACAGCTTCTGCTCCCACCACCCCAAGCACAACTCGACCGAGGAGGCCTGCGACCCCACCACACTGCCGGCGTGCCAGCACATGTGGTACGCCACGCAATGGGGCAATGTAAGTTCCATTTATACCACTTTGTATTTTTCCTGGTCGTAGAGTCCTACGGCAGTTACCTCCGCACGTATTGACCATGTTCTTTCCTGTGGATTAGGCTGGCTAAGCTAAGAGGATGGTGTAAGCGCTTGGCAAGCCTACTTCATCTAAAACCTTTCCCAGGCACTACAGCATCTGCACTTCACACATCCAGTGTGGGCACAAGAGTCTTTTTTTTGTCACTAGATGCTGTTTAAATCATCTGTAATAGATGGTAAAGGTCTTGTCCAAGAGTCGTTCTTGGTGGGTACCGTTGCCGTGCCAGATATTCTACTTCGATGCACATTGTGTTCGTTTGAAGGACATTAAGTTGAAGCAAGTGAAATTTGTCCGAGGGTGACGAGTTCAGTGCAGTGTCACACACATTTTTAAAGCTGAAAGCTTTGGTTGAGTCTATTAACTGGCGCAGCCAAATGAGTTGAACGTCTCTGACATAAAAAAAAAAATACTTATGTGTAATATTTTTTTAAATGAATATAATGAACACTGACAAGAATGGAAAGAACTTTTTGTGTTTCTACTTTACAGAGTTACTTTGCTTTACATTTTTGTTTCTTCTTCTCGCTCAGTGTTCTGTCGAGTGCGGCAAAGGCGTGCGGACCCGTAAAGTGTTCTGCGGCCTGTACGATGGGCTGTCCGTGTCGAAGGTGGACGACAGCCTCTGCGCCGATCTGCCCAAGTACAACGACACCAAGCCCTGCGAGATTCCCAAAGAGCAATGTCCGTCGCAGTGGTACGCTGGTCCGTGGTCCGCGGTGAGATCTTTTTCTTTCTTCTTTTCTTTTCTTTTCTGATTCTCCCGCCCATAAAGTAGGTACACAAACTGCCGAAGCCTAAAATGCATTTGCCCAAAAAGTTTTCCTTTATCCTATTTCTAACTCGATCCCCAAAACATAGTGTATAATGTAAAAATACATCGGCTTTCTCCCACAGACAAGGGCTCTTTTTCTGGTTATAAATTATACGTCAGTGGTAAAAGTAAGTAAGTTCGTATAAGTCGTGACATAGTTTACAGGCCTGAAGGTTTCAGTCATGGCCTCTGAAAAAGTTGGGCCATGCCCATCTCTCAGTTAAGGCCTCAAAAGCCGGGACCGACAGTCTCCAAAACTACAATTATATTTTCATGCTGTTGATTGCTTCACAATTCAACATAGGTAGGTATCTGATGATGGAACTAGGATATCTAGGAACGTGGATGGTGCGTGGAACTGACGTAAATTCACCTAGCTCGTAAAACTTATAATATCTCAAGGATAATTTTGAAACATCTTATTTTGAGTTTGAATTTGATGATGAAACTAAAAATGTTCATCTAATAGTGCGACAAGGACTGTGGCGGCGGCAACCAGGTGCGACGCGTCATGTGCTTGCAAGGCGAGGAGTCGGCGTTGGACTGCAGCTCTACAAACGTGCCCGAACCCTTCCAGAACTGCAACACAGGACCTTGTAATGCAGGTAACAAGAGCGTTCCACTGGGTTGAAAAAAGAACCTCATCATATCAGCCATTATAGACGTCTACTGCTGATACCTAGGCCTCGGTATGAGATGTTAGGTATGACTGTCCCACTGAATTTTGACAGTTCGTTATCACTACAGAATTTCGACAGTTCGTTAATACGACACGTTGCAACTTCGGAAAAAAACCTCATCGTGTTCAGCTAATAGACATTGCTGGACAATCCTCTCGTCGCTCCTTAAATGCCAGTTTTTGATTGAGGCCTATGTCCACAGCATATTTGCACAAATTATTGCGTCATTTCTTCAATACATACTAAATTTTGTACAATACATTCACAGAGTTGGCTTTGTATTAACGAAGATTTTGGTTCCGAAAGACTTTCCGAATGTGTATTGGACAAGTATTGAAATACTCTTGAGTGCAAACCTAGCACCACATTCAACCTTGTTTTCAAGAGTAGGTTCACAAATTTGACAGTAAATTAAAATTGGATTCAAATTGGGATTGGATCGGAATTGTAATCGGATTCGAGGTAGGCCATGATCTCAAAAGTTTAAAAATAGTTTTTTTGTTCCACAGACGAGCTTCTACCGGTAGACGTGTCTACCTCGCCGCTGATGGACGACTACGAAGATTGTGACGACGAAGACCTCTACCCAGAAGAAGGCCTTGACGAGATCGGAGTTACAGTAAATACGCCAAATATAAATAGTCATAGTCAATGTGGATTGGTGGATGGCAGATGCCTTTCGAAATATTAGTTATTGAACATGCCGATCCTCACGATGTTCACCTACCTAAAACTCCCTTTTGTTACAGCCGGGCGATTTAATGTACAGTGACTTCAGCTCAGAAGGTAAGTCTATCTATCTATACTATATCTTACCATCATCATTATCACCACCACCATCATCATCATCATCATCATCATCATCATCATCATCATCATCATCAGCTAAATCCTAAAGACGTCCACTGTTGGATATTTCCCTGCCTAAAAAGTGGCATAAAGGGATCTTGAGCCTTTCCACCGACTTCCTGGTTCAGACGGTCGCCCTTCGGGAACCTACAGTCCCCAGCAGTTATCGGTTCTGCGAGCTATTTATGACCACTGTCATTTACACTTGCCACTAAATCATCTGAATGGGAAAGTGGTGAGTATTTCATGGACAAAATTGGTTTACCCCCGTTAAATAAGTCATCGATAGTATAATTTCAATTAGCAATATTATTTTACCTTCCGCAGAGGGGTCAGGCTGGACGACTTCGTTTGCCGAACTGGAATCTAAATTCTCCGATACAGGTAGGCAAACCGTTGTATACCTATATTTTTTTTTATAAAATAAAAAAAAAAAAAATCTCCATCCTCCAAATTTAAAGATTTTTGATCCAGCGGTTTGGGCTCTACGTTGTGTGTTGATAAATTGGTTTTTAAAAATGTCTGCCAATTTTTATTGACTTTTTCTCAGATTCCACTCTATCCTCCGACGAGCTCATAACCGTGGAGGGATCAGGCACCGGTTCCACTGAAACCCTCTCCACGAGTTCGGACTCCGAACTAGAAACAACGAACTCGGGAAGCACCACTTTTACTTTGACGGATGACACAGGTTAGATTAGATAAACACCCGTGATTATTTATTAACTAGCCGATCTGCCTCTGCTTCGCACGGGTGCAAAGAAAACTTAAGCACCCGAGCAAAGAGGGGCGGTTCGCTAGTATTAAATTTTTGTTATAGAATACAACATTGTTTTTTTCTTTATATATATATATATATATATTCTAATGGTGCATTCTAATGGTGAAAGAATTCTTGAAATCGGACCACTGTTTATGAGTTTATGCGTAACAAACAAAAAAACAAATCTTCTCTCTCTATAATGTTAGTATTTTTGTTTAAATGTTGAGAATTAAAATATTTATTAATAAATTAAGTACCTATAGATAAGTAGCTCCCAAAAAATTTTAATTGTTACATACACATAACAAAAAACATATCTTTGGCTTACGAAACTTGGGCAGTTTAGTAAACTATTATAGAGATATTTATGTTCTAACTAGCTTTTGTCTGCATATTTTTTTCCGGTATAAAAATCCTGTGTCATAGGTAGTCCTTATTATCTATATATTTTTCAGACAAATCGGTTTAGTGCTTATAAAATATAGTTATAAAGGAACAAATATCCAAACATCCAAACATTCGCATTTATATTAATAGTGTGTGACTTGATTAGTGTGAATTAAAGTGTCTTTGGTTTATTCATAGTTCTCTTTTTATTTTTATTGACAGAAGCAAGTGAAAGCACAGAAACAGCTGAAACTGGATCTACTGAAACCGGTAGCACCACTGAGGCTGGATCTACTGAAACCGGTAGCACCACTGAGGATGGATCTACTAATACCAGTGACACTGAATCTACATGTAAGACTGCTAAAACCATCTGCCAATAACTTTAAGTTACTACTTTATCATACGAATTGATGTTATCAAAATATAACGAGAATATTTTAGCTTTTTATTTAACATAAAATAATATAAAAAAACAATAGCAATTGAGCTACCAAAAGACCGTTGCAAATGATAGCTCAACTGATCCAAATTACCAGACGGAAGCGTTACCCAACTGTTATTTTGATTTTATAAATTAACAACATTTTATGAGTAGTAGAGTTCTTTATGTGATAGAGCTTGTCCGGGGAAGGACTACCACCATACCTATTTCTGCCGTCAAGCAGTAATGCTCGCATTGCTGTGGTTCCGGTTCAAATGGTATGGTTTCCGATGAAATTACAGGCATATGATATGAGACTTTAGATCTACGTCTCAGGTGGCAACGCGCTAGTGATATCTCTGTTGCAAGCGTACATAGGCTACGGTGACCGCTTACCATCAAGTGGGCCGTACGCTTGTTTGCCACCTAGGTGGTATAAAAAATAATAATAGTATTCAGTATTCAGTATCATTTATTGCATCATAATTATGAGGGTAATACATGTCACAGGTCCTATGTAATATTAAATAACACAGAGCAGCCAACACATAGCTATGTACCCAGTAAGGGTGTTGCACTATAAAATTGAGTAGGAGCGGACCGATGATGAAGAATAACAGAAAAGATGATCTACCAAAACTAAACTGGATATTAATCGCAGCGTCTTTTCCAGCCATCAATCCGGCGCGCACTACTGTTTACGATTACTACAAAGTAACTCAAAGAGCGACGTTCCCACGTAAGTTCTTCTCGAATAGTCAACCACTACGATAAAATATCCAACTAACATAGAGGCAATCGCCAAAACAGTATTTGCAACAGACGCACAAAATACACCAGCAAGGAGCGCAGCAAGCACTATAATCGAATGCTCTTATTTTATTTTTATTACACAGGAAAACAAAGCAGTCGCTAAAAACAAAATATTAGTAATGTAAAGATACAGCCGTAGACCACTTAAACGTTTTCGCATCATTACTAGTATTGTCTTTACAGTGACTATCCTAATCTGTACCTGAATTCAGGCACATGCATGACGAGCTTTATGCAGAATCAGAAACTCTGCATTTTTTTAAACCAAGTTTTTTTTTAATTTTGAGATTCTTTGTCGATGGTGAATTTGGCTGTGATCGGTTTTACTTTTTTCAGCCGCCGACGATGATGAAGAATATATTATTACAAAAAGTGATGCTACTGAGACTGGCTCTACTGAAACTACTGAATCAGGGCCTACAGAAACAAGTGAAACTACTGAGACTGGCTTTACTGAAACCACTGAATCAGGACCTACAGAAACAAGTGAAACAACTGAGACTGGCTCTACTGAAACTACTGAATCAGGACCTACAGAAACAAGTGAAACCACAGAGACTGGCTCTACTGAAATTACTGAATCAGGACTTACAGAAACTACTGAATCAGGACCTACAGAAACAACTGAAACTACTGAATCAGGACCTACAGAGACAACTGAAACTACTGAGACTGGCTCTACTGAAACCACTGAATCAGGGTTTACAGAAACAAGTGAAACTACTGAGACTGGATTTACTGAAACTACTGAATCAGGACCTACAGAAACAACGGAAACTACTGAATCAGGACCTACAGAGACAACTGAAATTACTGAGGCTGGCTCTACTGAAACTACTGAATCAGGACCTACAGAAACAAGTGAAACTACTGAGACTGGCTCTACTGAAACTACTGAATCAGGACCTACAGAAACAAGTGAAACTACTGAGATCGGCTCTACTGAAACTACTGAATCAGGACCAACAGAAACAAGTGAAACTACTGAGGCTGGCTCTACTGAAACTACTGAATCAGGACCAACAGAAACCAGTGAAACTACTGAGTCTGGCTCTACTGAAACCACTGAATCAGGACCAACAGAAACAACTGAAACTACTGAGACTGGCTCTACTGAAACTACCGAATCCGAGACTACGGTTGCAAGTGAAACTACTGATACTGGCTCCACTGAAACTACTGAATCAGGACCTACAGAAACAAGTGAAACTACTGAGACTGGCTCTACTGAAACTACTGAATCAGGGCCTACAGAAACAAGTGAAACTACTGAGACTGGCTTTACAGAAACCACTGAATCAGGACCTACAGAAACAAGTGAAACAACTGAGACCGGCTCTACTGAAACCACTGAATCATCGCCTATAGAAACAAATGAAACTACTGAGACTGGCTCTACTGAAACCACTGAATCAGGGCCTACAGAAACAAGTGAAACTACTGAGACCGGCTCTACTGAAACCACTGAATCAGGACCTACAGAAACAAGTGAAACTACTGAGACCGGGTCTACTAAAACTGCTGACTCTGGATCTACGGAAACTACTGACTCTGAGTCTACAAGTAAGACTACCAATTTATTTATTTTTGTTTCTTCGGGTAGCAAACAGTAGGTACTAAAAGCTAATGACTACAGACTATTTAGATGATTCCGCATAACGATCTAAACAGCTTGCTTGCTAAAAGACAGAACAATTAAATAAAAGTATCAAAAAAAAATTGTAAAAGCCGAGTTTGTTGCCAGTTTCTTATAGGCTGGGGCGCATGGAACTGGCTTTGAATTGTCCTACGTTTCAAAATTATCCATGTGATTTTATTGAATAAAAATATTTTGAATCTGAATTTGAATAGGTATGAACAAAATAACAATTAAAATGTTAGGTACAGTACAAAAGTATTTTGCGGTTTGCAGCAACATCAGCGTTCGATTGGATCACTACGAAGAAACCTCGCATGTGCAGGCCGCGATTGTGCGCCTACACCAAGTTTGGATGCTGCCCGGACAGAAAGACCGCTGCGGGTGGACCCTTCGACGAAGGTACATATCATGTACATACCAGAAGTTATAACACTGCATGCAAGAGGATTTAACCAGCCAGAGTTGTCTTCAAAACTAAAAATATTTTACAAAAATCTTAGAGATCTCAAAATTTACCTACCTACTGTATTTCCGCGATCTAAGAAAATGTTTGATCAAACCTAATTTTGAGTTTGAAGCACTACCCTGCCATAACGTTTTCTAAAGCGACCAAACCAAACGATTGCTATTAAAAAGCTAATGCCAAATTCAACCTTGTTTTCTAGTTAAGTACAAAAATGCCCAGTAGAAATATAATAATAAGAAATTGATTGTAATTTCCCAAGAGGCCCTTGAACTTAGTTTTGTTTTCATGAATACATTGAATCAGGCTGTCCTGAGCCGGAACCGTGCAAGCGAACTAAATACGGTTGCTGCCCCGACGGCGTGTCGCCAGCGCCGGCTCCGAAGCAGCAAGGCTGCCCGATGCCTGCCTGTGGCGAGACGCTATTCGGCTGCTGTCGCTCGGACAACAAAACACCCGCTGAAGGGAACGACCAGGACGGCTGCCCACCCCCACCGCCGGCTTGCGTATCTTCAAAGTGAGTTTCTATAAAAAACGTCGGAACTTTTAAACAAATCCATGGGATGGAAACCCGATGCCTGCATGTAGCAAGATGCTGTTCGGTTGCTGTCGCACGGACAACAAGAGAACCGCTGAAGGTAATGGTGACAGCCAGCTTGCGAATTTTTAAAGTGAGAATCAATCAGTAAAAGTACCTAAGTAAGTTCATATGAGTCAGTGGCCAACTCTGGTGACAGAGCTTTTAGGCCGCCCGAAGGTCTATTGGGTGTGTGGTGGGTTTTTTCTGGCGAAATTTTTATATAACAGGACGAAAAAAGAAATTTTATTGTGTATCATGAATGAAGTTTTACACAATGGTTTTAAATTGTTAGCGCACATCGGGAGAGAAATAAACAAAATATTTTTCTGCAGGTTCGGGTGTTGCAAAGATGGAGAAACTGAGGCCACAGGTGCAGAAAAGGAAGGGTGCCCGGAAACAACGGGTAAGCTAGGAAGACCTAACTCAAAATCAAGAATTTGTCATCTGCCGACTTCTGCGATCTGAATGAAACTCTTTTACACTACCTTGTGTATTATTAAATTATATTTCTTTATTGTACACCCTAAGAATACATAATCTGTAACTGTTTCTACCTATTATATTATATTATATTATATTATATTGCAGTTCTCTTGTCCATATTCGTTCGTTTTTACAGTCCCAGAAACTGAGCCATCTAGTTCGACAACGGCAATTTACGAAGGATGTGAGAGCTCCGAATTCGGATGCTGTTTCGACAACGCGACTGAAGCCACTGGACCTGACCAACAGGGATGCCCGTGTGACATTTCTGAATTTGGCTGCTGCTTTGATGGTGTTTCTCCAGGTAAACGAACGTTGAATAAACAATACCCGTCAATTATCTTTGTGGTAGTCGAATACTTTAATGCAGCCTCATTTCGCGTATCTTGCAAGCAACTGCAAGAGCTCTTTGTGATAGATCTCGTTTGGGATACCTCTAGTTACCATGCTTATTTTTGTTACCAAGCAGCAGTGATTGCAATGCTGGGTTCGTAGGGTATGATTGCCGGTAAAACTCTTTTTGATCTACGTCTCAGGATGGCAACACGCGATTGATACCCACCTCTGGTATTGCAAGAGTCCATAGGCTTACGGTAAGGTCACATATCATCATATAGGCCGGGTCGTACGTATGCTTGTTTGCTGCCATCTAAATCTTATAAAAAACATTTTTTTCGAAGAGTTGCTGAAATGGTATTTTAATTACCTACCTTACTTTAATTTACCAGCTCAAGGTCCAGACTTTGAAGGATGCTTGGAACTCACGAAGAACTGCAACACATCTGCATACGGTTGTTGCCCTGATGAAGAGACTCCGGCCCACGGGCCCAACCGCGAGGGTTGCTGCTTAAGCTCCTCATTCGGCTGCTGTCCAGACAATTACAACTTCGCGAGAGGACCCCATCTTGAAGGTTACAGACTAGTTTTTGGTTTTAACTTCGCTGGCGTGTTTTCTTCAGAAACCTTGACCCCCCCAGAAACACTTGGCACACGTAATTGTGGATCATCATTCCAAAATCAGTTGTGCTTCTGGGCGCTAAATGGTTTGGTAAAAAGTAGACTTGTTGCTATGTTATTCTGAGCTATTTATTACTCAGTTGGTAACGGGGTGACTGATTAACAACATTTACATCTATATGTTATACTAGCAGTTTGTCCCAGCTTCGCGCGGGTGCAATGTAACCGCACCCGTGCAAAGCCAGAGCAGGTCGCATGTAATAAATATAGCCTATGTTACTCAGGAATAATGTAGCATTCTAATGGTGAAAGAATTTTTTAAATTGGACCAGTAGTTTTCGAGTTTATTCGTAACAAACAAAATCTTCTTTCTTTATAATATTAGTACCTATAGATAAAAGGTACCTTCTAAATAAAGTAAATATTTTTTTTATTATTCATACCAGGTTGCGGATGTCAATATTCTCCATACGGCTGTTGTCCCGACAACGTTACTAGCGCAAGCGGACACGGACACAAAGGATGTGACTGCTCTTACTCCCCACATGGATGCTGTCCTAATGGGTATGCCTAAACAGTACAAATCTAATTCAAATCTTCTTATCATATTCTATAACAATAAGGTAGGTACCTAATACTAGCGTATTCTCTACCAATTGATTAGCCGCGTATCAAGCGGAAGTTTGTGGGTTCAAGTTCCGCTGAGACGAAAATTTTTGGGATATTTAATAACTTAATTATTATTTTCGTCATCAGGCACACAGAGGCTTCAGGCCCTGAGTTTGAAGGTTGCGCGTGCCACACATATCAGTTTGGCTGCTGCCCTGACGGAGTCACTATCGCCCGCGGCCCCGACGGCCAAGGTTGCCACTGCTTGCAGTCCAAATACAAATGCTGCGGAGATGGGGAGACCCACGCTACTGGACCGGACCACGAGGGATGCGACTGCTCTTCCAGCAAGTACGGTTGCTGTCCTGATGGACAGACTGAGGCAGCTGGCGCTAAATTCCAGGGATGCACTGACGCGCCCGAGGATAAACAAGGTAGTCTTGGTCACATGTAATGCCTGTGAAATGGACTAGAAATGGAAACCCATAAACTTAAAGAAACGATAAAAAAACCCCAAACTCTTTCAGCTGCTTGTGGCTTGGCCTTCGCTCGAGGACCTTGCCGTAATTACTCCGTCAACTGGTACTACGACACGGAGTACGGCGGCTGCTCGCGGTTCTGGTACGGTGGCTGTGAAGGCAACGGCAATAGGTTTGCCACCAAGGAAGAGTGTGACGACACTTGTGTCAGCCCACCGCCTAAAGGTAACCTGCAAACACATGATACCTTTTCAAACGACTTCTGTACCTTCTAATCTTTATCATCTGATTTAAGATATTTATTCTCATTAACAAACACTATTGTATACAATTATATAGTACTAGCGACCCGCCCCAGCTGTGCATGGGTGCTTGTACTATACGTATCTTCCGATAATCCTATAAATCCAATGCGTAGTTCTAAAAATCTAAGCGTACCTACATATAAAGAGACCATTCACAATAACAGAAATAAAAGATGATACCCAAAACACAAATATATGTAGGTGTCTAATACTCAAACTAACATTGCATGATCTAAACTACAATTTCTGTATTTTCAGATGCTTGCAAACTTCCACAGTCGAAGGGTGCCTGCTTTGCCTACAACATTCACTGGTACTATGACTCTCAGCGTGAGACGTGCACCAACTTCGTGTACGGAGGTTGCCTTGGGAACAACAACAACTTCGAGACACGGGAGCTATGCCAAAAGCAGTGTGAACCTGAAAAATCTACAGGTATTTTAACATAACATATACCACCCAACAACACGTCGCAAACATAGTCTTGACCTTAAACTGGAATTATTTTTGTCGTGGGTCGGTATCAGAAACTAAGGTAAATTAAATAGTATGGTTTCTGCCCACTGCAGATATTGACTTGTTTGACAAAATAGTGACATGACTCATCTTAAACCCTCATCATCCATCGACTTCCTACCGCTTTAATGACTCATAATCTAGTGGGCCTACACTTCATTCGTGAACCTTTGTTTATCAGCACGATCTACAAACTCTTATTCGGTGTCTGTAAGCCAACTTGTCTTACCTCTAGTTTATATTTTTTAGAACAATGTAGCCTGCCTATTGCGCAAGGCTCATGCGCCGGCAACTTCTCCCGCTGGGGCTTTAGCCAGGAGAGCAGAAGATGCGAACAGTTCACGTGGGGCGGCTGCGAAGGCAACCCCAACAGGTTCAGCACAGAGGCGGCATGTAACCTGCAATGCAACCCGCCCGGCCAACCCAAACGTAAGTGGAACTGGAAAAAAAAACCGCTTGTCCCCAGTGATGGCAAGACGTGGGGGTGAGTGAGAATTACACAATCTATCAGCCTGGTTAGCGGTGACTTTGTGTGATTAGAGTATATGGATGGAATGCTTTGGTCTAAATCAGGGATTACGTACTCAACACTTCTAAAATTCTTTCGAAGGTCTTGCATATTTTCTTATATATTAACATAATCAATTCATAAAGTTTTCAGCATGATTTGTGTCAGTAGGTGTATATGTAACTAATGTGTGTCCCTTCTTGTCTACTTCTAACTAATTTTCTGTTTTCTCATTAAACCTTTCGATGTTGATCTGTCCCTTGATATTTCAAAGTGTTATTCAAAAGAGTATCAGAAATACAAGGTCCGGTTGAATTAGAAAGGTGACTAACCCTGGGTTGCACGCACAGTGGAATGCTCGCAGCCGCAAGATGTCGGCAACTGCTCGGATACCGAGGCGGTTTGGTCCTTCAGCCAGACTGAGAACCGTTGTGTGCCGTTCTACTACACTGGATGTGGAGGCAACGAGAATAGATTCACGTCTTTGGAAGCTTGCGAGGATAGCTGTCCCAGCGCTTACGGTAAGAGGGAACGAGATTTTTAGAGTTCTGTATTGAACTTAGGTTCACCTGCAACGAAGATCCAACGCTCTTTAGCGCCTCAATAAATGGTACTGGTATTGAGTATAGTAGTTTTTTGGGTGATGCTTGGAATGCGGTGTTTGATGCATGTTTTTTTTCTGTTATTAACACATGGTCTTTTAACAGAAACCTTACTGGTTGAGATAATATTCTGAACGTTTTTCAGTACCTGGCAAATGCACACTACCTTACGAGACCGGTAACTGTGCAAGCTACAGAGAGAAGTGGTACTTCGACACCAAAGATCAGAGGTGAGTTTCCAAAAGCCAGGATTTTCAAAGGCACTGGAATAAGAAATATGACAAATAGTTTTGCGTTCTATCAAAAAACCTAGCTTATAACCCAGTAAGCAAGTTTGTAAGAAGCCACTTCGGCCAGCCCCCTAGGAACAGAATTTATTCTAAGTTAAGTTTTGTTTCGGGGGTGAAAACAAAAAACTTTATCTCCAGATGCCGCCAGTTCTACTACGGAGGTTGCGGTGGCAATACGAACAACTTCAACTCAGAGCAGGAGTGCCAAAACGAGTGCCAGCCGATACCGACCCCGAGCACAGCGCAGCCGACCGCGCCGCAGCCCGCGCCGACGCAGCCGAGACCACCTCAAACCGATCGACAAGGTATACCTAATTATCTATTATCACCTTATTATCACTGACTGGTGGAACTGCCCAGAACTTGTTTATGGGTATATTTTTTTATCTGGATGATCTTCTTGCGCGCAGAGGCACATAGTCCATAGTCTTGACTCCACACTTCTTTTTTCGTGTCGAGAGTTACAACATATTATACTATGACTTATCTTCCACGCTAAGATTCCCTGAATCGTGGTTAACAGAAAATAAGTAGTAAGAGTACCAGATCCAGAACAAACAGGCAAATATTGTAGTAATCGAACCAGCAATCTCTCAATAGCGCACTCGCCCAACGCGCTACCGAGATTGACAGATGTAGATTGTATTGAGCCAAACTTCTAGGCATCGGCGTTGTGCGCTTTCTGAGGGTCTACTCTTGCGGACAAAAGCTATATATCGTGATCGATGATATTTTTAGTGGTTCAGCTTATGTGCGTGAACGATTAACGTTTGTTGCTTTATAAAATAGACCCTTTGAACTTGGTTTAAAACAGAAAACTTTCTTTCAGATTTCTGTTTCCTGGAGAAAGACCCCGGTCCATGTACAGACTTCAGCACCCATTGGGCATATGATTATAAGACGGGCCGCTGTGTCACCTTCCAGTACGGTGGCTGTGCAGGAAACAGGAACAACTTCCCTAACGAGCTGTACTGCAAGTCCTATTGCAAGCCCTCACAAGGTGAGCTTAGACTGGCTACGTTTCAGTGTCAACTGCCAAAACAAAAACTTCACCAATTGATGCGATGGATTTCGTGAGCTTTGTTCGGAAACACTTAGAACTCTAATAGTGTTAACTATAGAACCCGTACCTTTCGATACCCTTACTACAACGTTAAGGATCTTAGGTTTCTCCATTTAAAAATTACATGAGCGAAACGCCATATTTCTCAAATCTGATATAAACCTAGGTATAAAGTCTGTAGAGACTAGTTAGATGCCTTCGACTAACTCGACTATGGACTGTATTTTTAATATTTTAAGGATTCAAATCGCTTTCAGATATATGCCAGCTACCAATGCTATCAGGCCCGTGCGATGACTCACAGATGAGATGGTTCTACGACGCCTCCACTGATTCCTGCAGTCAGTTCACCTACGGTGGCTGTGAGGGCAACGACAATCGGTAAATTTACTGCTTTATTTCCGTAAGTTACATTGCTTGCGTAAATTTTAAATAACTTCAATATCTCGATGAACCCTGGAATAAAACCTAAAAAGTCTTGCAGGTATTTCTTATTTGTACCGCAGACAGAATAGTTACAAATATTTACATTGACGACCTCGTTAGTGGTAAACGAGTGCCCGGTTGAGTAACAAGAGAGAGCTGGTTTGCTTCCCGTTTCAGGCCAAAAAATGTTTGCATGGTCTGCAAATGTTTGTTCCAGGTCTGGGTGTTGTGGTACTATTACTTGTAGTTTCTGATACCCACAGGAAATCCTATTGTGAGGTGAGACAGCGGAACTCGGCCGTCGTGAAGTTAGCCGTTTCGATTCGCAATGGAGCTTTTTCAAACTAAACAGTCTTTGCGCATCACAAACGGCTAACTTCACGACAGTCAAAATCTGATTGCAGTACTAACTAGGTATACATTTCTGAAGCGGGACATACCTACCTTCTACATGTTTATGAGAGTCACGATTTCAACTTTTCATTGGTCAGTCAGTAACGCAGCGGAGGCATAATAAAATGGGTATTTTGTTTACGTAAACCGTTTCGTACAGATTTACGAGCCGTGGCGAATGTGAGAGCAGATGCAAGAACGGACCAGCTGCTGAGCAGACTACGACCACAGTGGCGACAACCACCATTGTGGTAAGAGCTTATTAGTAATCATACTAACTCATGATGCTCGCAGAACCGATAACCGCTGGAGAATCAATGTTCTCGCATGGCGTTGAACTGGAAAATATATATAGAACAGTGCGGCCTCTTAGTCGATGACACTACAGCAGTCGCAGGAAGTCGGTGGATGGTAAAAAAAGTGACTCTGGTGACGAACTTAATAAGCCACCCGAAGGCCTCCATCATTGCCTAACAACTTTGAAATTGCCAGTGGCAGTCAATCCTCCTAGTTAAGCACTGTTCCGCGTAGTGCTTAACTTAGCCAGCTACGTCACGAGCGCTTCATGTGGATTCGGTAGATGTTGAATACTCAAGGTCGGGCGTCATGGCGTTCTTCATGACCATGTCCAGCGTGGCCGTATTGGCTGATATAATGATGATGAACTTAAAAGACCTTAAAAATATCAGGTGGACAGAGGCGAGGACATACCATCGATCTGCAACATCGCCCCCACCCTTGAGGCGTGCAGCCCGGAGCAGGCTGGCGAGGTCTGGTACCAGAACCCGGCAACACACGAGTGCTTGGCGCACCAGAATCTGCCTGATGGAGGCCGGTGTAGAACTACTGGTGTTTTCAAGTCTCAGGAAGGATGCGAGCGTAGCTGTGGAGCTTTTAGAGGAATCAGTGAGCATATATATATATATATAGACGACCAATGTGGCGCGGTGGGCGAAGGTCCGCCTGCGACGCGGAGGTTGCGGGTTCGATTCCCGCCTTGGGACAAATGTTTGTAGGATCTGCAAATATTTGTTCCGGGTGTTCTGGGTGTTTTCTATGTATAATAAAAAAATATCTATCTATGTATTGTATTGTATTAAATATATATCAGTCATCTAGTACCCATAATACAGCTCTGTTTAACAGCTGCTTACCTTGGGCTAGATGATGCTGTGTGGATTGTCCAGCATTATTTATTTATTTATTTATTTATATGATTTTTTTTATTGATTGATTCACAAGTCGATGTGTCCTGAGGATGTTTTTTTTTTTATACAACTGAAGTGGCAACCAAGCGTACGGCCCGCAAGATGGTAAGCGGTTACCGCAGCCTATGGACGCTTGCAATACCAGAGGTATCACTCGCGGGTTGCCACCTTGAGGCTAAGATCGAAAGCCTCATGTGCCAGTAATTACACCGGAAACCATACCCTTCACACCGGAACACAGCAATGCGAACATTACTGCTTGGCGGCAGAAATAGGTATGGTGGTAGTCCTTCCGCGGACGAGCTCTATCACAGAGAACTCTACTACTCTTCTATCTATGTTCTATGTTCCGTGAAGGCATGAAACACGTGTCGATACCTTTTCTTTTAAGGGTAGGGTAGTGGTTTGAACTGCGTATCCTCATTAGTTTAGGAAGAGCACCGGTGGTCTAGTGGTAGTAGACCCCGCCTTCCGATCCGAAGGTCGTGGGTTCAAACCCGGTCGTGCACCAATGGATTTTTCTGTTCGAAAAATTTATGTGCGCAATGCCAGTGCTCTCATACGGTGAAGGAAAACATCGTGAGAAAACCGGCATGTCCAAGAACTAAAAATTCGAAAGACATGTGCCATCCGCCAATCCGCATTGGGTCCGCGTGGTGGATTAAGACCCAATCACTCTCGCCCGAGAGTAGGCCAGTGTCCCAGCAGTGGGAACATTAGAAGGCTGTCATGATGATGATGATGATCCTCATTAGTTCAAAGTTCAGCTTAGCGGAATAGTAAGCTAGAATCTCAAGTCTGTTTGATGTTTTAATGATTGTTTGTAGGCGTTGTAATTTTGGTAATGATCACTATTACATTTCACTGCCGAACTCCCCCTAGCGATTGTACCACATAGTAGAACATTGGTTAGTCATTTTCTACTTACACTGGAACTTCCACTGATACAGACGTATGCGCGTACCCTCTCGAGGCTGGAAGATGCAGCAGCTTCGTGCCGAAATACTTCTACAACATCACCTCCAGTCGCTGCGAGGAGTTTGCGTACGGAGGCTGCATGGGAGGACCCAACCGCTTCTCCACCGAGCTGGAGTGCTTGGATATCTGCAAACCTTCTACCGGTACGTTGAGAGGTGGCTATTTTATAAATTGCTTTTACTACTGTGACAATTGGCTAAATTCAAGTGGATGGCTCTATATATATGTACTTAACTGTGTTGCAGTGACTTGTCTTCTTGGTTATGGCTTACATAACACAATTCTGCCAGTGTCCGTTTTATGTTGTTTCATAAACAATCAGGTTGAGGTCGTTCACCTAAAATCGGTTTCTAAGTTACAAAAGATTTGAATCTACTTTATATATATATTGAATTTTACTAAGATAAAAAAGACAAGGTTGCAATTTCAGTAATGTTTCAATCAAAACACATACCTTTTCTGTTGAAATATGTCGGCATAGTGACAGGTTGCTAACTGAAACAGCAGATGATTACAACTCTTGTTATGTTACATTCCTAAGATTTCTTGTCTTTCCATGCTCAATTGTATTCAGAGCCCACCTGTTATTGATGTGATGGAGAAAAACCAATTCGTACCTACGCCCAAAAAGACTTCTTACAAGTAATGCTGGTGTACCACCAATACTCTTTATCCAAGCATATTACTTCGTCATCAGATCTATGCAAGCAGCAGCCTGAACCTGGCAACTGCCTGGCGCGGTACGAGCTGTGGTACTACGACGAAAACTCGGACCAGTGCAATCAATTCATATACAACGGCTGCGGGGGAAATGATAACAGGTAATAGCCAGCTCAACCATATCGACAAATTGTTTAAAAATCTTTTAATCTCACAGAATTATTACCGTCATTATCATGCCAGATTTCTTATATTCCCACAGTTAGGACGCTGGCCTACTAGAGTGCACTAGAGTGCAAGAGTGATTGGCTCAACACACGGACCTAATACGGATGTCATCCGTCATCCGGACACTCCTGTCAAACTTTTAATTCTTGGACATGTTTCTTTCTTTCACTGTTTGAGAAAAACACATGTGTTTCTGCCTGAAAGCAATTCGTCTCACGTATTCACTCTCGATACTTTATCAGGTTCGAGTCACAAGAAGCCTGCGAAGGTCGCTGCAAGCAACGGCCGGGCGAGGTCGCTACCACCACTACCACCACGCAAGCACCTGCTCAGGTAAAATTAAAAGGACGTTTATTTATGCCAGTTCCACACGTTCATGCTGCAAAAAGCATCTGGCAACAACCACATCTGGATTTCGTCATGTTTTTAAGCCGATTGAAGTTGGAGCGCATTGGTCCCAAGATTTCTTGTATCTTTTATTGTGGATATATTGAACCCAGCTTTTGATTAACATGACCTTGACTCGTTTTTCATTGGGTCTTTAGCCACTGGAATGCATAATGCCCGACTCACTGGAACCCTGCGGCGCCAACGAGACTGTGTTCTACTACGACACGGTCAGCAGCTCGTGTCGTGCTGCGCAGTTCGGCGGCTGCCGACACCCCAACAGCTACGGCTCTGAGGAGGAATGCGAGCGGCATTGCGGGGCCTTTAGAGGACTTGGTGAGCTTGAATATAACATCATCATGTAAACTATTTAATCCCACGGTTTCTCTAACCGCTAGAGGAACAGTAATGTTCTAGTTTTCGCTATAGAGTCTAGCGAATACTAGAACGAATATAGAAGCAAAACCAAGGCCTAACGGTAATTAAGTATATCAACGAACTGTTGACTTGTGGGACTATTTTCAGTGGCTTTGCCGATCATCGTGTCAAACTTCAATCGCTCGCGACAGAGAAGCAGCGTATCTATACCTATATCTAAAGCTAGGTCTATTCGCGTCACTGACGCACGGGTTAACTAAACGGCATATGCTTCTGGTTATAGAACTCTATTTAGGTTTAAACCTAAAGGTTGGCGTTTCTTCTGCAAAAGTATGCTGAAAGCTCATAGCAGGCAGCGTGTTAACATTTACGCTATCTGCTTTCAAAACAGATGTGTGCAGAGCTCAAGTGGACCCAGGACCATGCAGAGCTGCCATTCCTAAGTATTTCTTCGACGCAGCGGAAGGCGCCTGCAAAGAGTTTACATATGGCGGCTGCCAGGGTGGACCAAACAGATTCTCCACCATTGAAGATTGCGAAGACAACTGCAAAGAAGCTGGACCAGGTAACACTTTTATAACTACTGAAAAAAATCTGTCTACCAATCCGCATTGGGCTCGCGTGGTGGATCACTCTCGCTTGAGAGTAGGCCAGTGTCCCTCACTACTGAACATTAGGAGGCTGACCGTGATGATGAGTTATCACAGCGAAGGCTAAAATAAACCTCGTTTCTATAGTTGATCTTTAAAAACTAGCACAAACAACAAACAAGCTAAGCATGAGCTATCATTGATATTTAAAAACAAACGAAAACGGTACATGCCTAACAAATTGTTACTTTTCTTTACATCTTTTTTCCCTCATTTCTTAAAAGCATACTTTAAAAACTAGCTTTATATTCTGTAACAAAGCTTTACTTCTTTAACCTAACTTGAACAACTTGGTAGCTTTGCCTTGCGTTCTTGGTTGTGGTTTTTGCGGTGGGAGTGACTAACATAGGGTTGGGGCGCAGCGCCAGCGTGTCTTCAGGAGGTGGCGATCGGGGAGTCGTGCGGGGTGCTGCCATCGCGTCGCTGGTACTACAGCCCCGCCCGCGCCGGCTGCCTCGTCTTCGCGTACCAGGGCTGCGGGGGCAACGAAAACAACTTCCTCTCTTACGACGAGTGCACTGTTCGCTGCAATGTCATCCCAACCGGTACTGCCCCCCATTGAAAGTTCAACCGAAATGAATATGCTTTGTCCCGTTCTTTACCTACGCAAAAGAGCAAGACCTATAGGTATTACATCTTTTTGGTTGTTGACTTTCATGTGGAATACGGCTCCGTTGCTTTGTATCGATGTTGTCGTCAGTCGGTTCTTCAACAGCTTGCGGCGCCGATCATCATTAGTTGTTGTAATTTCAGTTTCAAGCTAAAGTCAATATTATCATAAGGATTATTTTAAAACGTCTTACGTATTGAATTTACGCCTGTGATCATGCTTAGAATGCAGCAAACACGCCTGGGCTCCTAACATTTTGTGATGAACCATTTTTAAAACAAGCCAAGTGTGGTGCTAACCGAACTAGATAGACTCGAAACTATAATAATAAAAGATGTAACGAACAAATATAGGTAGATAATTTACAATATCAGAGCAAGTTAAAGCACACGCTACGCTTTCTGCAATGCAAGTTTTTGTTATTCCAGCAGCACTGCACACACTGCTTTGCACAGCACTACGCACATTAGTACAGCTAGTAACTGCTTACTCTGTATTGCATACTAATTGCATATAATCGCAACTAAATTCTTCAGACCATCGCGCATCTTTAACTTTGTATGTCTGTCCACCCTCAACATATATGTTTTATAACGTCTTCGTTCCTACATACACTATTTCTCTATTATTCATCTGAGATGATTAGTCCATAAGCTAAGGAAATTACTGGCACATGAGATTTTATCTACATCTCCGCAGCCCGCGAGTGATATCTCTGATATTGCAATCGTCCATTGTCTACGGTAACCGGTTGTAGGTATGGTAACCGCCTATTGGTTCTGGTGCTGATTTGCTATTCAAATGTTATAAAACAAAAGATGAGCACTTATTTACAACACTGCTACCCCACAGGCGACCTCTGCTCCACATACAGCGAAGAGTGCGAAGCGTTAGAGTCCACGTGCGAGACCGGCATCAGGGTCACGGTGGCCTCTGAGGGGTGCCAGCGCTGCTCGTGCGAGGAGCCCCCGAACTGCGACCGACAGCGGCAAGAATGCGACGCGATTAGCTGCTCTTATGGAGTCAAACGGATACCAGGAGAAGACGGCTGCGAAAGGTAAAAGGGGTTTCAAGCACTGATGTCAAAAAATATATATTTAGGCGATATTTAAACCCGCCTGACCCTGGAGAGACCCATTCGAAATAACCCTTAGACATAAGTCGGGCTCGAGCAGGCGAGGCATGACTCAGTGGCTCAATTGGTAAAAGTACCTGTATATAAATCGAAAGTTGCGTCGAAGAAAATTTGGGATGACTTTATTATTTAATTAATCTGGGTGGTTAACAACCTCCTAAAATCTCATAACATTTTAAATAATATGGTGAAAAAGTTTAGCTTATACAAGAACATACAGACAGTTTTAGCGTCACGAACTTTTAAATAATCTATTTGTTTTGATTAACTTCTAATACAGTTGCAAATGTCTCGAAGACCCATGCTCCCGAGCCAACTGCTCGGCGGGTGAGAGGTGCGAGGTGTCCGCATTCAGAGACACAGCAACGCAGACCGTGCAGTACTCCGCACACTGCGCACTAGGTCAGTACAGTTCAAACCATGTTATGTCATTACTCATCATCATCATCATCGGACGTCCGTTGCTGGACTGCCCTAAAGAGTAGTAGAGTTCTCTGTGATAGAGCTCGTCCGGGGAAGGACTACCACCATACCTATTACTGCCGCCAAGCAGTAATGCTCGCATTGCTGTGTTCCGGTGTGAAAGGTATGGTTTCCGGTGAAATTACTGGCACATGAGGCTTTCGATCTTAGCCTCAAGGTGGCAACCCGCGAGTGATACCTCTGGTATTGCAAGCGTCCATAGGCTGTGGTAACCGCTTACCATCTTGTGGGCCGTACGCTTGGTTGCCACTTCAGTTGTATAAAAAAAAAAAAAACATCATTCTTTACACTACTGTGTGATCCACACTCTGAAAAATTCGCCGATACGTTTACCTGTACGTCTGTCAAATGATTTTTTCATGACTCGATCTCTTGGAACTGAGTAAAACGTCAAAGGAATCGGGCTCCTGGTCATGGCAATTGGTTTCAGACAACGAGGTCCTGCCAGAGTGCGATCAGTACGAGGCTCAGTGCGCTGCGCTGGTGTGCCGGTACGGCGTGCAGCGCACTGCGGCGGGAGGTGGCTGCGTGCGCTGCGCATGCGTGCCGGAGGAGGTGGACTGCACGCCGCTGCAGGAGGAGTGCGCCGCCCTCATCTGCGCGTACGGCGTGACGCGCCACCGCGGAGACGATGGCTGTGAAAGGTAACCTACCATCACTAGCGACCGTGAAGCGCTCGTGGCGTAGCTGGCTAAGTTGTTCATAACAGATCAACGAAGTTAAGCACTGTTCCGCGTAGTCATCATTTGGATGGGTGACCGCCAGTGGCAATTTCAACTGAGCGCTCCCGTGCTTCGGAGGGCACGTTAAGCAGTCGGTCCCGGCTTTTTCAAAGTGTTAGGCCATGACAGCGGCCTTCGGGCGGCCTATAAAACTTTGCCACTGACTCATACGAGCTTACTTACTAGCGACCAGCCCTTACTTTGCGTGGATGCTTAAGGACACAGTTCTTTAAACCAACCCGGCACTCGACCCGGACCGCCTCGCCTATTCTTTATAAGGACTTGTGTATATATGCGCTCACTACATCAACTCCGTAGCGTCACCGGATCGCCTCCATCGTAAGCCGTGGGCGGGGCGAGAGAACCGCGCGCGGCCCACAAGTGATTCATGCGAGGACCATGCATGCCAATCACTGTCAAATCAATAAACTTGAAACTTGAAACTGACAGACTATTTGGGAGTTCGTAGACCACGCGGTGTCCACTCGTTGTCACGCGACGTTTACTAGTAACAACGCGGCCTCCACCAGTGGATCACTTGTCGACCACCTGTCGATAACGAGTGGACGCCGAGCTATGAAGCGGTGCTGGTCGAGTGCTGGGTGACTCTAATGACCTGCAACCGACAAAAAATAATTTTCAATCGAAATTCACAAACCGAATTGCACACCTTCCTTAAGGCCCATTTAGACCATACAATAATTGTATGCAAGAATTGCCTTGTCAAATTGATTTTGGAACAAAAATGTTCGAAAATGGATTTGATAAGGCTATTCCTTGCATGCAATTATTGTATGTTGTAAATAGGCCATTACCCTCATATCAAAGCTATTTTTATTCGGACCAAAATAAGACCCCACTATTCAACTGAGTTATATCTCTCGCAGATGCAAATGCCTACAGCATCCGTGCACAGACAAGCAGTGCCCAGAGGGTGAACGCTGCGTGCTCACGCCCTACCGCGACTCTATAGCCAACGAGAACCGCTACCTTACTGAATGCCGAGCTGGTATGTACTGAAAAAATACTGGTTATAGACTGAGTGAATGAATTAACACATTATTGTACACAAACCTTATTAACAAAGTAGAAAGGGCAGCCTTAGGAGCGATTATATTATATTGAGCATATTGAAAAGGGTAAACTGTTGGACTATTTTTTTGTATTTTTAATTTTACCATCTTACATTTATAACAGTTTTACAATAAAAATATTCTTATTCTTATTTTTATTCTTATTAATTTCTTCGAGGCAGCCTTCCAAATCGTCATAAACATCATTACAGCCATCTACTACTGAAAATAGGCGTCCCAAATCGCGCGCCTTCACCATCCATCAACTTTCGGCGACCGCTTTTTATTTAAGAGCCCTATCCTTGACAATCCTTGAATTTTCTTGTAGCCCGTGAAGTTTCGAACACTATTGTGGCTCGTGTGTTGAAGATATTTTAACGAAAATAAAAACAAGTAAAAGCTTTATCCCTTAAAATTTAAGCCAACAGAGCAAATATTAATTAACTCAATACATAACTGATTAAAAAAATAATTAGTAACGCACGTTTCGTAAAATGAGCAATTCCAGTCAACTTTCGATCATTTTTTCTATGAAATAACAAAGTCTAACATATTTTCAAAAATGCAATTATAATAATCACAGTTTTAAAATTTAAGTGAATAGAGAAAAATACAACATGTTAGTTCAATATTTTAGAAAAAAGACGGTCTAAAAAACGCGTACTTTTCCCAATTTTACGCTTGTTATTTCTGCTAAAGTAAGGAGTTTACAATAAAAATACACCTACTTAATTAAAGTTTAAGTTTTTATTAAATAAATACAACGAAGAAAATAGTCTAAATAGCATTGACTTTTTTTAATACGAATTTTTTTAAATCACACCTTAGCGCACTTATAATCATATCGATCGAAGCAGCGACTCTCAAACCGCGCTGAGCGCTTATGGAGGGAGGACGTATCGCTCCTCGTCGCGCGCGCTATTACTTCTAGTATATAAAGATACATTAACGCGAACTTCATGAATTATATCGCTAAATCTTGGAAAGGCCTCTTAATAATAATTCCATTATCTATCTATATGTTTTAAATTTCAGCCAAATCGGTTCAGTGGTTGTCGAGTTATAGAGGAACAAACGCGATATATAAATGCGAAAGTTTGGATACTTTCGCATTTATAATATTAATAGTGTGATAGTGTGACTAGTGTGATTATTATAAATTACCTAAGTCCACCGAGTGGGAGCCATTAAAGGAATATTCCCCAGCGGTTATCGGTTCTGCGACCATTATGGCCTGCCCTCTACTGTCACTGCAATTTAGGTACCTAAGAGCTGCGTCGGTGATCTTGGTTCTTCTACGATTTCTTCGTTACGGTTTCGACCGCGTAGTGAAACTCTTAGCACCTTCTTTCCTATTTTTTTATCATTACCTGCTATTTTTCTTTTCAACCTCAGTAGAAAATAAACGTGCTTATCATTATTATAGTTAGCAAGGGTGGTTACTGCCCCGTGGACACGGCGCGCAGCACGGAGAGGGCGGCGCGCCCGGACGAGTGCCGAGACGACGCGGACTGCCGCGGCGCCGGCAAGTGTTGTGTTCGGGGACCCTCGCGCGTCTGCCTGCTGCCCACAGAGCCCACCACGTCCCAACCCCTCACCACCACTTACAGACCAGGTACCTAGCACTACCACTTATAGACCAGGTAGGTTAGACCAGCGGGTTGATCTCATAACTCTGTTAGCGAATAATCTCAATCGATCGCCATCTCAAACTGTCTAATAAGACAGCTTGACCATAGCTCTTCTGTAATAATAGACAGTTTGAGATGGAGATCAATTGAGATTGGTCGCTTACAGAGTTATGTGATCATGGGGCTGGGACCTTACTCTTGAAAAGATCGGTATTGGACATTAGTATTGGAATATGACATTTCATGACAACCTAGCGCCAAATTCAACCTTGTTTCCAAGATTTAAAAAAAATTACAGCAGTAGGTAAATTAGAATTGGATTGAAAATAGGATTTAAATTGTGTTGAAGAGTAACGCCCCAGGTACATTGTACCAAGATAGCCATTTCAATGCGCATCACATAAGGATAACTTCGGGACATCTGAGATCCGCTGGCAGTAGGTGGCTTTGAGGCCTTCAGGCTGGCAACGTACTATACGTTGCAGTGGCCAGAACTGGTACGTTGCGCTTGCGATAGCATTGCCATTTACAGGTCAGGTACATGTGGTAGCCAGGAAACACTAACACGTACTTATTTGGTTGCAGAAGGCCCTCAAGCGCCGCAAGTGAGCACCGAGACGGAGCCCGAGGTGACGGCGGCGGAGGGCGGCAAGGCCACGCTGCGCTGTCTCTTCCACGGCAACCCCCCGCCCAAGATCACGTGGCACTTCGGAGAGATCACGGTACCGAGACTACCTGTTACCCACTTTTTCTTCTTCGTCTTAGGGATCTTTATGGTTGTTGCGCGTTCCCTTGGACTCGTTGCAGATTTCATCATGCCTTTACCATCTTGATGAGATGGGAAAGGTGGGTTTATACATAGGTACTTTAGAAGCGGCTGATGCTGGTTGAAGCGGGCAAGCATGACCGTGCAAATATTGATTTGAATATCTACTAATACAATCTCCCCCGTATACGATCACGAGTTCCATTCGCAGATCGATGGAGACTTGAACCGGTACCGGCTGCTCTCTGACGGCGCGCTGGAGATAGTCTCGCTCGTGCACAAAGACTCGGGCGTGTACATCTGCGTCGCGGACAACGAGCACGGCTCCGCGCGTCAGGAGATACGACTCGTCGTCAGCGGTGAGTACGCACGCGAAGCGCATGCTGCGCGCTAACGAGACGCTTGCACATGCACAACCAATTTAATTCTGGGTCGGTCAACTTTATGCCTGTAATATCATTCCCAGTTTAAAACAACTCACCTCACACGAAACTGGACTCCGGATGTGCTCCGGACCCGGGCCTATTTTTTATTATTAATCAAGGTACACCGGTCATTCAAATTGACAGACTGTTCAGTTCAATTCGTTATGATTAATAAAATTGTGATAATAACTTTTTATTTCTATAATTTATTAAACATTGATCAATTGCTATAATTTCTAACTGACTAGCCTTGATTTACCATTAATACATTTTGGTTACATTAAAACCGGCATTAAATTTGTTGTGCAAGTTGCTCTACCCACTTGTGGATGGTTTTTGGTAGCTTTGAAGCTAGAGAGTACACATAGAAATACCTAACAACATGATTTGTTTGAGATTGATGACTGTTTGAGAATGCCCCATAACATTTTGGATTAAGTAGGTTGTTGGTAGTTCAGTGTTTGAAATAGAAAATTACTAAATTTAGCTTTAATCACTTTATGATTGAATATTTCTCTCTTTTTCTGTCTTAACTTAATATTTCTCTATAAAACAAGCAAAAGTTTTTCATTGTTCACAAAGTTCAACTCTACAACAACTTTGTTACTAGAAAAATATAAATTCTATTAGTGTAATTAACTAAAATGTTAAACTTTTGTTTCAAACTTTCTTATTTAATAACCATGGAAGGATAAAACATGACAAAACTATAATATCTCTTCATTATAAAAAAACCAAAGTTTTTAATAAGATACCTAGTGTACCTACCTACTGTTGTCAGAGTTTCGGCTCAATTCCTATACTGCGTATGCATGTACCAAAGCAAAGCATTATCATTGGTTCTGTCCTTCCATCGATTAAAATGACGCAATTAACAATGGGTTTGTGAATGTACTAACGAATAACAACATCGGCGACGGGACATTCACAAGCTCTAGTAGAGTAGTGACTAACAAGCGGGGGTGGTTAGATCCAGTGAATGGTCCGGCGTACATCGCGGGCGACGCGGACGCTGTTGCTGTCGGCGAGATCGGCCAGCCAATAGAAGTTCTCTGCCGCGCTTACGGCTACCCGCGACCGGACATTTACTGGTTCCGCGGCGGCCTAGATGGAACCATGGTTCCTTTCTCCAACACACTGTTCGAAGCGAGAGATCATCTTAAGATAAGAAGGCTCTCTTCTGAGACGCTCGGTCTATACACCTGCTACGCGTCCAACGGACAAGGAGAGCCAGTGACGTGGTCGGTGACTATAAAGGGTTACCAGCAAAGCAATTCACCGCCCGGCCAGTACCTCGTGCCGCGCGATCGCGTTGTAGTCGTCACGCCACGAGAACTTACGGAGACTACTACCACCACGACGATAATGCCTGAGATCCGGACCCCGCTGTATACTGGTAAGATGGAATCTACGTGTTGTGCGAACACAAGGTATCATATAATACGAATATCATTCTAAATGTTTGCACTCCATAAAATGGGATTATCATAGATTGATGTCACAAGAGACACATAAATGCCCCAGTGTGGCTCCAAGAAAGTGCACAAAACGCATAGTGTCTAGCATGGTTTTTTTGTGCATGTTGCATTAGTAGGTATGATTTGTGTTTATTGCTTACATGTCCTCTTGGATCACGCTATATATATGATTTATCATTTTAGGAATTGAGACAATTGTGTAATAGTATGTCTTTAATAAGTTAGGACAACCAATATGTATGTCAGTTTAAGAATATGGGAATTTAACATTATGGCTACAGTATTTTAGGACCAGCATATTATGTCTTGTGATATTAGAACCAAATCCGTTAATCAAACCCCCATTATAAACATTGAGAATTGTGTTATGATTGATAAATGATCGCAAAATAAACCCAGAGGTAAGACGTGATATTTTGGTTGCAGAAGGCCCTCAAGCGCCGCAAGTGAGCACCGAGACGGAGCCCGAGGTGACGGCGGCGGAGGGCGGCAAGGCCACGCTGCGCTGTCTCTTCCACGGCAACCCCCCGCCCAAGATCACGTGGCACTTCGGAGAGATCACGGTACCGAGACTACCTGTTACCCACTTTTTTTTTCGTCTTAGGGATCTTTATGGTTATTGCGCGTTCCCTTGGACTCGTTGCAGATTTCATCATGCCTTTACCATCTTGATGAGATGGGAAAGGTGGGTTTATACATAGGTACTTTAGAAGCGGCTGATGCTGGTTGAAGCGGGCAAGCATGACCGTGCAAATATTGAATTGAATACTAATACAATCTCCCCCGAATACGATCACGAGTTCCATTCGCAGATCGATGGAGACTTGAACCGGTACCGGCTGCTCTCTGACGGCGCGCTGGAGATAGTCTCGCTCGTGCACAAAGACTCGGGCGTGTACATCTGCGTCGCGGACAACGAGCACGGCTCCGCGCGTCAGGAGATACGACTCGTCGTCAGCGGTGAGTACGCACGCGACGCGCATGCTGCGCGCTAACGAGACACTTGCATAACCAATTCAATCCTCAAATCCTGTGTTATCGCGCTGTTCCAAGCAAAATAACTCTCATTCACGCAAACTTTGGTTGACTGATTTATTTACTGGTACTTACCTTTTGATTTTGTTTTGCAAGTTGCTCTACTTGAGAATGTAGGTAGTTTGGAGTTTAAGTAGAGTTTTTTTAGCACTGCTTTGAGAATGACCCTTAACAATTTAGATTGAGTAGTTGGTAATTCAGTGATTGATATAGAAATTATACTTGCATTTTAGATATACATCTTGCTTGATTGATAGAATATTTATTTCTTATTATGATAGAATATTTCTTTCTTTTACTATCTTAACTTCTTATTTCTTTTCTAGCAAGCAAAAGCGTTTTATTATTTACGAAATCCAACAGCAGCCTTGTTACAAAAAATATATTTAAATACCCACTTAGTTAGTGCAAAATATTCAAGGAATAGGTTTGTTTGTGTGTAGAACATAAACAAACAAAAACGTACTTCTTTTCATTTTGCGTAAATCTCGAGTAAACTGATGTGATCAATTTATATTATATATAAGTTATTATTATTATAAGTTATCCTTGTTAAAAATCGAATGGGCAACGTGCGGCGCGCGTCAATAAACCGCGTGTCAATAACCCAAACAATATCAATAACAAAAAAATTGTTTTTAACCTATTCCTTGAATATTATGCACTAATAGTGAAAGACCAGGTATATTTGTGAATGACATTATCTTACATTATTGAATAAAAAACTTTTGTTTCTATTTTTATTATTAACATGGAAGAACAGAACCATGTAGGTATCATGTCTTAAGTAGGTACACTAGGTAGGTACCTACTAAGGTACTTCCTCCTATGGTAGGTTTAGATAATGGTTCGTAACACTAAACTTAATAGTGCACCTTTATTTGACTTGCCTTATATAAAGACTTAATTAGATACTTAATACAAAAAATTTACCGCCCCGTTCGATATTTAGAGGGAAAATTATGAAATAATCAGTAAAGAATACCAGAAAAAGTACCTAACGACTTTTTATGCTACTTTTCTTTTCTTGCACGTGAAGTACCTACCCACCTTATTTATTATTCTTCTTTTCTTATTTTCAGTGCGTTAGTTAAAGTACCTATTCTTAACTCTTTCGTTGGGAAAAACAACGTAGCCTTATCAAACCTACTTGACCCAAGCTAGCGTATAATCTTTTGCAACGGGGTCAGTAGGAGATAGGTACCTACCAACTCAATATGTTTGTTAATCTAAAATGGTAAATAAGTTATTTAATACGATGACCATTTAACATCACAAACCTCTCTATTTGTTCTATATTTTCTGAATTAGGTACCTATTTGTTTATAGTTTGTCCGATAAGCTACCTAGGTACTTTATTAAAAATAAGGAAAATAAGGAAGTAAATTTACAGATCATAGATTTGCTAAAACAATACGTCTATTATAGCGATAGTTCAAAACTACATACTTACTTTAATGAGTGAACGTCGGTTATCGCAGTTTTATGCGATACAGATAATGAGACATTTCTGGGTTCTTCCCGATATTGTTAGAATGAAATGAGCCGACCAGCCAGACGTTATCCAGCAGTCATGAAGTGCGGTCGTGTGTTAGTGATTACCGCGGCGCTGCTCTGCGCGGCTACTGCGCAAGAATATGAAGGTTACCGATTCTCTTATCATTTCTGGCTTTCCTGGAAACTCGCGAACGTTGATTCCATTATTAATATATTTCAGAAGCAACAAGTTATGACAAAAATATATTCCCATTGATTGTACTTACCACAACTCATTATTCAGAGTCATTATCTAGAGTTCCGTTATGTGACAGTTAGACAAGCGTTTCGCTATCACGTATGTTCCAGGAACGCCCATCCATTATCATTTGGTTCTGTCCTTCCATTAATTAAAACTTTGCATAATTTTATCCAATTAACAACGGGTTTGTGAATGTACTAACGAATAATAACATCGGCGAAGGGACATTCACAAGCTCTAGTAGAGTAGTGACTAACAAGCGGGGGTGGTTAGATCCGGTGAATGGTCCGGCGTACATCGCGGGCGACGCGGACGCTGTTGCTGTCGGCGAGCTCGGCCAGCCGTTGAACGTGCCCTGCCGGGCTTACGGCTTTCCGCGACCTGACATCTACTGGTACCGCGGCGGCCTAGATGGAACCTTGGTTCCCTTTTCCAACATACTCTACGAAGCGAGAGACCACATTCTAAAGATTAGAAAACTCTCATCTGAAACGCTCGGTCTGTACGCCTGCTACGCATACAACGGGCAAGGAAAGCCTGCGACGTGGTTGGTGACGGTAAAAGGTTACCAGCCGGACGATTCACCGCCCGGCCAGTATCTCGTGCCGCGGGATCGCTACATAGTCGTCACGCCTCGAGAGTTCACGGATACTACTGCCACCACGACGAGAAAGCCTGAGATCCAAACCCCGCTGTACACTGGTAAGATGGACTCTGCGCGTTGTAAAATCAACCACAAGGTTTCCCATAATATGAGTATCGCTCTAGAAGGTTGCACAGGGTTTCAAGTGGTTCTGTCATCATCGAAATTTATACTCTTTTTAAAAAACAAATCTTGAACAGATTATCTTTGTGATAGCGATACTACATGTTATGTGAAAATCTTGGAAATACCGGAGTTACATGGGGCACATTAGTGCCCCAGAGAAGTGCGCAAAATGCTTATCGTCTGCCTCGTTTTAGTGCATGTAGCATGACCTGTGTTTAGTGCTTGGCATGACCTCTTAGATAACGCTGGAATAATAAACATTGGGTTTCGATTCATTGACTAGATAATGAACTTGTATAATATATTCTTAATTTGTTTTCCTAAAGAACTGGATCACCCAATTGCACCCCCGTATGGGTTACATTTTGGGAATTCCATAGCGCAGCTCTTGTCTTCGAATAAAAGGAAATTTAGTTTCTAGCAAGAATTTACTGACAGTTTATACAAGATAAATGATTGTTATTCAGACATTGAAGATTTTATACTTATATCTATATTGATGCTTATGAAGGCCGACAGTTTATAAAAAAAAGTAGGTAGGTACCTACTAATAATTATTTACTATCATACAGTTAAGTAAGCCAATTACTGGTTTCCACTAGTGTGTAAAATTTAGATATTTGTATGTTTTTGGGAGTAGATATCACAACTGAAAGGATCTGAGGTATGTAATTTGGCACAGACATAGAATTTTATTTTATTCTGGAATAGCCTTTAAGCTATCCCGGTAAAAATAGGTTCCCGTGGGATGTAACTGATTAAGCGCGGGTTATTTATTACGCGTAAGCAAACATGAGAAATCATAATAATAGGTATCTAGTAGGTACTAACATAATCTAGGTTTCGAACAAACTGACAATGTTCTAAATAATCGGTGTGAAACAGTGGAAGTGCAAACACAACTGCTGCCGGCTAGCACGACGATATCGGCCGGCACGGAGCTTAGCCTGCCGTGCAACGTGGACGGCTACCCCGAGCCGAGGGTCACGTGGACCAAAGACGGAGTCCAGCTGGCGCCCACTGAGACCATGTGGATTACAGGTACCTACGAATTTCGTTCGGTTCTATAAAGGTTCCACACAGAAAAGACGTACAAGGACGCGTCGAGACAGGGCGTGGACGGGTGCGAACGTGACTTTTTAAAACATAGGACAATAGATACGATGGCTGCGGGGCGTAGCAAGAGCTGGTGGCATTGTAGATATTGGCATTCCGGATACCTGGTTTTCAGCGCCCCGTCTGCTTCCCCAGTCGCGCCCGTGTTTATATGTTTTGAATGGTTTTGAAGGTGTTGTCCGCGCCACGTCTTTTTGCATCGCGACACTTTTTGTAAAGTCATCTAAATGTATTTTCTGTGTGTCAAGCTCCATAGGTAGGTAGGTACTTAACTTTCATAGATTCACTATCAACCAAAGACATTGAGCATTGTACCACCACAAAATTGTTTGTAACGACAATCTCTTGGTTATGTAGTTACCAACTTTTTGGACAAACTCGTGATATCTTTGGCATGAGTACTAAGTGTAAGTTCATTTCCTGCTTGCAAATTAATATTTGTATGATCTGCAAATTACTGAGTTCTGTCGTTATGTCGTTATCGTAGTTCTGTACACGCAAATACCTACTACGTAGTTATAACTTACTTAAATATTTGTTGGTCACTGAACTGGATGTTTGTAGGTTGGTTGTATTATTTTTTATTGTTTTTCCCCAGGCACTCGTCTGACGATACCGCGGGCGACGATAAGCGATAGTGGTGTGTACGGCTGTCACGCGTCCAACCGATACAGCACACATTCATCGGCAGTGCAAATCACCGTGCAAGGTAAAAAATATTCATTATAAACTAGTGCGATCGTATGAAGATGAGTTTTGCCTCTACCGTAACGTAACGAATCCCCGGTTTTGTATATTATCTCAGATAGGTAGGTAGGTTGTTTTGATGAATATGATGATGATGACAAATGGTTTTTCCAGAAATGGTGATCCCGGCTAAATGTACGGACAGCACATACTTCGCGAACTGCGCACTCATAGTACAGGGCAAATTCTGCCGACACAAATACTACTCCAGGTAAGGTTATCTTTTTCATTTATATAAAATAATGTGTTCCTATAATTAAGGGTCCTGTTTTATCCCTTCGAGGTAGATGCGAAACCCTAAAAATTTATTGCTGTTCGTTAGTCTTGCTAAAACTCGACAACGGCTGGACCTGTTTGGCTAATTTTGCTCTTCAAATATTCGTGCGAGTCCAGGGATGGTTGAGGGATGAACGGTGAGAAAATATGGAAATATGGAGTGAAAACGCGGAGGTCTGTTGTTTATGATTTGAAGAAAGGAAGTGCCCACTTCAAAAGTCCAATACTTATTATTAGCGGGAGACGTACCTACAAACGTACTTTACCAATACACCTTTTGTTACAGGTTCTGCTGTAAGTCTTGCGTGGAAGCCGGCCAGCTGAACCCAAACGATATGCAGTCAGACGAGCCGTACAGAAGGAAGTAAACTCAGAGCAGGATGCCTTGTGACCGACTTATTCTCATCTTCTTATCTTGTATCCTGTTTGTGAAACATGTTTCCGCTAAGGGCTGGCCACACAGAAAAGACGAACAAAGACGCAAAACAAAGACGCGTAGACAGGCAGGGCGTAGACGGGACGCGGACGTAACTTCTGAAAACATAGTAAAGATGTATAGATACGGTGCGACGCTTCTATACATTTTGTATGAATGGAGCGCCGCGTCCTGTTTACGTATTTTATGTGGCCAGCCTCCTAAGGGAATATCCGGCAGGTAGTCCAATAAACAATAAGGGCCTTATTCGTAAACGTACTAAGTACCTACCTACCTTAGGTCTTTCAAATCTATTATAGTCCATAAGGCAAGGAAATACCGGAAATACAATGATTAGCAAGCCGCTAAAGTTAGATAGCATTTATCAGTTTGTTCTATAAGACAGAAAACGGGTACTTAGTTAACATTTTCAAAGAAATATTAACCAACAGATGAGAACAGACGCTGGTACCTAATAGAAACGAAAAATTAATTGGACTTTAATAGAGACAACAAAAATGTGGTTAACCTATCTTGGTATGTGATTCTCACCAGCTTTCTATCTAATTTACATCTTTAGACATGTAAATCTTTGCAGTACTATGCAAGTTTGTTGCAAATACCACAATCAAAAACCTGTCAATATGCCGTTGTATTCAAAGAAATTAAGTACATTTTTGATTGAAACAGACTGAAGTTGGATTGCTTTAAAGTTACCGGTACTGAATGTTAATTCAGCTACAGTAGGCAAGTAGCGATAGTTTAAAAAGGTGGTATATCGCCTAGAGCGGTCTCCTCCAGGCAACTGCGTAGATGCTGGTGAGTAAACACTAGATTTGCTGTTGTGCAATAATTCTCGATTATTTTGAGTGAAAAACGTTTACAGTGAGGTAGGTAGTTAATGTTTTAAATGTGCCATAGAGGGAGTAATAAAGGTTTAAGCTTCTCATCTCGAAACTAAAATAAATCACAATGCACATTTGAGCGGTCATACCAATAGATAATAGTGTAGATAGATAATTATACTATGTAAATAAAATATAGGTTACATAAAATCACAACTCCATCTGTGATGGATAAACATTCAAAGATTCGTTTACATACTTTTTTCCGTGCTTTGAAGGGCACGTTGAATCGTTGGCGCCCCGGTTATAACAGTAGTTAGTCTGAGTTTACCACTTCTACAAACTTTTTTTTTATTACTGCATTATTTGTAATGTGTAAACGAATTTTTGTCTCTTAAAAAATAAGCAATAAATTATTTTTATTATAAGTTAAGTTGTCTAGATGCAAGTTTAGGTGTTGATGTAGAATAGATAGAATGCTAGAAGTGAACTCATAATAATTCGTCTAAGTTAGCTTTTTATGTTGTGAAGATGTAAATAGACGGATAATAAAAAGTTTTATGAATATTATTTTTTTATTAGCTTATTTCTTTCCAATACGACTAACACCCTGTCTACCTAATGCAATCTGGTACATATAGGTATCTGTATCTGAATAGTGTATCTGGTATAGTTCGCACAGCGGATCTAGGCTTCCGTGAAGTTAGCCGTTTGTGATGCGCAAAGACAATTTAGTTTGAAAAAGCTCCATTGCGCATCGAAACGGCTAATTTCACTACGGCCGAGATCCGTTGTGAGACCTATACACTTAGTCAACCTTAATCCGCCCCATGCCGGAGGGCACGCATATTTGCGTTATTTCATCGACACACACTAAATTTATTTTATATATTGACGAAATAATGACATTAACATTGAACATTTGCGAAAATAAGCTCTATGAGGCTCCAGCATAAGGTTAGTGGTTGAATATTTTATAGAAAAAATACTAGTAACGCAGAATTTGTCAGGTTTTCAAACTTACATTGTCATTGCAGATAAAACGGTTGCAATCAATTTCACTTGGTTTCAATCAAAAAGTGACGTATTTTGTATGAATCTGACAGCTAATTGACAGTTCACTGATTGAAATCGGATTGAAACCGAGTTACGCAATCGGGGGGCAGATGAAGGAATAACGGGGTCTTCTACGGTCTGATGCTAATAATGCTATATATCTAGAGGCCGCCTTGTGTCTATAGTACCATTAATTTGTACCATCAATGGTACAAGTGATACTACTATGTGTCCTTAGTACCGTTGAAAAAGATACTAGTTTATACAGTGTATTTACTCGTGAAAAAAAACAAATCAAAAATAATAAACCGTGCCGTTTGCAGGTCTAAGGGGTTTTAAGTTAGATTCAGATTTATAGTGTAATTTAAATTGTGTATTTACTTGTGAAAATAAAAATCAGATTTTTTTTATTTTCTAACGACGCAATTTTCTCGTGGTCCAAGGATTTTGTCCCATTAATGGGACCACAAGGGAGAACTGTTTCTCGTAGTCCCATTCCTATGCTCAGTAACGTATTTATCCTCCTGTATATAGGTATTCTTCTTGCTAACATAACGTAACCTACTCATTTCGATCTAAGCGGATGTCACTTATTCATTAGATCGAAAAACAAATACTAAATTTCTGGCGCTTCGGCGGCCGCTGCCGCGGCACGCTCGCTACGCTCGCTCGCCTCGCGCGTAGTTTTTCACTAACCTAACATAACCTAACCTACTCATTTCGATCTAAGCGGATGTCACTTATTCATTAGATTGAAATCAGTAGTTTAGGTTATGTTAGGTTAGTGAAAAACTACGCGCGAGGCGAGCGAGCGTAGCGAGCGTCTTGTATGTTTTCGATGCAATGGTACTAGCGACACGTGCTAGTATCGGTAGTACCATTGATGGTACTAAGGACACATTGTAGTATCACTTGTACCATTGATGGTACAAATTAATGGTACTATAGACACAAGGCTCTAGAGGCGACTAGGTGCTAGTTCCTAAAGCTCATATGAACTAAATTCCCGGCAGTTCTACATAGTGGTAAACTTGGGAAGATTGTTCTCACAGCGGATCTCGGCCGTCGTGAAATTAGCCGTTTCGATGCGCAATGGGGCTTTTTCAAACTAAATTGTCTTTGCGCATCACAAACGGCTAACTTCACGGAAGCCTAGATCCGCTGTGCGAACTATACTTAATAATGCAATCAAACAACAGAAGTATGCGATAACATATTTTTTTTATTTACAATCCGAAACTCACAGTCAATATTATAACAATAAACATGAAACTCGCCACGCAATGAAAGTACGCGCGGAGCCGCACCGTCCTATCTAGACCTATTGAGCCCGACGCTACTGATACAATGACATCACTGCAATACATAATGTAATACACAATACATAATGAAAGAAATAGTTTCCATTTAAAAATATCTAGGAGTCTTCGATTAAATTACAAACCAACATTAACCTTCCATTTCAATTGCCTAAATTTGTGCTAAAAATTGGATAAACTGCTAGTAAATTTATAAAAACTTTAAATACCACGATAAATACAATTAAAATAAGAGGCCATTGTTGCATTAGTAAGGTAGCCGAAGAAACTCCTCAATACAATGACTTCAAAATTAGTTGAACTTACTTTTGCTATACTGAAAGTATCGAATCAACAATGCTATTGTAGTATCGATGTGATTTTATTAGTAGCATTAGGGCTTTTACTGTAATATATTTACATACAACTCACATTCATTTAAAATTTCGCCTTCGCACTGATCCCAGACTCGATGGTGTGCGCAGAGCACCGAAAACTAAACTTTATTGTCATCAAAATAAAAATTACAACTGAAAACGGCTAGGCCTGTACATAATTTACTAGGTGCGTATTCATTATTTATAATTTTATAATCGGCCTAAATAAGCCACGGCCTACTCTTTAAGAGCAATATGTATCGCTTTAAATATACTTAAATACAAAAGGTTAACGTTATTATATACAAATAATAATTTAAAAGGTTCTAAAACGCTGCTTAGAGGAACACTAAGCTATTGCAAAATAATATAGACTTCTGAAGACCGCTGGTGATGTGGTTTTAACGGGATGAGGTATGCGGGTCACGTTATTATGAAGCGTAATGCTCTAGCGGTAAAGTTCAAAATGGGTTAGTAATATTGAGCGTTCGCTGCTCCGTTTGCCCGTGCCTTCGGTTCGCGACACACAAGTAACCGGCTCGTACCCTACCTTCTTAAATAGCTTACCGGGCGCGCGGGCCCATTTTAGTATCACAATACTTGTTAAACTAAAAGCTCCCACTAAATACTAAATGCCTAGTAAACAAAAAAAATAGACTATAAAAACACAATTTCTAAAATAAAATACATTTACGAAGAGTCCGCGGTTAGAGCGGTGCTTTTAGTGCAAATTACAGTACATTAGCGCCACCATACGGTAACAGTTTTACGAATGTCAGTTCCAGAATAACCTCCTTATTCATAATCATTTTATAAACTAGCTAAAACTTTGAAATCTGTAGCCTTATTGGAATAATAAAGTTTTTATACCACCGGTTTTAGAATTCACAAAACCTAGAATTGCATCAGAACATCAACACAACGCTTATTATGAATTTTCCGATTTTCAATTATCAAATAATTTATGACAAGAATACGCTACGATCTGAACTTGTAAGAGAGGTATGAGGAAAGTATTCGTTATATGATTTTTTTACTTTGACCTTCCAGATGTCTGAGTCCGCTTAAAATTGATTATGAATAAGAGGGTAACATAACAAAGCATCAAATCGCGTCCCTAGTGACATTCAACAAGAGATCTCACGGCCCTAACGCCAGGTACAGTCACACATAACAATATGTAATATCGTCGAAACGTTTACAACACACCAACTTACTCTAGAGGTAATGGAGCGGCATATTACCGCGGTTCGCGTATCAGTCGACACCAAACTAATACGTATAAACATTTATACCACACGGCTTTATACTAATGTTAAATGCTGGCGCGGCATTACCGCTGTACTTCCAGTGTGCGACGTCGGTGCACTTTGTACAAACAATACGGTATCCTATCGTAGAAAAACTAAAAGCGGATACGATTCCACGCGTCCGTAATATAGATGCCGGCACGGATTTAAACGTCTGAACTTTTAATGATGAAGACTGAAGTCGAGTCGAAACAGTGTCGGTAGTCGAGTCGAAACGTAAATAGGTAACGTGAAAACACGCTTTTTTTAAATGAATATATTGACGATAGTTTTATTAATTAAAATAAATTTGAACTTTGAATCACCATCATCTCTGCACTTCCAGGATAACTGGTAGAGAATGCTATTAGCATTAAGTCCTCCTAGAATTAAAATTTATGTGGAAGTTTTAAATAATGCAGAACTCTTTTTTAGTATCATTTTGATGATTAGCGGATATTTCGAGGACTGTACAATTTGAGGTCGCCTTTAGATTCGTGCCGCTATCTATATAAGTGTAACATCATTTAGTTGTGTTGCCACCGTTGGACTACGAACTAGTAAGCTCGCCGTCTCGCTGCGAGTGACGCGTCAAAGTGAACGGAACTTTCGACAATCCCTCGGGAGCTCGCCAGGGGGATGTGCACAGGACAGTCCATCAGTCGAGAACCTGGAATCAACGAAACATTACTTGAGTTCATCATCATGTCAGCCTTCTAATGTCCCCACTGCTGGGACACTGGCCTACTCTCAAGCGAGTGTTCGGGTCCTAATCCACCACGCGAACCCAATGCGGATTGGTGGATGGCACATGTCTTTCGAATTTTTAGTTCTTGGACATGCCGGTTTTCTTACGATGTTTTTCTTCACCGTAATTATTTATTTATTTATTTATGTATGTATGCACTGGCATTGCGCACATAAATTTTTCGTAGCGAAAAATCCATTGGTGCACGACCGGATTCGAACCCACGACCTTAGGATCGGAAGGCGGAGTTGCTACCACAAGACCACCAGTGCTCTTACTTGAGTTCTGTAGGGTTATTTCCGCTCACCCCCCACATTTCACCCCCACTGGGGACCAGCGGTAAGTTTTTTCTATTCGGGGTCAGCGGGAAGTTTTTCAGTAGTTCGTCCCCAAAGGGTAGAGTGGAAAGTTTTGAGTTTAAACACAGAATGTTACCACAACTACTATTTGTGAAAACTTTTAATTGGCCTTCTTGCATTATGTATTTCCCATAATATCTAATTCATAATATTAACTCTGCAAGGTAGCTGTAAGTTTTCCTATGATTACAAAAATAAAATAAAATAAACGTAAGATTGTGTTTTTATTATGACAGCAAATGACTAGACGGTCAAGTCTTGTTAAGCGCCATGCCTGACCATAACAGCGGTAGCTACAGTGCACTTCCAACTAAAACACAGTAATGCTTGCACTAATGCAGCCAATTGCTTCGTTTCGCGTTCGAGTTTCAATGGATGGATAGACATTTTCAAAGTAGGATAGTCAACTGTATAGACCGTCACAGAACACACACACGGAACACCTACATAAGTACCTAGCTATGTTTATTAACCTTTGATTCGTTTTTAAGAATGTTAATTAGTTTTGATAATATTTTTGAATAACACATTTTTTTTTCCAAGTTTACATACTGTATCTTTCTGGAATAAAACAATACAATACTTAAATACAAAAATGTGCCTACAAATACGGTGGTATTGAAGTACCTTGGTCAGTACCTGCGAGACGATTTTCTCCATATCGTGGTCGAGGTCTTCACTGGTGGGCGTGCCCGCAGCAGGCGGCGGGGGCGACGGGGGCGACGGGGGCGCAGGTGCAGGGGCGGGGGCTCCAGGGGCAGAGATGGGCGGGGGCGAGGGGCACGCGGGCAGCGTGAACGGTTCGTCCAGGTCCTCCAGACCGGGCGGACAGGACAGCTTCGCGAGTTCTTCTTGAAGTTTTACGTAGTGCCGCTGTGAAGATAAAAATATAACATTATTCATAAACTTTTGTCAGTTTAGTGTGCTATGCACGGTCTGCCTGAATGGTCAGGAAAGTATCTCAAAAATTCTTAATTCTATAGGTAGAAATATTATAATCATAAAATGGTGTTCTTGAGTAAGCCTCCACTCTCCTACACAACCAATCAGTGAGCACATAGTAGTTTTAATATCTCAAGTAAAATCAAGTAATCTTCAAATAAATTACCTTGAGAGCCAACAGGTTGAGCTGTATGCTGCGCTGCGTCCTCTCATCTCCGCTGTGTCCTTCCAACTCCGAAATCCAGGCGCTCACTGTCTGGATTATCTCGTTACGTTTCAGCCAGAAATGTGTCTGTATCACCTGCAAGAACAATGCGTTCAGTAATGCTATAAAAACATAAGTTTGCTACAACTGATTAGACTACAAAAGTATAATTCTCGATGGATCTCGGCCATCGTGTGGTTAGCCATTTCTATGCGCAATTGAGCTTTTTCGAACTAAATTGTCTTTACGCATCACAAACGGCTAACTTCACGATGGGCGAGATCCGTCGAGAAAACAAATACAAATATTTTATTAACAACAAATACAAATGGTGACACAGTAGTGATTTACTGGTTTCTAAGTTAGTTTTCACTATAATAAAACTATAATAAGGTCTAGCTGGAATTATCTCTTTTGTGCTGTTTTATAGAGATTTTATATATTTTATAATTTTAGGAAATAGCATATTTTGTGTTAAACGTTTTCTTTTTTTATTTTATTTTTTAGGTACCTATGCACTTAGTTAGTTTAGTCATGCAAAACATTTTTAAAAGTATTTCCTATTAGTATTGTTTATTATTTAAGTTGAATTTAATAGTATTTTTTCTAATTTTATTCTTGTGCCGTCATCTCACAAGGTTCTGTCAGAGTACCAGTGCTGCTCCGCTACCTTCTGCGTACGCGGTGCAGCTTTTGCTGAGACAGGACCTTTTGACCCTTAAGCGCGATTTTCATTATAATATATACCTATATGTACTATCTATATCTATCTATATTTTTTATGTATTGGTATGTTTTTTTAAGTATGATCTTGGGGGTCAATAAAAATGTTTTCTTTCTTTCTTTCTTTAGATCTGAGCTAGTATCCGGGGGGTGGGGTGTGGGGGGTGGGTCGGTCGAGAGTATGCCAGTAGGAAGCAGTAGGAACATTAGAAGGGTGTCATGAGGTACCTCCTTGAAGCAGGGGGGAGGGTTGCGCAGATGGTCCAGCATGGCCCAGCGCACGCACGCCTGGTAGATGTTGGAGTTGTACTCGGTGGAGGCGGCGGCGCCGACGCGCGTGCCGCGACTCCGCTCGTAGCCCGGCTCGTTGAAGTACGGCTCCGGCACCAGGATCAGCGACTGGATCGACACCAGCACCTGTAACATCACCTTGTTTATATTACCTCTGAACAAGCAAATAAAGTAAAGTAAGGGATTCGTTAGATAAAGCAAACGATCATTGCCAGCTACTGAAGGAAACTCTCGTCACACTCACAACTACAAGTTTTTTTTATATTCACCTTTTAGGACAGCAATGCTATGTTAAATATTGAACTAAGTGAGCTGTTTCAAAGATGAAGCAGTATGCTTTTCTGCTTATTGGAATTGGGTAACCAATGAAATACTTATTTAATGATTTCTCTGTTTGTCTCAAAACATAAAAAAAATAAAGTGTTATACAATAATAATTAATAATAATAATTTAATAATTAATAACTACTCATTTACTTCAGACAGTACATCCATATTTTGTTAGTAAGGCTTAGGTGCTATGTTAGTTATAAATTCAAATTTAAGTAAAATAATTAGTCTCGTAGTCATGATGGCATACCACCTTTTTTTTTTTTTTTTTATTCTACTAAAGTGGTAACCAAGCGTACGGCCCACTTGATGGTCAGCGGTTACCGTAGCCTATGTAAGCATGCAACATCATAGATATCACTTGCGTGTTACCACCCTGAGACGTTAGATGGTAAGTCTCATGTGCCTGTAATTTCACCGGAAACCATACCCTTCGAACCGGAACACAACAATGCGAGCATTACTGCTTAGCGGCAGAAATAGGATCTATTCATGCCACCATCCCAGTAAACACAATGCACGAGAAAAAGACTGTCCCATTTACTAGCTATGTTCATATGGATATTATTATAAACTGACCTGCAGGAAGCTAGACGTGTGCGCGTTCCACTTCTCCTCGGGTCGGCCGTGCCAGGTGTTGAGCACCGATAGGCAGACCTTGCCGTCGTTGTACAGGTTAGGGTTGAACCGCACCGAGTGCCGGCCCGTCGTCTCCAGGTTGATGAGCATGGGCACCGAGGGGTACTCCGCGGGGAAGTACACGTCGAGGATGAAGCACCCGTTCGCGTACGGTGTGTCTGATGGACCGGTTATAAGCACCTGGAAAAGTTTTTTTTTAATTTATTAAATTTGGTGCGGCTAATATAACACTCGCAATAATATAATGCTCGCATTGCTGTGTTCCGGTTCGAAGGGTATGGTTTCCGGTGAAATTACAGGCACATAGAGACTTTCCATCTAACGTCTCAGGGTGGTAACACGCAAGTGATATCTATGATGTTGCATGCGCTACGGTAACCGCTGACCATCAAGTGGGCCGTACGCTTGGTTGCCACTCTAGTGGTATAAAAAAAATAAAAAAAACACTGCGGCCATGCAGGCCTATTGTATTCGCCTTGTGTTGTCGCCCTTAGGGGGCGTTTATAGTTCACCTCCAAGCCATGCCGCTACTAAGAACTGGAGGATTTGCTTGGGGGTGATGTCTCTTAGCTCATGGGCTGAGGATGTGCCTACCTAGATGTATGCTACGTTTTTGCATTAGTGGTCCACACTCTCCTAGCAGATGCGCAGGCGTTAAGTAGAGTTAGTTAATTAGAGTAAGTAATGTTAACACTAAGTAAGTCAAGTTCGCGTGAGTCAGTGGCCAACTCTGGTGACAGAGTTTTTGGGCAGCCCGAAGGCCTCTGTCACGGCTTAACAACTTTGAAAAAGCCGAGACCGACTGCTTAACCTGCCCTACGAAGCACAGGAGCGCTCAGTTGATTGCCACTGGCGGTCACCCATCGAAATAGTGACTACGCGGAACAGTGCTTAACTTCGTTGATCTGTTAGCCTCACCTTCATGACGTCCAGACGGTCGGTGTCGGTGCGTACAAACACGGAGGAGGAGTACGAGAGTGGCAGCGAGGTGGCGAGAGTAGACGCCTCCTGCGCGAGTCGCTTCATGCGCGTGGGGTGGGCCCTCTCGCCCGCCGCGCGCACCGTGCCTTCAAAGTTGTACGGCACCGTGAAACGGAAACCGATTTCCGCGCATTCCACTATCATCTCGAACGTTTCTGCAATTCACGGAAACACATTAATGATCTATCTGAATAAAATAAATTAAAATACTGTTTTTCCTGGCTTCGCACGGGTGGACGGACATAAAATGTGTAAACGGCCTATGTTACTCAGGGATAATGTAGCATTCTAATGGTGAAAGAATTTTAGAAATTGAAATTGGTAGTTTTTAAATGTTAAAAATACAAATTAGGATACAAAATACGATCAGGATAGGATTTGAGTTAAAACTTAAGATCTTTTAATTGAAGAAATAAAAGATTAAAGAAAAATAAACTAATTGAGGAATTAAAAGATTAGGGGTCTTATTCATAAACGTACTTGAAACCTATGTTAGCTAATGTGTCTTATTATTCAAATCCTTTGTTCATTGACATAAGAATGACAAGGAAAGACTTAGCAAGCCACTGAATTTTTTTTTTTTTTGATAAGCTTTCATCGTGGTTACTTACCAAACTGCAAAGTGCGCATCAGTTCGATGTACCGCTGCTCGCGAGTGGCGGCCGCGGGCATGCTGCGCAGACTGCTCTCGGCGTCCATTTCCTCGCGGCACATGAGCGCAGAAGTCGCCTGGATGTCGCCGATCAGCGTCGCCAACCCCTCGTCCTCTTCCGATAACTCAGAGTTGCTTGATGTACTAAATCTTTGGCTGTATGTCATCTTTCCGAATATGTTCTTTTTGCTCATTCTGAAACAATACGCATAGGTTGGGTCGGGACTACAATAATATCCAAAGCAGCTGCCTTATTCACTTGGCTGCTCATAAGTTGAAAAATATAAACTGGCAACAAACTCTGCTGGGTTCCACTGCCAAAAAATATATCACAGCTTTTTTGAACATACTGTCTTACAATCGTAAGGGATAATCGGTGTAATCAGATTATTGGTATTCATTCATTCATACCGATGCATGCTTCGTTGTGCAGAGGAACCGAACGGTAGTAACCTTAGTGAATAAGGCAGCGTTGTTAAAGATCTTACTTACTTGAACACTGAAGTGTGATGTGTGGTGACTATTTAAAAAAAAATTGTTAAGATTTAGGTAATTAAAACGATGCTTTCAGTACATATCAATATTTATATTACCATACACTTACAACTTACGAATAACAGTTACAGTAGGTAACATGATAAAGCCACCAACTATTGACTAAAAGCATAGTGGCTAAGAAAGATAGCGTGAATAAATATAGTGGAATAAATTCGAGATTAAACAGATCTCGACCTAGAGCTAACTTACATGCTACAAAATGCTACCAAAGGCAATGTGAGTCCGGTTCTAAACAACATACTAAAATAAATTATACCAAGTTTTCCGTATTATCATATGAACAAACATAAAAAGATAGAAATAAAAAAAACAGTAATAATATATGGCGGTAATTTTTTTATTCAGAAAAACTTATTAGGCAAGGAATTTTTAAATGTGTAACCAGGGGCCTATTGCATAATGTTACTCATAATACTAGAAAATAATACAAGTGACAAGTTCATAAATTACAAGCACAGATTAAATACGTTGCATAATGATTGTCAATCCTACCCAATAATATGAGGCAATGTGTCGCATAATTTCACTAATAATATTAGGAAAATTCAAAAAATAGTACAAGTACTCATAATTAACGTTGCATAATGCATTTTTCGTTACTAATAAAAGAGACACTAATATTATATGTATTTTCATAAGATATTAGTAGTTTTTTTTTTTTTTGCAGCTTCGCTACATACCAAATAATATTTTACAACTTAGCTAGCTGAATTAACTACTAGGTATGCCTGCATCTGAAATTGGCGGCAATTTGATTTCACAATTAGTTTTTTATAGCAATATCTGCAGATATGACTTGTAAAATTAGTTCAGGGTTCATTGGAATCATGCAAAATGTTTTTTGAAAATCTGAACTACCTATCTACTGGATTTTAAAATGTATTCGAGGTTCATAGGGTTTTCTTCTTCTATTGTTTTGTAAATGTGGTAAGTAATAATTTTTATTTCATCGTCAGATGAACAAACAATTAAAAATTAACAAAATAATGGTGCACCTGCGACTTGTAAATAAAAATACAAGATACAAGTAATAAAATAATTTATGAGGTTCGTCATGCAACACGATCTAATAATATTAGTAAAAAATCACTAATATTATTGAGATTTATGAGTTGTATAATTCACACTCGTAATTTATACCCTTTATCTTATTTTGCAACGTAAATACACAAGTTACAAGTTGCGATACTCATACTATGAGCTCGTACTTTTACACTGGTATTTTCATGACTTGTAATTAATATTGCAACGAAATTGTACAAGTTATTAGTAAAAACACTAATATTATGAGCTTGTACTTTATTATGCAATAGGCCCCAGGTTTTTAGATCTAGACAAAGGGCCTTAATCATAATCATAGTATAAACCTATATTAGCTAATATGTCTTTGGAATCATTGTCTTTTACATTGACCTATGAAACGACAAGGAAATACAATTGCTAGCGAGCCGCTAAAATTACAGTTTATTTTATGAATAAGGGCATAACACCGTTCAGTGTCTGTTTCTGTAAAACAGACCTTGTACTTACATTTTGTCCCAAAACATATAGTCAACCCGTAAGGGGGTGATTCAGAGCATGAAACTGAACAGCTTTTCATACAACTTTCATACCTAAGTGTGAAAAGACCGTCAGAATTAGTTTTTTCATGGACTTTGTAACTACCTTAGAACTAGTACTACATTATAAGAGTACTTCGACTACAAGATTAGTACTTCATAATAAATACATGGACATATTATAATAATAGAGGTAAAGAACCAATTTCATAGTGGCCTAGGTCTTAGTAACACCATAGAGAAATTGGAAAAAAATATAAAACTAACATTATAATACAATTTTATTTTTATGTAGTCAAACAAAGTTCGATATGAAAAATGTTTGTTGTGTTGAGTTTCCTAAAACGGGAACACTGGAGGTCCGCCATGACAGATAATAGCCAATGATCGTGACGCATCTTGACTTTGACAGTACTTAATAACCCAGTTGTTCGTTAAACCCGCCATGTTGTTTTGCATTGTGTTGCACTCCTTCACAAAGATAAACTTACATAAGATTGTGAAAGAAGCTAAAATAAATTAAAAAAACAGCTTAAAATGGTTTCTTTATTTAATATCTAAATATCTAGACCCCTACAAAGGACCTAGGCCCGGCTCCATACATCGAGAAACAACTCCTTTATTTTTACATTCTAGTTAGAGGAGATACTAATACTGTTTGTTTTTAAAAGTTCTTTATTTGTCATTAAAAAATACAAAGTAGATATTATAATCTAAACAAAGTATTATAAACTTTTCTGTTACTTTCCTATTATTTATGCGATCAATGTTTCTTATTCATTTTTTCTAAAGATTATTAAGTGTTATAATTGTGGACAACTAAAACTTGGTGTTACCTGTAATTACAGGTTTTTACAAACCTTTTCCAGGCACCAGACTCTCGCAATACAGGTTTACTGAACTTTTGTTTAAATACTAAGCATCAAACTTCTGTACCTACCTATTTTAAGACCTAATTGTGAGAGAAAATAAAAAATATTTTATTATTATTTATTATTATTATTGGTTATGTATAAGTGAACTATTTGTGAAAACTGTTAAGGTTAATCCTGTTCTATATTTTAAGCATAACCATTCTCACATGATTTAAACTTTTAGTTTTCCAAACATGTAAAAATAAAACAAAATATAATAAAATAAACACAGTTTAGTATAACACAACTTGTAAAATAAAATATAACTTTGCAGGCTGCAGCGCCTTATAAGTTTTTTAATAAAATTATTATTTATGATAGGTTAACTTTGGACTTTGCCCTCCGATACAGTAGTTCAACTAGTTGTACAAATAATACACAACTGTATCATTAGTCCAACTACAGAAAATACAAGCAAATCCCCTGGGTTGTCCTTCCTAGAATCTTGAATTCTTATAATTATGGATAAATACGCATAGGTTGAACTACTCAGTTGAACTACTGTATCGGAGGGAAACTTTGTAAATCTTAATATAGTTATAGCTAAACATAGTTACTACCTATTATAGCATTATGACTACAAAATAATATGTGCACTTTGTGTAGATACTAATACTAAATACTGGAAAAAAAGGACTAATACTAATAATACTTATACAAAGTTGACAAAAAGAGATTCAAAATATTATACAGAGATTTCTAACAGAATGTTGGTAACATTGGCTAGTAGTTTCTAAGACTATTATCAATTCAGGTGGGTTTAGTTTATTTATATTTTTGGTTATATTTATAAAGATACATTACTTTATCAAGCATACTTTAGTATAGATATCGTTGCTTTTATTAGCGATAGTATAAAAACATGTTACAGAATGTATCGAACTTCTAAATCCTTAACATAATTTACAAGTTATTAATTTTGCCAGTATCCAAATTGGGTCCAATCCGAATTGGGTCCGCGTGGTGGATTAAGACCCAATCACTCTCGCTTGAGTGTGGCCAGTATGCTAACACCCATATTCTAAGACGATTCCTCAAGAATTCCTCGACTCGACTCAACCTCACTCAAATACATCCGTATTCTTAGTTGCAAAAATTCTCCTCCACTTACTACCACTCGAAAGTTTTCTTTACCGGAGGTGAGGAAATGATTGACAAACTCAAGGTACTTACGTCTGAACCTACCTTGACTCGAGTGGAGGAAGACTCGAGGAAACTTTTTAGAATATGGGTGTATGTGTCCCAGCGGTGGGAACACAAGAAGGCTGTCATGATTATTATGAATCAATGTTATTATTGTATAACACTCTTATCATTTCCATTAAAGCGGTAACGGTATTCTTTTAAATCTCATTATTCAGCCAAGCCGTAATAGTGTCCTTGATATAATCCCTGCGGTGCACCATAAAAAAATCCCTGTAATGGTCAAAAACCTGTTTGATGACAGTTTTTATGGTGAGCTTGGAGAGGTCGGAGCTTGCTAGTGTATCAATTATATAATTTTTAACCTCCTCGTCTGTTGGCGGCTCTTTAGACCCGTCAGTGATTAAACGGCTAAGCAGCTTAGGCGGTTTATTTGTGGTTGTTGATGGCATCGTGTTTTTAGGCTCAGTCGTCAGTGTTTTCATATTTTCTAAAGGTTTCGAAACAATATTAGAAGCTGTAGTTTCTTTGGTAACGTTTTGTGTAGATGGTTTCTCGATTATAATAGTATACTGTTTTTTTTTATATTTTTTAGCAGGTTTTCTGGTTTTAAGGCGAGAAGATGGTTTGTGTGTCAACTTTTCTGTAGATGATGTCTCAGCTTTAGCACGAGTGTGCGGTTTCTTTTTATCTTTTTTAGAAGGTTTCTTGATTTTACGGTGAGAACGTGATTTTTGTTTTAAGTTTTCTGCAGGTGGTGGTTCGATTTTAACACGAGAAACCCGTTTCTTCTTATCTTTTTTAGAAGATTTCTTAATTTTACCGTAAGATGGTACAAGGTAGTTATGTTTTAAGTTTTCTGTAGGTGGTAGCTCGATTTTAACATCAGTAAACCGTTTCTTCTTATCTTTTTTAGGTTTCTTTATTTTAACGTCAGAAGGTGGTGTGTTATGCGCCGTAATATGTGCGTCTACTGCAAAGCAGTTTGTTACGTCAACATTAGGTAGAATTTGGTTTACATCTTCAGTTGGCTTTTTCTTGGTTTTACAAGTTACATCGTTTAAACAAGAGTTGATAGTTGCCTCGATAAACTCCCTTTTGTGCGCAAGAATGAAGCCTGGGTAGTAGTAACCTAGAACCTGGTCAAGTATCATTTTCGGAGTGACCTGTTCTAGGTTTGCACCCTCTAGTATTTCCTTTACCTTCTGTTTGATATCGTAGTCAGTGGGCGCCCTTATGACGTCGTTGTCAGTAGGCGTTGACCTCGTTTTATTTTCAGTGTGGGCTTTGACTACTTTGGGCGTCTTAGTTTTGGGTACAGTCTTGATAGTACTTATTTCATCTCTTACACTCGAAATAAAAGCTGACTCTATAAGGTCATTTTTAGGCGCCAGTTCTCGTTCTGAGTAGTAACTGAACACCCGTTTGAGTACTATCTTCATAGCGATCTTTATGTATAGCTTGAGTTCATCGTCTGTAGGCGGCTTTAAATACAGATCTTCGGTAGACGAGAACCTTATTTTCTTTTTCTTAGTCTTTAGATCGTCTGTAGAGGTTTTCTTTTTGCTAGGTTTTAATATTCCAGAGGTAGATGGCAGCTCTTGTTCAATCTCAATGTTTTCTTTGGTACTGAGTGGTTCAATGATTTGATCTGCTGAAGTGTTATTGACTTTAGCGTTTGAAAGCAGATCACTGTGTTCATCATTATGCAACTCATTCATTACAGCGTCCAAAGATGGTTTGTAGTCTTCAGCATTATGCTGATCTTTAACTTCATCGTTAGGAGGAGTTTTATTTACCCCGGTATTAATAGTTTGGTTATTAATGTGTAAAGTCTGATAGTCGATTTCAGGGTCAGAAACTGAAGCATTGAACTCAGCTCTATTAGGATCGTTGATTTGAACGTCATGCATCTCTTTGATTTTATCTTCTAAAAGCATCTTCTCAGACTTATCATCTGTAGTTATCTTATTAATGTTATTGTTAGTAGCTGTCTCATTAATTTCAGCGTCAACGATCTCATTATCGGCAGAATGTTCCAGGACGTCATCGTTTGTCTTGTGTATTGCAGCTGTAGTAAGATCATCATTAATCTCAGCTCTATTAGGATCGTTGATTTTAACGACATGCCTTTCCTTGATTTCATTTTCCGAAAGCATTTTCTTGGTTCTATCAGTTGTAGACTTCTCATTAATAGCTGCCTCGTTAATTTCAGCGTCAACGGGCAAATCAATCTCAATATCAAAAGAACGCCCTTTGACGTCACCGTTTGCCTTGCGTACAGCAACATTAGCAAGATCATCATTGATCTCAGCTCTATTTGGATCGTTGATTTTCACGTGATGCATCTCCTTGATCTCATCTTCTGAAACCAACTTTTTGGTCTCATCTGCTGTAGACATAACATACATGTCGTCGTTAGTAGCTGCCTCATTAGTTTCAGCGTCAACGGCCAAACTAATCTTAATATCAGAAGAGCTTCCCTGGGCGTCACCATTTGCTTTGTGTATCGCAACATTAGCAAGATCATCATTGATCTCAACTCTATTCAAATCGTTGATTCCTTGTGGATCTTCTGAAACCATCTTCTTAGTCTCATCTGCTGTAGACATCTCATAAATATCATCGTCAGTAGTTGTATCATTGATAACGGGCAAATTGATCTCAATATTAGAAGAATGTCCTTGCATGTCACCATTTGCCTTGTTTATCGCAACTTTAGCAAGATTATCTACAATAGATGTCTCATTAATTTGACTCACAAAAGGTATCTCATTGTCTAATGATGTTTTACTCTCAATGACAGTAGGATGCGTATTGATTTCATTGCCTTCAGGCTGCTCATTATCAACGTTAGACGGCGGCTGGTTTATATCTTCTTTATGTGAGTCATCATCACTGGTCTCATCGTCTGAAGTATCACTATCATCATCACTTGATGTTTCATCATCACTTGATGTTTCATCATCACTTGATGATTCTTCATCATCCTGATCCTTCTTTGTTTTTTGTACGGATAAGAGGTAATTGTCTAACCACGACATGACAGCATCCCTTATAAATCGTCTTTTATTACCAAGATCATATTCTGGAAAGCGGTAGAATACCTTTCTCAAAATTATTTTCGTAGTGGTATTTTCCAGGTTTGCATCTCCCAGTAATTGTGACACGTAGTTCTGGATGGCGTCGTCCGTAGGCGGGTTTTCTTCCTCAGCATCCGGATTCATAATCATATTATCAGCAGGTGGATTCCCAGGCTCATCATCAGCAGGCGAATTATCAATTTTATCGACAGACTGTGGATTCTCAATATCATCATTAGAAGGCGGATTCTCAATTTCATTGCCAGCACGCAGGTTTTCGATCTCATTGCTTGAGGGTGAATTTATATTACCGTCAGTCAATGGATTATTGTCAGCAGGAGGGTTTTCAGTTTCAACTTCAGCCGGTAAACTCACCTCGCCGATTAGAGGCGCATTTACGATTTCATCATCAGCCAATTGACTGTTCTCACCGTTAGCAGACTGTTTCTCGATTTGATTCTCAACTGGCGGATTCTTCTCTTCGACCGTTGAACACTTCTCACCATCAGCAGGATGTTTTTGGATCTTGTCATCAGCCGATGGACTGGTCTCAACGCCAGCCGATGGACTGGTCCCATCGCCAGCCGGTGGATTGGTCTCGTTGTCAGCAGGCAGCGTCCCCAGTTTCTCCGCTCCTCCGTCCTCTCCGCTGCAGGAGGAAAACGGGAGGAAACGTAGAAACATGTAGACCGAATTCGTAACACAGGGTGTGGTAACATAAAAACAAAATTAATATTTTTAATCTTACAATTATTCACTTCCGATCGCCCGGTACAGCATAAAAATAACAAATTCTCACTGGGTTTTTTCACTTTGATTGCAGCAACAAAATAAAAAAACCTGCAACATTTCTTGGGTTTTGTTTTAGATTTTAGATAAATATTTCAGAATGAATGAATCATCATATGCGATGAAAAGCAACAAATGAATCAGTATCTTTGACAGACGATTCCCGTGTAAGTGAAGCTACCGGAACCAGGGCGCTTAAAAACCAATTTTCTAAAGCTTACTTCAATCAGGCGAGCAACGAAAACGGTTGCGTAGTTGGTTAGCGTATAAAGAGGAAGGTCTCCCCGCCTGAGTCTGCCATTTATACGATACAATAAAATGTTACTTAGGTTAACGTTTTTTGCTCTAAAAGATGTCATAACTCTAAAAAGGACATAACTAAGTGACATGTATTTACGTGACTTGAAGATTGACTGCACATGGGCTACTATCGCTTGAGCTTTACTTAATTTTGTATTGTAAAAGAGTGCAATGTTTTAAACCGATGCCATAGCGACAGAAACTTAGCTTGTTGAACCTGTCGGTCGCTCTGGCAACGGAATGAGTAGCTAGTCACTCAGGCAATAACTATGTGCTGTCAGCCTAAGACGGTTCGTCAAGAACCTCTAAACGACGTGAATCGACAAAGGAATATATATTTTAAATCAATAGTCGTAGCATCTATTTTAATTTAATGAAAAATTTTCACTGACAAGTCTGTAATACTTGCTCGTATTTGATGAATAAAAATAGAAGCAATGGCTATCAATACAAAGAGGATATTCCTTTGTTGGTTGTCGAGTCACGTCACTTGGTGCTTGGATCTAATAACGATCTTCGAGTATTGGATTATTTCACGATCCTCGAGTAGGTGTCGATTGAGCTACTCGCCGCGCTAACCGCTATCGTCCGAAGGACAGAGGGTTGAGAATGCGACAAACGATAATCGGGGCAAACATCACGGTTCAGTTATGTCGGTGACAAAGGACTATCAAAGCATTCTCTGATATAAGCTGAACCACGAAAACTGTCACGATATATCGTTTAGTCCCCTCGGGAAAAGTAGTATCAACCGAAAGGTAATTCCGGGGTCGGAGTTTATAGACCGCCCGAAGGCCTCCTTTCAAGTAAAGGCCGGATCGCACGGTTGTCAACCATCCATTTGCAGAGCAGTGCTATTGCTGGTTTCGATATCGATAGTTGACCTTAAAAACAGTCGAAAGCGTTATATCTTATCAAAAATATCAAAATGCATACACGATTCAGTGAACCAGTTTGACGACCGATGTGGCGCAGCGGGCGTAGGTCCGCCTGCGACGCAGAGGTTGCGGGTTCGATTCCCGCCGCGGGATAAATGTTTGGACGATCTACAAATATTTGTTCCGGGTGTTCTGGGTATTTTCTATATATAATAAAAAAATATCTATCTATGTATTGTATTGTATTAAATATATATCAGTCATCTAGTACTCATAATACAGCTCTGTTTAACAGCAGCTTACGTTGGGCTAGATGATGCTGTGTGGATTGTCCAGTATTATTATTATTTAAAAAAAAACCTTTTGCGATATTTTTGAACTTATTATCGCGTCAAAATAGACTATCTATGATTTATCGACTCGCTTCGAAACCAATCGATATTATCGGTAGCAGTATTACAGCATTTCGATATTTTCGATAGGATATCGCGCTATCGAGTGTTTTTTCCAGATCAAGTACCGATGCAACAACAGTAGTCTGCAGCAAGGCTTATTGATAGCCGTGTGATAACGCGGGGAGTTAGAGCGCAGTCAAGACGCACTCGAGGATCGGCGTGTGTCGAGCGTGGCACGCACCTGAGCTTGGCCGCGTAGGAGTTGGTGGTGGAGGTCATGGCGGCCAGCAGGCGCGGCAGCGGGCGCAGTGCGGCGGCGAGGCGGGGCGCGCGCACCGCGTGCAGCGCGCGCGCCACGCGCAGCACGCACACGTACAGCGGGATGTGCCGCGACATGTCCAGCACTGCACACAACACAACACAACACTACACTACTACGATATCCTTGCGACTAAATACAAAACACTATAATGGTCCATTTACACCATACAATAATTGCATGCAAGAATTGCCTTATCAAATCCATTTTCAAACATTTTTGTTCCAAAATCAATTTGATAAGGCAATTCTTGCATGCAATAATTTTATGGTGTAAATGAGCCTTGAAGATTTTTTGAGCACTGGTGTCCAACTTCGATCCTAAGCCAGTTGTCCCCCGCGAGTGAGCGATGGGTGATAACTATTTACTTGCTCAAGAAGCCAAATCACTCGTCGACTGGCTTTTGTTTAAGTGTCCTTGTTTACCGGCGAGAACTCACGTCGCTAGTAGCCCGCGGTGAGACCACTGCCTAAGGTCGGCGGTCGAACCCGGTCGGGCACCAGTGGTTTTTTTCTATTCGAAAAATTGATAAAGGAAAATCTCGAGAAGAAACCAGCATGTCCAAGAACAAAAATTCGAAAGGCCATTTACCAAATCGCATTGGGTCCGCGTGCTGGATTTAAAACACAATCACTCTCGCTGAAAAGTAGGCTAATGTTCTCCCTTCTAAATACGAAGAATATAATCAAACTCACCCCCAGGTAATTTTTAGATTTGTATGTAGATTTTTTTAGTTTACCGCTATGATGTTGTGTTGCTCACAACTGATATGCCGAATATTTTGCCTCGAAGCTGCAGTGTGAAAGTATTTGTGTTCCAGGGGCTATGAAGCAAGTGAAATTATTGAACGAATGAGTCAACTCATCTATGCCTCGGGCAGAGTTGAGTTAGTGATTTACTACTCGCTAGCGAGTCTAAAAATTACCAATATTAGCCAATAATAAAGCGTGGTTTAAAATTCTTTGAATTTGATTGGCTCACATTTGGCATTCTGAATACTTTATGCGGGCTTTATATTTTTTCCAGGATAATAAGTAGCCTATGTGCTATTCCAGGCTATAATTTATGCTTGTGCGAAATTTCATACAGATCTGTTCAGCCGTTCTGGCGTGATACTTTGCCACAAACATAAATTCTTCCTCTTTATAATATTAGTAGGATATAGTAGTGTACCCGAGTCATTCCTAAGGTAGGAGCAGATAGCCGGCACCAGTGAGCTGTTAGCTACTAGATCCAGGAACTCCGTGGGCAGATCTGCACTAGGGTCCTCTTCTTCTGTCTCCTCCGGTGCGAGCTCGTCCATCTCCAAAGCTTCTTCTATGGTGGTCTCTTCAGGGGGCCAAACCTCGCCAGGGTTCATGTATGATGCTAATACCTGAAATGAGAATTAAAAAATATGAATCTGAATAGGACACATTTTTGTTTGGTGTAAGTAAATTCAAGTTGAAAAGAGCCGTCGGCCAGTCAGCAGTCATCATCATAAAAGTAGGAATGATCAGGTTAGTTGAAATGGAATCGTAAGATTTTTAGGATTTTTAGGATCGTAGGATTAGTGGAACTGTGTTTTATTTCCGCCTCATCCTCGAAGATTTGTGGAATACCTTACTTAGTGCAATTTACTCTAAATATATCAGGTCTCTAGGATTTACATTCAGTCAGTAAGTAAGCAAGCAAGCCAGTCTAGCCAGCCGGACAACCAGTTCTTCAGCCAGCCAGCTAGTTTGCCAGTCAGTCAGTTGTATAGCTAGAACTTTATATATTTAAATGAAGCCTTACCTGCAGCAGCACAGTAACGTGCTCCTCTTCGGTACGCTGCCGATGCAAAGCCTGCTCAACGTTCCACGACTGCTGCGTGGATCCTGTCCCGAAGCCGGTGCCTTTCGCCCAGTACAGCTGGCTCTTCTCTTCCGACTTGCCGGTCGAGCCGTTTGATGCTTGGCTGTTCTGTAATTGATATAAGGGTCCTTTTACTGGTTATTGAATATAGCGGTTAGAACGTTAACTGTGAAAATGAAACGGTTTTGGCGGAATCGGGTCGGCGGTGTGGTGGTGTACTTTCTCAGATACCTTACTCTGAGAAAGCACCGCGTATTATTACCATACAAGTACGATCAAGAACTCGGGCGTACTATAGACTAACTACGAGCTACGAAAGGAGTTTATGTTTTACTACGCGATAGATCTGAAACGAACGAGACACCAACGACATAGCTGTTAATATGAATACGTGGGCGTTCGACGTTTGAGAACACACTCGGTGGAAGGATGATAAAATAGGCGTAGAAAGTAATGGATGGGTAATAGTTAGTGGTAGTTAGTTACATCGTTGGATGTGGGTCGGTGGTGCGTGAAGACGGCGAGGCAGGCGAGCAGCAGGCGCGCGGCGCCGCAGTGCAGCAGCGCGGCCCGCAGCGCCACGCCGGCGGGGTCGCGACGCGGGCTGCGCTCCAGCAGCACGCACACCACGCGGAACGGCAGCGTGCCCAGCGACCACGCCGCCGTGCCGCCGCTGCCGCCGCCGCTCACCGCGATGCTGCCTGGAACGCACATCGCAAACAGGTGTTTACTTACATTTAATTTTTTTATACAACTGATGTGACAACCAAGCGTACGGCCCACAAGATAGTAAGCGGTTACCGCAGCCTATGGACGCTTGCAATACCAGAGGTATCACTCGCGTGTTGCCACCTTGAGGCTAAGATCGAAAGCCTCATGTGCCAGTAATTTCACCGGAAACCATACCCTTCACACAGGAACACATCAATGCGAGCATTACTGCTTGGCGGCAGAAATAGGTATGGTGGTAGTTCTTCCCGGACGAGCTCTATCCTTGGCGGCAGTAATAGGTATGGTGTAGTCCTTCCCCGGACGAGCTCTATCACAGAGAACTCTACTACTCTATAATATTATATCATCGCAGCAGATACACACCACCAGCAAGATTTTTTCCAAACTCAAAGACTTCAAACTGGCATGTTTCTACGCTTCTGTAGAGGAAACAGGAGAAAACTGTTTTGTACTGTGTTCACGCTAGCCCGGTAGGATTGTATAAAAGGCGCGAGTTAGATAGAAAGAGCGAAGCTCCCCGACTAACTTCGCTCCATATGACAACTTGTTTTACTAACTTACATACAATTAGTTCCAGAAAATACATAGTTTTTGGAAGTTTAGAAGTTTGTGGAAAAAAATCAATGTGATTTGCAAATAATTGTTTTGGAGCTGGATGTAATTGTACCATAATATTCGTAGTTTCCGCGATACCTACGACAAAAAAAAACTATACATACATACTAGTGCTGGGACAGAAGACAGCGTGTCAACGCCTACAAGAGGTGCTTGAGCAAACCTACATAGTTCAGCCTATACCTGCTTGCTAGGCGCCTAGATTTGCGTCCACCGTCACTTTATAATTACACATTGCAAGCATAACTAGTTCCTAATTCTTATTCTCAAAAAACGATTGTAAAGAGTTTCATTTGTGTTCCCCTGTGCACAATCACAGCGTATGTCAAACACTTACGTCCGTCCTCAGTGTGTGCGACGCCGAGCAACAATCGCAGCAGATGCACCGCTCTCGCGCCCTCATCTAGCAACGCCGCCGCGTAGCCCGGCAGCTTCAGCAGCAGGCCTAGAGCCACTAAAGCGTGCGCCGGGATCCCAGCCTGCGAGCCCTCGTCGGAGTTACTAGTCGCGGTGCTAGCGCCTAACTCGACCACTTCCTGTAAACGCGGTTAAGACTAATAAGATTTCATCAGAGTTGAGGGGCTTTTGCATTATCATACTATAAAGTATAAACCTCCGTTAGCTAATGTGTCTTTCAATCCTTAAATCGTTTATTGATATATGAATGAAAAAAAGATAATACTAGCGAGCTTATGGTAAGGTTATATCTCATTTGTGTTTCAGTTTATTACACAAAATAGATTGATCGAAAGAGCAAACTGGCAAACAGTAAGTAAACCAACATCTATAAATGACATAAGTGCCAAAAGAGCGATGTCTTAGCGTGGTGCTCCACATAATGGAATAGCGATGATTTTCAGACAGAGTCAACGAGCAAGTGTAACAAAATTTGATCATGCAATGACATTTTATTATCAATCAATAAGCCCGTTATATTCCATCACAACATGTCAGTTTTTGTATAGAACCTATGACAATCGATTGCAACATTTATTTACAACTGATTAACACATTAGGCTGTTAGTATGTAAACTTGTCGCTATCGTTTGTCGACTCGTTTTCACTTTTATGGCACGTAAATTTGTACCTATATTGGGAAGAAACTGTCTTCTGTAAAGTTTACTTTTAGCTACCACAAAAAGCAGCTCTACCTATATTTTGTACCCTTTACTTTGAAATAAATACTATTTGTATTGTACGCACTGTAAGTGTGAAAGAGACGGCCTCACGCAGCAAGAAGCGGACAACCACGACAGAATGCGTCTTTCAAATCTATCATTTTATGTTCATTGACATAAGCATGACAAGGAATGGCATATAAATAAATAAGGGTAATAATGATGATGATGTACTACCCACCAGGGTAGTACATCATCATCATCATGTCAGCATTCTAATGTTCCCACTGCTGGGACACTGGCCTACTTTCAAGCAAAAGTGATTGGGTCATAATCCACCACGCGGACCCAATGCGGATTGGTGAATGTCACATGTCTTTCGAATTTAGAGTTGTTGGACATGCCAGTTTCCTAGGTAGGGTAGGGTAGGGTAGGGTAGGGTAGCACGTACCTCGTAGGGATCATCCAGCTTCACCCAGTCAAGGTCGTGATGGTGGTGGTGCGCTTGCGGCGGGTCCGGCGCCGGCGCGTGCGGACGCGGCAGGCGCGCGGCCACGAGGGCCAGCCCGCCGCACAGGCCGAACTCGCGCAGCACGCCGCCCCCGCCCTCGTGCGGAGGGGGGGTGGAGCCCTCCGTGCCCCTGCGCGCCCGCCACCACTCCGCTGTGGACGTTTATATACACACTTAAAAGATTGGCTTACTGAGTGTTGGCGTTACAACCCGCTTTCGTACTGGGAGGGAGGGAGCCCTCCGCGCCCTCTGGACCCCCTGTGAGCGGCCGCCACCACTCCGCTGGACGTTTATGTTGATACTTATGAGTTGGGTTACTGAGTGCTGGCGTTCTAACCCGCCCTCGTACTGTTCGTAATGCTTGCATATCTTTGTTCCAGTTTGAATGGTATGGTTTCAGTAACTCTCGACAGATTTCGGCCATCTTGAAGTTTAGTTTGAAAACGCTCTATTGTATTGTTGCTCCATACTGTACCAGTAAAATTAGTGGCATAGAGATTTGAGCCATATCTATGTCTAGGTAAAGTAAATAAGTTCGTATGAGTCAGTAGTATAATATCTATTTAGGTGTTTGCTCACTAGGATTGTCGGATGTGTCTATCCGCAGATGCAGAGTGAGGTGAGGTCCGAATACGTGCGGCACGGCAGCGCAGAGCTGCGCGAAGTTAGTGGCGCCCTTGATGTTGCCTTCTAAGCCTTCCACTTGCACGCGGACCGGAGACTCCAGCAGATCTGAAATAAGGTAAATTTGTAAGAGTCAGTGGCCAACTCTGGTGACAGAGTTTTGGGCTGCCCGAAGACCTCTGTAATGTATGTTGATTATAAATTTCTATGGTTTCTTGACATATTTTGACGACCTCGGTGGCCCGGTAGACGAGTACACGGGTGAGAAGTGAGAAGTTGCGGGTTCGACCTTCGCTGCGGGACATATATTTGCATGATCTGCAAATACTTGTTTCGGGTCTGGGAGTTTCTATGTTTTATATGTATTTAAAAAAAGAGAGCACTGGTGGCCTTCCGATCCTAAGGTCGTGGGTTCGAATCCGGTCGTGCACCAATGGATTTTTCGCTACGAAATATTTAAGTGCGCCAGTGCTCTCATACGGTGAAGGAAAACATCGTGAAGAAACCGGCATGTCCAAGAACTCTAAAAATTCGAAAGACATCCACCAATCCGCATTGGGTCCGCGTGGTGGATTATGACCCAATCACTCTCGCTTGAGAGTAGGCCAGTCTCCTAGCAGTGGGAACATTAAAAGGCTGTCATGATGATGATTAAAAAGTGTTCAGTTATTTAGTGCCCATAGTAGACGGCGCAGCGCTGTGTAGGTCCAAAAATATTTATATATTTTTCATTATTTTATTTTCACTCTGAATCGGCTAACACTGGTCGTTCTGCTGTACCTACCTTCGGGTAGTAAAACTTACCATCCAGCTTAGCGTCCGATACGCTCAATCCCGACTCATTTTTGGAGGTGCGTTTCTTAATGTTCTGCTGTTTGAGCGACGTGTTCTTAACGTCCTTGATGCGTTTGTCTTTAGAGGCGCTAGCGGCGGCCAGGCTCAGCTCCCACGCGCCCACGACCGTGGATATAGCGGTGTCAGACGCGCTACGCAGCACAGACGCGGTGCCGGAGTGCGACGATGGTGAGTCCACTGTTACTTTGTTTAGATCGCTAGCCATTGGAACTGGAAAGATGCAAGTTACTAAGTAAGTTCTAAAGTAAAGTAAAGTGAAAAATAACTTTATTTTATTTTCATTTTTTATTTATTAGGAAAACCAACAGCAGATACAACTTTAAATACTATCTTAGGAGACAACAGGAAGCCAATAATAGATTTTCACGTTTAGAATACTTATAGCGAAAGAACAAAGTGTATATAGCTCGCTTAAAAACAATAGTAATGTTTTGAAGACAGCTTATAAATTTAACAAAAATAATTTCAAATATTGTGCAATAGTAAAATAAGCCAGATAATTCATTTTTAATAATAAATTGAATGTAATAATTCAATGTAATGTAAGTAGGTATAAATAATGACATAATGCTCCTTGTTGATCAATGAATAAATATAAATAGAAGTACTCACGCGGCGGCAGATGGTCGTTCAGCATGCACCGCACTGTGGTGTGTATGGGCAGCGTGAGCAGCGCGTGGCACGCGAGCGCGGGGTGAGGCGGCGCGCCCCCCGCACCCGCCTCGCTGTCCGCGTCGTCCTCCGCGTCCGCGCCCGCGCCTGCGCCCGCGCCCAGCCCGACCCAGCGCAGCGCCACCTGCACCCGCTCAGAGGACAGCACCAGACGGAGGATCAGCGCGCGCGTGAACCCGGATATACCCTCCACGTCTGTAAAACATAATCATCATTGGATATACCCCCACGTCTGTACAACAAAATAAACGATAACAATTAAAATCTACGCGAGAGGACTAAAAGACTAAATTGGGTGTAAAAAAAACCATTTTTTTGGCAGTCACAAAGTTTCATATTCAATATTTTACTGATATATGTATCATGTCCTACACTACTTTTGGTTTTAAATTCCAATGGCACCAACAACCAAGGTAGCTCTGAGGTCACACAAAAAGCGTTGGAAAGAGGCGGAAGGAGTCGAAGCGGTATTTCTAAAGAAGTAAATAAATAGGGCCCTGAAAGATTTTTTTTAAGATTATAATTAAAATCCTAAGGATCATTTTAAAATGTCATAAAACTAGGTTCAATGCGCCCTACCCTAGAAAAACGTGGCAACAAACTCGCTTGCCTTAACCTCGATGTCACCCCTGTTATTGAACTAGCACTCACCAGAAGGCTGCGACTCCAGTATACCGTGCAGGGTGTTCGCGAACAGCTTCTGATTATGCGGGTGGCACACGGTCAGTTCGGCAAACAGTCTTATTGTCTTCTCTTCTAGTTTCGAAAACAGCGCATTCTCTTGCCACGAGCATGAGCTGTAAATACAACTTTTATTTAACATTCTGTAGGTAATTCATAAATGTGTTTGAGCAAATAAACGCGCTTTACGTTAATGAGCGAATGTATGTCACTCACATACAATCAATAAAATATACACATAAAATAAGGATATGAGTAAAATTATGTGAGTGAATGTATATTTTTGTTTGCTACGAATAAACTCAAAAACTAGTGGTCCAATTTCAAAAATGCTTTCACCATTAGAATGCTACATTATCCTTGAGTAACATAGGCTATATTTTATTTTAGAAAAGAAATAGGGATCCATACTAAAACTTTAATAATGTAACCCAAGGTGTAAAAAAATCGCCATGAATATTTGTAAGTCAGTCTATGAATGAGTGAATGCATTTGACAGAATGATATAAATATATTAATAAAAATATGTGAGTATATGTATAAGAATGTATCAGTGAAAGCATATGAGTGAACTTATGCGAGTGAATGTATATGAGAGAATGAGTAAAAGTATATGAATGAATGAGTGACTAGTGAATGTATGCGAGTGAATATAAAGAAGCGGACCTCTCTGGCCTGGCGGGATGGCACAGCAGGCGCAGCAGCGGACGCCAGAAGGTAGCGCCGGCGCCGCCCGCCCACTCCTTGGCGCGTCGGTCCGCGCACACCATGCGCACCCACTCCACCAGCGTGCACGCGTGCTCCATGCCGCTCACATCTGTAACATAACAATAACATCTTATCTAAGTATGTTTATGTAATAGTACAATATGGTACTAATGTGTAACATTGGTGATTACCGCTGAGGCGCCATTGAGACCCGAGCCGTAGGCGAGATAGCCGAGGACGGTAATCATCAATACACACGTGTATCATACGACGTTTTTCAACACACTTGTGAATAAAATAACGAAAAAAATCTATAACTCACTAGTGAGTTATAGCAATGAAAAATACATAGTTAAAAATATTAAAATCTTATATATAAAAATAAATCGCTGTGCGTTAGTCTCGCTAAAACTCGAGAACGGCTGGACCGATTTGCTTAATTTTGATCTTGAAATTTTTATAGGAGTCCAGGGAAGGTTTAAACGGTGAGAAAATATAGAAAAATAACGCGAGTGAAACCGCGCAGGACAGCAAGTTTTATATGAAAATGCGGTCGTGGCTGCCGCTCTCGAATAGAACTAGTCACGAACATAGGTGCCTAATGGCTTCGTAAATGGACTTATCTTTAATCTAGTAAAACTTTATTTTATTAAACTGCATAAAGCTTAATTGTAATTGTCTAATGTTTAAAATGCATGCAGTGAAATCAGTCTCCAATAAACCATCGTAAAGCGCACTCGTTTATTTCAATACAAACCTTCTTGCTAATCCAAATTGAACCTTAACTTAATGAACATAATGGTCAAATCGAGCCGGATCGATTAGTGAGAAGGCTAGCGGACTCGGGCGGCCGGCGCTCGGAGACAATAGGGCCGCATTCCTTAGATAAGGATTACTGTTTTACACCTGTTAAAGTGAATTCTTACGTGTTATTATGAGATGCAAGATTGAAATCATTGAATTAACTTTTGTAAACGATTATATTAACTTTGGTGAATTATAAACTGTTATTGTGAACTGTTGTGTTGTGTGAACTAAACTTTGGATTGCAGTGTGTTATTGATTTGTACAATTTGTGTGAACGATTTCTCGATCTGTGTGTGAAATAAACTGAATACTTATTATATGCTTTGAACCGTTATTCGAGACCTACCAAATGAGATAACATTACTTCCGGTAATCACGTCACTTCCTTTTCCTTCCCCCTCACGCCCCGCCCCGCCCCTCTAGAGCAGGTGGAGGGGGGTTGCAGCTTGCCGCTGTGTGGCGAATATTCCTATCACTTTGGCATTGATTTTCGGTGAGTTCACAACTCTTCCTATTAAATAAAACAGCGTTGCTGTTCGCATATTAAATTTATTTTTATTTTTTAGGACTCTCGCCTATTTTCATACAATCGTTTAGCGAAGAATGGATGAAAATAAGTCGATAGGCGAGGGCAACCAGGAGGATGCTTCAGTGGAGTATGATGCGTTGCCATTATCGTCGTCTTCGTCGTCGTCATCGAGTCCGGCAGCCCCTCATCGTCATCGGAAGCGCAGCAGAAGGGAAGCACGAGAAGCTGACGACGGCGCCCACAAGTTAGATGTGCTGGCAAACCAAGTAAATGATATCGTTAAGTTTTTGAAGTGTAACGTGCCTAACAATTTCAAAAATTACCATGCTGATTCTGAGTCCGAGCCCGACTCGATTTCTTTGCACCCTGGTCAGGATCTTAAAGTGTCGCTTTTTTCTGAGCCCTTGCTGTGTGAGCGTAATAAGACAATGAAGTTAGATTTTGAGGTTAATACGAATCTTAAAGAGCCTGAGGTTAATAACTCCACAGCGAATAGGTTACTAGTTCTAGATAAACTGCATCACTTTGACACTAACGAGTGGGATAGGGTTAGATATGTCGAGACGGAGAAGAAGTATGTAGCCAAGCCAGGTTTTTATGAACTTGATGTAAACACAGAGTTACGGTACTTCGATTCGAACTCAAACTGGCTAAGACTTCTCGACAGGTCATTCGGTGCTATGACTCATGCTCTTGTTCAGCAAAATGAACTTTTAAAACAGAACTTTCAGGAATTGATTGAGTGGAGTCAATCGCCTGCTTGTGAGTTAAGTGCCAACACTCTCTTTGAAAAAATGCACTCTCTATTCTCGGAAAAGTCGCCCTACATGAAGGTATCCGAGGATTTGCTCCAATTGATCTGTGGTAGACGGGCAGATATTATTCAGAGACGCCGTGATTGCATTTTATCAAGCGTCAAGGATAAATATGTTAAACATGATTGCTCGAAAATACCACCCACAAATGCTAACCTTTTTAATCCTCAGGATTTAGGTACATTTTTACAAAAAGCGGGTGGCACTAATAAGCTATTTTCAACTCAAAAACGTTCTGCGGAAGAACCACACTTGATGTCTATGCGGAATAGACAAGATGGACCTCGAGCCAAACGACCACGTGGGTCGTTTCGAGGTGCCGCCGATCCAAATTTCGAACCACAACCCTCAACAAGCACTCGAACCGCTAATTATAAAGATTTCAGGGGTAAAAACCAGAAAAACTTTAACAACAAAGGTTCAAAACAAGGCGAGAAGAAGTACCCTACTTCGCACAATAAAAAATCTGACAGGTATCGTAAATGACTCAGAGTCAGTAAATTTCTATGCGGGGCGTTTAAAAAAATACATTCATGTTTGGAAACACTTAGGTGCACCAAACCATATTTTAAAATTAATCGGAGGGTATCGCATTCCATTCCAAAAGAAGCCTCCGCTTCAAAATTTGAATTTATTTGAACGCTTTCAAACTCGAACGAGCGTATCTATGTCAGAACAGATAGAAATATTAAAAACTCAAAGAGTTTTGGTTCCGGTAAAATTATTAACCCCGAGTTTTGTAAGCCCGATGTTTATAATAAAGAAATCGGATACAAGCAACCGTCCGATTTTCAATTTAAAAAATTTGAACGATTACGTGGCGGTACTAAAATTTCGTCTCATAAATGTGCAGCGGGTACCAACTTTTTTACAAACAGACGACTGGGTAGTGAAGATCGATTTAACTCAAGCCTATTTTCATGTTCCGATTGCCCAGTCACATCAACGCTTTTTACGGGTCCTATACTCACCCGAAGCGACTCGGAGGCCAGAACTTTTACAAATAACTTGTTTGCCTTTCGGGCTGTCATCCGCACCCAAAGCATTCGCAACGCTTTCGAATTGGGTTGCACACCTTTTTCGAAGTCAAGGTCTGCGAGTAATTGTGTATTTAGACGATTTTCTCATAGCCCATCAAAATCGTCACGTTTTAGAGGACCAAGCTGCGGAAGCTATTCGTGTCCTAACCTTACTTGGGTGGATGGTCAATTTTCAAAAGTCAGTTTTGAATCCGACCAAAGTTATCGAGTATTTGGGCGTTTCATGGAATCTCGCAACGAATTCCAAACGATTACCCAACAGCAAGGTACTGAGGATCTCAGCCAGAATCCGAGGTTTACTGCAAGAAAATCATTGGAGTTGCAAACAAGCCCAATGCATACTAGGTATGTTGAATTTCGCTGCCTTCGTCGTACCCAGAGGTCGACTTCATTGCCGCCCTATACAGATGGCATACAGCAAGTTGCCGAAAGATCGCCCTCATCGGAGATTCCTACTAGTTCCGCAAACCGCAACGGAACTCTCATGGTGGCTCAAAACACTAACGCAAAGCACGCCGATACACCAGCGCCTGGTGACCCATCATATCACAACCGACGCCTCAGGTAAAGGTTGGGGAACGTTAGTAGACAATTTTCCCGACAGCGGGTTTTGGAACCCAGACAACAAAAGCTTTGGCACAGCAACCTCAAGGAAATGTGGGCATTGATACAGGCGATAGCATGTTACAGACTGTATCTACAGAACTCCACAGTACTAGCGCAAGTGGACAACAGAAGTGTCGTAACCTATATAAAAAACGAGGGCGGCCTACGGTCGAAGCAGCTATATCGCCTAACTCGAATATTATTCGAACTACTAGACGACAACAAAATTCATCTCATTCCACAGTACATTCCGGGACAGTTCAATACCGAGGCAGACAGTCTGTCTCGAAACAAACCACCGGGCGAATGGTCAATATCGCAAGAGGCATGTCGGAGGGTATTCAGACGATTCGGCGTACCCGCGATAGATTTGTTCGCCTCGAAGAGCGCACACGTGCTTGCGCGTTACGTCTCGCGAGACTGCAACGACTTGAACGCAGAATATCACGACGCATTCAGCAAAACATGGTCGTACAACCTAGCCTGGGTGTTTCCGCCACCGCACCTGATGCCGCGAGTCCTGTCACATCTAAACAACGCGACAGGCTACTATCTAATAGTGGCCCCACGCTGGCACAGAGTGTTTTGGCGACCGGATCTGAAGGCGAGAGCAGTAAGTGCACCTTACACAATAACCAATCTACGCAATTGCCTACTCGATACGCGAACGCTAGTGCCTCCACCCCAGGTCGACCAAATACACCTGGAAGTTTGGTTGGTGAAGGGTGGTCCCCACACTTAGAAGGGTGGTCACTAGATGAGCTTAATTTATTAAATTCTAGTTGGAGGCCTTCTACCAAAAAGATGTATTTAGGTATTTGGAAAAAGTGGCGTGATTGGTGTTCATCTCATGTACTTAATCATACGAACCCATCTGGTGCGCATTTAGCTAAATATCTGGCATTTTTACATTTACAGAAAAAACTGTCTTATAAAACTATTTTAGTTTATAAATCTGCAATATCCACCCTAGTGTGTTCACGTTCTGAAGCACTCAGTAACGATCCCATAGTTCATAGAATATTGAAAGCTATATCGTTAGTAAATGTTCATTCAAAACCAAAAACAGCACATATTATATGGGATCCGCGAGTTGTAATAGAATGGCTAATTTCTAACCTACCCTCTGTTTTCAGCTCGACGCACTGCGCTAATTTTACTATTAGCATCGAGCCGAAGAGTGCACGACCTTACATTGTTACGCATCGATGCGGAGCATTTTCAAGACAACGGAGATAACATTATCTTGCATCCAGTGTTTGGCTCGAAGACAGATAATTATGTACACAGACAATCATCGTGGAAGTTGAGCGAAAACAGTGAGAAATCTGTGTGTCCAGTGTGGTGGCTTCGAAAACTTATTGAGGTGTCATTGTCACGCAGGCAAGATAGTGATCTTAATCAATTGTTCATTTCGACTTTAGGCAAGGTCAGACCAGCTTCTCGAACCATGATTGGGGGATGGGTAAAATCTTTACTCAAAGATGCCGGTGTCGAAGCTACTCCTGGCTCCACACGGAGTGCTTCAGCATCACTCAACTGGTTAGAGAATCATAATATTGACGAAATCATGGCAAAAGGAAACTGGCGTGTCCCTAACACGTTTGCTAAATTTTATTCTGCTAAAATTCAATCATTTCAGAGTAATAAGAACTTATCTATTTTGTTTGAAGCTGTGTAATGTTTTTTATTTTGAAATATTTTTGTAAGTCTTATTCTTACGTTATTATATTTTATGGTGATTATGGTAACATCTGTGCAGTACCTACCTACTTTGATAATTAATAAAAACAATTTATTGGTTTTGCATTTTAAAACTTTCTTTCCTAGTGGTTACCTAACCTAGCTTTAGGAACAATTAGGAGTAGCACCTGCCTTACCTAATCTCTAGGTTTTGTTTAGGAATACTTTAGGTAGCTACCTTATATTTTACCTAAGTAGGTACATATAATATTATCCTTTCCTTAAGTAATAGGAGACTGGAATGATAGAATTAATCCCACGTTAGGTAGGATCAATAGTAAGAACATGTATCAAAACAACAGTTATACCTATTCAGTTTCTTTATTATAGACATCACATAAAACGAAGCTTAACTTGTCACACTTTGGCATACGTTACTTTCAGCTTGCCATCAGGCGATAACAAACAAGTCTCATTTGGTAGGTCTCGAATAACGGTTCAAAGCATATAATATAATGTTTTACCTGAAAATAAAACAATTATTATATGCGGAACCTTATTCGAGACCTACATTTCTAGTCCTGCCTGATGGCCTTTATTTGGCCATCCCAAATGAGCAAAGTGATAGGAATATTCGCCACACAGCGGCAAGCTGCAACCCCCCTCCACCTGCTCTAGAGGGGCGGGGCGGGGCGTGAGGGGGAAGGAAAAGGAAGTGACGTGATTACCGGAAGTAATGTTATCTCATTTGGTAGGTCTCGAATAAGGTTCCGCATATAATAATTGTTTTATTTTCAGGTAAAACATTATATTATATTTAAATATCGGGAATAAGTATAAAGTAACGTGTAGTTCAATGTCGTGGAGCGTACTTATCTAGGACTGACGCGCGGTTTCGCACGGCTTTGGAACACAGTTTTGGACAGTTCTATTCTATTTTACAAAATGTCACCACCTACTGCAGAACAAAGTAAATACCTATCTGCGTTGGAAGATATCGCCAGCATGTTACAAAAGGCTCAAACTAATATGAAAAAATGTCCAAAACAAAGGCTGACGGAAGGCTACTTGAAGGCTAGATTAAAACTGGTAGAAGATTATTGGGAAACTTTTAAAGAAGCTCATTACAGCCTTACGAAATGTACGCCGCGCGAGCAACGAGGAATTTTGCCCTATTTTCTGAATGAGGAGTACTACAAATACGAGGAGTTATACTTATGTTTTCAAGGCGATGTAACTGATCTACTATTGAAAATGAAGTCTCAACAACAGACGGAAGCTACGAATTTATCTACTACTTCTACACAAGACAGTAACCATACATCGTTCGCAAAACTACCTCGCATACAACTTCCTACGTTTTCGGGGAAGTATGAAGAGTGGCCCTCGTACCAGGATTTGTTCACAGCGCTCGTCCACAACACCACAATCAATGATGTGCAGAAACTTCACTACCTAAAAACCACAGTATCTGGCGAAGCGGAAGTGTTACTGAGAAATATACAAATTACCGGAAGTAATTATATTCAGGCGTGGGAATTATTAAAAGGACGATTTGGTAACAAAAGAATGATTGTGAATTCTCTCTTAAAGAAGCTGTTTGGTCAGAAGAAGGTGACTAGTCAGTCAGCGCCACAAATTAAAGCTGTTCTTGATATTACGACGGAGTGTATCACTAGCCTTAATAATTTAAATGTGTGCACCGATTCTTGGGATCCTCTAATAATATTTCTGGTTGGGCAGAAGTTGGATACAGAGTCGTTGAAAGACTGGGAGGTCCACGCGCAGAAAGAAGACGCTGATGCAATGCCAACATGGGACGAGTTAAAAAAGTTTCTCGCGTGTAAGTTTCGTACACTCGAACTTATCGCACCTATTACGGCTTCTTGTACAAGAGATAAAATACAAACTCACAAAACTTTCCACGTCACCTCCGAAGAAACCAAAGAAGCCGAAGGAGATATATTTCAATCCTCACACGCTGCCATATCAAGTTCACAGCCAACATCTTCGTGTACGTATTGCAAAGAAAAAGGACATTTTATTCACAGCTGTAAAGAATTCGTGAATCAATCTGTGGAACAAAGAAATGATTTCGTGAAAAATAACAATCTTTGCTTCAACTGCTTAATACCGAACCATAGTGTATTCAAGTGTAAACATAGAACGAATTGCCGAGTCTGCGGGAGAAGACACCATTCCCTTCTTCACAAAGTGATGGAAACAAAACAAGAAGAGAATAAACAAGTAACAGAACCAGAACCAGAAACAGAACACAAAATTACTAGCGCACACTTTTATAATGAACAACCCAGTCATCCAGTATTATTAGCGACAGCACAAGTAAATGTTAGAACAAGAAATGGTGACACACATTTACTTCGTGCTCTAATTGACCAAGGGTCAGAGGCGTCCTTCGTATCAGCGAGAGCTGTAGAACTTTTGGGCTTGGATAAGACCGATATCAACGGAGTCGTCTCTGGAGTGGGAGAAGGAACAAAGATTTCTATAAAACATTTAGTTGATTTGTCAGTTTCGTCGCGATTTGATGAAACTAGAGACATTCGAGTGAAAGCTTATGTGCTCAAAAGGATTTCGACAAAGTTACCCTCGACACACATCGCGATGGATTGGCCTATGCTCCAAACATTACCATTGGCTGACCCAACATACTCTTCACCGGGTAGAATAGACATGTTACTTGGGGCCGAAGTCTTTTGTAAAATTATAGAAGACGGACTGGTGAAAATGCCCGAAGGTGTAGTGGCTCAGAAAACATGTTTGGGGTGGATTCTTTCCGGTCAATATGAAAACAAGCTAGATAACAACCAACACAATGTCATTACTCTACATATCACAAGTATGGTGGCTGAAGACAATGATATACTACGTAAGTTCTGGGAAATAGAAACAGATTTATACAAAAGGAAGAAGTTACTGACCAAAGAAGAAGAAGACTGTGAAAAGGTGTATAAGAAAACAACTAAAAGAGATGATAATGGCAGGTACATTGTACACTTACCTTTAAGACAAAGTATTGAAGAAACAGTTAACTTGTGTGGAGATACAAAACAGCAGGCTATAAAAAGATTCAAACATTTAGAGAAAAGATTCCAGAAAGATCAAAGGTTTAAGACTGAATACACAAAGGTTATAGAAGAGTATAAAAATATGGGTCATATGAAGAAGTCAGAAATATCAGATGACAAGGTTGCAATATATCTACCGCACCATGCGGTTGTGCGCGAAGACAAGGATACGACAAAGGTTAGAGTGGTATTTGATGCATCAGCTAAAGGGTCAAACGGCCACTCTTTGAACGAAGTCATGATGGTAGGACCAGCTTTGCAACCTGATCTTCGAAGCCTTATTATAGCTTGGCGAACTCACAGAATATGCATCATTGGGGATATTGTTAAAATGTATAGAATGATTAAAATGACGGAAAATCACACGAACCTACAACGCATCGTTTGGAGAGATGACACAAATGATAAAATTGAAAGCTACAATCTAACAACTGTTTCATTCGGTACGGCAGCGGCTCCCTTTCTAAGTGTACGAACTCTAAGTCAACTAGCCGATGATGAAGCACTTGATTATCCAGAAACGGCACCTGTAATAAAAACGTCATTTTATATGGATGATTTAATGGCAGGAAAAGAAAATGTTGAAAAAACTATAAGAATGTGTGAAGAAATGAAAACGATACTGCGAAAGGGAGGGTTTGAAATGCAAAAGTGGTCAAGTAATTCAGAAGAAGTTATACAGTTTTTACAAAAGGAATATAATGAGACTACAAATGATAAGGTGGAGATAAAACTAGATAAAATTATAAAGATCCTAGGCTTGACATGGGATAGAAAAGATGATACATTCAATATTACAGTAAACTTACCTGAATTAAGATATCCTATTACGAAGAGATCCATTCTCTCTGATGTGGCACGCCTGTTTGACCCGTTTGGATGGCTGGCACCGGTGATCATTACTGCTAAGGTTTTAATTCAAAGATTGTGGTTGTGTAATTTAGGATGGGATGATGAACTAGCGTCCGACTTGAGTGAAGAATGGATAAAATATAGAGAAGAGTTAATTTATCTGCAAAACATAAAGATACCACGCTGGTTGAAAACTACTACGGACAAGAAAGATGTACAACTACACGGGTTTGCAGATGCATCCACTCAAGCATATGCTGCGGTTACTTACCTTAGAGTCATTGAAGATGACGTAATTCATGTGACTATGCTGGCTGCACGAACTAAGGTTGCACCTTTGAAGCAACTGACTATACCTAAATTAGAGTTATGTGCGGCAGCGTTACTCGCAGAACTAATTAATGATCTGGAAGAACTTTTGAATATACCTAAAGACAACATTTTTGCTTGGACAGATTCGATGGTGGTTCTGTCTTGGCTACAATCTCAACCTAATCGTTGGCGAACCTTTGTGGCCAATAGAGTCGCTGATATCACACGAATCCTAGACAATGATAGGTGGAGACACGTTCAGTCTGCCGATAACGCCGCTGATATCGCAACGAGAGGCATTAACGCCAGCGATCTAGCCGATTTAGAAACATGGTGGACTGGACCACAATGGCTAAAGGAAGAAAAAATCAGATTCATAGGCTGTGATATTCCTAAAACAGAGTTAGAATTGAAGGGGACGTTTCACACCACAATACAAGAAGACAAGCCAATTTGGGAAAGGTTTTCAAATATAACAAGAATGAAAAGAGTACTAGCATACTGTAGAAGGATGAGGAAGAAAATAAACACCGAACCCAGGGAAAAATACCTAACCTCAGACGAGTTGGAAAGAGTTTTAGAAGACTGCATAAGGTACTATCAAGACTTAGTTTATAGGAAAGAAGTCGAAGATTTGAGAAAAAACGGACAAGTGAAAACTAGAAGTTCTCTTATCACACTTTCCCCGTTCTTAGATGAGAAAGAAATAATAAGAGTTGGAGGAAGACTTAAAAATGCTTCGATACCTAGAACGACGAAACACCCCATTATCATACCGAACAAGCAACACATAACTAAATTATTGGTTAATGAAGCACACAGCAGGACACTTCATGGTGGGATTCAGCTGATGATGAACTATCTGCGAACAAAGTACTGGGTAATCAGTTTGAAGGCAGCTGTCAAAAATTGTATAAGAAACTGCAAGACCTGTATTATTCATAAGGCAAAAACTAAGAACCAGTTTTTGGGTCAATTGCCAGCAATGAGAGTCAATCCTCACCGAGCCTTTTTAAACAGCGGAGTTGATTATGCTGGACCTATAATGATGAGAGCTTCAAGGGGTCGTGGACATCATGCTACAAAGGGATATGTCTGCTTGTTTGTATGCATGGCTACTCGAGCTATCCACCTCGAAGCAGTTACAGATTTAACTTCACAAGCTTTTATAGCCGCGTTTCGGAGATTTGTCGCGCGCAGAGGACACTGCTCCCACCTGTGGAGTGACAATGGAACGAATTTTGTCGGCGCAGCGAAGGAATTACGCGAGCTATTTCAGAGTGGCACGAACAACCTGACAAAGGAAGTAGCCGAGTTATTAGCTAACGACGGGACGACGTCTCACTTTATTCCACCAAGAATGCCGTCATATGGAGGTTTATGGGAAGCAGGGGTCCAATCAGCAAAAAGACATCTAGCCAGGGTGAGCAAAGATACCAAACTAACATACGAAGAGATGACCACCCTGTTGGCACAGATAGAAGCATGTCTCAACTCTCGCCCGCTTTGTCAAATAGATAACGTTACAGAAACACCATTGACACCTGGTCATTTCTTAGTGGGCGAGCCTCTTATTAGTGTCCCTGATTTAAATTACAAGTACCACAAGATCAACCTACTTAACAGATGGCAACTTATTCAGAAGATGACACAAGATTTTTGGCATAGATGGCAGACTGAATATCTAAATACACTACAGCAGAGGTATAAATGGCAAGTCACAGTACAATCGCCTAGTGTTGGTGATATTGTTATTGTCAAGGATGAAGACCTACCCCCAACTAAATGGTTACTTGGAAAAATAAAACATGTGCATTCTGGGGCTGATAATCTTATTCGAGTAGTAACCATTCAATGTAAGGGAAATCACGAGCTAAAAAGACCACTCTCGAAAGTGATATTACTCCCTAAAGATGCAGACCCTGAATAGAATACGGCGGGCGAAATGTTATACCTAGTTTGTTGAGTGTGTTGTGTTAAAGGTGAAGTGATTAGATGATTAAGTTTTTACAAAATGTTTACAGTCCATTTTTTCTAAGGTTTAAATATTTATGTTAATTAATTTAAAAACAATTGTTTTGGCGGGCGATATGTCTAATGTTTAAAATGCATGCAGTGAAATCAGTCTCCAATAAACCATCGTAAAGCGCACTCGTTTATTTCAATACAAACCTTCTTGCTAATCCAAATTGAACCTTAACTTAATGAACAGTAATGTTATTGAATACATAAATGTATTATAATTATAGTCAAAAATTAATTAAAAATATAATACTTCTAGCGTTGGCTGGAAAAAAACTAAGAAGAGAGCAGAGAGAGAAAAGAGATAATTGGCACACAAACCTTTACCGGTCATTTGAGCATCCGCTTGGTAGCCAGGTGGTTGTTTCCACGACGCCAGCTTAGCCTCGCAAAATTCTAAAAACAAAACATATAATTAGTAAATACTTAGCGAGATTTGATATTAAAAAAACTTATTGCAGCTGATTGTAATGATACGAGGAGAGTACTGAACAGAATTCGATAAAATTTTAATGGGACCTCTGAAGCCTATCAAACCAAAATATCATCCAAATCAATTCATAAATAGGGGCGAAATCACGTCACAAACATATGTCCAATTAATAAACTAAAGTCCTGAATAACTTTGAAGTCTGTTAAGAATGGGGTTAAATCGCAGCTAAGCATAGTTCCCTCGACGGATCTCGGCCATCGTAAAGTTAGCCGTTTGTGGTGTGCAAAAATAAATTACTCCTCCTTAGGAGTCATTTATTTTTCGTTGGTTCGAATCCGGTCGTGCACTTATGGATTTTTCGAAGTTCCTTGTGTAGCACCTGCGATGGCCGCGGAGACGGCAGCCGGCAGCCGCGAGTGCAGCAGCGCGAGGGTGGTGGCGGGCGACATGGCGGCGCGCGCGGCCGTGAACAGGCGCTGCGCGGGGATGCGCCACGCCACGCCCGCGTCCGCGCGCCCGGACCCGTGGCACTTCGTGTCGTCTGTCAGACCCTCCATGCTGGAACATTGTATAAGAGTAGTAGAGTTCTCTGTGATAGAGCTCGTCCGGAAAAGGACTACCACCATACCTATTTCTGCCACCAAGCAGTAATGCTCGCATTGCTGTGTTCCGATGTGAAGGGTATGGTTTCCGGTGAAATTACTGGCGGATGAGGCTTTCGATCTTAGCCTCAAGGTGGCAACCCGCGAGTGATACCTCTGGTATTGCAAGCATCTATAGGCTGCGGTAACCGCTTACCATCTTGTGGGCCGTTGGCTTGATTGCCACTTCAGTTGTATAAAAAGAGTTATCTTGTTAATGGAGTATCTTTGAACCCCTTATGTTGGGTAAATCTTTATGAGGAAGAGGTCACAAATAATATATTAAATTGTTCTGCATCATCATGACTTCAAATGTTCCCACTGCTGGGACACTGGCCTACTCTCAAGCGAGAGTGGTTAGGTCTTAATCCACCACGCGGACCCAATGCGGATTGGTGGATGGCACATGTCTTTCGAATTTTTTGTTCTAGGACATGCCGGTTTCCTCACGATGTTTTCCTTCACCGTATGAGAGCACTGGCATTGCGCACATAAATTTTTCGTAGCGAAAAATCCATTGGTGCACGACTGGATTCGAACCCACGACCTTAGGATCGGAAGGCGGGGTCACTACCACTAGACCACCAGTGCTCTTTGTTGTTCCGCATAGTGATTTTGTATTTCCACTTTAGCGTCCGAGCCTAGAGAGAGGAGAAACGACTGGCGACGCGGCACATAAAACCTACGCGTCAGCCCGATTCCCTTAGGCTATACCTAGTCGCCACAACCGACTTAAGGTGTGCCTAACCTCATCTAGCTATCCCATTAGTCACTGACTCAAATGAATTTACAAGAAAGCATATTTTTAACAGACGCGTTAAGGTATAACACAGTTTAAATTATCCCTATGTTTCTTTGCCTCAAACGGGACTTGACTTGACCTTTTCGCTGAATACGCGAGGAAAAACATGCTTTGCTCAATATAATTTATTGCGATGTCTTGGGTTCGAAGCCGATATACATAAACAACAACAACTAACGCAGTTGATGAGTGTTTTTTAAGTGACCAACCTTCTTGAAATTTACCCCTTATGAGTGACGTTGCGCCTTGTCATTCTTAAATATTGATAATACAATTAGGTATATTGGAGCACAATCCGAGTGGTGTTACGGAAGTTTTTGACTACAAATACATTTAATTTGCTATGAGACTAAAACGCGTTCTCTTTAATGTCTTTATTTTGTACCAGGCAAGTAATTGTACTTTATTTTATTGAAAATTAAAATTATATGTAGAATACCTTTCATCTTGATCCATTGGGATTTCCAAGTATTCTAACAATACTCTAAATAGTTCCGGACGGATGTAGCACATTGAGCATAATACTGAAAAACAAAACATGTGATTTAGTTTTGAAGCAATATTTTACGTAAGTATCTAATCGTTTTGAAAAATTACAGACATTTATTTTTTATATACAAATAGCAATATGTAGGAGCGCTCGTGACGTACCTGGCTAAGTTAGAATCAAGGAAGTTAAGCACTGTTCCGCGTAGTCAACATTTGGATGATTGACCGCTAGTGGCAATTTCAACTAAGCGCTCCTTTGCTTCGGAGGGTACGTTAAGCAGTCGGTCCCGGCTTTTTCAAAGTTGTTAGACCAAAACAGTGACATTCGGGCGGCCTTAAAACTCTGTCAGCAGAGTTGGCCACTGACTCATACGAGCTTACTTTACTTTAATAGGTATATAGGTAGCAAGAGAGCAAAACTGCGAATGGAACAGTTCATTTATAAGTGCATGCTTTGAACAAAAAACTAGTTAGAATAACCAACTCACTGGCATCGAGAGATTTCTTTAGCAGACTAGACTCGGGCACCATGTTCACCCAGAGGTACACGAGCCCGAATAGATCGTCCGTTATCAGTTCCTCGAGATTCTCCATCGACTGCTTTGATTGTAAGATCCAAAGCACCTGAAAGCAAAGATAGGTTGTAGTGATTTTGTGACTTTTTACTGTGTGTACATTGTCATTGGATTTCTGAGTCATAGCTATTGGATTCTGTTTTTTTATACCACTAAATTGGCAACCAAGCCCACTTGTTTTTTTTTATGTCAGCAAGTGACAGGACAATCAAGGCGCTCATCTGATGCCCACAGATGCAGTGCCACCCAAAGCTTAAACACTTCTTATAATACGTACAGAAGCGAGTGTGTGAGCGAGCGCGGGGTCGGGCGAGGGCGCGGGGGGCGCGGCGCCCTGCAGCCACTGCAGGTAGGTGCGCACCGACACGTCCGGGCAGCGCCGGCACAGAGCGCGCACTGCGCAGCACACCGCCACCACACCGCCGTCGACGCCGTGCGAGCGCCGCCGGTGCGGACTTATCTGGAACGCTGGAAACACCAAACATTATATTATAACACTAGCGCAGAACAGATATTAGTACTACGTACAGAATGGCAACCCCTAACCTCCCACCGGTATTATTTACCTCACCCCGGTCGCAAGTTTGCATTGAAGCTAAGGGCTAAGGCACGCGTTTATTTTGATTTTGTGAAGGTCCAAACGCGCGCATGCCAGCGCGAGCGAAATTGTGCTATCTCGCTCTTGCTATAATTGGGTGCGGCCAACCATGACACTTACACACACAACGGCTTCGTTTACGTACATAAACCATGAATGTAGTGATTGCGACGCGTTTGCATCATATATTTTCTTGAGTGTCCGAGGTGTGACACTAGCGGATCCGCCCTGGCTTCGCACGGGTTATAAACCTTCCTCTTAAAACACGCTATCTATAAAAAAAATCGCATCAAAATCCGTTGCGTAGTTTTAAAGGTCTAAGCATACATAAGGCTAGACAGAAGGAAAAGAGGAAAGAGACTATGTTTTATACTATGTAGTGATGGCAGGTTATTTTTTTTTATTTTTCCCGATTTCCGTCCCAATTGACACGCGCGATGTCCTCGGTAGGACTTCGTTTCACATGAACGCGAATTAGCTGATTTCAGCATTATACTCATGTACATAACCGTACATTAGAATGATCAGTGGGGAACATAAGAGGGTTTCCCGATAATGATGACCCTGGGGCATCACCGCACCGGTAGGACCTGGTGGTATAGGACTCTTCAGCAAGAGTCAAGAGTGGGTACCACCGCAGTGCCGGATATTCTACCTCCAAGCAATACTGTAGTGTGCAAGCATTATTGTGTTTAGGTTCGAAGGGCAATGTAGCAAGTGAAGTTACTGGGCGAAAGAGACAACGTCTCGGGGTGATGAGCGCAGTGCAGTGCCACGCAGAACTTAAATACTTTAGGCTATGGGTGGCACTGCATCTGTTATGGTCGTGGCGTGGTGCCTAACATCAGGCGGGCGACTTGAGCGTCTTGTCACTTGCTGAAATAAAAAATAAAAAAATGAAGGATGAGAGTTACCGTGTGCGTAGGCGTGGTTGTCCATATGCAGCAAGGCGCGCAGGATCTGTGCGCGGTGGTGCGGCAGCGCGGTGGCGGCGGCGAGCAGCGCGCGGTGCGCCGGCGGCGCGGACTGCCCGCCGGCCGCCACGCATGCGCACAGCGCGCTCACCGCGCCCGCGCCGCACACCGCGCCCCACCGCGCCGTCTCCGCATGCGTGCAGCACGCTATCACGCTCGACCAGTTGTTGCTGTAACGATAAACATAATATAAGTCGTATCACTCAGTAACCAACTGAGTCTGTCGGTCGAGCCGAAACTAATGACGTTTTCTCCAAAACATGAAAGCGCTCTCCCTGATTGCGTAACTCAGTTTCAATCCGATTTCAATTAGCAAACTGTCAATAAGCTGTCACATTCATACAATACATCAGTTTTTGACATAAAATCAGTTGAAATCGATTGCAACCGAATTACGCAATTGGGGGCAGATGCTACTGCCGCTGACGTCTCAACTTCGTTGGTCAGTTCAGACGACCTAAGGGCCACATACACTAGGTTGTACTTGATGATTCTTCAAACTGATCAAACTAAACCAGCATTTTGGAGAAAATAATAAATAATTATATAAATAGCACTTTAAAATGATATAACTTTGCACCTGCCATTACAAAAACGGCTTGCTGACGTTTCGGACACATCTTCGGACACTTTGTCCGAACTGACATTTTTAAAACTAGATACTTCTTGAATACCTGCGAAACCTATTTTGAACTATAACGTCATTAAAGCCCCCTCCAAATGGAAGAGGTAATACTAAAAAAGTAAGCTTCTATGAGTCAGTGGCCAACTCTGGTGACGTTATTAGAACGCCCGAAGGCCTCTGTAATGGCTTAACAACTTTGAAAAAGCTGAGACCGACGTGTAACGTGCCCTCCTAAGCACAAGTTGAAATTGTCACCGGCGGCCACCCATCCAAATGGTGAGTACGCGAAGGTAATACTAACGTGGGCGGCGTGGGTGTGATCGAGGAAGCGGAAAAGGCCGGCGCAGCAAGCAGTCTCAGCTGCAACAGTCCCATGTTGGAAGAATCCCGTGGCTTGTAGAGTCGCAGTTGGACGGTAGTGGCGACCACCGGCTGCGCGATCACCAGCCGGATGAACGTCATGCCGGACGTGTCCTGTGGAGCGCCGAGGGGGGCGAGGGTGCCCCCGCAGCCAGCCTCCACGCCCACTGCGCCCGGGCACGCTGGAACAAAACGTTATCTTTACATACTGTACGGGGCCCAACCTGCACCATAAGCACAATTGCATTTTTATTGCAATGCGAGCATTACTGCTTTGCGGCAGAAATAGGTATGTGGTAGTACTTCCCTGGACATGTTCTATCACAAAGAACTCTATTACTATACTACATCGGTCGTCAAAAATTAAAGTAACAAGTTAACATACTGGTGTGGCTAGTGCATACAAATATTTGTTCCGAGGCGGGAATCGATCCCGCCTCCGCTAGCCTCCAACGCAGGCGGGACCTTCACCGCGCCACATCGCTCGTATAAGAATAAGAAAACTTAAAAACAGTTCAACAAACAGAAAAATCTTTAGTACTGCTCCGCTTAACCTTGTAATCAATGAGGTCACACAGTTAACACAGTTAACCTCAAAAGAAAAATATCGTTTCATCCCTCCACGGGACATCATCAGGCCCATCGACTTGTTCTCCGGCAGACGTGTTGCTATTACTAGAGATTTTTCGTCTGTTTTTTATGTTGTAATGGATTACCGCAAAGTAACGCCTGAATGTATCAATGAAATAAGAAAAGTATAAAGTAGTAATACTGGCGAGGCTAGTGAGATGCGGCTGCAGCTGCACCTCGTGCAGGCGCACCGCGTACGGCAGCGCGAGCGTGAGCGCGAGGCTCGCGTCGTCCGCGCTGAAGAAGTGGTAGCTCCAGGCGGCGGCGCGCACGCGACGGGCGGCACACGCGCCGCGCCCGCTCGTCGCGGTGCCGCCGCCCTCCAGCAGCACGTCCGCCGCCTGCGCGGTCGGGTTCCCGCACGATATACTACCTAAACATATCAAACAAATGCTTGCTATTAATATGGGGCTCAATGTGGTAACCTTTTGTTCAAAATGTACCTACTCACTGCTCTTTGTATTACCTATGCCTTTGTGTCCATGAATATATGTATTTTCTTTCTTTCTTCTGTACACACACAACTTGATGATGATACCTAAACGAGACCATTACTGATATAGTCCGAAGAGTCGCTGTGACCTCGCTATACAGGCTCACTAGAGTCTTAGTGCGGGGAACAGAGTTCCCTCAGGTGCCATTTATTAAGAACGGGTTTTGAAAAATCTTATTTTTATGGAACAAATAAACTTATCTTTACTTATCTTTATCTTTAAATACTAATTATAATTATACAGAAAGTACAAATGGTGGGCTTATTGCCAAGGTCTTTTTCTACCTGCCAACCTTATGGGTAGGTAGAATAATTTGTGTGCTTATATAAAGAAAATAACGTTCATATGAACAAGAACTAAAATAACACTAACAATAACCTATAACAAATTCCTTTAATTAAATTAAAAACAAATAGGATAGTTTTCGTAACAACAGTTCTACCATCGAACTACTGGGACATGAACAGTGGTAACATTAATGGAAGTTACCCTTTTATCAGACTATTTTTTTACAAAACTTACACAAGGGAGCAATATTGAAAAGTCCGTTGACGGTCTCCACGATAGCCGGCTGCGACTTCTTCCCAGCCGGAGTCGACATGTTGATCAATTGCGGCGGAAGTTTCAGATAGTTCATCAGTGATGACACCAGCCCTTGCTTGTGGCTTGGACCAGACTGAAAAAATACAGTTTTATGTTTCTAGCACCCTAGAGGCATAAGGTCTGATGTCTATTTAAAGAGAGAAGAAATAGAAAAAAAAGACAAAATGAGATTGTTTTTTTTTTCTTTTTTTTTTGAGAAATACCGTTGACAGCTTGTCGGAAAGAGGATGAAATACTCATGTCAAATATGTCTAAATATAAGTATCAATATGGGTACTAATTCGAATTCACTGACGTAGTGGCCCACGAACAGGGGACTATACAGACACAGAACATAAAGCTATCAAAAATATAGTTAAAAGTTCTGAAAAGATTATCAAAAGTACAGTTTAGTAACAATGAGTCAATGTGGTATGATTATGGTTACTAGCTCATAGCAATAAAGTTCAACTCACTAGGTGCTTAGCTGTGAGTTTGTCGACGGCCAGTTCGAGCCCGCCTTCGTCTATGAAATGCGCAAGCGCGTCAGGGTTGTCAAGCAGTTGAGTGATCAGTTTCTGCATTGCTTGAGAAAGATTTATCACTTCGTCCTTTTCTGTAATAAAAACATCGCTAGTACTCTCATAATTTATCTTACTACACAAGTGTCTTAACAAAAATCGGTGTTGGCTTAGTGGGATGGGCTCCGACTTCCGATCCGGATGTCACGGGTTCGGATCTCGGCTGTGCAATGATTTTTTCTATCGAAAATGTATGTGCGCTTGTGCGCATTATCACATGCTTAAAACGGCGAAGAAGAATATCATGAGACCTCTGCACGTTTTGACCATGTCTTTCCTGTGGATTAGGCTGGCTAAGCTGAGAGGAAGATGTAGTTGCTGGGCAAGCCATCATCTAAAACCAGTCCCAGGCACTACAGCATCTGCACTTCACACATCCAATGTGGGCATGAATAGTAGTCAAGCCGCTTTGTCTAGAATACAAAGTTCCATCCCCCCCCCCCCACCCGCGCGCCTGTTGAGCCGCGATGCTAGAGCTGCAGTCCGCAGTGCATATCGCGACGCGGAGGAGGAACCGCGCCATGTCACTCAACCCTGATGAAGACTCCAAGACCGAAATTGAGTCGAAACGGTGTCGGTACCTCTTTACCGATATACCGGTACGTGAAAACACCCGTTTTTTAAATGAAAGAGTAATCAACTTGCCATTCGATGCTGTATAAATAATATTCAATAGATGGTTAAGGCATAAGTCACAGTGATTCTAATGGTTACTTACTCAGGAACTCCATAAGGCTGGTGACCATAAGCGAAGGGTTAGCGGCCACCGTGCTCATGGAAGCCACCATCCAGAAGAACTCATCCTTCACAGAGCCAGGATCCTGGCTCGACGCTAAAAGAAGTTGACATTTAAACCAATGGTAATAAACAAAAGGTGTTAGTGATAAGATGGATCTAAAATATAACGAATCATGTGATGCAGACGCGTTGTGGTTGACAGCCGGTGTGTTCGGGTTATTGTTTCCCAGAATAAGTATACCATGTGTTGGTCGAATACATACTGAGTGGTATATATATATATATATATAAAGTATACATACTGAGAATACATACTGAGTGGTATATATATATATATGAAAAATAAATAAATTTTGGCTAACACTAACAATAACAATAATGATGGCCAAAAGCAGCGGCTGAGCATTGATTTATTTTTCATAGTGCTTACTACTAGAGATAGCATCTAGTGCCTTATTCTTGAATCCAATTCCGATCATTCCTCTTCTTTTAATTTGTGGCGTCTGTGGCCGGGTTTGCCACAATTTTGTCATTGTCGACAGGGTTGAAACAGTAAGACAATGGAGGATCTGACAATTCCGATCCAATCTCATAATTTACTGCTGTCAAATTTTACTCTTGAAAACAAGGCTGGCTTAATTTGGCGCTAGATTTGCACTCAAAAGTACGAAATGTCATTATTTCAATACTCGTTCAAGAGTAAGGCCCCCTCGTTTGTTCAAATCTTAAACTCTGATACAAATCCATTGTTATTTCTAAAGTTTGTTGCATTTTTTAATAATAAAAATTATACTTAAGATGTAATTAGCTCTTCTGAAGTACGAGTAGTAAACTGTGTAGTTAAATGTAAAAGCTGTTGGTTTTTCTAAACAAAATAGATTTACTATCGTGAACTATATCATACATTTTACAAACGGGTGTTTTCGACGCGGAGGAGGACGCTCGCCCTGTCACTCAACCCTGATGAAGACTCTCGAAATTGAGTCGAAACAGTGTCGGTGCCTCTTTACCGATATACCGGTACGTGAAAACACCCGTTTGTAAAATGTAAAATAGATTTACCTGGGCTGCTAGTAACAACACCGCTGATCATAGTAAGCGTCTTGTAGAACATACGCATTATATGCTGATGCTGCAGCACTGCGAACAAAATATCACTTTACATATTTTTACACAGATTACAAATGCCTTTAAATATCTGACGTCTGTCTAACGTTCAGGCGTATATTATTGAAAAATAGCAAACATCATCATCATCATCATCATCATCATTATGACAGCCTTCTAATGTTCCCACTGCTATGACACTGGCCTACTCTCAGACGAGAGTGATTGGGTCTTAATCCACCACGCGGACCCAATGCGGATTGGCGGATGGCACATGTCTTTCGAATTTTTAGTTCCTGGACATGCCGGTTTCCTCACGATGTTCGCGCACATAAATTTTTCGAACAGAAAAATCCATTGGTGCACGACCGGGTTTGAACCCACGACCTTAGGATCAGAAGGCGGGGTCACTACCACTAGACAACCGGTGCTCTCTAGATAGATAGATCTCTAGAAGATACCAATAAGACAATCTTATTTCATATCAGCGAAAAGAGTACAATTGCTGGCTCGTTTAATAGGCATAATGACCCAAGAATCACTAAAATTACGTGTTTACCATATGAAAAAGGATTCAAGGAATATAAAAAACATAATTCCTTTTTACATTATGTGCGAGATTGGTAATATTTTTAATATATTATAATCAAACTACAAAATACAGCAATCCGCCATAAAAAATCAGAGCATATTGGTTCTCTGATTGGTGGCATCAAACAAAATTGAACCTTATTGCAAAAATGTTACATCGAAAATTGACATAAGACGTCACTACTGTCACGCCGTGACGTTTAGGCGTGAATTTAAAAATTGAAATTCAAAATAAACGTTTTTTTTACTACTAAACCATTCATTTCTTGAATATTATGTTATTTTTTGCATAAAGTCGATACTTCTGAAAACAAAATAACAGTTTTTCAAAATCTGTCATTATGCCTAGTCATTTAAGCCAATTCATTAGTTTTGGATCAGAATCAAGGCTTGTTAATCACCATACTTGCAACGTCCGCGCTGAGCCGAGGCATATAACGAAGGGAAAACGCAAAAGTAGTTGTTAATAAAGCTTGTTCCAGCCGATGTTAGTTGTCCTTACTAAGTACCTGTGTCAGCGAGACAGGGATGGCGCGCCGCCTGCTGTTTCTTCTCATCCTCCATGTTGGTGGAGTCGCTGGCGCCGCTGTTGTGCCGCGCCTTGCTCTCGTCGGTCTGCGACTGGTCGGTAGACGTCGCGCTCGGACTCGAACCCGGCTGGGAATACAGGCGAATGTTACTGGAACCTTCTAATGCGACTTGAGAAAACGTTATACAATACTAAAAGTGTAGAAGAAGAACACTAGTGGTCCAGTAGTAGTGAATCGTCATCAACCAATTGATTTATCTATACAAAAATGTTGTTCACTCTCAAACAATGAAGAAAAATATCATAATCAGATGCGTCATATTGCGACAAACAAGAGTTGTGACAAAACTTTTGTTGTCCGAGCAACAAATTCAATCACGGATTTTACTGACAACACGCCACGAAACGCACATTTTATTTTGTTCTGATTCGGTTGCACAGCAGTGCGAGATCGATCTTGTTTAGACATAATAGCTAGAATATAATGTAACAGTTACCCGATGCAGTGCGCGCGGCGCGGCCAGCAGCTTGCGCGCGTAGGCCAGCAGCTGCGCCAGCACGGTGCGGCGCGAGGGCGCGCGTCGCGTGGAGCCGGCGCCGCGCACCACGTCCGCCAGCAGCCCCGACACGCGCGCCTCTGCCGAGCTGTCCCCCGCCAGCGCCGCGCCCGCCCCCACCCCCACCCCCACCCCCGCGCCACCCGCCGGCGCTCCTGCGCCGTACGACCGGATCCAGCCCGCCGAGTGGTGCGCTAAACAATAACACAGCTTGATTTATTTACAAGCATTCTTTACTCTTCATTTTCCACAGCACTATCTGAGATGGTAAAACTGTGCTACCGTCGTCCTAAAGTTCTGCTCGGTTATTTTAATAGGACTAGCTGAGGTCACGTTAGCAGCGGTACGATGACCATTACACCCCAAAGCCGGTCAGTGCAGACCTCAGCAGGGGACTTAGACCAAAATATACAGTCATCGATGGACGAGTTTTTAGCCCAAAGAGCGCGAGACTATTTTCATCAGCTATAAGTAGCACTCACCAATAGATTCGTAGAGTGAATAAGCATGGTGGGAGTGTCGAGCTGACAACACCTGTAGCAGCGGTAGGGCCAGCCTCAGCAGCGTGGCTTGCAAATCGTACGCGGCCCCGGGTTCAGAGTCCTTGGCCCAGACAGCGCAGACTATCTTCAACATCGCCAGGCCACCGGTGGCGCCGCGCGCACAAACCACGCGGGATAACACGGAGTGGAGAGCGGAGGCTGCGCCAGCGCCTGCCCCGATGCTGATTCCGCTCTGGATATGTAACAAAACATTATCATAATGTTTAGTTGTGTTTGGTAGACCAGAGAAAGGTAGCGAAGTTGTCGCATTTAGCTATTAGTCCAGTGAGAACCAGTTTTCACTAGACTGTTGGCAAAAGGCTAAAACTTTGTTACTATTTATTTATATATCACAGTTCACAAAACGAGCCCTAAAATTAAAAGGTATTATGATGATTTCAAAAACTAATAGCACTCGCGACTTACCCAATGCACATGTTTTTTTTACATTTGTTTCACAAAGTACTAGATATAGGTGAAAAACTTAAAAAAGATGTATGTTATAAACAGTAAAATAAATAAAAAAGCAAAGAATACTCACGAGATATAGCTCCGAGCTGGCTACGGCTCCGTCGGTGTGTACGTTCATTGTTATAAACTTAACCATGGCCGGCACAAAGTGTTCGCACTCTAGTATAACACGACCCATGGTCTGCGTGCTTCCTTCCGTCTGTAAGACAAACATTCATTAGTAAACATCATCTGATAGTGAATGGTGAAGGTTAATCGGTCGTCCTGGCGCTCTATGGAGATCTATGTCCAGCTGTGAGGACGTCTATTGGTTGATACGATAACCGCTGAGGAAAAATGGTTTTTGAATAGCGACCAAGAACTGGAAAACAACTTGTATGATGGTCCCCTGGTCGATTGAATATGGACATTGTAGCGGTCACAGGATGTCTATGGATGGTGTAAAGGCTCAAAATCGGTCGCTCTGGCACTATTTTTTCATTTTTAAATTGGATAATAGACAAGCGTTTGACCACCACCTCACCTGGGGCCCAACCATGAACTCTTATAGCGATTCAAATGAAGACATGATTGTCTAAGTGATGTCAAAGTACAAAATTTTTTGACAATTTAGTTTAGTTTAGAACTGGAAAACAACTTGTATGACGGTCCCCTGGTCGATGGAATATTGACATTGCAATGGTCACAGGAAGTCTGTGGATGGTGTAAAGGCTCAAAATCGGTCGCTCTGGCCATGCCATGGTATGGTAGGCCTATGTCCAGACATATTGCTGGCAGTGGACGACTATTAACCGACTATCATCAACCAATGACAGATCACACAAGGCTAAGCTACACACACTAAGCCTAAATTTTGCAGGTCTTTTCATCTACTTTCGACAGACGACGTCCTTGCCGTATACACTTATCGGTTCTTCAGCATGATACATGAAGGTATCAAGTATTTAATTCCTGTACAAGAGCAGGATTAAAACAGTTACCTGTAGAGGTAAGGCTGCAATCCAAGCTAAAGCCTGCATCGACAGCACCCAGCATCTGAGAGACACGTTTTCTAATCTGTAAGGAGAGATTTCTAATTATAATATTGTACAGATCTCTTCTTTTGTTTGCTAAAGAATCAGCTCTAAATATATCTGCGATAATATTATTTAACAATCACAACCATTAGCCCATTAATTCTGTTTTTCTTTTATTCGTTCTTCAATGAGCGAAATGCACTAATTTTCATAGGAGCAAAGACAAATGACCCCCGAAGCGATAGGAACCCAGCCTGTAAGACATTTCAAAGTGATCCTTGTGATTCTAATGAATGAAGCACTTTTGATTTAATTTAACAGATTAGGAGCGTCGCATCGTTTGTTTTTAAAATCGTATGAAGAAATGTCAAAAAGTCATCAGTTTTAATGATTAGATTAGCGTTCAGTATTTGGAGGTGAGAAATAAATGAGATAGTTAACAAGTAGTTACAGCGTGAGCGAGTGCAGCAGCGCGGTGACGGTGTCGGAGGCGAGGCGGATGCGCGGCGTGTCGGCGGGCACGGCCAGCGACGCCAGCGTGCTGAGCGACCACGCGCCGCCGCTGCCCCACGCCGACCCGTTCAGCGTCAGCCACAGCGACACCACGTTCTCCATGAACGTGCACTCCATCTAACAACAAACTAAGCTTTTAACTACACATCATCTAGCTAGTCTACAACTGTGCTTCCACTTTGAGGAGGCACCTTTGAGCGGGTCCCGTTTACCGACAGCTGATCGACATGGCTCGGTCCGAACGGCCTCGAGGCACGCCCAAACAGACCGAGACATATTAGCGGTTATTATTTTATTGTTTAAAATTCAACAAAATAGGTTAACTGGTTGTCGACTAATAGAAGAACTAACAAAAAACAATAAAAACTAGCAGTGATATAGTGTGATCGCCACCAACCTGGTTATTGAAGTCGAGAGCGAGATGTCGGAAGACGTCGTAGAGCGTGTGCGAGAGCGGCGGGTGGTGCCGCTGCGGCGGGCTGGGCGGCGTGCCGGCGAGGTGGGACGAGCTGGGCGAGGGGGAGGGGGACGGCGGGGGCGGGGGGTCGGCGCGCACCGCCCGCGCCAGCGCCGTGCCCGTGCCCAGCAGCGCCCGCCGCGCGCCCGCCTCGCCCGCGCCGCCCGACCCGCCGCCCGCCGCCTCCAGCCGCGCGTCGCAGCACCGGGATATGTTGCTGCACAAACCATTGCTCATATTCATGTACTTTCTGACATTTCAGCGACTTGCTAAGTATTATCTTTCCTCATACACTCATTTCATACTTAGGTCAATTTAACAAGACGATAAGTAAATAAGTAAGCTCGTATGAGTCAGTGCCCAACTCTGCTGACAGAGTTTCTAGGCCGCCCGAAGACCTCTGTCATGGCCTAACAACTTTAAAAAAGGCGGGACCGACTGCTTAACCGAAGCACGGGTTCGTTCAGTTGAAATTGCCACTGGCGGTCACCCATCCAAATAGTGACTACGCGGAACAGTGCTTACTTCGTTGATCTGCTAAGAACAACTTAACAACGAACGCTCCAAGCGCGAACTGATGATAGATTTGAAAGACACATCACCTACGTACTACGGAAGTACCATTCTAAGACTGACCAACGAAAAACTGTTTCGAGTTATAAGCATCTGATCGATAACTTCAAATTAAATTATTTAGAAGAGAAAAGTATTTGTGTTGTATATTATTATATTTATTATATAAGGTCATTCATTATCAACCTGACAAACTTAAGGGGTAGGTTCCACACATAAAAAAAAAAATACTTGTACTTTTTTTTTTTTCTAAACGTTTTTTTTATAAAATTAAAAAAAAAAAACGTAATTCTGCTTCATAATTAGTTATCCTTGTTAGAAATCGAAAAGGCAGCGCTCGGCACGTGTTAGTGACCCGCGCGTCAATGAACTGCGGGTCACTAACCCGCGCGTCCTTGACCTGCGCGTGTCCTTGACCCGCTACGGGGCGCGCACACTCGAATATTTCATTATTACGTCGCTTAACTCGATTCCCAACAATGATAAATAATAATTGAGCGGAAAAACGTAATCGATTTTTTTTTGTTTACTTGTGATTTTTAAGACAAAACATACATAAAAAAAAAATTATACGTACATATATTTTTTTTTAGGTGTGGAACCTATCCCTTAAGTTTGTCAGGTTGATAATGAATGACCCTGTATGTTTGCTAGCCTAGTAGAATTCACATACCTAGTATTATTGTCCACGACGACCTTTGTTTTCGATTCCTTCTCGCTGATGGGATTCAAGTAGTTCTCCAGCTTCTCCTCTGAGGACTCGGAATCGTCAGATTCCGCCACCTGCGTCAGCTGTTCTTCCGCGTCCATGTCTTTTGTGGAATCTGTGGGAAATATGACTCTATAACCCATATAAATAGGAATCATAATAAACACCAAGAAATGCTAAATTACCAAAACATAGGATGCAAACATCAAGCAATCGCACTACGTCGATCGTGACTAATATAGAATTGTTACTATAATTTTCTCCGGTTTTCTCTAAGGAAGTGTAGACAGTAATTACAGATTTATTGAAATAACCTAGTGGTAGGACTATCCAGCAAGTCCGTTGTGAAGGTTACCACATCGATGCCAGATATTATGCCTCCAACTAGTAGCGTGTAAGCATGGCCGTGTTTATATTTTAATGGCACTGTAGAAAGTGAGATTACTGGGCGAAAGAGACTTGACTGTCTCGTGTTTTACTATCTGTTCTGTAAAAAAAATTGTCCACTCTTCCATAGAGAAAATATTGTCTACGGTGCTCATGCTAGCCCGCTTGTTACAATAACCAGTGACAAGTTGTGAGTCATGGCTCAAATAGAAAAGCTGGGTGTAAACTATGCTAAAAATAAAAACAGGTAAGTATCTATAATTTCAACGTCTTAATGTAACTGTAAACTAAACTCAAAGTAAAAATAGGTTTAAGTATATTTAGTATCAACGTATTCAATTAAAAAAAAACGAAATGTATACGCAAAGCTGCAAGTAACACGCACGCACTAGTGTGGTCACACCATTTACCTGGTACACCACATACCAAGGACTCTTCAGCAAGAGAGTCCGTCTTGGTGGGTACCACCGCAGTGCCAGATATTCTGCTTCAAAGCAGTAATGTGCAAGAATTACTGTTTAGATTTGAAGGGCACAACTAGTGAACTTACTGGGTGAAATAGACTTAAAAATTACGTCTCGGGGTAATGACACGCAGAACTTTAAAACCTAAAGCTTTGGGTGGCACTACCACATATGCTCAGGTGTGGCTCTTAACAACAAGCGAGCGATGTGACCGTCTTGTCACTTAAAAAAAAAACACCAACACTAAAGCAAAAGCGTATTATTCATTGCTAATATCTAAAGAGTAGCCTACACATGTTGGCCCCGCCTTGCCGAGTGAACGCCAATGCAAACGTGTGGACAGCATTACTCGGCGACACTCGTTGTCGCTCGCCGAGCCAAGCCAAGCGTCAATATGTATTGGTTTGTTTAGATTTGCCAAACGTGTGGACGGTAGAACTTGTCCTGCCAACGCTCGCCTTCAATTCGCGCTGGCCTTTCACTCGGCTAACATGCATTGGCTACTTATGGAGCTTGCTAGGTAGAAACAAGCAAGTTATTCCGTGTATCGTGCGTTGGTGATTTGCATGATTGTAGCGGCTAGTGTGGTCTGAACGTCACAAGCTAAGTGCGTTAATTTAGAACGCACGATTCAGTTTAAGGATGACTCACGCTAGCCCGTGTCGGGTCCGAGCCGAGTGTTGTGTTGTTGAGAGAGTTGGGTGTTAGCGGTCAACTAATCTTAATATCTTAATCTTAATAAAATAATAAAGAGAAAAGTTTGTATATTTGTTGGAGCATCACGCCCAAACGACTGTATGGTTCTGGAATAGCGTATAGGATACTTTATATCCCGGGTTCCCGTGGGATAAAAACTGTTTAACCGCGAGTAACACCGCGGGGCGCAGCTAGTGTTACATATATTATGTATGTACACTCACGCTATACCGAGTGACGGCCGAGCAACGGACAACACTAGGTCTATACAAAATACGGTGCAACATTGGTTGACCGTGCTGCGGCCACGCTCGGCCGACGCTCGGCTCGGGCCCGGCACGGTCTACAGTGAGCCATCCTTTAGTCTAGTCCTTACTTGGCGACGCAGTATCTGCCGGGTTTACTTTGGTAGCTTGGCCAGTCTTCGGCAGACCAAAACTATCCGCTAACAAATCTGCAATTAACAACAATCTGCTGTTCAACACTGCCAGAATTTAGCCTGATTCATTCTTATTTATTGATTAGTTTTTTTTAATGCTGTAATTTTAGCAGCTTGCTGAGTATTGTCTCTCGTTATCATTTTTATGTCAATGAACAATGATAGATTTTAAAAATATATTAGCTAAAATAGTCCGTTTATCAAACGTCATTCGGATACAAAGTTAGTGCAAAACGAACACTGTTTGTTGAGTAATATGTTTCAGAAACTAAAAACTATTAATTTATTTTATTTTTAGGTGCTTGAGACACTATTTTTACCTCGCCTCACTCGCTCGATACTATCATAACATGTGTGTCATAACATCTGGGTCATAACTTATATTTCTACCTATATTCTTTAGTAAAGTTATTCTAGCTTCAAGTCGCGCAGTACTGAGCAAATTGGCTTTTACCTAATGATACCAGTGAAAGTCCCACAGCTTTACAAATAAACGTTGTATAAAGTTATTTCTTGGATTTTTTTTTTATACAACTGAAGTGGCAACCAAGCGTACGGCCCACAAGATGGTAAGCGGTTACCGCAGCCTATGGACGCTTGCAATACCCGAGGAATCACTCGCGGGTTGCCACCTTGAGGCTAAGATCGAAAGCCTCATGTGCCAGTAATTTTACCGGAAACCATACCCTTCGCACCGTAACACAGCAATGCGAGCATTACTGCTTGGCGGCAGAAATAGGTATGGTGGTAGTCCTTCCCCGGACGAGCTCTATCACAGAGAACTCTACTACTCTTTATTTACCGTTTATTTGTAAGGCCCCTAATCTTACCTAGCCAACTGCAACGAACCGTGCGATGCGCAATTGACTTTTTTCGAACTCAATTATCTTTGCGCACTTGGCTTCACGATGGCCAAGACACATCGGCAGTACTAAACTCGTAGTAATCCAATACACAAATTCTAGCGCGGGTTCTTGAATAAGCGTCAATTTGTATGTGTTATAGTATACAAGTAGACTGATCATCTAGTCTAAAACTGCAAGCCCTTTCATGGCGTTTGTCATAGATTTGAATAAAGAGTTGAAACTATAGTGATTAGAAATGATTTTAAAGTATTTACGGCTATTTATTTAAAATCAACGACAACTATAGCAATTTTTGTAGTGGGGCGTGCAGTTTTAGGCCCGTATTCAACGAAACTCAAGCTCATAACGATATACAAGCATAGATTTTTGACAGTTCTTCATAGAAATTATCAAATCAAAGCTGAGTCACCATTCACTCGTATGTTTCTTGAATATAGACTGGTTTATTTCTTTTATCTGTTATCTATATAATCTTCTGCCCTTATTCAAAAAAACTATAATTACATCGGCTTGTCGTCAATTTGATCGTCAATGAACAAAGACGATAATAGATTTGAAAGACACATTAGGAGGTTTAAAATTTGAAATTAAAAATATCTTTATTTCCCTAAAAAATTACAGATCAAAACTTAAAGTAATGTAACATGTTACATTAACTCCTACTTAGTGAGTAAGTTAAGTAACACCTACTTAGTTAGATTACCCCTTTATTCAAAGTGCGTTTATGAATAAGGCCCATAGTTTATAACACAATACTTAAATTGTAGTGCAGAGTCAGAACTAATATTGTACTTGTATGGTAGTATAATACTAACCAGCAACAGTAGGTCCCTTGCTCTTCCTGGGCGGCTTGGTTTGAAAGGTGCGGCCGCGCTCCGGCGTGACGCGCACGACACGCGAGTGCCCCGGCCAGCCCACGTCGAGCGTGCTGCCGGACTCGCTGCTCGGACTCGACGGGGATTCTGCGCTCTCGAACTCTACCAGATCCTGTTTGGTGAGAGGTTTGGTTATGTTAACGTCACATGAAATGGGTTCAAAATAAGAACGTACACTAAAATAATGTTCAGGTAGCAACGCGATAATGAAACTTCACATTATGATATAACATAATAGAAAAAAAATAAAAACCTGGACTAGATATCAAATTGTTATTTTAATAAAAAATAACTAAGAATATAAAAAAAATATAGAAAGCTAGGCTATGTACAGTCAGCAAAAAATGTGGTCGAGATTCATTTGAATGTCATAGGATTTCACAGAAACTTTTGTCAAAAGTGATAGACCACTTTCTTTGCTGACTGTGCATACTTTCTGGACTTTCAGCAGATGTTTCAGATAGTTGTATAGATACCTGCAGGAGCGTGGTGAGCGCGTGGCGCGGCCAGGGCGGCAGGGTGACGGCGAGGCGCGCCAGGCCCAGGATGCACGAGGGGTCCAGCAGCTGCGCGCCGCCCGACAGCGCGCACAGACGACCTACCACCTGCACAAATGTAATACACACCACATTCAATAACTCACTTCCTCTATAAAAATAGACACAGTTATAGTTCTCACAACGGATCTCGGCCGTCGTGAAATTAGCCGTTTCGATGCGCAATGGAGCTTTTTCAAAATAAATTGTCTTTGCGCATCACAAACGGCTAACTTCACGGAAGCCTAGATCCGCTGTGCGAACTATACATGAGTGCCAGTGGACACTTTTTTTTAGAAGAGTTCTATAACAAGCTGACCCGCGCGGCTTCAACCGCGGATTTTCAGTTTTTATACTATCCCACAGAAACTAGTAAATTTTCCGTGTGTTATTTCAGGACTTAAACCATATAACATTTCATCACAATCAGATAACATGCCACGGAGATACGTGGTAACAAACATACACAGACTATCGCATTTGTAATATTAATTAATTTATTTTATTTTTAACTATGCGTGACACAAGCCCAAAACATCGTCAGGAAAGCAGTATTAAATTTCAAAGCGGCAACATCAGAGATTATGTTTCTCCTAACCTACCTCATCTGTTTTCGATCGGACAGAAGCTAGTCAACTTGGCTTCACACACTACCAAACTTGACTAATATTATTATTATGGATATAAAATTGGCAGTTAGTGTAAGAAAGTAAAAAATATCATTGATCCATCATATCACAAGGATCATTTAGAAACATCTTAAAGCTAGGTGAATTTACGCCAGTTCCACGCGCCCCAGCCTAGAAGAATCTGCCAACAAACTCGGCTGGGTTCCTAGCTTTTTTTTTGATGATCCCTTTTCATCATAAAACTTTAGGGTCCAACCAATCGGTGGTGTCAAACTAGGTGAGGCTTATGCCAACAATAAAGTGTAAGTGACATACCTTAGCACACAGCATCATGGCGTCCGCATCGGTGGCGCTGTCCGCGGCGAGCATGTGGTGCACGAGCGCGGCGGCGAGCGCGGCGGCGAGCGGCGCGGCCACGCAGCGCGCGCCGCCTGCAGCTCCGCCACCAGCGCCGCCCCCGCTGCCGCCGCTCTCCGATGCGCTGAGCGAGCGCTTGCCGCCCAACGCCATGCGCGTCTTTATGCTCTGCCGGATACGCTGGACACATTACATCAGAAGGTTGAACGTTTTCAAACCCGAAGCGGAAGAATAACCTTTACTTTGTAATATCCCAAAGATGTAGTCGCCTCAAGCGGGACTTGAACTTGCTTGATAAGCAGGTGCTCTACCAGTTGAGTCGTTGATATGAGACATGTCACTCGAAATAATCATTGGGATGTTTTCGGCTCCAAGCCCCTCTACCTTTTTAACTTACGTCTACTTTTTTATTACTAAAACTATAGCGAATATCATACACCACTCATTATACACTGACCTGCAAAACTAAGTATCACACTTTTGAAATTGCAATAACTTTGTATGTACACAAGATAATTATACTTCCAAAAAATGTTTACTTTATACTTCTGATGGAAGGCAAGGTGTCTACAGGCGACATGGTGAGAAATGTATCCTGTTCCAGTATGGTGGAGGCAGTGTACATGTATGGCATATCTTCAGAAGATCGCACATACCTAGTGGCCATAGAAAATGGCACTCTGACTGGAGAAAGATATGCCTAAGAGATCCTCAATGAGTATGCAGGGCCGTATTTAGTAAAAATGGGTGATGGATCGATGCTGATGCATGATAATGCCCGACCACACACGACTCGGGTCGTGCAAGAGTATGTTCAGGAGGTTGGTATCAGCGTCAAAAATCAAGCTGATAATTTTTTTTATGAAACGTTTTTTATTTTAAATCTCTAACTAAAAAAACTATTCTTTCTCTAAATTTTTTTTTTTTTTTCTAAACTTTCTATAGTTTAGAAAAAAAAAATTTAGTAGTGTAGTACTTAGTTTTGCAGGCCAGTGTATTTTAAATTGATTTCTCAAGCTCCGGCGCTTCACTCACCTTGCAGATGACTCTCAAGTCTTCTTCAGGGTGAATGTAGCGGCGGCGTCGCACTAGTTTACCTGCTGTTCGTCTAGATGGTCGTGTATCCCGCGCCTGGCCGCCTCCAGCTCCTGCATCTGGTGCAGCAGCTTCTTGTGCAGCTTGCGCCGCTGCAGCTTGCACTCGCCCGTGCGGCCGGAGGACGAGCCGGAGCTGCCCGACCCGATCCACCCGCCGCTCACCCAGTCCCATCTGGAACATCACACAAGTAAGTTTGTGGGAATACGTGGCTACGAGTAAATAAACTAAGGGAAAGCCCCACGATTTTGTTCACGTTGACTTTTGTCATGCAAACTGCTGCCAAACTTTCGAAGACAAGGTTAAATTTGGCGCTAGGTTACTTAATATTATGAAATGTCATATTCCAACACTTGTTCAATACCAATCGATTGGAATAGCGTTCAAAGGTAAGGCAGTCGTCCCACCGCCAGCGAGTGAGTGATAGGCGATAAATAACTCGCCGACTGGATTTTGTTTAGGTGCCTTGTATAGTGGCCTATAATAGCTAGATATAAATATACCTGGAGTGTCGGTTGACAGGCGTGGCGGGCGGCGCGGCGGCGACGGCGTCGAGCACGGCCGCCAGCGCCGTCAGCACGGCCGCCGTCAGCGCGGGCTGCGGCCGCGGCGCCTGCACCAGCTCCAGCGCGCGCGCCGACAGCGCGTGCGCCACCCCGTGGCACTCCGCGCCCGCCTCCGTAGCGCCACCTCGCTCCCAGTGAGAGAACATACTCTTGCGGCACATGTAGATCACTAGCACTAGACATCTGTAATAGCAAACATTCATGTTTTACTTTTTTTTAATATATCTCACAATTAATATCACACCCAAAAAACTAACTAAGCTTGTCTGGGTACTCACATTCGTCTATGTATTCAGGACTCAGTATTCAGTATCATTTATTGCATCATAATTATGAGGGTAATACATGTCACAGGTCTTATGTAATATTAAATAATATCAGAGCAGCCAACACATAGCTATGTACCCAGTAAGGGTGTTGCACTATAAAATTGAGTAGGAGCGGACCGATTTTAGTATTAATGGATAGGTACCTAGTTTGTGATAATAATAAAATCATTATTTGGGGTAGCAATAAAACCTATCATTCGTTATTTGAGTCACTGAGAAACTGATCTTATATTATACACTTAATAGCTTTTTTTTAATAGCATTTCTTTAAATTTATTTTCAAAAATATTATCTTTTTCTATATTTTTAATACATTCAGGAACTTTGTTATATATTATAACAGCCATTGTATTCGGACTTGAGCTGTGCATTTTTAGTTTAGAACTAGGTATTATTATTTATATACCTATTATAGTATAAAACTTAGATAGGAAAACATTGGAAATAAACCAAATGTCCTATCAAAAATATCAGATAACTAACTATGAAGCAACCCAATGTATTATATTGATTGACAAATTTTTGCATAATCTGTAAGGGACATAGGGATGATGATGGGATCATACTATTGTAAGTTGTTAAGCCATGACGGAGGCCTTCGGTCAGTCTATTAACTCAAGTCACCAAAGTTGTCCAAAGACTCATCTAAAATTCACAAACTACTATTAAATTTAATAATGTTGTTCACCTGTCAAGTGGAGTGGGCGGGGCAAAGGAGGCGGCGAAGGCGTCAGTGAGCGCTGAGGCGAGGGCGTCGCCCCACCACCGCTCGGAGCCGCACACGCGAGCCACCAGGGTCGCCAGTGCACCGGCCGTGGAGCCCCCGCACTGCCACACCAGCGGAGTCACCGTGGAACACCACTCTCGAGGCACGTCGGGGTATTGCTGGATGCACAAAACAATCAAATATTAATTTTTATGTGGAGGTTTGTAAAAGTTTAAATAGTCTCGATTTGCACTCAGAAAATATAACATGCGCGTGTGACAAGCGTTTTGAATTTAGATTTCCAGAATATGGGCATTATTTATAAACATACTTTAAACCACTATTAGCTAATTGATCCCTCAAATTTATCATCATTCATTTACATAAGAATGACAAGGAAAGACCATACTTAGCAAGCTGCTAAAATGACAGTTTCATACAAATAATGGGCTTTTACAAAATTCACTTACCACATCATTCATTTGAAAATAGAAAAACAGCAGCATATCCACAACATTCTCCGTGATAACTCTCAGCTTATCCGTGGACGCTTGGTTCAGTAAACTACTTGCAGTAACCGCTCTCTTCTCGATCATCTCAGCCACTTTTCTTCCCTCGTCTGTGTTTGATGTATTCTGTAGTTTCTTCATGATGTTAGTGCACGTGTGTAATTGCTGCTGTAGTTCAATGCACTCGTTGTACGCTGTGACGACCTTGTTGTCGCCATCTGTGTTCATGTTCAGGTAGGCCATCATGTGCGCCGCGTTACCGTTGTACAGTTCAAGGTACGGGTTGAGTAGGTCCATCAGTTTACCGGTTGCTAGCCTGTTGGGAAGAAGCATTTTTCATTTGACAGAAAACTAAACCTGAACAGTACTCTTGAACCCAATGACAAATCATCTCATAATTCCGATCTAATCCCAATTTCTATTTATTGCTCTAAAATTTTCGTACTCTTCGTTTCGAACGCGTCCAAGACTAAGGCTGCGTTTCCATCAGAGATGTGCGAGGATCTGTACGAGGGATGTGTTTTTTAGGAACCAATAGAATCACTTTACCTAGCCTCGCTCTGACAGCTTTAAGCCTTAGGCCCCTGTTCGTAGTTTCACTAGTAGTCAATAGATTTGCTCACCTGAACCGGCACGACAAGTCTTGGTGCAGCGCATTAAGAGCGTTGATCGAGGCCTGCACGTTGCTCACGTTTGCAATCTCGCCGTAGAACCAACCCAACGGGATCTTGCATTTCATAGCGGACATTCCGTATCGGCCTATTGTAGTTATCTGCGAAAATATTGCAGATTGTAGAATAACTTACAATTAATTCAATTCGCTTTAGAGTATTCCGGTTTGAAGGGTATGGTTTCCAGTGAAATTACAGGCACATGTGACTATACATCTACGTCTCAGGATGGCAACGCGTGAGTGATACGTCTGGATTGCAAGCGTATATAGGTTCCGGTAACCGCTTACCATCAGGCGGACCGTAAGCTTTGTTACCAGTTAAGCTGTATAAAAACTGGTTCTTCTAGTAAGTGTTGCTAGAAACAAAAATATAGTTTATCGTACCTTCATGTAGCGGCAAAGTGGAGGCGGCTGTAAATCCGTCAGCACCAGATTCTTCGTGGCGATGTCGGAGGCGGCAGCTAGCTTCACACCGTCCGTCTCTTCGCTTGTCACCCAGATGTCGATACAGAGTGTCACTAGGTCTTGACACGATGGGATTATCTGTGGAGTTCATGCTTCGATTAATCTGTCCAAATAAGTTCTCTTATTAGAGCCAGTGGGTCGTTCATTTGTGAGAGTCAGCGGCTGAAAGTCTATAGGCCACCCGAAGGCATCTGTCATGGCTTCAGGTGGGTTACCACAAGCTCAAAAGCAATATTGAATTAACTGACATTTCGCCATACGAAAAAAAACAGTTTAATGTTATTTCAATATTGCTATAAGAACTCGTGGTTACCCCTCAGGACTGCTATAGCTGGGAACGATAGTTATACTCTGGTATTAAGTATCAATAAACTTTGAAAACCACTTACCAGTAAGTGTTGTATGCCATGACAGTGGTGTAAAATAACCGATGTATTATTATTTAACTTACCACATCAGTCAGGCGCACTGGGTGTCCAAAATCTAGCACAATGTAGCGCCGTGCTCCAGAATGCATTCTTTCGACTAGTAAAGTCAGCTGCGGGGGCCGAGTCACAAGCGCCGACCATGGAATGCCGCACTGTTCTTGTTCCTGTTATGACAATAGAAACTTTAACTCGACGAATCTAAGATGAAGATGCCGTCGCAGCAGCGTGAGTCAACTATCCTGATCGGATTGTGGTAAAACACATTGTTTTGACTTGAAAGAAAACGTAACATACGAAAAAAAAACTAAAACTACGAAAACCTCTAATCTACAAGTTAATTTACATCTACCGCGTGCTGGATTAGTTTGTTTACTCTCTAGTCGAGATGTTGACGTAATATCCGCTGATGAGAAAGCACAGTACGCGCGGAAGATATCGACAGCTGTGAAGTTAACGGTTTGCGTCTCAATAAACCATTTAACTCCTAATACCAGCTCGCTTCGGCATTCTCCAAAATTCGTCGAATCACTGCAGCAGCGTAAACGCGAACGGCGATTCCCACGTCCGTTTCCACCAATAAAAAAACGATTCACAAAGTTCTCAAAATAGTGTCTAGTAAGTTAGTTAGTGAGGCGAATTAGCAAGGCACCGATAACTTCACGGCGGTCAAGACCCGCATATGCACAACAGTCGTACCCTGAACAGGCGATCGTCAGAGAACTCCATCTTCTCGTGAGGATCGCAGTCCATCATGGTGCTCTCGATGTCCTCCAACGAGTCAGGGTCGGGGTCACCCGGCGGGTGCTTCGTCTCTAACTCCTTCAGTTCCTTGTCATACGTGGCATTCCACAGCTGCTGTCAATGTGTATGCACGTTAGGATAACACGTTTAGCTTGGCAAAAAAGTCTATGCAAGTATTATTTACACAAATTAATAAATTAAGCGATTGATCGCCAATAAAGTAGTATTTTTTGCTCTTTTTTGCCAAGCTGTAATGGGCAGCAGAAGTGGAAGCGATATACGAAGATTTCGAGAGTTTACGATTAGGTATATTAACGCATACAAAAGTTAAACAGAACAGTTTGTTATTGGACTTTTCTGAGTCCTGCAGTACTACATTTGGCACCCGTTTTGTGAGGAAGGTTCCTTTTGTAGCCTACTCTACGGCGACTGGCGGTAACCCATCCAAATGATGACTACGCGGAACAGTGCTTAACTTCGTTGATCTGTTAAGAACAACTTAGCCAGCTACGTCACGAGCGCTGAAAGAGCTAAAATGATGACTGCGCGGAACAGTGCTTAACTTTGTTGATCTGTTATGAACAACTTAGCCAGCTACGTCACGAGCGCTGAAAGAACTATACCTTAAAAGTCAAAGTCAAAAATGATTTATTTCAATAAAATCACATGGATCATTTTGAAACGTCTTAAAGCTAGGTGAATTTACGCCAGTTCCACGCACCCCAGCCTAGAAGAATACAGCTGTAGTTACCTGGTGCGGCTCAGTAGCGTGCGCTTGCGCGGCGGCCGCGGCGCCGGGCAGGGCGCTCACGACCGCGGAGTGGTGCCGGTAGCCCGACGACTCCAGCTTGGTCCCGTCGGAGGCCAAGTGGCAGCTCACGTGCAGCGGGGTGGCCTCGCTGACGCCCAGGCTGAACACGCCAGCGCCGTTGTTCTGGGCCCACCACGGCGTCGGCGTTTTGGGATCTTTGGTAAAGTATGTTTGTATTAAGTTACTGTTTGATCAGGTTTCATAAAACATACCTTCTAGTCGGCGCGTAACGATTGTTATGAGCACAGGTGGATGGAATATATCTTCCAAATTTCAGGTTTTGCGCATGGAGATTTCCCTCACGATGTTTACGTGTACATGAGACTCGATTTACGTCGTTATGGCAACTCGGGAACCTATGGTATTGCAAGCATCCAAAGGCAACAGAAACCGCTTACCATCAGGCGGTTAAGCCTGGTTTGCCATTTAAGTGGTATAGAAACAAAGAATCAGAGTGATTATGCAACTCGGTTGCAATCCGATTTCAATTCGCAAACTGTCAATAAGCTGTTATATTCGGGTAATTATCATTTGATCCCGCTTATTATTATTTTTCATTTAAACCTAAAAATAATTATAAAGAACTACCATTTGGTCTCAATTCCAGTTTAGCTGATTTAGCAGATGAGTAAGTAGCAAAAGTTGGCATTTGAACCTAAATCAATTGTTTCTTAATTTGAGTAGTGCAATCCGTTAGTTGAATACAAAATGAAAGTAGGAGGGTCCCAGGTTAGTGTCTCACCGGGCGCGGTGTCCTTGGGCCAGTTGAGCAGGTCGCGCAGCTGCTGGTCGTGGCGCGGCGGCGCGGGTGCGGCGCTGTCGGCTTGCAGCATGTTGGCGTAGGTGGCCGCCCCGCCCGCGCCGCCGCCACCGCGCGCCACCTCCGCCGTCTCCGGGGCGAAGATACTGCGCTCGAACGGTAGCCCGTATAGCCCGAACCTAACACATACAATGTTACATTTCACTACCATGTCAAATGTTTAGCAAGCTTACAATGTACACCTAAGTTTTCTATACTAATATTAAAAAAAGGAAAGATTTGTATTTTTGAACTCAAAAACTACTGGTTCGACCCTCCTCAGTTTTACACGGGTGCGGTTTCATAGCACCCGCGCGATGCTGGGACGGAAAGCTTGTAATTAATAAAATCACAAAGATCACTTTGAAATGTCTTACAACACCTGGGTTGTTAAGCTTGCCAACATTCATCAGCTCGACTTATAGCCAAATTGACGCGAGTCCGACTTCACTAGGATCAGACATGGGTCACATTTGAAATGACTTTGAAGATCGTCGATTTGCTGCAAAGTACCGATATTCGACAGTAGCGCCACTTAAAATTCTAGTTGGGTACTAGTAGACTGCATACACTACTAACGATATATTGGAAATATGGTTAGATGCACAGCTTGCGGGAAATTCATACCGACGGCAGGTGTCGCTGCTTGCAATTTTTGTCCTGCAAAATATCACAAGGGTTGCGTTGCGCTACCTGATACGGCGACGGTTAGTAAGTTGTGGGTTTGTCCCGACTGCAAAAGAAAAGTGCCTAGAGAAGAAAAATGCTTCAGCAACAGCGACAATACTCCAGTCCGCAACGCCTCCGCCGGCGGCGCCGGGCCTGGCACACAGGCTGTGCGCGAGGCTGACGTTGCTAGCTCGCCGCATTCCGAGGAGATTTGTATTGGCGATGCGGGCGTAAATGAATTGCGCAGCGAGCTTGCCGAGTGCGTAGCCGAGCTCCGGGAATGTCGTAGGGAAATGGCAGAGTTCCGAGCTTCTGTCGCAGGCATCACGGAGCGTATGGACGGCTTCGAGCGCAGACTGGAAGCTGTAGAGCAGAAGCAGGCTGTGCCCCAGTCAGCGGCGATAGAGGTCGCTGAGCTAGAGCGTACAGTGGCTCACCTAAAGCGGGAGTTGAACGATAGAGACCAAGAGGCTCTCCTTTCTGATCTCGAAATCGGGCACTTGCCGGAGGAGAAGGGGGAGAACGTTATCCACTCCGTCACCGTTCTGGCCGCGAAACTGGGTGTGCAGCTCGAGGACCGAGACGTTGTGTTCGCGGAGCGCATCGGGACGACAGCGCGGGCGATGGCAGAGCGCGCAGTCTCCGGATCGGGCGGTGCGCGGCGGGTGGTGGTGCGGTTTGCTCGGCGACATCTGCGCGATGAGCTTCTGCGCGCGGCCCGTGTTCGCAGAAATATATTTGCTGCTGACGCCGGAAAAGGGTTGACTGCCGGTACCGATAATTGCCCAACCCCCCGCACCCCTATTTTTTTAAATGAAAGGCTTTCACCCCGTAATAAAATCTTGTTCCATCAAGTGAGGCAGGAATGCCGCCGGTTGAAGTGGCGGTACTCTTGGACGAAACAAGGCCGCATCTACGCGCGTAAAGCCGACGGTGAGCCGCCGCATCTCATAAGAGCTGAGAGCGACCTGTCGCGGGTTTTTGGATTGGTACCCGTTTGATTTGGTCATCTATAAAGTTAAATGTTTTAAAAATAAGCTTAATCTTATACAGTCTCTTACTATAACCTTAGTTCTATTGTATTATACATGCATGCCTTTTTTGTTATCAATTTGTGTACTATGCTTTGTGGAACTATGCTATGAAACCGTGTTACTATGTATTAGCAATGTATTTTTTTACTATTTCACAATATTATATCTATATCAAATAATATATACTTCATTCCTTGTTATTACCAACAATTATATTATTAAATATTTTATGCATTCTTTTACCATCGTGTCACGTAGAAATATAGTTTTAGCATTTGTTTATATCATAGAATCATATAAACTATTATTTTATAATGCTTAATGCACGCCACTTAAAAGTTGGACTCTATAATGCTGGATCACTAAACACGGGACATGAAGAATTTATTGTGGCCATGGAGGAACTGGAGCCAGATATAATGGCCATCAACGAGACTTGGCTGGGGCCGGGGGAGGAGGGTAAAGCTCCTAAACTAGCCGGGTATCGCCTGCGACATTTGCCGAGACCTAGCCATATTCGTGGAGGTCGTGGGGGTGGTGTTGGATTCTATGTGAGAAAAGGTATATCTGTGCGAGCTTGCCCTCACTCTTCTGCACATAGTGTTGAACAAATGTGGCTCTGTTTGAAGGCTAACGGACAGGACCTCATCATTGGCACTGCCTACAGACCGCCTTGGCAGGATTTAAATTTAGTACTTGATAGTCTAACAGACTCAGTAACATCCCTTCATAAGCATGACGGGTTGTTACTGCTGGGTGATTTGAATATAGACCTACTGAACAGTGGTAGTAGCAAGGCAATCCTGCTAAATCAATTTTTACATTGCCTCAATTTGAATCAGGTAGTATCTGAGCCAACACATTATACTGATCATAGCCAAACCCTAATTGACGTAGCTTGCACTGATATTCGGGTTCGCAAGGTAACCGTAAAATACATTCCTGACTTAGGTCACCACGCAATGGTCTTGGTTGAGCTTGATATAAAAAAAGAGAAGCTTCCACCACATCTGGTTACATATAGGCCCCTTAACAATATAATTCCTGACTTGTTTAGTAATGATCTAAGCAATGTGTTCTGGGATTACTTCAAAGTAAATACAGATGTAAACAATTTAGTATCCACTTTTACACATTTTATCATAACCTTATATGACTTACATGCTCCTATAAAAACCACTAAGTTTAAGGATCCACCACACCCTTGGATCACGGACACTATTAGAACTATGATAAGAATACGGGATGACTATCATAGGAGATACAAAGAACTAAAATCACCTGCTCTTAAAATTTGTTATAAAGAGATGAAGCATTTAGTGATCGCAGGTATACATAGTGAGAAACAGGCTTACTTTTCACAGCACATAAATAATAATATTAATAATACAAAAAAACTGTGGAAGAATTTAAAAAGCACCATATTACCTACAAAAAAACAAATGGCTGGGCTTCCTGTTTATTTTAGCGACCCGGATATTATCAACTCTCACTTCTTAAGCATGCCTTGCGATGGATCTGTATCGTTGTCACAGCTCATATTTTTTGAGAGTCGTAGACACGGCTCAGAGACCTTCTCATTGAACCCTGTAAGTGATCACACTGTTATGAAAATCATACACGGTTTTAAGTCAAATGCGCAGGGTAATGACGGGGTATCTCTGGATATGTTATTGATGACACTACCTCAATCTTTAGATGCAATAACCGCGATAATTAATCAATCCATAACCAGTGGGGTTTTCCCTGAGGATTGGAAAATTGCAAAGGTCAAGCCTATCCCTAAGATCGCAGATCCTGCAGCCTATCAAGATCTACGACCAATTAGTTTACTCCCTGCCTTATCCAAAGTGCTAGAAAAAGCAGTGAGTATGCAGCTTACCAAATTCTTAGAAATCAACAACATCCTGCCACAAGCTCAATCTGGTTTTCGTAAAGCTCATAGCACTTCAACTGCATTGCTTGATGTTGTTGATAATCTGTTAGCGGCTCAGGACCAGGGCAAGTGTAGCATATTAGTACTCCTTGATTATTCCCGTGCATTTGACTCCATAAACATCTCTTTGCTGCTCTCCAAGCTTTCATATTATGGGTTTGACGCACAGACAGTCCGGTGGTTTCACAGTTATCTTACAGGTAGACTTCAATATGTTGAGCTGGAGATGCAGGATGGGTCAAAGTTGCAGTCAACTCTTCGTTCTGTTACACGAGGGGTGCCCCAGGGTTCTATTCTGGGCCCAATATTATTTGTGTTATATACAGCAGACATCATAAAATCCATTACACATTGTCAGTACCATCTTTATGCAGATGATCTGCAGTTATACTTTTCTTTCATAACATCAGAGTGTGCTCAGGCTGTAAACAATATTAATTCAGATCTTATGCAGGTTACCACTTGGTCAAAAGCTAACTCTTTGATGATAAACCCTGCAAAGTCTAAGTATATGTTGATTGGTAGTAAGAGTAACTTGCAGAAGATGCAAACCCTGCCCGTTGATATTCTTGTAGATGGCACACCAGTGGAATTTGTATCTGAAGCCCGAAATCTTGGATTAATCATGGATAGTCAACTTCGCTTTGAAAAGCATGTTGGGGAGTGTGTGCGAAACTGTTTCTAACGCCTTAAGTTACTTTATAAGATTCGACCCTATATAAGTGAATCTATCCGCATTCATTTATGTGAATCTCTTATCCTCTCTCGCCTGAACTACTGTGATGTTGTCTATGGCCCATGCTTACTCGGTAGGACTATGAAATTACTACAACGTGTTCAGAATGCTTGTGCACGTTTCTGTTTTCATGTCCCTCCGCGAGCGCATATTACACCTTTTCTGAACTCATCCAGTATGCTTAAATTGGCAGCGCGTAGGAAGCTTCATCTTGCTGTACTTCTTTTTGGCGTGATTAGCAGGAGTACCCCAAAATATCTGTTCGATAAGCTACAGTGGGCGGAGGGTCAGACCAGATATCCAAGCAGGGCATGTACCTATGTATTTTCTACACCGAGTCACAGATCCATGGCATTCCGTGGTTCTTTTAGGTTTGCGGCTTCAAAAGGGTGGAACGTATTGCCACCACCAGTTCGCGCTATAAAAACAGTAGTGACATTCAGAGCAACTGTGAGAAAGATACTTTTGCAAAGCCAAAAACTTTGGGACTGACTATACCTATTTTTAGTGCCCATGTGTATGTATTATTGTGACATGTTGATAATAGTGTGTGTATAAGTATCTTGTTAGTATGTACCTAAATGTATTGTATCTAATCTACATAATATTATATGGATAAAATATGTTGCTCATAGCATACCTACTTTCATAGTATATTTGTATATTCATGTGTATATTTCTAATGTTGTTATAATTTTAGTACCTATATTCTACTCAGCCGTTCCTATTTCCGGTATGTCCGTGACCTACATCGTTGGGCCCTGTCAGAATACCAGTAGCCACTTTGAATGCTAGTTCAAAGTAGCCTTAATGCTGAGACAGGGACCTTTTGGGCCTACATTCATAACACAGCATTACCTATCTACTTTTTATGTGTACCTGCATATTATGGTTTTTATTTTTATTTTTTAGTATGGTGTACCTTTATTAAAAGGACTCCAGTTAGACATAAGTAGATATGTAGGTACAATTAGTATGTAAAAATGTACCCAATAAAGTGTTCTTTCTTTCTTTTTCTTTCTTTCTTATCACTATCTCACCTCGATCGTAGCAAGTGCTGATACGAATCTGCTCTCTGCAGCAGTGGATTCGCGGCGTGTTGTAACAAGTCCAACAGTCTCTGCACAAAGTCCGCCGCAGCGGCAGTAGACGCAGCGTGCTGGACCAAGGCCGCTAGCCAACGGAGCGCGCCCGGCGACACGCAAGCGCCGATGTACGGTATGCAGTTGGCAACGCTTTGGCAGAGCGATTGCTCGAACGTGGATTTCCACGGCTTTGGAAGTTGTTTCTCCCCACTGTTGAGTAAAATTCAGGTAAATTAGTGAGAACTTTTGCATGTAAAAGAAAATATCTACATTTTTGCAAATACATTTTGCTGATATAACAAGAATGGCAGTGAGCGATTTGATTGAGTTTATTTTTGTACCTATATTCTCTAAACTGTTTGGAGACCAAGTTCCTTCTATGTTTGGACCAAACATTTAAGAGACTTGGTTATATATATTTTTTGACTTGGTTATATCAGTGAAACGCAAATTACGAAGAGAAATAGTACTCACTCGCTAGTTATCAGCATGATTCTGGTGCACTTCTTTGCAATGCTCCTGTCCCCACACAGTATACAGTTCCTAATCAACGCGTCAATGTGCTTCTCTACCACTTTGATACATTCAACCTGCTGATTTTCCACGGTCTTGTCCTTTCCCTTTTCAGTCTTCGCCAGACGCATCCTTTGTAGCCTGACGAAAATAACCCAAATGATGTTGTCAAGCGCAAGTCTTCGCATCTCAGGCGTACCATTACCTACAGCTATCTCGCACAGAGTATTCAAATAGCTATTGTTTTCGAGCATAGCGATCCTTTGCTGCCTTTCTAAAGGCACTTCAGTGTGTGGGCTTGATCGAACCGTCAAAGAGATTTGATGCAACCAATCACAGCCTATAAACTTCTTGCCTTTCACATCTTCGGACTTACTCGGCCCTTTGGACATGTCTTTAGCTGGGTCGAATAACGTTTTGAGGTGGATCAAGAATGTTCTGCCTCTAGCCCGATACAGACGAGGACTTGTCAATGTTAGAACACCGGATTGCTGTGTTGCATCTAACCCAGAAGACAGTACCAAAGGTCCCGCAAGGATTTCAGCATTATGAGCTTGCAAATACTCCTCGCTGTGAATAGGATTTTCTAGATTCGTCATACTAGCATCGATCACGGGCGTTGGCGACTCAGCTCTGTTACTGAACGTCGCGTCTTTCTTATAACCAATACCGTGTAGATTCTGCTTTAGAAGCGTCACCATTATAACGGGTAGGTTGGTTGTGCAAATCGAATGGAGCGAGAATGCGAATTCTACGTGAGCTAATGACACACTGTAGGGCAATGTCAATTCCAGGAAGTGTTCATCCCAAGTTGAAGACGTATTCTGTAGCCTCCAAGTCCTGTTGTTTTGATGGTCCGATCGCGGTCGTTGTGCTGGCGATAACTCACACCAGAAGCCTGGTACTACAGCACTGTATGGTACGGCAGTGTTCGTACCGTAAGATCCTGTTAGAGTTATCAGTGTTTCTAAATCGTTCAGGTCAAGTTCGGGTTTATTGGCGATTATAACGGGAGTCGGTCCGCAGACTTCGTCTTTCGGCGCGCGCTGTAGCATATCGAAATCTATATTCGCAAATTCATCTTCGTCTTGATCACCGCAAGAATCTTTGTCTCCATTATTGAAGGCGTAGAAATAGATCATTCCGTGTTTTGTTGATACGCTGAGACGGTCGACCGAAGCGCAGTATGTTACTGACGTAAACTGTCCTTTGGGTACTCGTTTTTCGGATATTACTTTAAAGTCTGGTAGCGAGTACAGTCGCAAACAGCCGTCAACGCCGACTGAAGCAAAGGAATACTGATCGTTGTCGCCAGGTAAAAGGCACAGGTCTACAGGGCTCTCGTTGAAAGACAGCTCCTGGTATGAAACTGGGTTATCTTCAAGAGTGTACATGGACGATTTGTCGAAAGTTTCATACAGTATGAAGTATGCTTTGGCGTCAGACTTGAGTCTATCCTGTACCTCGGAATCGTCTACATCCATTTTGGTATCACCATCATTATCCGTTTCGTCTTCAGCCTTGATCTTGTCAGGTTCTATGCTTGATACTACAACAAGTAAGTGTTCCTTGTCTTCTGTTGGTATCAGATGAGTAATTTTGGAATCTTCTCGAAGGTTCAGCATGGGCGGAAGACTCAGACACTGCACAGCGATGCCTTGAGTGACCTCATCCGGGGGTGGAAGCACCGGCTCGGCTTCAAAGCCCTCAGTGTTTGTCGCAGCCGCTGCAGTTTGCGTGCCAATTTTGCTACCGCCGAACGCAGTCACCTTAACCTTCTCCGTGTCATCGCCGCCTTCATACCATTGACTTATGGATTGGTGGTTGTACAGATCGGAAATATCGACCGGTCCCGCCATGAGGTACTGCGATAAGTGTGGCTTAGGAGTCTGCTGTAATACAACCGCGTCAGTTTGATCGGCAAGTTTGGTGCCGACAGAGTCTAACGTTCCCCCACTTTTCCAGCTTTTAAGTTTAGACAGAGTGCCGACAAAGTCTAGAACGCTGGCCGGCGTGTGACCAGTAGCGGCCGTGTGTTCTTGAAACTCTTGTATTAATCCTGGCGGCGGCGGCGGCATTATTTTAAAATGCTTTGTCAGTATAATCTTCTTTGGTTCCCAAATCTTGCAGTCGTCCTTGCTGGAGGACGCGTTCAGGTTTATAACGTTGCTGATATGTTCGTCGATAAGAGCGTTGGTGCATTGAGCCAGCTCAGGCTCCTCGTCAGAATATTGGAAGTAGATGTCGTCGTAGATATTAGCATCGTCCGCTCTAGCTACTGTGCAGACCTTCTTACTGCCCCCGGGGTTTCCGCTCGGGTTCGATGGGTTCGCGATAGTCATAACATTGCCGGATTGCGAGCCGTGTATGTCGTATGTTAATAGGAAGAGCATTTTGGTAGGAGACAGGTTGCTTTTGGCTTCATTCTGATCGTTCATAGCCTGTACGCTTTCTTTGGATTCGTCGTCACATTTGTCGAACAGAGCTTTGCTGGAGTCTTCCATGATTGGCACGTCAGTTGGCTGTGTATTCGTTCGCGTTACTAAAACACCGCAAACGAGAGATGATTTGGCTTTATTGGTTTTCGGTTTCGAGTCTTGCTCTGTGTTTTCTTTGTACTGCGGCGGGGTTTTGAGGAGTTGGACCACCCAGCCGAGTTCTTGCTGAGACGCGTTACCAACAAACGCCATCGCCGTCAGTTCGATGCTGTAGGTTGCTAGAATCATAAAATGCATTTATACATTAGTTTACAATAACCATGAATACCATCTGAATGTCATTAGGCTGCTAGCAAAGCATCATTGAATTGACATTGAATTGAATCTACACAGGTTTCAATGCTGCTATTAAATTTATGATTGAAAGGCAGTTGTATCTATTCTGCTGTAGCATTAATTAAACTTAACTAACCAAAATGTCTAATGAACGAATAAACAAAGAACCGCGACAGTTTTAGTAAGTTTTAGTTTAGTTAATGCTACAACAGAATCAACATCAATATCACTAAAACTAGCAGCAGTACAGAAAATACTCACAGGTGTCTTTCTCAATGCTGTTTCCCCAAACTTGGTTAGTATCCATTGTCAGAATGCCACTGAATATAGAATCATACGCCGATAGATGAATGAATTTGACCAGTTTCAGACCGCAGTCAAATGTCCAGATGTTGATTTTTCCGTCAGTAGTCCCGGACGCTATGAATTCACCGGTGTTGCCTTTGGACACTACGGATACGCAGGGCGAGGGGACGGCGCACGCTGTAGCATTCGTTACCTGGGGAATTAAGATAGGGATAAGAAACTTTAAGCTTTGGGTGGCACTGCATCTGTAATAGTCAGGCTTAACATCAGGTGGGCGTCTTGACTGTCTTGTCACTTGCTGACATAAAAAAAATAAAAAATACGTATTACTGAAACATTCCCAAGATTGGTTTGTTAGTTGTGGCAACCAAGAATACGGCCCACCTGATAGTAAGCGGTTACAGTGGCCTATGAATCCTTGCAATACCAAAGATATCACTCACGCGTTGCCATCCTGAGACGTAGATCAAAAGTCTCATGCTTGTAACTTCACCAAAACCAAACCCTTAAGAACGAGAGCGCAGCAATGCAAGTATTGGCAGAAGAAATAGCTATTTTAGACGTTAGTAATACTTTCCCAGACAGTTCTATCACAAAGAACTCTTTTACGGTGTTTATAAAAATTATATGATTAAGATCATTTTATTTGGGGGTTTACAAAACGTTTATGAATATAGGGATGAGATATACTCACAGATATAGGCACATTGTGCGTATACTCGCCCCTCACGAAAGGGCAGTTGGGCGAATGCCGCTCGTGCTCCACCCAGGGCTCGTCGCTCTTCTCCCAGCATACGAGGCACACAAGGCACGTGAAGCACATTGCGCGGTCGTCGCCGCTGGGCGAAGGTTGGTGGTAGAACCCGGCTTGCGCCATTCGAGCGGGTAGTGCCCATCTGCAAACCATTTTAGTTTTTAAAGGGATTCAAACTTAATTCCATTTAAATACCTTTAAATCTCCATCTATAAGGCTCCATCAGCGAACTGATCACATAACTCTGTTAGTAACCAATCTCCATTGATCTCTGGAAGATGGAAATTAATAGAAATTGGTTGCTAACAGAGTTATGTGATCAAGGGGCTGGTCACTGACATAAAGCAGAAAGCTTGAACTGAGTTCCTAAACTACACTGGTGATGTAAGCTAGAATAGCAGATGGACTGTTGCAAGCCATATTGAATACTAATCGATCTGCCCCAGGGTGCAAAGCCGGGGCGAGTCGCTAGTAACATGGTCTATGTTACTCAAGGATAATGTAGCGTTCTAATGGTGAAGGAATTTAAAAAATCAGACCAGTCGTTTTTGAGTTTATTCATAATAAACAGAAATACAAACATACAAAAAATACAAATCTACTCTCTATAATTTTCACTAAGAATGGGATATTTACCATGATTTGTGAGTTTTATTGATCTTATTGATATTAGTTCTACCGTGGTCATGGTGCATGCAACTGCGCAGAAATATCGGGAATCAAAAAAATTCACAAATCATGGTAAATATCCAGTTTTTAGTGAAAATTATGTTAATCTTCTCAATTTATTATATTAGTATAGATGTCCACTGAGTAACAACTTACTTGTAGTCCATATGAGGCCATCTCTTGAAGGTTTCCTTCCGCTCCGCCTCAGAGTACATAAGCGGCCTGGTCTCCTCGTCTTTGGAGCACGGCACCAGCTCGTTAGCTCTCTGGCCGACTGCTGAAGCGATCGCGAGCGCTGGGATCCGCCGGTTCTGGCCCTTCAACTCTTGGACCACACTCGTGGTGACGAGCCGTAGAATGGACTGTTGCAAGCTGATTGTCACTGTGCTCCACTGTGTAGTGAAAAAAAATCATAAGATTCTCAGAGAATTTTTTTTATTAATAAGATTGTATTCATAAAAAAATTAAAAATGCAAAAGTTTGGATGTTTGTTACTCAATAACTCAACAACCACTGAACCGATTAGGCTGACATTTAAAACATAGATAGATAATGACCGGGAATAGGACATTACTACTTTTTATCCCGGAAAAAGTATAGTAAAGTGCGAAACCCACGCGAAAGAAGACGCGGGCAACAGTTACGTTTAAGTTCTGGACTAACACATAGGCTACTTTTTATCCCGAGAATATTGACCGTTCCTGTGACATAGCAGAAAAACTGTAAAACCGCCGGTGAAACCTCGAGGCACAACTAGTTATGTATAAGTCACACCGAACGCGTGAAGTCGAACGGAGTCGGAGCGGACGGAAGCGCAAGGAAACGAAACGGTGCGCTGCGCATGCCGCTGAAGACTTGTCAATTCGATTAGAATGCAGTCGAGGTGGCCGGGCGCAACCTACCCCATTTCGCGGTATGCGCGAGCTACATGCGCAATGACATGCAAATATGAACAGTAATTAGTAAATGGACCAATCATTTTCTTTAAGCATTGTAACCAGCGACTCTGCACGATCGGTGAGAATGGTATTCAAAATAGAGTGTTTCAATGCTTCATTATCATCATCAAGATGACCACCATCTAAAGTTGCCACTGCTGAGACACTAGCCTACTCTCGAACGAGAACAGTGCTTCATAGGTAGACGCAATTCTCACACAGTTCAATCAATTTATTTTTACATCATCTCTCTGCTTAGCTTTAGAATATTTTGCTGGTAAGTTTGGGTAGAACTTACCAGCAAAATATAATTACTGACCTTTTGAGCTTTCACTCCCTTCCGCACAGGTTCAGCATCCAATGCATTCTTAAGCTCTGTGACAAAGTCTATCAGGCCCTCGATGGAATTGGCGTCAAGGCCCTTCAGACATTGGTACAGCAAGACAGCCTATAAAATAAATATTATGACAATACTATGCACCAGATAGAACTCTATGAATAGTGGAATTATTATAATAATCTTTCCTTTTTCTGGTTTCTGGAATATTTGCTCCAGTTAACATTAGTTTTTTTTCTTCAGAGCTTTATAGGCTTTTTTGTGGTGTAGATAATTAAATTAAATATATTAATAAATGTTCAGTGCAAAACCAGTATGCTGTTAATTATATACATCTTCTTCTTATACCTTTATATAAAAATGAATTGCTGTGCGTTAGGTTCGCTAAAACTCGACAACAGCAGGACCAATTTGGCTACTTTGGTCTTTAAATGTTTGAACAAGTCCAGGGAAGGTTTAAATGGTGAGAAAATATGGAAATTTTACGAAATAACGCGAGTGAAACCGCGCCGAGTCAGCTAGTACATAATAAAAATCACTACTATCTACTTATAATCAAACTCAAGCTGCACCACCGTTATAACAACTAATAAGCAGCTTTTACATGAAAATATTTTTTTGTATGGCTATACAAGAACATAAGTCAAGCTCCTTCCTGTGGACTTCAATAGGTGTTAGCAATAACATAGTTCTTATAAAATATTATTAAAATTTGAGATTGAGTTTTCAAATTACTTTTATGATGCAACAATATTCACAAAGAGAAAACCCATTCCTGGATAAGTTTGATAAACCTCAAGTAAGTTTGTATAAGTCAGTGGACAACTGAGATTTAAGCTAAAAGATTAGCATTTCATTTTAGTGAATTCTGTTGGGTTAACTTTCTTGTCTGTTTTTATAACCATAATAAATTTGATATTATACCTAGGGTTTTTCTGGGTATTAAAGGTTAAATGTTATTATGACATGAAAACTATATACAACACAATAATCACCTACGGATAAAATGTGCTTGAAAGGAGTTACATGTGCAATACAATTCTTAGAAGTTGTTTCACTATAATTTAAGTGTCATCCAATTAGCAATAGTTTCTAATGCAATGGCATGGCATTATGAATCTACCTGCAATTACCCCATTCTTCAATTAAACTAAGCTATAGAACGTGGCATTTAAAATAGTGACCAGATGTGCAAGTTGTGTGCAACTTGAGGGTTGTGTGCAAGTGGATCTTAAAAACAATAAACAATAATTAGCTATATAACAAGGTATTGAATAGAATAATAAATCACAGTATCAGCATTGATATGATTCTCCTATACTTTTATTATGACTTTTTCTGGTACAACGCAAGCTATGCACAGCGGGGAGTAATGAATAAATGTAAAAAAACTGCTTAGTGCTACATACCTCAGATAGTACAAGCTCTAGCCTGATGGTCCTCTCAATATGTGCAGAGGGCAGGGGCCTCTGAAGAGCCGTGTGGAGAAGTAGCACTCCATTGTAATCTGTCCGAGCGCCAACGCCGCTGCTGTCCCACACGAAGACACGATCCGTTCCCGGCACGTACTCCACGCCAAGCGTGCCCCCCACATCTACAAACCCACAAAAGAATCCGGTGTTCATCGAGAACTGTCAAGCCGAGCAACAATGTACATTGTAGGCCATCGCAATATCACCGAAAACGAATCCCCTACTGACAAATAGATACCTGACTAAGCGATGCTTTGTTTAATAAGCTAAAATATATCAGGGAATCTATTGATTGAAGAGAAAAAGCGTACAACTTACCCGCTGACAGGCATGAAGATTGGAGAATCACACCCGAGTTCACATCCAAAACGTGCACACCACCCACATCAGTCTTCACCAGTATTATATTCAAGTTACTATGATACGTTAGAGAAGTAACAGGAAAGTTCATGCGTATATAGCCATCTTCTCGTAATATCAAAGAATCATCGCCCATCGTGGCCGTGAATACATTTGTCTGACACTACGTAAACGCCATTTGTAATTGTGTTTTTTTTTTCATGTCAGTAAAATAATTAAAGACTGAGTGGCCAGTAACAAAATTTAGACAATCTTGTCTATGAAATCTATAAAATGTTGTCACACAGTCCGTGTCCGAAGCATTTTAGGCTCAGATAAATTATGGGTTTTCGTCTCGTTATTACAAAAAAAAAGCTGTCTATTTAGATGGCGGGAGCTCAACTGGCGAGCCCAAGAGAATGTAAGCACTACGACCGATTATTTTATAAAATTTTATGTAAAATATCCCGTACCACACGAGATTTTTAGGTTTTTTACAACCCCATAATTGCATTTTTTCAATATTAACATAAAAAATATCTATCGATTGTAGTAAAAACCCATGGACACTTTTTTTGCGAAAAAACGTAGGTGGGTCGGTTTTTTTGGAGGCCAGTGTACTTAACTACATAAAAATTCCTTGAAATCAAAATGATGATATGAATTCCATAACCATTTTGCTTACGCAATTAGGCCGATTGTCGGGCCCGAAAACGACTCTTCTGAAAAATATCCCGTTCTCAAAAGGTCCCTTTACCTACATTACATCCCTCTCGCAAAACATATTCAGATACACACAAACTTTCGCATAAAGAATATTAGTAGAATGGATACCAACGCCAATCATCATCTCCCTGTTTTTATCACACTAGGCCAAAGTGAGGACTATTATTGCACATCTTTTTATTTAATCCATGAGAAGATGCATAGTTTTTCTGTACGTATAACATTTCAAACGCGACATTTTGCGATTGAATCATTTCGCAGACGGGACGTTTTGAGAATGGGCCGCTATGCAGCTAGGGCGTTCAGCGTAGACGTTCAGCGACAAAGGCATTTTCAGAAGAGATATTTTTTATTGGAAGAAATAGCTCGTAGCGTTATAGCCCATTGTACTCTGCTATAATTAAGTAATGGTGTCGATTCTGTTGTAACATTTTCTAAACTAAACTAACTAAAATTGTTGCCGTCCTTTTCTAATGAATTGAAATACAAAGGACTGCGATAATATTAGTTAGCTAAATCTTCTTCATGAGCACCACCCGCAACCGCGTTCGACTGTTGCTCGGCGAATCGCTCTTGTGTGTTGTACAGTAAAGAGTTATCAATCTATTTAGGTGGAGGGACGTTTTGCGAATGGAATATTTTACACAAGGGACCGTTTGCAAAGAAAACCGAAAAATTGTTTGGGCGCCTAAGGTCCCACTCGCGAAACATTCCTTCACCAACATTACGTCCCAAAACGCATACGTATTCGCAAAACGTCTTCTTTTCAAACGGTACCTTGTGTAAAACACTCCATTCGCAAAACGCCCCTTTCTCAATACTTACTTTGTAGTTTGTAGTACCTACCTACCTAGTAAAAAAAAATCTACTAGCTGAAGGGGTAGGTATGTGCTATTCTGGCCTTCTAAAAGATAAATAAAAGCATTCAAAGAACAATATTCAGTTTTATATCAAATATAATTTCAATAAATTAAGTACAAAATATAAAATGTTCATCTAAGTATAATTTAACTTATCTATTAACTAGGTAGTAATCAAATAAAATATATTACGGACGCAATATTCGGACGGAGATTCTTTCAGTTCTTAATACAAATTAACTTTATCATAACTTACTTACTTGTTGCCACTTTAAGCTAAACAATTGTGAGGTTTACTTTAATTAACGAGTTATTATCAGTCTATTTTTGTTATGCTATGAGTATTATTGTTTTATTGTTTTACTTTTTCTTATTCAAAAACAGCTGAAGCTGTTAGAAGCTTTTCCAAGCGGCGCTCAGATAGATCGAATTACTGCGCAAAAATATCAAAATACTCTTATCAATGAAACAGCTTAGCCAGCTACGCCACGAGCGCTACATATCCTTTTAAAACTCACAAGCCTTTGTATGTATGTTTGTACGCTTAGATCTTTGAAACTACGCAACGGATTTTAATGCGGTTTTCAGCAATAAATAGAGTAATTCAAGAGGAAGGTTTATACGTATTTAAGCACCCGTGCGAAGCCAGGCGAGTCGGTAGTATATCAACTAAAACTCCCAAGACTCTAGCCACTTAAGGCCCGCCATAGTAGAGTTGGTCTCGTGCGCCATGGGGCCGGTCATGCCGTACGCGAGCGGCGAGAATAGATAGAAGCTGTAGATACTGGTGGAGGCCACCACGCCGAGGATGCAGTGGTATGCGGTGCGGCCCAGCTCTGCGGATAGGTAGCTTCTGATGCTGAGTAGCAGGTACTCGGTCAGGATGCCTGTGGATACAAGTGCAAGATAAACATTCATAAATCATATAACTAAATCAGGTAAAATCGTCACATCGTCACACGAGAATACGTCTAGTCATACTGGAATGAATTATCATTTAGATAACCACAGAGTTCCACTGAGTCTACGTGTCGCAATAAAATAATCTGATACATGAATGTTTTTTTTTAATTTTTTTTTATTGATTTTAGTCAAGCGTTTGACCACCACCTCACCTGGGGGCTTATTCGCTATGACATAGTGATTTCTTACTAATAACGTGTAACTTAGTAACGTGTTTTATACGTGCCATGGTGTGAAATTGTAAAATAGTTATCCGTATCTTTGTTGTTTCAATAGCGATAGTTTCGCTATTGATAGGTTGACTTTGAAAAACAGTTAGATGAGCTTTAAAACGTAGCTCGTCGAAAACGATTCCACGCAGATATCGTAACGAGCCCGCGTTTGGTCATAGCGAATAAAGCTTCTGATGGTAAGTGATGGTGTGGTCGATGATGGAGCACGCTTGCCTAGAAAGAATCTGTTCACTCTAGATTTAAAGACTCCCAAATTGTGTTGGTCCGGAAAAACAGACCCCGGCAACGAACTCCATTTTTACTCTGGAATCTCGAATGGAAATAATGAGTTTTGTAGAAATATGCTATCCCACAGGAACGGTAATTTTTTTCGCAAAATTTCATCCAGATCTGTTCAGCAGGAGTATTATCCATCCATCTAAATTCTAAACGTTCGCATTTATATTAGCGTGATATGCTATCATTTTTGAGTAAAAACATCCCTTTTCCATTGGAAGGTGTATCTACCAGCTCCTGAATAAACTTCAAAGAGTAGTAGAGTTCTTTGTGATAGAGCACGTCCGGGGAAGGACTACCACCATACCTATTTCTGCCGCCAAGCAGTAATGCTCGCATTGCTTGCGTTCCGGTTCGAAGGGTATGGTTTCCGGTGAAATTACAGGCACATGAGACTTTCCATCTTACGTCTCAGGGTGGTAACACGCAAGTAATATCTATGATGTTGCATGCGTACATAGGCTACGGTAACCGCTTACCATCGTGTGGGCCGTACGCTTGCTTGCCACTTTAGTGGAATAAAAAAAATTTACCAGTCAGCATAGAGCTGAAAACCAGCGCTGGGAAGTAATGGTGGAAGTATAGCACGCGTCCCATCGCCCAGAACGGAACATAGTGTAGGGCCCATCCGGTGAAGGTCCACCCGGCCGCGTTTAGAAGCGACCGGCTTTTGGTATCTATGGAATATACAAGTCGCCTTTAGTTTGTTCGTCATTTTTTCGACTACATTAGCGGTAGGCGAGTACCCAGTTAAGAAGCAAAATATTGCGGGTTCGATTCCCTCTACGGAACAAAAGTTTGCATGATCTCTGCTACACAGTTTTTATTTAACTTCTGCAGCTGTCAACATTCTCTTGTATTAATTAACATGTGCCATCCACCGCACTGCAATGGGTACGCGTGGATTAAGACCCTCGCTCGAGAGTAGGGTAGGTCAGTGTCACAGTAGAACAACAGCCTGGTGTTAAGACTCTTCAGCAAGAGTCCATCTTGGCGTGTACCACCGCAGTGTCAGATATTCTACCTCCAAGCAGTAGTGTGCAAGCATTACTGTGTTTAGGTTTGAAGGGCACTGTAGCAAGTGAAATTACTGGGCGAAAGAGACTTAACAACAATGTCTCGGGCGCAGTGCAGTGCCACGCAAACACTTAATTTTTTTTTAAAATAATAATAAGAACTAAAAATTCGAAAGACATGTGCCATCCTCCAATCCGCATTGGGTCCGCGTGGTGGATTAAGACCCAATCACTCTCGCCTGAGAGTAGACCAGTGTCCCAGCAGTGGGAACATTAGAAGGCTAGTTATTTATTCAGCCAACTTGTAGTCCAATGGTGTTAGTGAAGCTTTGGGTGGATCTGCATCTGTTATAGTCAGGCGTGGTGCTTAACATCAGGCGGGCGTCTTGATTGTCTTGTCACTTGTTAACATTAAAAAAAAAGGCTGTCATGAAACTTATAATGGCTTGCTGCACGCAATGATTATCACTATAAGACAAGTGCAGTAAGCAGTTGAATTCAAATACATACTAATATTATAAAGAGGAAAGATTTATATTTATGTTTGTTACGAATAAACTCAAAAACTACTGGTCCGATTTAAAAAAAAACTTTCTTAATAGGCATGATGACTGATTTTGAAAAACTGTTCTATTGTATTCAGAAGTATCGACTTTAGGCAATAAATAACCCATTATTCCAGAAATTAATGGTTTAGTACTTAAAAAATGCGATTGAAATTTGAATTTAAAAATTCACGCTAAAACGCGCTGAGTCGCGGAGTGACAGCGGTCACGTCATCATGTCAGTTTTCAATATAAAATTTTAGCAATAAGGTTCAAAATTCTGCAATACTTTTGATACCACCAATCAGAGAGTCTAGATGCTCCTGATCGGCGTTCAACCTTTTATGGCGGATTGCTGTATTTTGTAGTTTTATTTTATTAAAAATATTATTAATCTCGCATCTAATGTAAAAAGAAATATGGTTTATGAATTCCTTGAATCTTTTTTCATAAGGTGAAAGCGTGATTTTAATGATTACTGGTTACTGTCATCATGCCTATTAGAATGCTACATTATCCCTGAGTAACATAGGCTATATTTTGTCCACCCGCGCTAAGCCGGGACGAGCCACTAGTAAATAAATAATGATGATATCTCACTCTCAATCGGAGTCCCGAAAGCCTCAGCCCGTTTCTCCCGAATACAGTTGACGATAAAAACCACGAAGAACACCACCAGGAACGCCAGGTTCACCCACCAGACCACGGGGTTGCCGAGCAGGTAGATCCTGTGGCCGCTGCCCGAGAAGAACTGACCCTGGAAATTAAAAGTGAATTATTAAGCTTGTCCAGAGAAGTACCCAATACCCTCTCGAGAGTGATGGGTATTTCCCTGGACGAGTATATTATTACTATTATTTCCAGCTTGCATCATTGTTTAGTAGCCTGCATCAATTTTGTTTCATAGAGGCACGTCCCTATTCCTAATCACTCATCAAAATATGTTTTTCCCATCCCTACTTCCTTCTCTGAAAAAACACTCGTTCGAGCACACGACAAAACTTTAAATTATGTGAAATTATCAATAATCCATGCCCGCCTAGCCGTTTTCTGGTAAGTTCTCTATTTAAAACATAATTTGTGATCCTTGCGAGCCGAATACTTTGTTACTGTGCCATTTTTCACAAAACATTTAATTACGCCGGCCGGCTAGCGGCCATTTTACACGTGTAGTAAAAAATTTGTTGGAAAAGTTTTGTAAATTAAATCACTATGTCGAGAAGCCAATTAGTAGCACTAAAGTTTGAGTTTCTACTGGAAAAAGTTAATTCGTTCAATACACTGGAGGATAAAAAACAGATGAAAAATCTCTAGTACTATTCCGCTTAACTTTTGAGTCTAATGACGTCACAAAGTTAACACAGTTAACCTAAAGAGAAAAATATCGACACGTGTTTCATCCCTCCGCGGGATATCATCAGGATAATCGACTTGTTCTCCGGCAGACGTGTTGCTCCGTCAAGCGCTGGAGCCAAAGAGAGTGTACGGTAGTAACCATTAATTAGACCGTATGCCGTAGAGTGTGTGATTTGAAGGCCTAATTACCGTACGAAACGGTAATTACCGTACTTTTGGCAAAGCTGCACTGCAAGGCTAAGGCCTCCCCACCCTCTTCCAAATATTACGCTCTTGTGTTTTTAAGGTCCAATCCTTATCAAATGTGTCCGGATCATCCCGCCATCTAAATCTGGGTCTGCCGCGATGTCGTGATGAAAGTGAATAAACATACAAAATAATATTATATTTAAAATCAGGATAGTAGACTTTTACTAAACATTTATTAAAAAAACCGGTGTTTACACTAACGGGTGTTTTCATTCCACTCTGATGAAGAATGTAGTTTATGTACCAAGCGGGGCTCTTGTTGCGGACAGGTATTTTATTAATATCAACGTTTTACAAAACAATAAAACGTTTATTATGTGCCGAGAGAAAACACAGCATCGCATTATGAAGAAGTGTCGTGTAAACTCACCTTAATTATTTGACTTACGCTCGTGTGAATGCAGCATAACCCATAGATTCTTGATGATTTAGTCTATGGTTTGTCACCGCAAGAAGGCATCCGTCCGTCACTGTCATTGAAGTCTTCACCAGGAAGAACCTCTTTGCGATGCTGTGTTTTCTCTCGGCACATAATAAACGTTTTATTGTTTTGTAAAACGTTGATATTATATGCCTTTGGAAAACACAGCATCGCATTATGAAGACGTGTTTGCTATCTGCTGGTGACTAAAATAAGACACACACAATGATGAAATATAAAAAGTATGTTTATTCAAGAAACAGTTATGTATCAATTTGCTTATCTTTTGCAATTATTTCCTTGAACTTACATAAAATTTCTAGTACAATAAAAACTGAAATAGGTATTCGTAACCTTTTCAAATTAAATTATCTAACTTAAAACTTTGTGATTAGAAAAGACATTTTAAATTAGACAGTTTCAAAATAATCAAATATGCTGTTGTTTCTGTCACGTTCCTGTGCAATCTCTCTACAATAATAATTTCGGAAGGTTTGGACAGCTCTCCAGTTACCTCTTTCGAGAATTTCATCCACTGGCCTGTTTTCTAACCATGCTAGAGAAGCCACTGCTGACCGGCATGAACCGGGTGAGGCATTGATTCCTGCATCTCTTAAAACGGAGCGAACCCATCCCCCTATTATAGACTTGGAGGCTGGTTTCAAGACACCTTTAATTGTTATAAATAAATGTCCCGCAACCTCTGCTGTTCGCCTTTCCTTAGTAGTTTGGATCAAAAGCCGAACCAATTTTACTGGACATAAGTTACTGTCCTGGTTAGGGAGAAGTCTCCATCCAGATTGGCGTCTAGATCCATTGTCAGTTTTTGCTCCGAATACTGGCCACAAACACATTTCTGTCCCATTGTCACTTAGGTGTTCTTCAGATATCCGCAGTAGGGTTAAATCGTGCAATCTGCGTCCAGATATAAGTAGCAAGATTGTAGCAGCCCGTCTTGAGACCTCAAATAAATTGTCTTGTTTTGGATTATTCTTCAACCATTCTATAACCTTTCTAGGATCCCATATGGGTGGCTTAAAAGTGGGCGGTTTAGAGTTGTGGATGGATTTTAAAACTTGTTTTACCAAAAAATTAGAAAATAGTTCTGTATTCTGGCCGCAAAAGGTAGCTACTGCTGATTTGTGAACCAACATAGTACTATATGCCAAACCCTCGTTTAAATAGGTATCTGCCAAGAACTGAGCCACTTCCTGTGGTTTGGGTGACTTTGAATCTACCTTTTGTCTTTCACACCAAGCTATCCATCTTCTAATAGCTGGCTGATATGTGTCAAGTGTAGAGCGACGCCAACTCCGTTTAATGAGGTCTTTTTCAGCTTGAGACCATGTTGCTATCTTCTCTCCCCACCCTCAACTTTCCAAACCATCAAGATTAGTTGATCTATTTTTGGAGGTGGTTGTCCTGTAGTCAGATCCACCAGTACTCTGTGCAAGCTGGTTATTGTTAATGGTTTCTCCAATGCTCGCGCCTGGAGATCTGCTTTCCAAAATGGCTGTTCCCAATCCGGTGCTACCAGAAGATACGTGCCTCTCGCTCTGTTCAGGTGCGAAAGCACTCTTGGTATTAGATTTGGAGGTGGAAATATCCACCCTAGGCGGTAATCCCAATCCTGTGAGAAGGCGTCTACGTATCTTGCGAAACAGTCTTGAATATCTAGTGTAACATAGTCTGGTACTACTGCTGACCTTCTTGACGCAAAAAGATCTATGTCTGGTTGCCCCAAGCGCTTGAACACTTCGGCGGTTGCTTGAGGTAACAGATGCCATTCCGGTACCGGGCGTCTCCGCGACAGTCGGTCTGCAATGGTATTGTACCTGCCCGGAAGGTACTGAGCCGACAGGATAATGTTCCATTTGTCTAGAAGTGCCAGAAGTTGGAATGTTAGTGACAATAGACCTATGGAGCGCGTGCCACCTTCCTTGCGAATGTACGCAATGATCGTCTTGTTGTCTGTCTGCAGTAGTATATGGGAGTCTCTGAGGCTCTCGGCCTTGTTCTTTACTGCTGAGAATACAGCAAACATCTCCTTCCTGTTGCAGTGCCATAGCTTCTGTTGAGGAACCCAAAAGCCTGACATGGCCGTCTTGTTCAGAACAGCGCCCCAACCTACGTCTGAAGCGTCCGTCGTCAGAAAGTGGGACACGTTCCTTGAGTGTATTAGAGATGTTGTGGTCAAGGCTCCGTGCCACCACTCGAGATCTGTCAAAGCCCTCCGAGGGATTGACCTTCTCGTTCCTGGATGTCGTCGAGGAAATTGTCGTAGAAAAATTTGTAATTGGCGACAGTGCAGTCGTCCTCTCGGAATGACGAAACATGCAAAATTCAACTGACCTAATAGGCATTGAAGTTGGCGTAACTGGCAAGATTTCTGAGACAGCATTCTCCCAAGCGCCATATCTATTGATGCTTGCTTTTTGTTTGGAAGTGACATCATATTCTTGTCCATACTCCAGTTGATACCTAGAAAATCGATTGATCTTGTTGGAGACAGAATCGATTTTTTTCGGTTGATCTGCCAGCCTAGAGATTCCAAGAGCTGCGCAGCCTCCGCGGCCTGCGTCGCTAACTTGGATTGGTTCTGGTTTACCAGGAGAAAATCGTCCAGGTACACGAGAACTCGGAATCCTCTCTTGCGGAGGGTCTCCGCGACCCAGCAAGTGACCGCTGAAAACAGTCTTGGAGCCGATGAAAGGCCAAACGGTAGTGAGGTCATTTGAAGTATTTCCTGTCTGTAAAATAGGCGCAAGAACGGCCTGTGGGACCTCGCGATGGGTACGTGAAAATAAGCCTGCGATAGGTCCATCTTTACTAACCAGTCGCCAGGTTGAAGAAACTCTGGGAGTGTTGAATGGCTTATGAGCTGGAAATGTTTTGTTTTGACAAACATGTTCAACCCCCGAAGGTCGAAAATAGGTCTGACGCCACCATCGCTCTTTTTTACCAGAAACATTCGGGAGAAGAAACCGGGTGTCGAAGAAACCGGTGTTTCTAATACCCCAAGGCTTTTCAGTTCTTCTATTTGTTGAGTCATTAGAGGGGATGATTTTGTTGCAAACCTTTGGGCTATAATTGGCGAGGGGTACACTAAGGGTGGTCTTTGACTGAAGGGTATCCGCGACCCTGATATTGCTTTTAGAATGAAAGGGGTAGCTCCGAGCTCCTTCCATCGCTCTTTGAAATATTGCAACTGACCCCCTGTGAACTTCCTCTCTTTGGCGTCATTGTTTGTCTTGGTCGGGGGCACGAAAGGAAGTTCTCTTACCCCTGCCCTTACCTCTACCTCTGTTTTTGGAATCATAGTTATGGTAATTAGCCTGTCTCTGAGGTGGATTTGAGGCAAATTTCTTAGGGGCCGAGCTTGAAGATGATGCGTAAGGTTCCTTTCTTTTGAGCGTTGAAGCTGGTTTCTTTTCTTTGAATGAAACGACATTTAGCCACTGTTGAGGACCCCCAAAGTTCTGGATCAAGGTATTTAGCTTTTTCTTGTCAAATAAACACTCCTCCGATGGTGGAATGTTTTTTAGTGCTAACTGAATGCATTTATTGGGTACTTCTTTTATAATTCTTTCCCTTCTTGTTTCAATGCACTCAGACCTTTTACCACAAATTAACTGCAGCGTTTCTTCTGTGTTCTTTGACATGGCAGTTCCATCTCCGAAGGTGAAACTAATCTTGTCGAATAAGGCTGTTGCTGTTAATTCTTCGGATTTGAATGCCCAATCTATTATAGACTGAAGACCTACACGTAGCAGCTCGTTTCCCTCTAAAACAGCATTTGACAAAGCAGCCATGACATTTTCAGTGCCAGCTAAGAAATCCTTACTCTTGTTGACAGGATTTAGTTCATCGTTAATTTTTAACTCTGTAAAGCCTGGTGTGGCCGCAAAAGAGTGCAATGTTTTTGAATATCTAACGTTTTGCCAAGTAGGTAGGCCAAAATGTTGCAATTTCCTAATCTTCTCTAGCCTATGTGGTAAAGCTGGCTTTACCAGCTTGGTTTTGTCAATATCGATGCCTATTTCGCCTAGGTTAAGCACCCTTTGCGTATCCTTAGGATTAACTAAAAAGGGCTCGGTAGTACTTTGAACTGGAATATCTCCTTGGAATGTCAATTGTTGCGAGCCGCCGAGACTCTGCATGTACATATTAGATAGAAATCCTACCTGATTTATCAGTGCGTCTATTCGTGGATCCTCCCTGGTAGACCTCCTTTTGTAAGGAGGTCTCTCGCTCTCTGAGGAAGAATTTGACGAGGATGAACCGTCAGAAGAACCGACTGGACCCCCGCGAGTCTGGATCGGTTCACTTTCATCTACACGTCCTTCGTCAGTCGTGTCCTTCATTGTAAACTTTTTCTTCGTAAGAAAATACGTTTAATCACTGAATTTGCACTTTATTTTATCTTTTAAAACGAAAATGAAAATTTTCTAAATGTAACGGCGGCGAGTAACACACACAATGACAGTGACGGACGGATGCCTTCTTGCGGTGACAAACCATAGACTAAATCATCAAGAATCTATGGGTTATGCTGCATTCACACGAGCGTAAGTCAAATAATTAAGGTGAGTTTACACGACACTTCTTCATAATGCGATGCTGTGTTTTCCAAAGGCATATAATAAGACCTATACCAACCAACTTGAAGCAATAAATAAATGGTAATGATATCTTATTAAAAATATTATCAATCTCGCATCTAATGTAAAAAAAAAAAAAAAAGTTTATATTCATTGAATCCTTTTTCATGAAGAAGGCGTGATTTTAGTGATGCTTGGTTACTGTCTGTCATCATGCCTATTCATCATCCGTAGGTCTCTTAGGTAAAATAGAGTTACCCTGTAGTTGATGGGCCACTGCCACGGCTGAGAGGTGACCTCGCCCTCCTTGGGCTTGAGGCCCGCGTTGCCCTGGAACATCACCGCGTGAGACTCCAGGAACCGCTCCACGAACCCCGATGCGTACATGTCGAAACTCATCTTTGGCACTGCAATATGTTAACTTATTCAGAACGGCAAAAGGATGGCATGTTTAAGTTAGAACAAACCCTGTACATATAAATGAAAAAAAAAAAAAAATATATAACAGTAATATGCAGTGGTTTTAATTTGCGCGCTGCCACCAATTGGATGGGTGACCGTCTAAAACGTGGCAAATATCGTAGTTCAACTTAAGTAGGTGTCAACATACCGCTCTTGTCCGCAAGTGTAGACTCTCAAGATAAATAATAAATAATGCTGGACAATCCACACAACATCATCTAGCCCCAAGCTAAGCGGATCTTGTAACATGAGTACTAGATGACTGATATACTTAATACAATACAATACTGTATGGAGTACTTGTGTCACTAGATGGCGGTGTGCTGTAAATACAGTGCGACGCGCAATACGCATGCTCAGTCGTGTTACCTGGGCAACGGAAGAACGAAGATGTCAGAGTGTGATCGTTGACTCCGAATAAATAAATAATAAATAAATAATGCTGGACAATCCACACAGCATCATCTAGCCCAAGGTAAGCTGCTGTTAAACAGAGCTGTATTATGGGTACTAGATGACTGATATAAATTTAATACAATACAATACATAGATAGATATTTTTTATTATATATAGAAAATACCCAGAACACCCGGAACAAATATTTGCAGATCTCACAAACATTGTTCCGAGGCGGGAATCGAAACCGCAACCTCCAGCGTCGCCGGCAGACCTTCATTCGCCACTTCGGTCAATAACATCCAAAGACGGACAACGAGAATGGTTCTGGTCCTTGTATGAAGGTAAGTAATACTTACAGTCCTCAAAAATGTTGTCTTCAACGTTCCAAAGCGCGTTTTTGTCTCTCAAGTTGGGGTTGCACGCCACTTCTTGCTGCTCGAAGCCCCATTTCGGCAGCTGCTTACCCGTCGTTGTTAGGACACATGCCTGTATTTCAAAAATACACTTTCACTTCTTTGTTTAAATTTAGTAACATTTCCATAACTAAAATAACTAAAATTGTTTCCGTCCTTTTTTAATAAGTAAGTAAGTAAGTTCGTATGAGTCAGTGGCCAACTCTGGTGACAGAGTTTTTAGGCCGCCCGAAGGCCTCGCTGTCATGGCCTAACAACTTTTTCCTTTTCAAATGAATCAAAATACAAAGGACCGCGATAACTTTTGTTAGCTAAGTTTAGAAAATGATACAACAGAATCAACACATTAAACGTAGTGCTTACATTGTCTTCCTCTTCTTCTTTGTTTATGGACTCTGTGGCTTATTTGCCACAGTTTTGCCAGTGTCAAGTGTATTAGTTTGATTGTCGCTTAGCAACGTAAACAAACGAAATTTGGAAAGAAATGGTGACTTTTCTTTCAAAATTCCCTTGGAAAGTCCTCGACTAAATTACCATACAATATTACCCCTCCATTTCAATTACTTTACACTGCTAAGTAAACAAGTTAAATTGGATAAACTGCCACCAAATTTACACAAAAAAACTTAAAAAAACACGAGAAAAATAATTAAAATGGGAGGACCCGTTTAGACAAGATAGCAAAAGACCAACCCTGCTTACATTGTCTTGGGTCATTATAATAAAAGGGAAGCTTAAACAATATGACAAGTGACAGTGTCAATTAAATAGAAACAAACAATTAAGTTTGGATATCACAGTCCATGAAGTTATTTTTTTATTTTTTTTTACAGCATCCTCTAGCCCTAAGGTAAGCTGCTGTTAAATAGAGCTGTATTATGGGTACTAGATGACTGATATATATTTAATACAATACAATACATAGATATTTTTTTATTATATATAGAAAATACCCAGAACACCCGGAACAAATATTTGTAGAACGTACAAACATTTGTTCCGAGGCGGGAATCGAACCCGCAACCTCTGCGTCGCAGGCGGACCTGCGCCCGCTGCGCCACATCGGTCGTCAAAAATTACGTCGCATCTTTTGTCAAGTATCTATACTTCAAGCAAAGTAGGTACAGGTACTTGGATAGCACTATAATTATCGGTCAAGTGCGATCCTTTGTAGTGTGACCACGAGTAAAATACATTCCTGTTAGTCACCAGTGTGACAATCTGGTGTGACCACGAGTCCGCCATCGCTGGTTCGCTTCAAATGCCGATAACCACAATGACGCCGCGCCCCGTCTATGTTTTCAAAAGTTACGTCTGCGACTATAAGTCTACGCCGACTACGACGCATCCTTATTCTACGTCTTTTCTGTGTTACCAAGCCCTTAGGATGCGCGGACGAAATCGCTAACCGCTAGTCTATACCTAAAAGATTTGTATTTTTCTATTTTTATTTGTTACGAATAAACTCAAAAACAACTGGTCCTATTCAAAAAATATTTCACCATTAGAATGCTACATTATCCCTGAGTAACAAAGGCTATATTTTATGTCCACCCGTGCGAAGCCGGGACGAGCCGCTACTTATTAACAAAGTACCATCTCACCTGTAAATAATGAACGAACATAAGTTTACTCCTGACTGTTTGTATTTCGTCGCCATCTTTGCCTCCTGATATAATGATCTTCCACACGTCATTAGCGTCCCCGATACCGTCCTGAAAATAATCAAGTTATTGAAACGACTTATTATAAACATAGGCGGACATAGTAAGAGTGGTAGAGTTCTCTGTGATAGAGCTCGTCCGGGGAAGGACTACCACCATACCTATTTCTGCCGCCAAGCAGTAATGCTCGCATTGCTGTGTTCCGGTGTAAAGGGTATAGTTTCCGGTGAAATTACTGGCACATGAGGCTTTCAATCTTAGCCTCAAGGTGGCCACCCGCGAGTGATACCTCTGGTATTGCAAGCGTCCATAGGCTGCGGTAACCGCTTACCATCTTGTGGGCCGTACGCTTGGTTGCCACTTCAGTTGTATAAAAAAAAACATTATTCTAGCGCCATCTAGTAATCTAGTACCAAACTAAGCAAAGCTAGTAACCAGAGGGGCTGCTATGTAATTATGTTGCAATCGATTTCATTGGGTTTCAATCATGTTTGACTACGATTGGGTCATAGAGTCATAGTCTACCAAACCACGCGGACCAAATGCAGATTGGTTAATAATAATAATTATTATATTGCCTAAAATCGACACAGATTGAAAAATTTTAGGGGGTACCTTTGCCCAGCAGTGGGAACACATTGGTAAAAAAAAAACAATAGTTAGAACAGCTTACAACCAATATTAAGTCTTACGTCGCCATATCCGGTGACTTGTGAGTGGCGCCCTCTCTCGGTGCGAGTGAACATGTGGTCGTGGGTCAGCCAAACTAGGTCTCCACTGTGAATCAGTAACACACCATCCCCTAGTGTGGAATGATGTCTTACCTCGCCATATCCGGTGACTTGCAAGTACTTGGTGGTGAGTGGCGCCCTCTCTCGGTGCGAGTGAACATTCCTGGAGGTCGTGGGTCAGTCAAACGAGGTCTCCACTGTGAACCAGTACCACACCATCCCCTAGTGTGGAATGATGTCTTACCTCGCCATATCCGGTGACTAGCAAGTACTTGGTGGTGAGTGGCGCCCTCTCTTGGTGCGAGTGAACATTCCTGGAGGTCGTGGGTCAGTCAAACGAGGTCTCCACTGTGAACCAGTACCACACCATCCCCTAGTGTGGAATGATGTCCTACCTCGCCATATCCGGTGACTAGCAAGTACTTCGTGGTGAGTGGCGCCCTCTCTCGGTGCGAGTGAACATTTCTGGTGGTTGTAGGTCAGTCAAACGAGGTCTCCACTGTGAACCAGTACCACACCATCCCCTAGTGTGGAATGATGTCTTACCTCGCCATATCCAGTGACTTGCAAGTACTTGGTGGTGAGTGGCGCCCTCTCTCGGTGCGAGTGAACATTCCTGGTGGTAGGTACGTGCGTCAGTCGAACTAGATCTCCACTTCGAACCAGTACCACACCGTCTACCTTCTCTTTGTCGTAGGGTTTAATTATAAATCGGTTATTATCATCTTTATGCGTGTATGTCGTTATCTGTAAAATGAGTTATGTTACGGCAGGCGGTACAACCTCACACACCCCCGTCGTACCCTTATGCGACGGGATGTCTGGAAACAGATTCCTCCCGTTAAAAAAAAAAAAAAAAAAAGGCCTGTAACAGAATGTTTGCTACTCAGCATCCATAACAATGGCAAGGTTCATACGATGCGATGCGATGCGTATAGCTTTTTAGCGATAAGAACTCAACCGGTGTTGTTTATTCAAATTATGTAATGTGTGAGCAGTTGTACATAATGAATTTATGATTTAACGAAAGCATCAATTCATCAGTCACAAAACCATTTAGAAGAAAGTAAAATTCAACTAGTCACCAAAGTTTAAAGTTATTTTGAATCAGAAGCCTTTGCTACTGGGAAATGGGAAATACATCCATAACAATAGCAAAAGTTATGCGAAAAAGCGACAAGAACTCAACCAGGTGGTAGGACTCTTCAGCAAGAGTCCGTCTTGGTGGGTACCACCGCAGATATTCTACCTCCAAGCAGTAGTGTGCAAGCATTACTGTGTTTAGGTTTGAAGGCACTGTAGCAAGTGAAATTACTAGGAAAGAGACTTAACAACAATGTCTCGGGGTGATGAGCACAGTGCAATGCCACTCTGAACTTAAAAAAATAAGCTTTGATTGGCACTGCATCTGTCATGGTCAGGCGTGGTGCTTAACATCGGGCGGGCGACTTGACCGTCTTGTCACTTGCTGACAAAAAAAAACCGGTGTTGTTGCCAGTTCTTTTTCAACATGGGCGCGTTGGAACTGACATAGATTTTAAAAAGTTCTTGGACATGCCAGTTTTCTCACATTGTTTTCCTTTACGTATGAGAGCACTGGCATTGCGCACATTAATTTATAACTTTCGAATAGAAAAACCCACTGGTGAACCTATGGGTTCGAACCAATGGGTTTGTGGGTTCGAACCCGGTCGCGATACGGTCCGGATCGGAAAACGGGGTCGGGTCACTGACATTAGACCATCCTAGTCTCTAATTTAATATTCAAACATCCATTTAAACTTTCGCGTTCATATTATCGTGATAATAATATAACAACCTGCTGCTGCTTCGCCCCGACCCCCTGGGGGTACAGATGGTGGTGCGAGTGTAGATACCCGCCCCCCGTCCGGTGGTTCTTCAGGCTGATGGTGGCTCCGTACGCTACCACTCGCGGCGCGCTCGCGTTGTGCAGACTGTTGCCGATCAGACGCGCTTGGAAGCCGGACGAATAGAAACCGTCACCGTTGCCACTGATTATCACAAAAAAAAAAAATCAATCACACTAATATTTTAAAAATGCGTAAGTTGCGATGTTTGTTCCTCTATAACTAGACAACAACTGAACCGATTTGGCTAAAATTTAAAACATAGATAGATAAAGAAATGAATAGAAGGTAGGCTACTTTTTCTCCCGGAAAAAAGAACGGTTCCCGAGTTCCACGCGAAAGTAGCCGCATGCAACATTTAGTAAAGTCATAAAGATCACTTGGGAACGTCTTAAAACTAGGTGAATTTAGATGACCTTTTCTGTTTTTCTGGGTTAAAAAAAATCGAATTATTTGAAAAGTCAGTCATAGCTAAACTAAATAAACAAAGAAATTAGCCCTATGTGTCAGGGTTCAAAGTATTATGATTTCATACCTTTAATCAAAATTTAGGTAGACCGATTTTAGCCGTGAAAATTTACTTATTAAAACTATTAGCATAGTATTTGTATTAGAAAGCTTTTATAGCTATTAGTATGCGTCATAATAACTTCGTGTATATACCTTCTATTCAGAACTGTGAGATGAATCCAAAAGAAGAATACGTAGAGCATTATCGGCCATAGAATCAGCGTAACTGATCTCCCAATCAGATGTTTTAAAGTTAGGCTCTGAAATAGAAATCATATAGCTAAGGCTGGTTACACTGCGACGTTGAAGCCTGCTCTCGATCGAGAGTGATAAAGTCCAACATGCGGACCCTCATTAAATATTTTATGTAACATAATACTTGTCATAGGAGATTTTGCTCTTGCTTAAGTCTTAACTATAGATGTTTGGATGTTTGTTCCTATATAACTCGATAACCGCTGATCTGATTTGGCTAAAATATAAAACAAAGATAGATAATGACCGGGAACAAGACATGGGCAAATTTTTATCCCGAAAAAAGGTACGGTTCCCGAGTTCCACGCGAACGAAGTCGCGGGCAACACTAATTTAACTCACCACAGGCTTCGTCAAGTCTCCCAACACGTTCCACAGATCAGCAACAGTCCGTAGTCCAACAAACATAACCACAAACAGTCCTACAAACTTGACAGACATCGTGCAAGCTAGCGACGTGCCCAGAAACAGTTGCCATGATAGCATGGTGCCGGAGAATGGAGGGTACTCTTCTGTTGTGGCGGTCCAAACCTGGAAAGTACTACGTTTTTACAACTAGCGACCCGCCCCGGCTTCGCACGGGTGCTTAAACTGTACGTATAAACCTCTTGAATCGCTCAAACACAAACGAACACAGCAATGCGAGCATTACTACTTTGCGGTAGAAATAATTATGGTGGAAGTCATTCCCCGGACGAGCTCTAGCACAAAAAACTCTGCTAGTCTTCAAAAAAATAAAGATGAATGAATACATTTAGCATAAACATTTACTAGAAACTGGACCAAGGAATTGTTAAGTTCGTAATTTTTTTTTCCCTTGCAAATTATTTTACTTCGTTCGTTCGTTCATATGAGTCAGTGGCCAGCTGTGGTGACAGAAGCCCGAAGGCCTCTGTCATGGCCTAACAACTTTGAAAAAGCCGGAACCGACTGCTTAACGTGCCCTCCGAAGCACGGGAGCGCTCAGTTGAAATTGCCACTGGCGGTCACCCATCCAAATGATGACCCCGCGGAACAGTGCTTAACTTCGTTGATCTGTTGAGAACAACTTAGCCAGCTACGTCACGAGCGCTCCAACTACTTATTCCTACTGATGAAGTAGTACCTAGTAATTATCTTAGATATCTTACTGTGAAAGAAAACATCGTGAGGAAACCGGCATGTATATGTATGTATATGTGCAAATTCGAAAGACCTGTGCCATCCACCAATCCGCATTGGGTCCGCGTGGTGGATTAAGACCCAACCACTCTCGCCCGAGAGTAGGCCAGTGTCCCAACAGTGGGAACATTAGAAGGCTCTCATGATGAGTAATACCTTGAAAGATCCAAATATCGAACAGCTCATGAAGAAAAGCAGAATTGGATCCAATAATATGTATCTGTTCAATGTCAAAATTCCCACATCTGAAACAAAAAAAAAAAGTAATTAGTACTAAGTACTTAGTTGATTCATTAACTGAGGAATTTTGATATTACAAGTCTGATTGTAATCAGCTAATTGTAATCTAATGCTGGCAATTCAATTGGCATATTTGCTCAAATTTTTGCGTTATTTCGATAAATACAAACTAAATTTTGTATATACCTACACAGAGTTGATTTTGTATTGACGAAATAATTTTATAGTTTAAATATATGCCTATTAATAAGGACCTCTGTTAGAATAATGATAATTAGTTTTAGTAAATGAGGAGGATAATATACATTTGGGACAAGCCCCTAAGGGCAATAAATGAAAAAAAAAAAAATTAAGTGAGGTGTCAGCATAAAAATAAGGACTAATCGCTACTTGGACAGTTCGAGATATGGACCAATCGCTATGTTGACCAATCGCGATTTTGACGGTTTTTCAGTCACTTGACCGATAGCGTATTTGACCATTCGCGACGAAACGGATAAATTATAATACTTGAGCTAAATTTGCAAAGAAGCCAATTCAATTTACAGTCAAGTGATTTTTTCCAACTTTTTTAAGACCAAAAGAAACAAAGAACGGCTTTTTGGCATGATCCTTGCTGCTGTTCTTGAACTTACCGCATAACAAGAGCATGGTCCCAATGCATGTCGATTCTAGGGATCTCGTGATTTCCCATATGCTTAGGAATGTTAATGGTATAATGGCGGCACCTAGGGCAGTGCAGAACTAAAACAAAAGAGTAACATAGTAAGGAGCTGGCCACACAGAGGAGACGTAATTATGACGCCCCTTTACAAAATGTATAAAATTATGGAATTCGTATGAGTCACAGTGGCCAACTGGTGACAGAGTTAGGCCTCTGTCATGTCATGTCAACAACTTTGAAAAAGCCGGGACCGACTGCTTAACGTGGCGTCCGAAGCACGGGAGCGCTCAGTTGAAATTTACAATGCCGGTCACCAATCCAAATGGTGACTACGCGGAACTTAACTTAACTGCTTAACTTCATTGATCCTGTTAAGAACAACTTAGCCAGATATGTAAAGAGCGCTCAAATATTTAGTTGGGAGTACCTATTTTGAATACCTTATTTAAAATAAATGTTTGGAAATTGATAGTTTCTCTAATATAAAAAGAGACCTCATCAGCCTTCTAATGTTCCCACTGCTGGGACACTGGCCTACTTTCAAGCAAGAGTGATTGGGTCTTGATCCACCACTCGGACCCAATGCGGTTTGGTGGATGGCACATGTCTTTCGAATTTCTAGTTCTTGGACATGCCGGTTTCCTCACGATGTTTTCCTTCGCCGTATGAGAGCACTCGCATTGCGCACATAATTTTTTCGTAGCGAAAAATCCATTGGTGCACGACCGGATTCGAACCCACGACCTTAGGATCGGAAGGCGGGGTCACTACCACTAGACCACCAGTGCTTTTAAAAGTGACCTCATGAAAGCCCATTTGCCCGAACCGTAAACCCAAGACAGACAGTCTTGGCGCAAGATTGTGAGGAGGCCCTACCCCAAATAATGGGATAAGGGATGGACAGAAAAGAAGCACAGAAAATGATAGTTAAAATTACATCCATCAAGATCCAAGATTCAAGATGTTTATTTCCATAAATAAGTGTTACAGGTCTAAAAAGTAATATGGCACTTAGAACTGATTTGCCCTTTTCAGGCATTGCAAATTATATGTAAGCTATTTATGCTGGGCGCTAAGCTGCTTACATATGAGTACTAGTATCTATGTATTTAGTGATAATTGTGTACCATCCTCATTCCCTGATAATTAGCTTTATCATACTTGTCTCCGGGTTTCTCAAATGGGTACAGCCCATCATACCCTGTCAGCTTACCAGACAGGCCAATAAGCATCTGAAAATTAAATAAATTACAAAATCTTCTCCAATCAAGATTGTCATCTATCATAATTTTTAAGTTTTTTTTTATATACAACTGAAGTGGCAACCAAGCGTACGGCCCCCAAGATGGTAAGCAGTTACCGCAGCCTATGGACGCTGCCATACCAGAGGTATCACTCGCGGGTTGCCATCTTGAGGCTAAGATCAAAAGCCTCATGTGCCAGTAATTCCACCGGAAACTATACCCTTCACACCGGAACACAGCAATGCGAGCATTACTGCTTGGCGGCAGAAATAGGTATGGTGGTAGTCCTTCCCCGGACGAGCTCTATCACAGAGAACTCTATTACTCTTAAACTTAACTTTAGTTTTTGCCATTGCTGCAGATAAAGAAATTTTATTTATGTACTAGCTGTTTCCCGCGACTTCGTTTGCGTGGACCACGGGAACCGTAATTTTTACCAGGTAGCCTGTTCTATTCCAGGTCTTTATCTATATACCACCTAAGTTCGAGCTTTGGGGTAGACTGAAAACCAGCCCTGCGTAGACCTTGTTTGCGCAGAATTAGTGCTGAGTCTACTCCATTTGCCAAATTGTACAATCCGATTTAATATAAGCTAAGTGCATTTTGTATACCTTACCTACCCACCTAATAATTTTTTTGGCAATAAACTTTTTTGTATATGTAGTTGTATTTGAATAGGTTTTAAATTTTAGCCAAATCGGTTGTAATGTCGAGTTATAGAGGAACAAACATTCATTCAAACATCCAACTTTCACATTTATAATATTTGTGTGATTTTGATTTACAATAATAGAATACCTTTCCCAGTGGCGGGTGGACATCAAAAAAGAAAGTTCTGTTTATGTACCAGCTTGCCATTTTACCAAAATGTGTTTCGTCCCAGCTGAAAATAGTAATTTATTAATAGAGTTTCACAAAAAAGGTAGTCAATTTCTGTAGTTACATACTTTCTTTTACTACACAAACATTCATATACTAAGTAAGTAAGTAAGCTGGTATGAGTCAGTGGCCAACTCTGGCGACAGAGTTTTTAGGCCGCCTGAAGGCGTCTGTCATGGCCTAACAACTTTGAAGAGCCATGACCGAATGCATAACATGCCCTCCGAAGCACTGGAGCGCTCAGTTGAAATTGCCACTGGCGGTCACGCAACCATATAGTGACTACGCAGAACAGTGCTTAACTTCGTTGATCTGTTAAGAACAACTTAGCCAGCTACACCATGAGCGCTTCATAATTTTATTTTTAAACATTAATCTACTAAAAACTTAATAGTTTATATACTTACCTAGTTATTCATATAATATAACTATAATAATCTATAACTCTATTTTACATTTAATGGCCAGATAGAAATTCATAATAAAATCTTCAAAGATCTTACCATACATGGTCAGGTTCCAAAACTTTGTAAAATCTAGTAGCGAATGCCGCTCCACAAATCAAGCCAAATGTTATCCACCATCTATAATAAAATGTGATATCTTAGAAATTATTGATGAGAGCTCAGAAATATTGATTAAACATAGATAGATTTTCCGCTGGTCTATAAATGTGTATAGACCAGGGACCTTACTCTTGAACCCGATCGGTATTAGACAAGTATTGGAATATGACATTTCATACTTTGGACAGGAAACAGGAAAAAACACTTCATTAAAGTAAACGAAACACATAACAAAAACACTCGCCACAAAGACCTACAAAGAGTCAGTGGCCAACTCTGGTTACAGAGTTTCTAGGCCGCCCGAAGGCCTCTGTCATGGCCTAACAACTTTGAAAAAGCCGGGACCGACTGCTTAACGTGCCCTCTAGGAACAACTTAGCCAGCTACGTCACGAGCGCTCCAGTGATCTTTTAATATAGACTTAATCGTATTATGGATACTCCACTGGGCCTATTCCATCTATGTCAAATGCAAGAGGATATAAAACTCTAGCTCAATGCCCAGAAAGGGGATTATTCCCATTTGTCACTTAACGTTATTTTCAATTCAATAAAAAGGCTGTAACACTTACGTTCTATTTGTTATTGAAGAACTGTTAATCTTTTCTAAAGCCATTATTTATTTGGTTACACACTTTCAAATTACATACAAATTTTACAAAGTCTAAACAATTTTGTACATTTTGCTTTTATCGAAAACAAACTAAAAACCGATACGTACGCACGAAACACAAGCACAACAAACGCAACACAAAACACAGATGATCTTATTTTTGTATAATTTTTTTATGTTTTAAGTGACATTAACACAGCTTTCACCAGAGAGAATATAAGCAATACGTATTTTCACCACAGAGTACATTAAAGCAAATTCATATCTTTACATTAAGTCAGTAGAAAAGTCAGTGCTGACACCAATTTCGAGCACAGTCAGTGCTGATCCGCTACTGTCCTAATATAAACGCTTTCGGGCAGCACTTACCCGACAACGTTTTACTGACTACAAATCTATTTACAACGAGTCAAGTTACCTAGAGATTATGTAGAGTTTTTTCCTAGTCTAAAAGTATACAGGTAGTTTATTCTGCTAATTTGCTTACCTAAAGTGTATACTTGTGCTTCTTTTGCTGCCACTTACTTGTTTACAATACTCTATTTATATATCCCATGTTTTCGCTTGCACACCTGCATACATACATTATTTTTGATTCATGATTGTTATTTTATAATGTTATTTTATTATTTATTTAATAATATTCATTAAGTACCTATACCTATGTATTTTAGACTTATATTTATTTTTCTTAATATATATTCTCTTATTCGTACTCTCTTATAAGTACCTTTGTAATTTAAAAATGTACATGCCTGTGTATCTTTCGTTGGTGATCCATAATCTTCCATAATAATAAATAAATAATAAATAAATAATACATTAAGTCAGTAGCGGTTCGTCGGCAACGTGAATCATACCTAGCAGCACACTCAACCACAAAAGTACACGAGATTATTGAAGTCAGTAAATACTGAACTGACTCAGTATCAGTAGTGGATCAGCACTGATTTTGTTCGAATTTGGCGTCCGCATTGACTTTGCTACTGACTGACTCAATGTAAATCGTATTGAAACTTTTTTACAACACAAAACAGGCAAACAATAGATAGTCTGTCCGGTCCTGTCCTTTCACTGTCAACTCAGTTATAGGGCATCTGTGTCAATTTTGTTAGTGTCAAGTAATTATTATTGTCAACGTCATGGAAATAAACTAGTTTTTTAATAAGCGTTTTAACGACGATGGATGGATTGTCTTTGGCTATTTCACAGACTACTGGGCTATTTTGTCAAAACGACATGGGTCCTCCTATTTTAATTATTTTTCTCGTGTCATCTTATGTTTTATTGCGTAAAGGTGGCAGTTTATCCAATTTAACTTTAATTTATCACAAGTGTAAGTAATTGAAATGGAGGGGTAATGTTGGTTGGTAATTTAGTCAAAGACTTTCCAAGGGAATTTTGAAAGATAAGTCGCCATTTCTTTCCAAATTTTGTTTATTTACGTTGCTAAGCGACAATCAAAATAACTCACTTGACACTGGCAAAATTGTGGCAATTAGGCCACAGAGTCCATAAAGGAAGAAGAAGAAGAACGACGATGGATTTCGTAATTTTCGTAGCAAAGAAGACAGACAACAAGACAGACCACACCACAAGCCACAACATAACACAACGCAGATAATTTAAAGTCAAGTGCTTACGAGTGAGACGCGCAATTTTTGCAAGTTCTGCAACTGCAACTTTTACGTCCAGCGATGACCTTAGGAGCGTATTAAAAATTGCATCATGGGCCAGAACAAATTTATTTTTGTTTTTTTCGGTTTACTTTCTTTTTGTTCATGTGAAATTAGTTATGAGGAAAAAACCAAGCTTTTGAATGGCTTCATAAGTTTTTATAACAGTCTACCTAATCAAATTTACACTTGCGATGACGGATATTTGCGAAATGCGCAACAAAGTGTAAGTACATTTTCTGGTAACTCATTATTTTTTGTCACTTAATTATTATTAATTAAGTAGTACCTACATGTATATGAATACTTATTGTACGTTGTACGACTGAGGTTATCATGAAGACCTTTGCCATTTGTCTCCATTTCATATCTTAATGTTTTTATTTTTTGCTAGGTCTAATCTATTTGAGAGTGCTGTACTCACAGACATGCTAGATCCATGTCTGTGGCTGTACTGGCTGCACCTATCTATAATAATTAAAAACTAATTTGCAGTTAATAGGTATCCAATAGCAATTTTATTATTCTGCTAGGTATTGCAGATAATTACAGCTTATCCTACTCTTAATATCATTTATAAACTAGCGGAATGCCCGCAACTTATTAAAGTCCATTGAGTTTTAACAAATTAACTTAATTTCTGCGACCCTTAATAGTTGAATTTCGAGATTTGCCTGAAGCATACACATGCAAGGAAACACACCCTCTGAATTTCCGCTCTCTATGACTTACCGCTTAGACTGTAGATTGGTTTTCAGTCACACAGTAATAAGGAGTTTCAAATAATGTAGATGAAAAAATTGAGGAAACTTATATAGAAAGAAAGAAAGAAAGAAAGAAAGAAAGAATTTATTTGACAGCACAAAGACAAAGACAATGTAAGAATATATGGATTGTGGATGTTACTCAATCAAACTATAACAGCTGATCCAATTTCGATAGAACTATAAATAAAAAGCTTAGGAGCTAAACTGGAATAGCATTTTAAGCTAATTCTGGTACCATATCAGTGATGAAATCTTTAAGCGGTAAATTATTTATATGCTTTACAAAGATTTGCTTACTATGACTCGCTGACAGTCAATGAGATCATGCCTACCACATCTTGAAGCGAAGGTCACTGCTTCTATAAATAGATGTTAAACAGTCTGGTATTTTGACGACCGATGTGGCGCAGCGGGCGCAGGTCCGCCTGCGACGCGGAGGTTGCGGGTTCGATTCCCGCCTCGGGTCAAATGTTTGTACGATCTACAAATATTTGTTCCGGGTGTTCTGGGTATTTTCTATATATAATAAAAAATATCTATCTATGTATTGTATTGTATTAAGTATATATCAGTCATCTAGTATCATAACACAGCTCTGTTTAACAGTAGCTTATCTTGGGGCTAGATGATGCTGTGTGGATTGTCCAGCATTATTTATTTATTTATTTTATTTTATTGTACATATTACAAACGGGTGTTTTCACGTACCGGTATATTGGTGAAGAGGTACCAACACTGTTTCGACTCAATTTCGAGAGTCTTCATCAGGGTTGAGTGACACGGCGTAAACGTCACGTTAAGTGACGTTTGTAAAATGTATGATATAGTTCACGATAGTTTTAGAAGTAAAATAAAGTCTGGTATTGTTTTATTATTTAGGAGCGCTCATGACGTAGCTGCCTAAGTTCTTATCATATCATTGAAGTTAAGCACTATTCCTCATAGTCACCATTTGGTTGGATGAGTGCTCCCCGTGCTCAGCTTTTTCAAGTTGTTACGCCATGACAAGAGGTCTTTTGGCCGCCTAAAAACTCTGTCACCAGAGTTGGCCACTGACTCACACGAACTTACTTACTTATTGTTTTAGTGCTGTTTAATTGAACCCTCAAGCTCTTGCTTTTTAACCTTGCACTCGTCCACTGCACTAAGGTCATCAAAATAATGACTAGTTTTATTAAAAATGTTATAGACAGAACAGAACTCCTATGAAGTTGAAGTGATCCTCAAAGTATCTGATCTTCACAACCTGGAATCAACCAAGTACCTAAGATGCACTGGAAAACTTGCAGATCTGGCAGACGATGGAGTGTCTATGCTGAATCATCGTTGTGAAGAAACCACTTTGGGTGTGTATCTATAATTAGTCTTTTTTTATATCTTTTCTAATAAATAAATAAATAAAATAAATAATGCTGGACAATCCACACAGCATCATCTAACCCCAAGATAAGCTACTGTTAAACAGAGCTGTGTTATGGTACTAGATGACTGATATATACTTAATACAATACAATACATAGATAGATATTTTTTATTATATATAGAGAATACCCAGAACACCCGGAACAAATATTTGTAGATCGTACAAACATTTGACCCGAGGCGGGAATTGAACCCGCAACCTCCGCGTCGCAGGCGGACCTGCGCCCGCTGCGCCACATCGGTCGTCAAAAATAGGCTTAAATGACCTCGGAGCGCTCGTGACGTAGCTGGCTAAGTTGTTCTTAACAGATCAAGTTAAGCACTGTTCCGCGGGGTCATCAGTTGGATGGGTGACCGCCAGTGGCAATTTCAACTGAGCGCTCCCGTGCTTCGGAGGGCACGTTGAGCTGTCGGTCCCGGCTTTTTCAATGTTGTGAGGCCTAGAAACTCTGACCTTGGCCACTGACTCATACGAACGAACGTACGAACGAACCTATAACTTGCTTGATGTGATAGTGTTATCTATGGTAGAGTATGCTTGCCTAAGGCTGCGTTTCCACCAGAGCTAAGCGAGGATGTGTAGTGAGAGATTTGCTTGTTGGAACCAATATAATCACTTCATTGAAGCTGTCAGAGCGAGACTAGGTAATTGAAGTGATTCTATTGGTCCCATAATAAACACATCCCTCGCTACACATCCTCGCGCATCTCTGGTGGAAACGCAGCCTAAGAGAAACCTATTCTGTCCTTGTCTAAGAGAAACCTATTATTACTTAGAAACATTAAGGTTATTATTAATTTAAATCGGTGTATTTTGATATCTACCTACGTACATGTAAAATGATTAAATAACAATGAATTTTGTTTAAAAAACTAAGTGGTTAGCTTTTTTTTTTCAATGTCAGCAAGTGACAAGACAATCAAGGCGCCCACCTGATGTTAAGCACCACGCCTGACTATTGCAGATGCAGTGCCACCCAAAGCTTAAAGTTTTTAAGTGTTACACTCACCCTGAGAAACTGTTGTTAAGTCTCTTTCGCCCAGTAATTTCACTTGCTACAGTGCCCTTCAAACCTAAACACAGTAATGCTTGCACACTACTGCTTGGAGGTAGAATATCTGACACTGCGGTGGTACCCACCAAGATATACTTATTAAATACTTGCTAACCTAATACGTCATAAACTCTTATATAATATTTATTTTAGATAACAAAGGCAAAGAAATTGAAGAGCCTGCGGTCACAGAGACAAACAGTGAGGCTGGTGAGACTCCATTTGTAAGGAAACCTATACAGCTGGACAATGAAATCCAAACCAACACTGCTGTAAGTACATAATATGTGTTATGTATTGACGACCGATGTGGCGCAGCGGGCGCAGGTCCGTCTGCGACGCGAAGGCTGAAGGTTCGATTCCCGCTACGGGTCAAATTTTTGTACGATCTACAAATATTTGTTCCGGGTGTTCTGGGTATTTTCTATATATAATAAAAAATATCTATCTATGTATTGTATTGTATTACGTATATATCGGTCATCTAGTACCCATAATACAGCTCTGTTTAACAGCTGGGGCTAGATGATGCTGTGTGGATTGTCCAGCATTATTTATTTATTTATTAGTGGATGGCATGTCTTTCGAATTTTTAGTTCTTGGACATGCCGGTTTCCTCACGATGTTTTCCTTGACCGTAAGTTGTTCTTATCAGATCATTGAAGTTAAGCACTATTCCACAATGAGATTTGATTTGATTGAGAGCAATGGGATTGCGCACATAAATTTATCGTAGAAAAAAAACTATTGGTGCACGACCGGATTCGATCCCACGACCTTAAGATCGGAAGGCGGGGTCATATAAAATGTGTACTTGTTGTGAGCCTTGGATAGATTACTGTTACTATTAGCCCTCGGGGATATAAATGTGCGAGTATTTCCTCGGTATTGTAAATATCCATAAGATGTGGTATCACTTACCGACACTCAATTGCAATCTAAGTTGTATTAGAAAATCATGACTTTACTGAGCCTGTGGCCGCTTGCAATAGGTAACAGTGGAATAACTCGCGCTTTGCTACCTGTGTAAAAAATGTCTACCATATTTATTAATTTATTTTTATTTATTTGTAGTAGGCTCTTCCAAGTCAAGCTCTATCACAAAGAACTCTAATAATACACATAATTTCATATGTGTTGAATTAAAGTTAATAAACAAGTCATTATAATTGTTATACTCTATACTTACCTACCTATTGTGTAGAGTTGACCTATCATTAAATTATTATTAGTTCGTATCCACCAACTACCTAGCTGCTCTATCTAGTTACCTACCTAAGACGTAGGTATTTAAGTTAATATTGATGTTATTATTTGATGACTGTATTGTTTTCTTATATTATTTTCTTCATAAGTATTTACAGTTTTTTTTTTTTTTTTATTTATTAAGGACACCCAACACAGGATAACACCATACACACAAAAATATATTCCAAAGGTTTTACACTCTAGTGTTCCCATAATTATAGGGCATCACAGCATCGCAATAGTAGCAACAAGACAAAAACTTAATTAAAATCTAAAATATTAAAGCTCTTACATAAAACAAGGTCTTATTTACTTACATAAAAATCACTTTGTAAGGCTGTTCATTTGTCAAGCAAGAACTACAAATGAACAGCCGTACATTTACACCAAGGAGCGAATGATTTTGTATTTTACATTCATTTTATACAGATTCAAATAAAAATAGTTAGTATAACAGTCAGTTTAATCACAATTTTTACAGCAAAATTAGTAGAGCCGCGTATCAAGCGGAAGGTTCAAATCCCGCTCGAGGCGAAATTATTTTTTGTGATATTATAATCTTTAGTATTCTCTTAGTGTGATGGTTAACACTATAAAAAAAAAAACTAATCACAATATACCCCAAAATATGTACAAAGACAGATCTTTACTTATGCAGTCAAGGTTTCTTCCTCAGACAGCACAGAAAAGGTTAAAAAAACACGCGAGTAAAGTCGCCGGCGGAATCTAGTACAGAATAAAGCTTTGTATTGTAAAATACAAATTAAGTATAGTTCTCACAACGGATCTCGGCCGTCGTGAAATTAGCCGTTTCGATGCGCAATGGAGCATTTTCAAACTAAATTGTCTTTGCGCATCACAAACGGCTAACTTCACGGAAGCCTAGATCCGCTGTGCGAACTATACCTATACCTATGTATATAAATACTGGGCAACTTGTACTGCTCAATAAGTAAATAGGTAGGTACATAATTTATCTTCATTGTTTATTCACTATGACCTTGCACTTTGTTTACTTTTCTTTATTTACCAACAACGTTCGGTTTCGTTTATAGGTAGCTGAATATCTGTGAGTTCTGTGTCATGTATGGCACTTTGCCAAGCTCGTGCACTTTCTGCGAGTCTGCCGCAATATCAAGCATCGAGCCGATATTCTGGAATCATAATACGCCATAATTCTTGTTATGACAATAGAGTTCAAAGGACCAATTTCATAGTGGCCTAGGTCATTGTAACACTATAGAAAAATTGGAAAAAAATATAAGACTAACAATTTTATTTTTAAGTAGACAAATAAAGTTCTAAAGGAAAAATGTTTATTGTGTTGAGTTTCCTAAATCGGGAACACTAGAGGTCCGCCATGACAGCTTTAGCCAATGATCGTGACGTGACTCATCTTGACTTTGACAGTACCTTATAACCCATTTGTTCGTTCGTTAGACCCGCCATGTTGTTTTGCATTGTGTTGCACTCCTTCACAAAGATAAACTTACTTTAGATTATAAAAGAAGCTAAAATAAAGTAAAGAAACAGTGATAAATGATTTCTTTAATGACTATCTAATTATCTAGACCCCTACAAAAGTCCAGGGCCCGGCTCCATACCACGTGAAACAACTCCTTTCAAAGTTATTATACCGTTCAAATCTAACTGCTGAAAGTCGTGTACTACGGTGAGTATAACAAAATTCTTGGAATTGATCTCTATTGTCGCAGTTATTGAAGATTAAATAACTATGCATCTTCGATCAACGTTATTATCATAAGGTTATACACGCTCGTGCTTCAAATAATAACAGGGGAATACCCAGACATCAGATAAAAAACACTGATACACACCCTTACAGACATCCAACAGACACTGATCCCTCAGCGACAAAGCCCTTTTTTTTCTTAAATAATAAAAAAAAAAAATACCTGTGTTGATGTCGTAGGTGTCAGAAACTTGGATTACTGTAAAGTACTGTATCTGTATAAATAAAATAGGCCTCTCTTTTATTTAATTGTATCCATCACGATTGTGAGTTAATCTGAATCGGTTTACTTTTAGGTATACATTTCCTATCTTTAATTAATCTCTAGATACAGATGCCAGAAAAAAATAGATTCATTTTTTTGCACGCAATAAAGTAGTACGTGTATTTTAGGTAACATCGGGGGAACAGTTTATAGCTATACCTCGTGAGGACCAAAAAGTTCACTGCATAGGATGCTCTTCCCACGTCAACCCTCAAGCTCCAGGGGTCAGTGAACTCGCAGCTATTGGTGTGCGTCAGCTCAACTCACTCGAACCTAATACTCTGCATACTCTCAACAGTGTAGTTGAAGTCGAGAGGCAAGTACAGGTAAGTTCGTAACTGGTTCATTTTGTTAATGATCGCTGGGCGAAAGCCTACAATAACAAACACATTTAATTGTATTTATTATCATCATCATCATGATAGCCTTCTAATGTTACCACTGTGGGGACACTGGGCTACTCTCGGGCGAGAGTGAGTGCTCCACCACGCGGACCCAATGCGGATTCGTGGGTGGCACATGTCTTCCGAATTATCAGTTCTTGGACATGCCGGTTTCGTCGCGATGTTTTCCTTCACCGTATGAGAGCACCGGCATTGCGCACATACATTTATCGAACAGAAAATACATTAGTGCACGACTGAGTTTGAACCCACAACCCTAGAATCGGAAGGCGGGGTCACTACCACTAGACCACACCGGTGCTCTTATCATTTTTATCAGTGCTACAAAAAATATTTTTTAGGTCGTCAATGGCATCCGCTACATACTCACTTTAATAGTAGATTACAACAATTGCGAAACCCCAGAAACAGAGACATGCTTAGACTCAAAAACATGCAAAGTAACGGTTTTAGAAAAACCATGGGTAAAATTACCTGATGGCTCAAAATACAGAGCCATTCTCTCCAATAACTGCACAGAGCAATGGCAATTCGGAGATAATGGTGTTATTATACCACAAACACCCGTAGATGACAGGGAAACCAACAATATCAATACACCTCAAACTGATGGATTAGATATAATAAAACCTGTTACCAATGTAGAAGTTCAAGCTCTGCCACATACTGAAAAAACTTTGACAAATGACGACATCAAAGCTATACAGCAGCAAATCATTCCTAATAAACATGAACACTTAAACGAGCCTGTGCTCACAGTTACTGAATCTACTAAAACATCAGAGGATACAGAGAGCAAAGAACATGTCATCAAAGTAGAGTCAGCTATTGAATCCAGTCCCAATGCAATACCAGCGGCTAATCCCTATAAAACAGAGAGCTTGTCAGAGGACAAGAGAAGGGCTATTGACGATATGTTGAATTTTTTCGATTTTGACGTGCGCCTCCCTGAAGATAAGATAAGACAAAAACGAGATCAGCAGTTTGTAGGAGGGGCATCAAACAAAGATGTTAAGAGTCCTGAAATTACGGAGCTGGCAAAAGATGCCCTTCGGCAATACTTGCGAGATTCTGTCTACAACCGACATTTTGATATCATAGAAATTCTAAATGCGACAGTTCAAGTTGTGGCTGGATATGTAACTCGGCTAGAATTCAAGATATCGCCGACTACTTGCCTTATCGATAAAGAAGGAAATCCTTCTTCGTCCGAGTGCAAGATAATCGATTACAATGATGTGACGATTTGCACTTCACGCATATGGGAAAAACCCTGGCTTAAATTCAAAGAAATTAATACAACTTGTGAAATTGACAACAAAAACACACGATCAAAACGACATCTTCCTGGTGGTGCTATAGTAAATGACCCTAATGATCCCGAATTTATGAAACTTGCCATGGAATCTATGAAACAATATCTTAAAAATAATGGTATAACTCACAACCATACAGTTATGTCCATAGATACAGTCACCACTCAAGTAGTAGCTGGGAAACGAATTCAAATCGATTTTAAAATTTCTCCAGTTGACAAAACAAAGGGGGATGTTATAAGTTGCCACTCTGAGATATGGGAAAAATCTTGGGAAAACTTTAAGCAAATAACTGTCAACTGTGGCATTGATAACCATTCTAGAGCTAGAAGAGAAGTCCTGAACTCGCAACAATCTAGTATTCGAAGAAACAAGGGAGGTCAACAAGATCAAGATCCGACCAAGATCGAATACAAAGACCTGGCTCAAGTTACGTTAAACAAGTATTTAAAGCTTCAGAAAAATTCTAATCTACATAATGTTGTTGAAGTGAAAAAGGTTACAACGCAAGTCGTCTCTGGAATAAAATATAAAATTGAATACATAGCTGCGCCAAAGTCCTGCGCTGATGATATCTCTACCTGTGTAGACAAAACGTCAGTACTTCACTGTGCCGCGGAAGTATGGGAACAACTATGGCTGGGCAAGAAAGACATACAAGTATCATGTAAATCAAAAAAGAAAACCCGTCATTCAACAATAAAAGACATTGAAGAAACGATTCGTGACGAAGAGCGCAAAAATAAGAGACGCAAAAAACGCTCGATGTCGCAAAATCATTCAAATTCAACTGCTGATGCCTTGATCATACAAAACTTGGTTCAGGAATCTTTAAACAAACTAGAGATGTCGTCATCGAATAGGTATAAGCAGAGGGTTCTCCAGATCAACAGCTATTCTACTAAAATAACATCGGGGAAAGTGACAACGATCGACTTCGATGTGGCGTATACGTCTTGTTTGAAGTATGAATTGGTAGATGATGTAAAAACGTGCAAATTACTCGAACACCTTCCCAAAAGACATTGCGTGTCTCAAGTTTGGGAAAGGCTTTGGATCGAAAACGGGCGGAGCATTGAAGTTACTTGCGCAGATAAAACTCCTTTAGGAGCTCATGTAGAGATTGAAAGCTCTGAAACTGCTATACAACTTGCCAATGAGGCTTTGAAGCACATTGAGGCTAAGTATCCGCATCCGCTAAAGCAGAAAATCGTTCGAATCTTCTCATTGGAGAAGCAAGTCGTGGCTGGCATCCACTATAGGATGAAAGTTGAGGTTGGATCAACGCATTGCCCGGCGTTGAGTGCCGAAACTAGCTGCGAACTGGACACAGATGTTGGCAGCAACAAGTTCTGTCGCGTGAACATATGGCTGCAACCGTGGACCGACCATGCCCCCAACTTCCGAGTGTCTTGCGACTACCATGAAAACGTTACAGCTGAATTGTATCACCAGATCCAAGCCGAACACTTGTTCCACAACTTTCTGACCACATACAAGCCCGCGTACATCGGTAATAACAATGAAATGAAGAGAAAATTCGAGGTTTTCAAGGCTAATATACGAAAGATAAACGAGTTGAACACCCACGAGAGAGGTACAGCGACGTACGGTGTTACGCGCTTTGCCGACTTGTCATATGACGAGTTTACACAAAGGTTCTTAGGTCTGAAGCCGTCTCTGCGGGGTACTAACCTTGTGCCGATGAGGCAAGCTGAGATCCCCAGTGTGAGTGTTCCTGACAAGTTCGACTGGAGAGACCACGGCGCCGTAACTGAGGTCAAGAACCAGGGATCTTGTGGTAGCTGCTGGGCGTTCAGTGTCACTGGTATGAATATTTTAGAATACAATAATAATTATTTTGCATCACAAAACTTCCACTCTCGCTTCATAACCGGGCACTAGCCCACCGCAGCACCGAGGTCGTGATTATGATGATGAAGCCTTCATTAGGACCCCGTGGTTACGTTTGCACCATTGAGTTGCCCCATTATGGGGCAAGCGTAACTAGCTTATTTTTGCACCATTGAGCAATAGGGAGGACTAAAAGTTTTTGTAAATTCAAGGTTGCAAATACATCAATTTTACAACAATTACACAGTTAATTTTGAACAAATCAATAAAGTAAAGTAAGTACTTTGTAAATAACTTTACAAATTAAAGTGTTTTTAAATTTTTTTACATGCACGTGAATAAAGGTGCTTTCAAACTATGGCGCTGTGTAAAATCCCTTAATATTTAAATGATTTGCAGGTAACATCGAGGGTCAGTGGAAGATGAAGTCAGGGCAACTAGTCTCGCTCTCGGAGCAAGAGCTGGTGGACTGCGATAAACTGGACCAGGGCTGTAATGGAGGCCTGCCGGACAATGCTTACAGGTCAGGAATGAATGAATGATTGAATGATTGATTGAATGAATGAATCATGAATGAACGAATAAATTAATAAAATGAATGATGTATGAAACAATGAATGATTAAAAGAATGTATGAATGAATGAATTAATGTTCTAATAATTGAATGATTTAATGCTCACAAGTACAGCTTTGACAATCCCATAATCATTTCATTTCATTTATTTCATGCTCAATGTACAATGTATTCAGCTTAGGTGTAACTTAATGATAATGCTGTAGGTGAGTACATGGACCCTGTAAGGGCGTTGCAAGTTAGTTATAGGTACCAGTAGTTTACTTAGTTCTAATAATTATGCAATATATATCATACACCCCGGACACTCAATAAAATGTATGAAACAAACTCGTAGTAATCACCACATGCATGGTTTGAGAGCACTGTTCCGCGTAGTCCAATTGTATGGGTGACCGCCAGTGGCAATTTCAACTGAGCGCTTCCGGAAAAACTTAGCCAGCTACGTCACGAGGGATTCCCGAGCTAATAAAGCACTACTGGGGTAGTGAAGGAATCTGGGCTTCCGATCTAAATATCGAACTCTGTGAATCGGTATTTTATTATTGTTTCTGCTGTATTGATAAGTTCACGACATTTTCGTTCGTAATTGATCATTTTGAATACAATACGTGAGAATTCTCGGAAGCATAATAAATGATGCATTGTTCGTGGTATTTACGCAACTGGCTAGCTTGGTGACATCACTATGCCCACTATGCCACTATGCCGCTTGCACTGTTTAAACATGAATTAAAATTACATGAATAAACCCAGTACAAAACGTATTTCAAATCACACATCGCAATATCAAACTATGCCCACTATGCCACTATGCCGCTTGCACTGTTTAAACCGGTCCTTGCCTGTGGTCCACCTTGTTAGTTCAAATCAAGAGTAGTAGAGTTCTTTGTGATAGAGCTCGTCCTTGGGAAAGGACTACCACCATACCTATTTCTGCCGCCAAGCAGTAATGCTCGCATTGCTGTGTTCCGGTTCGAAGGGTATGGTTTCCGGTGAAATTACAGGCACATGAGACTTACCATCTAACGTCTCAGGGTGGTAACACGCAAGTGATACCTATGATGTTGCATGCGTACATAGGCTACGGTAACCGCTGACCATCAAGTGGGCCGTACGCTTGGTTACCACTTTATTAGTATATAAAAAAAACACATTTTGCACTATCAAACTAATATAAAAAATGTGAAAGTTTGGATGTTTGGATGGTTGGATGTTTGAATGTTTGTTCCTCTATAACTCGACAACCACTAAACCAATTTTGCTAAAATTAAAAACATAGATAGATAATGAGCGGAAATAGGATATAGGCTAATTTTTATCCCGGAAAAAAGTACAGTTTCCGAGTTTGAATGTTTGTATGTTTGTGGCAGCATCGCGCCCAAACGACTGAATGGATCTATATGAAATTTGGCACATGCGTAGATATAGTCTAGAACAGAATATAGACTACTTTTTATCCCGGGTTCCTGTGGGATAAAAAAACTGTTCAACCGCGGGTAACCTTACTTTATTAGTGTGATGTGATTTCAGAGCTATAGAGCAACTTGGCGGATTGGAGCTAGAAACGGACTACCCTTACGACGGAGAGGACGACAAGTGCTCCTTCAACAAGACCATAGCGCGGGTTCAGATCTCGAGTGCGGTCAATATCACCACTAACGAAACCGGTATGCTGAAGTGGCTGGTGAAAAACGGACCCATTTCTATAGGTGAGTTACAATTACCTGGAGGTTAATAATAAATAATAAAATAAATAATGCTGGACAATCCACACAGCATCATCTAGCCCCAAGGTAAGCAGAGCTTGTTATGGGTGCTAGATGACTGATAAACTTAATATAAATACAATACATACATAGATATTTTTTATTATACATAGAAAATACCCAGAACACGCACCTACGCAAGGTAGATACTATATAGGTACTTAATCTAGGTAAACATAATATAAACCAGTTTCGTGAGGGGCTGGTGCCTGAAAAAAGTTCAAAAGAACCTGTATTTACAGGTCACCAGGACTTCTCTCCTCTGATTGTATAAAATCTTACAATGTTAGGTACTAGCCGTTGAGACTTGGCAAGTGTGAAATGGAACAAAGTGTTCTTAGTAGTTCGATTAGCACCACACTGAAGCTTTATGATGAAGCGGGATCATCAAAAAAAAGCTAGGAACCCAGCCGAGTATGTTGCCAGATTCCTCTAGGCTGGGGCGCGTGGAACTGGCGTAAATTCACCTAGCTTTAAGACGTTTCAAAATGATCCTTGTGTTTATTGAAATAAATCATTTTTGACTTTGACTTTGACCTAGGAACCAATAGTATCACTTCATTAAGATGCCTTTCCAAGATTTAGCGATATAATTCATGAAGTTCGCCTAAATGTATCTTTATATAGTATAAGTAATAGTGCGCGCGACGAGGAGCGATACGTCCTCCCTCCATAAGCGCTCAGCGCGGTTTTAGAGTCGGTGCTTCAATCGATATGATTATAAGTGCGCTAAGGTGTGATTTTGAAAAATTCGTATTTCAACAAGTCAATGCTATTAGACTATATTCTTTGTTGTAATTATTTAATAAAAACTTAAACTTTAATTTAGCAGGTGTATTTTTATTGTAAACTCCTTACTTTAGCAGAAATAACAAGCGTAAAATTGGGAAAAGTACGCGTTTTTTAGACCGTCTTTTTTCAAAAATATTGAACAAACATGCTGTATTTTTGTCTATTCACTTAAATTTTAAAACTGTGATTATTATAATTGCATTTTTGGAAATATGTTAGAATTTGTTATTTCATAGAAAACATGATCGAAAGTTGACTGGAATTGCTCATTTTACGAAACGTGCGTTATTAATTATTTTTTTAATCAGTTGTGTCTTGAGTTAATTAATATGTGTTCTGTTGGCTTAAATTTTAAGGGATAAAGCTTTTATATTTTTGTTAAAATATCTTTAACACACGAGCCACAATAGTGTTCGAAACTTCACGGGCTACAAGAAAATTCAAGGATTGTCAAGGATAAGGCTCTTAAAGCTGTCAAAGCGAGACTAGGGTAATGTTCCTAACCAACACAACTTGCTACAATCCTCACACATCTCTGGTCGAAACGCAGTCTAAGGCCCGGGGCATTACGGGACAAATTCGTTTTGAAATATAGGCTTGTTGGTATCAGACATTGTGAGATTAAGTCGTACTGATATCAGACATTTTGGGATTAAGTTCAGATCATGCAAACCTTTGTACCCCAGTGGCATTGACAAAATTTTTTTAACGCTAACAGGAATTTACATATTGGAAATAAGCATGTTTGTAAAAAATAATCATGAATATTTTTTTGAAAACAAATCTAAACGCAATCTTCGTAGTAAATATAAATCGAATGTATGTATTCCTCAGGTAAATAATACCATGTTTAAAAAAAGTGCTTTTTATTCTGCCATTCAAATATATAACCATTTACCTTTAGAGCTCAAAATACTTAACGGAAATGCATTTGGCAATAAATTAAAAACGTAGCTTATTTCAAAAGTGTTTTATAGTTTGTTAGAATTTTTTGATGAATGTGTTTAAATTTAATTTTAATTTTTATAATAATATAAGTACTAAGTGTACCATTTTTGTTTGTGCTACTAGGTACCTACATTGTATTATTGTGTGTAAACAAACTTTATGCATATTGTACGTCCGAAAAGTGCAAACTGTTGGACTATTTTTGTATTTTTAATTTTACCATCTTACATTTATAACAGTTTATACAATAAAAATATTCTTATTCTTATTCTTATTCGTGGTTATCTGTTCAGGTATCAACGCGAACGCGATGCAGTTCTATATGGGGGGCGTGTCGCATCCCTGGAAAATGCTGTGCAACCCGAGCAATCTAGATCACGGCGTGCTTATCGTCGGATACGGAATCAAAGGTAACCTAGATTTCTATCGAAGTGCTTGTTCACATAACTTCGATGCGACGTCGCATCGTAAAAATCTACGAGCTCGCGCAACGCACCGCAAGTATAGTTCTCTCGGCGGATCTAGGCTTCCGTGAAGTTCTTTGTCTGAAAACCAGTGCAGCTTCACATCACACTCTGTATGTGTCGCAGCTTAAACTGAGACAGAGCCTCTTTAACCCACACACAGCAGAAAACTAATTGGCACAGTAGGGCACAGTCCACCAGTTAGTAGGTAATCTTGCCTAAATGTCATGTTGTCTTATGTACCTACTTACCTACATTTTTTATTTTCTTTTTATTACTTAAGTCTCTTGTTTTATATTTTTTGTTTTCTTTCTGTGTGTTTGTCAAATAATCCGGATTTCACTTCATTTTCATTTCAAGTTAGCCGTTTCGTTGCGCAATGGATGTTTTTCTCACTAAATTGTCTTTGCGCATCACAAACGGCTAACATCACGGAAGCCTAGATCCGCCGAGAGAACTATACCTGCGAATTGATTCGCATCACGCATTCCTGCGTTGTGCGAAGTTGTCACCCGAATCGTGGTAGAGATACGCCGTGCCGCATGTAATCGCATCGCAGCAATTCATGTCGCAGTTTTCGATTTGCAGTTTTGTGCCGCGCGGCATTTTGCTAACTACCATGGTTATTAATTTCACAATAAAACGAAGTATTTGTTTCATATATTTTGCTAGTTTTATATTGCGGGTGAATTGTGTGATCTTGGTGTATGCAACTGAATCGAAATAGTGAAAAATCCGATATTTCGGATCATGGTAGGTAATTCATCCCATTTTTAACCGAGTTAAGAAGGGAGATTATCAATTCGACTGTATGTTTGTTTTTGTTCATTGTTAATTGATTAAAATGACAAGGAAAGACTTAGCAAGCCGCTGGAATGACAGTTTTGTAACAATAATAATATTTAAATTACTGTTTGTTGGCGCAAGGCGCAAAATAAGTCATTTATACTATATTTTCAGATTACCCACTGTTCCACAAGCGGCTACCGTTCTGGACGATCAAGAACTCGTGGGGCCCGGAGTGGGGGGAACAGGGGTACTACCGCGTGTTCCGCGGCGACGGCACCTGCGGCGTCAACCAGATGGCCAGCAGCGCTGTTGTGTAGCACCATCTACTGACCCCCCCCACCTCAATACACCTTGACACATTACCTCCCTTCTTATACTCCTCCTTTCTCCTGCCCTGAGCCACTACCACCTCTCTCTCTACTTCAAGAAAGAACCTCCCTGGAGGCACAGAACAGATATTAGTACTACGTACAGAATGGCCACTCCCTACCTCCCACCGGTATCACTTACCTCGCCCGGTCGCGTCGCAAGTTTGCCGGCACTGAAGCTAAGGGCGCGCGTTTATTTTGATTTTGTATAGGTCCAAGCGCGCGCCAGAGCGAGCGAAATTGTGCTTCTCGCTCTTGCTATAGTTGGGTGGGGACAACCATGACACTCACACATACAACAGCACCGTTTACGTACAAACATTCTCTTCATACAATCTAATGAGAGTGTCCGGGGTGTGCTGGAGGTACAAAAAGTAGCGAATCTCTTCTATTTATCTCCTCTAGATTAGAGCCTGAAACGGCTTATATTTTAGTAATTTAGTTGAGATACGTAGCCATGTGGCCTAGTCGCTGGTCAAATTGAGTACACAAATATCGTAACTCTCGCTTGGCCACTAAATGACACGTGCTTTTTTAGATCTATGTGTAATCTCTTACTTATGATAGTACTTATGAGAACTAGCGGGATTGTAAACCTTGTGTATTTTATAATATGGTATGTATTTAATTGTATCCAAAAACATTATCAAAAACCGAAAGCCCTTGTGGCGTAGCAGGCTAGGTCAGAACGGAGTTGAACAACATTCCGCGAGGTCATTTGGATGGGTGACCGTCACGGGTATTTTTATCTGAACTCCTAGCTATAGCTATAGCAGTCGATAAGCCATAACAGAGGCCTTCGGGCGGCCTAAAACTATCCACAGTTGAACACTCGAACTTTATTGAAACTATTTAGAGCAATCTCTTTGTATTTGATTTTTTTATTTTTTTATTTTGAAACTGTATTATCAAATGCACAAGGTAAATTCAATTCAATAAAAATAGTTGCTATTTTTGTTATGTTTAATTTTAATACTATTTTTCATTTATTTCTTGTTTTATGAATAATTTCTCCTTCCTAATGTCTTCCATTCGCCTAGTCATATTAATACTTACTACTTTGGTAATCTCATACTTTCGTAATCATCCATTGTCCAATACTCATTATAAAATTAATTCTCAAAGTGCTATTTACATTGGGTCAGTGACTGACTCCAAATGATGTCAGTGCTGACTTTGAGAACTGACTTTGTCTGTTTACAAAGGGTCAGTACGCGAGAATATTTAAGTCAGTACTGACCCGACAACGTTTTACTGATTCCAAATCTATTTACATTAGGTCAGTAGCGGGTCAGCACTGAGTTTGCTCGAATTTGGAGTCACCACTGACTTTGCTACTGACTCAATTTAAATCATGCTAAGAATATACTTTTTTGGATATGTTGGCTACTTTTTTTTCATATGACTAACAATTTATATAAGAATGTTATACGTGATAACCATTCATGCTTCGAAACAAAGCATTCATGACATTAATTTAGCAAATAAGTTGGGACATGTTTATGAAAATTAAGTATAAGATAATATAGTAAGTAAGCAAAGATTTTTGTCAATATATTCAATTAATAAAAGTAGGTAATCCTACAAAATTAACGACATCGAATTTTCTTCTTTACTTTTCTTTTTATGATAACTTCGCTTCTTGGTTCGCGTGGTAAAAAGTAGACTATTACGGCTTAAGATCTATATTCTCATCTTTTTTCAAAGTTGTTAGGCCATGACAGAGGCCTTCGGGCGGCCTAAAACTCTGTCACCAGAGTTGGCCACTGACTCATACGAACGAACGAACTAAAGTAAGTTACATTTTTGCTAAACGCGAACGTGCAATTAAACAATTTGGCTAAATATTAATTACATACAATAACATCGAAAGTAAAATATTGAAATAAAAATGTGACGAATTAACATGTTGTAGAGGGTAGTATGTATCAAAGTAACAAGTCGAACCAACTGCGTGCGTCAAGGTGAATACAACGGAGTTTTTATGAAACATAGATCGCTAGCAACTAGATGTGAAAATGTTGAGTCCGATCTGAGTAGCTAGAAATTGTTATGATTCGATAATATAATTTAGTGCATTATTAAGAGAAATGGGTTTATTAGCAGTTCGAATTGTGGATTTTTTTTATAACTAAAACTGTTATCACAGAGTAGGTCAAGAACGAATTCTAAGTTAAAGATAAAAATCGCATCAACCCTTTGACTGACCGGACTGAAACACAACTAAAACAGTAAATTGAGTAAATTGATTTATAGGGAAAACTAAAACCACACATACTTATAGGTACAGTCTCGTTTTTAAGTCGGAAATGGTGATATGTACCATAGAAAAAAAAATACTTTCTTGTGATAGGGAATTTTTACGCTAAATTCTAGCCAAGCAAGGCTTGTAAAACTTTAAAAAATACATGATTTCGGCATAGTTTTGTTTAGATATTCATGTTTGTTATGTAGGTATATACTTAGAAAAACTTTTGTGGTACGTATTTGTCACATTATAGTACCCCAGGGTACTGTAAGGTTTTGGATTGCTATTCTATTACACATTTTGAAAGACACAAGGTAGGTATTTTGAAGGACACAAATAATCTTGATACCAAGATACTTGCTACGACGCGGCGTAGCAACTATCTTGGCTACGACGTAGCATGTATCTTGGCTTATTTGTGTGACTTTCAAAATACCTAGTCTTTTGAAAGACTTGTTTTTAATTCAAGTCGGATCTTGAAAAGCAAAATGTTTAGATCGATAATACTTGTACCTGCGCGGTTTGTATGTAATGCTACGACGCAATACATAAGCTCGCTCAAGCGCTGAAAGAGTACCTACATACCTAACCTATAGGTACTAATATTTTAAGGAAGAAAGATTTATTATTTGTATAAATCAATATGACTAGGCAATTCTTGCATGCAATTATTGTATTGTGTAAATGGGCCTTAACTCTTACCTCTTGCGCGGCTCGTGTAAAGGTTGTCACGTGACGAATAATTTATGAATAATTACTAGGGTTAGGGGTTAGATAGGTTACCTAATTTATGTGGGTACTAATTTACTCCCTTTGTGATAGGTAGTTATGAGAAGTAAACTTAACTAGTCATCTTCATCTTAACAGCCGATAGACTTCCTCTGCTAAACATAATAGGCCTTCCCCAAAAAGTGCCATGACCATGGCCGGCGACCGCTTTAGTCATCGATCCATCGAGAGGGGGGGGCCGTCATGTACCTACTTCGCTTTCCAGTCCGCGGTTGCCATTCGAGAACTTAGAGCGAATCACGAAAAAGTGTAAACGTATCGTCCAGCTGTCAATATAAATATGATTTATAACAGCGCCTCAATAGTGCGTTAAATGAACTAAGTACCTAGGTGCCAATCGTCCGTTTACGATTGTCAAATGAGTTTTTTGTGTTAAATAAGCACTCTGTTTACCGGCGGCTTTTGGTTCTGTTAGCTAGGTATCTGCATAATATCTACGGAAGATTGTTAGCGCGCTCCCACAGCCTAGATACAGAGCGTTATATTAGAACCCCGATAGTTTTTTAGTCGGTATGCCGTCATTCTGGTGAGTCCGACATATCCCCCCGGTTCCCCCGAGCCGAGGGGAATGCGTTAAGCATTTTCCTATCGTTAAAAAAAAAGGTATCTGCCTAAAGGTATGTGGCCTGCCTGCCCGCTGCCACTTCAATCAACTTACCTTCCTAGGTAGGTAAGTAAAGTAGGTAAGGTACCTACTTATTATAAGAGCTATATCGGTGACTTTGGTACTATTATTATTATTGTGATTTTTATCTACTCGGCTACAGTTCAGCTGGTAACTATATGATATGCACGGGCCTAAGCCATGTGCACATCAGTTGGTGGGTGACGAGTTATTCACACCCGAATTTGATGTTGGTGAATCCGTAGACACCTCTTATTTGACGACCGCTGTGGCGCAGCGGGCGCAGGTCCGCCTGCGACGCAGAGGTTGCGGGTTCGATTCCCGCCTCGGGACAAATGTTTGTACGATCTACAAATATTTGTTCCGGGTGTTCTGGGTATTTTCTTTAGATAATAAAAAAATATCTATCTATGTATTGTACTTATTGTATTAAATATATATCAGTCATCTAGTACCCATAATACAGCTCTGTTTAACAGCAGCTTACCTTGGGGCTAGATGATGCTGTGTGGATTGTCCAGCATTTTTTTTTTATTATTATTATTATATATTGTCTAGCATTATTTATTATTTATTTACTTAATGTAGGTAGGTACTTTCTGGTACAATTAACTCCTGCCTTTTGTTAAAGTCCGTTTGTGAAAATAAATAGATAGAAGGGTATACCTATATCTACCTACTAATTTAATAATTTTTAAAACTATCAGCAAGTAGATAATAAAACCTGATACTTTTAAAAATAAAAACGATCTTTTCAAAGAAGATTAATGGGATTATTGGTTTTAAAACCCCCTTTCTAGACTTTCTGCTTCAAGGTGAAAAACAAGAACTCTTCGCTGCGCGTGGTGCGCACGCGCCTGGCCAATACTATTGAAATCAATATTTGAATTTGGTAGGTAATAATGGTAAAATTAAAATTAGGTATGTTGTTCGATAATCGCATGTAACTTTTTGTAAATAAATAAAGAAATGGCGATAAACGTGCTCATTCACAATAATCAACCTCCACTCATCCAGTGGAGTGCGTCATGGCAACCCTTCAGTTCATTTTCGTATTCTTCGGTTTACTTACATATTGCTCTTGTGATAATATAGAATCAGATTTGCGAAGAGCCCGACAAATTGTAAGTATGTCACATTATAAAGCTAGGTACCTACTTATTTTGTTAAGATACCTAAGTACTTTTTCTCCAAGAAAAATGTACTTAACTGTTCCCGTGTTCCCAAACGAAGTCGCGTGGGCAAATGCTAATCTTATTAATACTAGCTGCTCGTCTCGGCTTCGCACGGGTGGTTATAAAGTATAGCCCATGTTACTCAGAGATAATGTAAGCATTTAAATGGTGAAAGAATTTTTTAAATCGGACCAGTATATACACCTATTATGTATCTATCAATTTACTCCGTGGTACCTACCTACCTAGTTTTCGAGTTTATTCGTTACAAACAAAAATACTTACCTACAAAAATATACAAATCTTTCCTCTTTATAATAATAGTGTATTATTAGTACCTAATAATATAGACTAGCTGGGCCCCGCAGTTTTTGCTGCAGGAACTGTCAATTTTTCATACACAAAATCCGCTCCGTTCGCTGTGGAAATCGGGCTATAAGGTCATTCTATTGCCAGGCTATTTACTTACCCCGGGATCTAAATACCGTTTTTGAGGTATTGAAGAACTTATGTAGGTAGCTAGGTACTTACTTATTTACAACAACTTATTACCTTTTTTTAGGTGAAATCAAACGAATTGGTTAGTACTGGTGGTATAACGGAACAGAACCCAAATGAACCTAAATACAGATCACTTGCTACAGAATCCATGCAGAAATATCTTGAAAATAATGTCATGTTAGAACCATATCAAATTGTGACTGTAGATAGAGTTGCGACTCAAATAGTAGCAGGGGTTAATACTTTCATCGATTTCAAAATATCTCCAGTTGACCCAACAAAAGGCGATCTTATAAGTTGCCATTCTCAGATATGGACAAAATCTTGGGAACATTTTAAACAAATTACTGTTGATTGTGACCTTAACAGCCCACTAGGAGTTAAACCAAAACTATCACTGAATGATAATAAAGAAGCAAATAAAAATGATTCTAAATTTAGAAGGCTTGCCGAAGAGTCTATGCAGAAATATCTTGATATGAATCACAAAACTACGCCTCATTATATTGTGGCTATCACAAAAGTGACCACGCAGGTTGTGGCTGGAACCATGACTAGAATTCAATTCAAAATTGTAGAAGCAGGCACTACTATTCCTGTTGTTTCAAACTGCCAATCAGAGATATGGGAACAAGCGTGGAACAACTTTAAAAAAATAGATGTGCACTGCATTGAAGAAGAGAAAATTGGAGGAGAAAATGTACCGGGTGGTAATACAAAACAGGACCCGCATAAGCCTGAATTCAGACATCTTGCCGAAGAGTCTATGCAGAAATACCTTCAAAATATTGGCATAACACTAGCTTATGAAGTTGAAAGCATACAAAAAGTTACTATTCAAATGGTAGCTGGAAAATTAACAAGAATTGATTTCAAAATTAAACCAAGAGACAATGTGAACGCAAATACTTTTATATGTAAATCAAAGATATTAGAACAACCGTGGCTCAATATTAAAAATATAGATGTGAACTGTGTATTTGATAAGATAAAAGGGGTGTTCAAGCGACAAGACGTTCCAGGGGGTGAATCAATACAGAACTCAAATAATCCCAAATTCAGACCACGACAGCTAGCACTGAATGATATTATAGAAGCAAATAAAAATGATCCTAAATTTAGAAGGCTTGCCGAAGAGTCTATGCAGAAATATCTTGATATGAATCACAAAACTACGCCTCATTATATTGTGGCTATCACAAAAGTGACCACGCAGGTTGTGGCTGGAACCATGACTAGAATTCAATTCAAAATTGTAGAAGCAGGCACTACGATTCCTGTTGTTTCAAACTGTCAATCAGAGATATGGGAACAAGCGTGGAACAACTTTAAAAAAATAGATGTGCACTGCATTGAAGAAGAGCAAATTGGAGGAGAAAATGTACCGGGTGGTAATACAAAACAGGACCCGCATAAGCCTGAATTCAGACATCTTGCCGAAGAGTCTATGCAGAAATACCTTCAAAATATTGGCATAACACTAGCTTATGAAGTTGAAAGCATACAAAAAGTTACTATTCAAATGGTAGCTGGAAAATTAACAAGAATTGATTTCAAAATTAAACCAAGAGACAATGTGAACGCAGATACTTTTATATGTAAATCAAAGATATTAGAACAACCGTGGCTCAATATTAAAAATATAGATGTGAACTGTGTATTTGATAAGATAAAAGGGGTGTTCAAGCGACAAGACGTTCCAGGGGGTGAATCAATACAGAACTCAAATAATCCCAAATTCAGACCACTTGCCGAAGAGTCTAAGCAGAAATACCTTCAAAATAATGGCATAGCACTCGCTTATGAAGTTGTGAGCATACTCAGAGTAACTACTCAAACAGTAGTTGGACAAATTACAAGAATTGATTTCAAAATTAAACCAAGAGATTATGTGTACGCAGATGTTTTAAGATGTCATTCAGAGATATTGGAACAACCGTGGCTTAATTATAAAAATATAGATGTGCACTGCAGTGTTGATAAGAGGTCTATAAAAGTACCACAGATCCAGATCATAGGTGGTATCACAGAACAAGATCGCCCGATGTAGCTGGAAAAATTACTAAAATTCCATTCAAAATTGCACCGACGAGAAACTGGGGTTGTTATTTTTATCTATTTTAAATCTGTAGATAATGTCGAAAATATTGGAACAGGTTTAGTGGATTGATGATGAAATAGACGTGCACTGCATTGTTGATGAGCAAAAATATAGAGGCAAGCGTCATATCTATGAAAAGGTTCAAAGTTATTTCTTATTCAGAAAACTGGCTGAAGAAAGGCAGCTGTCCTACCATAAAAATGACTGTAACTTTGTAGCCAAAGAAATGAAAACGAAAAACGAAGCACTGGCACTGGTACCATGAAGATTCATTTTATTTTACTGTCACGTGCTGTCTTCGGGATCGATTGCGAAACGAAAGTTCGGTCCATAACATTGGAATAATGTCTCATGGTGGACCCGCAGAAATACATAATTATACTGGATTTAAAAATATTGCTATAAACCTACACAATCTTCATATTTTACGTCTTGTGCTAAAGGTCCCACGAATGTCCCAACAGTTGGAACATCAAAAAGCTGGCAAAAAGCATGAAAATAATGATTTGAGCTATCTACTTCTATAACTGTTTCCTTTGTATTTTCTCTATATTTATCAAATAAACTCATTGATGTTTAAAAATTTAATTTATTATTTAACTTAAAAAAAATATATGCAGAGCCTTATTCTTATTAAAATTAGGTAGAAAACCGATCTCTTCCAGACAACTTTTGGATTGAGATGTTGATATATTATATTAAATAGTATGCTGATTGTATGTTGTTTCCATAGTATAAATAGGTATGTTCGTATTAGTGGCCAACTTTTAATAGGCCTCCACAAGGCCTCTCTGGCATAGCCTAAAGTGCGAATTCATCAGTGTCAGTGACTGACTCCAAATAAAGACAGTGCTGACTTTGAGAACTGACTTTCTCTGTTTACAATATGTGAGAATATTGATATCAGTACTGACCCGACGTTTTACTGACTCCAAATCCATTTACATTAGGTTAGTAGCGGGTCAGCACTGACTTTGCTACGAGTACTGACTCAATGTAAACCCGAAACACGGAAGTGCTCTGTTGAAGACTTAGGTTTAAGTGGTCAATGACAGTCACCCATCCAAATAGTGACTACGCTGAGCAGCGTGCTGATCTGTTATGAAAAACTTAGCCAGCTTCGTCACGAGGGCTTCTCTAGTGAAACCAACACTTCCCTTTGGGAACTCCTAGTTCCATTATCCTATCGCCAATCAAAAAACTCAAAGAGCACCAGTGATCTAGTGGTAGTCACCCTGCCTTCCGATCCTAAGGTCGTGGGTTCAAACCCGGTCGTGCACCAATGTATTTTTCTGTTCGAAAAATGTATGTGCGCAATGCCAGTGCTCTCATACTATCACACAAGCCAGATTCACCAAGCTCTGCTTAGCTTGGGGCTAGATGATGTGTGGATTGTCCAGCAATATTTATTTATTTGTTTTTCTGTCTTTTTTTATTGAAGTACCTAGGCTTTACCTAGGCAAATTGTACCTACCAGTCTGTTTCCGCTTTGTGTTTTTGTGGTGCTGTCAAATATATACATTTTTTTCTTTAAAAACTACTAAATTGAAAGAGCTAAATAAAACCACTTGACCAGATGACTAAGCGTAACGCATGATAACAAAAATTTAAAATATCACGCTTGATTTAACATAAATAGATTTTTACAGAATAATGGCAATAAAAATGTGCCATTAAACGTACTAAGGTAAACCACGTGTTGTGTTGATAAGAAATAAACATAATTATTTAGTTATACGCATATAAAACCGTAAGATATTAGTTAATTATGTGACATTGTACGGATTTAATAAACATTAAATATTTAACTATTATAAAAAAAAAATACAAAGGGAGGCCTATACCTATACCCAGCAGTGGGTGAAATCGGGCTGTGGATGATGATGATGAAACCTCTACTCGATGATTTGGTACCACGCGAACGTAGCGCTACTCCTGTAGTTACTGTTCCATGTCCAATACTTTTTCATCAAGTTTTCTTTTATCTGACTTTGAAAATATGAATAAAATGATCTTCTACACATTTGGATGAAATTTGGAGCCGAACAACTTAAGAGAAAACAATTCCAAGTCAACTTGTAAAAATACAAAAATATTGCCAAGTACAATAAACATAATAAAGTATTATTCCAGAAACAACAATCCTTACCCAAGTTTCAATTCATTCTTTCAACAATTGTCTCTCTGTAAGTGAGGATGGATACATGGATGTCGCAAAACAAATAGTAGCATACTGAATAGGAGTATACCGTACCTAGGCATTGTGCAAACCAGGCCACGGAACTAGGGCATCGAATGCACCTCAACTGGGTTACAGCTAGAAGTTTTCACGTTGCGACGAACCGCGAACGAGACGGACATTTAGAATAATGCGAAAACCGACAGTAGAAATACACAATAGAATAAGTGATCCTTTTTTTTTTCTGCGATTACTAAACAAAATCAGCGTGTTTCTCTGAGCAAAACTTTAAAACCGTTAATCCGACTTGCATGAAATCAAATAGGTAGTACTACGGTACTAAGATTTGCTGGTAATTATCTAGTAGGTTTTCAGTTAAATCGATTGAGGGGTTATTGGCATTGAGTTCCTACGAGGATAAACAAAACAAACGTCGACGCCAATGCTGATGCTGTGGCCGACGCCGAAGCAGACATTGAACCTGACGCCAACGCTGACGCTGACGGCGCCGTTGACGCCGATGCGGAAGCTCACGCTAACGCCAATACGGAGGCCGATGCCTATGAGTGGTGACGCCAATGCTGACACCGATGCGGACGCCAACGCCGACGTTGACTGTAATGACATTACAAAAAAATATTTACGGTAGGTACTTACAAAAATTACGCCAACAGTGGAAGGTATTGGCGTTAGACCGCAAAGTCTGGAAAACTCAAAGGAAAGGAAAGGAAGACCTCAAACCTTTGCCCAGCAGTGGGACAGTGCAGGCTGACAACAACAACAAGAACGTTAGTACATTATGAGAGTAATCATGCAATAGGTGACTACTATGTCCTCGGTCCGTTCCCGTTACGCTGGAAGAGGTGTGGACACCCCTGTGAGCACGTTTGTGGGTGTTTGACTCGCCGACAGTTTGGTGGCAATTGCTTGGTGAATTTGCAATGAAATTGCTTTCAATTTGCGTTGAATCAATATACACAAATGTAGGTATTGTTTTTGTAGCTGCCAGTTTGGAAATTCTAAGGTCCCACGTCAGGTTGTTATAGTTATGCAACCTAGGTATGATACAAGACAATAATTTAGTTGATTGATGTTATGTAACAATCAAAACCTCTGGATTAATCTGTGGATTGATTCTGTACCGTTTTAACATCGGTATAATTTTGTCCAAAACTTTGCATGCCACTATTATCTTTGCGCAACACATCCGTCCATGTGGTCTCCTCTCTCTCTCTCTTTCCGGACAGTTCCATCTAAGACTGAATTAAAAGAACCGCATTTTAGTTCTTTATTCAAAATATCAAATCAGATTTCCCGTTGAACAAAGAGCCCAATCACCTGGTGAAAATCGCGGAATTGCATAAGCCCAAATGAGGTCAGTCTGGCTCGATCGCGGCCGGTCTGGTGAGCCTTATAATTGAAAACTGCACTGGCCTGCAATTATATGCCCCAGTTATTTTCCAGTCCCCCGGTTGAAGGTTGCAGCAGCGGGAGGAGCGACAGAGACGAAACTTATAGCCTAGATAGTTTCACAGAACAGATATTAGTATAGTTCGCACAGCGGATCTAGGCTTCCGTGAAGTTAGCCGTTTGTGATACGCAAAGACAATTTAGTTTGAAAAAGCTCCATTGCGCATCGAAACGGCTAATTTCACTACGGCCGAGATCCGTTGTGAGACCTATACCTCGAGAGACGGTTCTTGGAGTCTAGTGACACAGTGATGTAGTTTTTAAAACTATCAATGTATTAACATAATTTTCACTAAAAACGGGATATTTACCATGATTTGTGAGTTTTATTACAAATCATGGTAGGTATATTTTTTATGCAAATTAAAGTAGCTAGTTCTTCTAGTCATTTGGTAGTTTTACCTGGAAAGTTTTCTATTCTAAACTCATTAATTTTCCACACTCCCGGAAAAACTTTTTAAGTACCAAACGAAAATGTGGTTGCCCGCGACTACGTTCGCCTGGAACATGAGGAACGTAGATTTTTCCGGGATAAAAAGTAGCATTGTGATTTTCCAGATTATAATCTATATCTGTGCCAAATGAAATTGGAGATTCCTTATTCCTTGCCAATAACGTGTGGCGTCATATCGTGTTATGCGCCATGGTGTGGAATTGTTAAATGGTATTCCGCATGTGTTGTTGCAATAGCGATAGTTTCACTATCGATAAAGACCTTGAAAAACAGTCAGACGAGCCCAAAAAGTGGCTCGTCAACAACGATTCCACGCAGATATCGTAACGAGCCCGCGTTTGGTCATAGCGAATACGGCCCCTGGCCTGAATGAGTAACAATTAGTGATATTTGACGATCTGGTAATCATCATCATCATAATCATAATAAAGACACCGATATTTATTGACGACCTCGGTGATGCGATCGATGAATCGCTGGAACAGACGCAGGAGTTACGGGTTCGCATCTCGAGGAACAAATGTTTGCATGACTTGTAAATTGTGTTTCGCGTTTTATAATAATGGTGCACGTAGATTTAGTTAAGAGTAGTCCGGGGAAGGACTACCACCATACCTATTTCTGCCGCCAAGCAGTAATGCTCGCATTGCTGTGTTCCGGTTTGAATGGTCTGGTTTCCTGTGAAATTACAGGCACATGAGACTTTCCATCTAACGTCTCAGGGTGGTAACGCAAGTGATATCTATGATGTTGCATGCGTACATAGGCTACGGTAACCGCTGACCATCAAGTGGGCCGTACGCTTGGTTGCCACTTTAGTGGTATAAAAAAAAAACTTAGTTTTTGAAAGTCCATGTGTTGAATTCTAATTTAAATTCAAAATACTTTTATTCAATAAAGTAAGTTCGCATCTAGGACGGTCCATTTTTCTTGTGGCCTTCTCGTATGAGTCAGTGGCCAACTCTGGTGACAGAATTTTCAGGCCGCCTGAACGCCTCTGTCATGGCCTATTCAACTGATGGTTACTAAGCCAGCTTAAAATTTACAAGTAAGTACATGGTTTTGATGTATCGTATCATCACGCTTTTAGTCAATCAATTTTAATGTCAGTGAAACACCATTGTAGATGCGTCCTACCTTCCTACTACGAAACTCATTATGCGGCAATCTTCGTTCGTAATTTCATTAAAACGAGAACTTGATCTGAGGTGGAGTATGCTAATAGGGTCTAGAATCAAAGCACAAGAAATACGATATTTGCAGAACCACATTATTAAGTTTCACGCTCGTTTCGTAGTACATCCTCTAAGTACGTGACTTCACAGCAATCTCAGCTCTAGCAACAACCCTGCGTCCTGCCTTCCTGATCGCCTGACCGGCAAAAAGGTTTCTCTCTCGTTACGTCTTTGTGAAATCTAGCAGATTCAATGAGCCACTTTTGTGTGCACTTAAGTGGATTTTTCATCTGAATATTAAATTTTAAACGAACTAGGTCAATCGAGAAGTCACCTGTTTAGAAAAGCAATGGGTACGTCTCAAATAGTTTAATTCCTCCAAATGTCTAACTTCACGAATGCAATTTGGATGATTCTATTTCTATAATACTTACACATTACGTATTAAGTATATATAATTTTATTAAACAAAATAAAATATGTACATAATTATATTACATTACAAAATATACAAAATACATATGAAACAGTTGAGCCATCTAAAGACCGTTACAAACGACCTATAGATAGCTCAACTGATCCAAATCACTACCAGTAGGAAGCGTTCCCAACATGCTGGCTGCATTGCCACGTTGAATGGCAATGCTGATACGTATTAAGTTACATAATTACCTACTTATCATTATAATCATAATAGAGAGAGACTATGCCGCATGTAGTGAAGCACGCAAATAAAACCGCGATGGTTAGATTAGTCTTATAAAAAAGGAATTTACTGAACCCACGACAGCGGGAATTGAACCCGGATCCTCACCTAGTTCACTCTCTACTGCGCCATTTTGCGTCCGATGCGATGCCATCACGCCAAATCGCGCGCGTACTACAGTAGGTACGAGTCTCTTGTATATATATTTTTTTAACTTGACTTTAGTATTTATTTTAGTCTATGTTATATTATGTAATCATGTCTGTGGCGTCACAGGTACTTACCTTATCTATGGCAACTATACAAAAAAATAACAAAAATCCAATTTATAGGATACATAAAAGAGTTTATTTGAACTAATAACAAAATACAAGTGTTCGTTAAGTTTAATTTCAGAAAAACCTACGGTGTGTAGCGCTTCGCAAAATTTTGTAAAGGTTTGAGCAGCCTTGGACTAAAAAATACTTTACAAAGCCTCATTTTATTATACTCGAATTTTCTCAAGTTACAAAACGTTTAGCACCAATAAATCCAACGATTTGTTTGGGTATTATGTCCCTGCCTCAAGATATGCTTTCCAATTTCACCCTCAAAAGGAACGAGACAAACAACATGTCTGAAAACCCTGGGAGTGATTCTGGAACTTCGTACGAAGTTTTCAGAAACAACACAACTGCTGTCGAAGTTATAGTCAAAGATATTTTCAAAGGGAAGAAAAGGGCGACGTCTTCAGACCAAAATGATATAAAAATAAACAGACTCGAAGCAGATGTAGACAGGTTAAAAAATGAATTGGAAAACGCAAATAAATCATTGATCAGAACAAGGAAAAGTTTTCAAATAATTGTCCGAGCAATGAGAAATGAAATTGATACGGTCAACGATAAAGAATCAGAGACACAGGCAAAGAACCTGATTCTGAAACTGGAAAACGAAAAACTAAAGATAACTCTTGTCTCCAGAACCAAATTGATCTGTCGCATGAAAAAGGAAATGACGACAATGAAACGTGTTCTCAAATTCGTTATAAAAAGTATCTGTAATACTCCAGAAATTACCGAAAATACCGTTGATTCAGACCCTGACTATGAACATTTTGAAACTGATTTGAAGAAAAACGTCAGTGTAAAGTTTTTTGATCGAGATCTAACTGAAACATTTGATACCACTATTTCGAAAGATTATTAATTTGACATAGCTTTTAAAAAAAACTATGTGAAGAGAAGTTTGAAACGTACTGTAATAGAAACTCGTCTCTACCTATTTATACTATTTATAATATAATAAAATAACACGATAGGTAGGTACCTTATGAAAATTATGTACCAAAAGTAAGAAGTTTGTTTGCATTATAGATTAAGGTATATAGTTTCTCGCCACAAAGATATTATAAATTTATTTAAATATACACAAGTATTTCTGTAATGATACAAGTACCATACCTTTTTCTGCTCTAAGGGTATAGTTTTTGGTACAGCACATACCTTCCATCTACGTCTCAAGGTGGCAACGCGGGAGTGACACTTCTAATAATGCAGCCGTACATAGGCTACGATAACCGCGTAAGTTGTCACTTTCGTTTTATAAAAAAAAATCTATAGTGATAAATTGAAACAAAAACATACCAGCATAATTAAAAAAAAATATTCTGAATCTTATTTTTTATGGTTCCTTTATCAATATTGTGCTAGCCAGAGAATAACAGTTTCTGAATAAAAGATTTCCTTCGCAGCTTGTGAGCTAGCGTTACAGATGATTGGAAGTTTTAGTTGTTTGTGGGTCACGTTACGGCTGAACGGATACGGAATAGTTATTTGTGACCTACATTAGCATATACCGAGGTGTCACACGAGGCAGTATTTAGTAGGTTAAGAAATGAGGTTACAGATATAGAGCAGGTAGGTCAGTGCATTAACCCGAGACAGACCGTCTGATGGCAGGAATCAATCGGTGCAGCCGGGCCACGGCGACGGCGCGGTGCCGCCCGGGGCGTGCCTAGGAGCGTACAACCATAGACAGTACCACCCAAGCTTATAGAGTCATCATCATGACAGCCTTCTAATGTTCCCACTGCTGGGACACGAGCGAGTGATTGGGTCTTAATCCACCACGCAGACCCAATACGCATTGGTGGATGGCACATGTCTTTCAATTTTTTTTAGTTCTTGGACATGCCCGTTTCGGTTTCCTAATAATATTTTTCTTCACCGTATGTGACCACTGACATTGCGTATATTAATCAAACAGAAAAATCCATTAGTGCACTTCGGGTTCGAACCCACGTCCTTAGGATCGGAAGGCGAGGTTACTACCACTAGACCAACAGTGTTCCAAGCCCCAAGCTTTTAGGGTACCGTCGATAAAAATATTTTGACATTACACCTCGAAGGATCGTAAGATGGCCTAAACTACAGAACTCAGCAGCAGATAGTCACGAGAACCATTATACTAGAGCACTCGGACGTTGAGCAAATATTTGCAGATTATGTAAACTTCCGCGGGAATCGAATCCGCACCTACGTTCAGTTACGATAGATCTACATAGTGCTACGGTGCTTGCAGCTAAAACTCGTCTACATGCTGCTACGGTTCTTCTACGCGCAACTACGATAAGTCGACGAAGTACTACAGTGCTACGCGCAGCTACAATACATCTCTACATGCTGCTACGGTTCTCCTACGCGCAGCTACAAAACGTCTACATGCCTCTACAGTTCTCCTACGTCTAACTTCGATGCCTCTACACCTGTGCACAGCTATAACAACGTTTGAAGTAAACAATTGAGATTTTTCTGCGAGTTTTGGCATCGAATACGAACATTGAGCTCTAAGGTAGGTTATATGAGTCAAATGATAAACACCCAAGCCCATAGATTGAATCAAGTAAACAAAGCCAAAGTCTCTAGCCGTAACCGATTAGGATGATTATACTTATACCAACTGCTTACGTGATCTGCAACCGTTGCTTATACAGGGTTTTTCATTATTAGCGTACAATATCCCCGTATCGATTTCCAACAAAGATAACTAATAATTGACCAAAAAACTTTATCGATTTACTTGAAATTCTTAGCACAAAATGTAAGAAAAAGTACATGTATTTTTTTTGTTGATATTCATCATCATTATCATCATATATCAACCGATAGACTGTTGTACATAGGCCTCCCCCAAAGAGCGCCATGACGACCGATTTTGAGCCTTCACCATCTACCGACTTCCTGCGACCGCTCAAATGTCATCGGTTCATCGAGTGGGGGGCCATCTTACACTTTTCAAGTTCGTGGTCGCCATTCGAGAGCCCTGTGTGGAACCTATTCCTTGAGTATTATGCGCTAAAACTGAAAGACGTTGTATTCTTAGGAATCTAGATTTAACATCCAGTTCGTTCGTTCGTTCGTATGAGTCAGTGGCCAACTCTGATGACAGAGTTTCTAGGCCGCCCGAAGGCCTCTGTCATGGCCTAACAACTTAGCATCCAGTAACAGAACAGTTTAAGAGAAGCGCATGGCAAAACCAGGTCATGCCGCGACCCGGTCACGCGGTCACCGTCCGCCCCGGCCGGATGACACGCCCGGTATCATCTCTATCAGCTACCCTTCAGGGATTTCACCCTTTTGAACACTTTCTAGTGCATAACAAATTTAACTTGGAAAACATTTAACTTGCTCCAGTTCTTTTTAATTAACTAAATCCTTCTATGTATTCGTTTGAATAATTTATCACATCACAACACAACACGCTGTTAATGCGAAATTTTGGATTTATGGATGTTTGTTCCTCTTTCATTCAACAACCATAGACAATACCACCCCAGCTAATAGAGTCATGATCATGACAGTCTTCTAATTTTCCCACTGTCACACACTCTTGAGCGAGAGTAATTGGGTCTAAATCCACCACGCGGACCCGATGCAAAATGGTGGATGGCACATGTCATTCGAATTTTTAGATCTTGGACATGCCGGTTTCCTCACGATGTTTTCCTTCACCGTATGAGATCAATTGCGCACATAAATTTTTCGAACAGAAAAATCCATTGGTGCACGACCGGTTATGAATCCACGACTTTAGGATCGGAAGGCGGGGTCACTACCACTAGACAACCGGCGCTCTTAGACCACCGCTGCTCATATCTCCTTTATTAAAAGCAAAATGATTTTTTTCACTTTAATCAGTCTCGCTTGAGAGTAGATCAGTGTCCCAGCAGTAAGAACACTAAAAGGCTGTCATGATGATGATGAAAATGAATTCCCATATTGTGTGAAGTAACCGAATGGAGGTCAGCCTTTCCGTGTGAGAGTTCTTACGTGATCAGTGATTTACGGCCCGGTTTCAACATTTAAATGGAAGTTTGCCTCTCTCGTCGACAGGAGGGACGTCTATTAGCGAAAAGGTCAATGCGTTTTCATAAATAACAGAGCTCGAATTGATTTGTTAATATAAGTTTATCGTACGAGTTATTACTTATTTGTTAAAAACAGTTACATACCTAAACATACTTGAGGCCCTGACTCCACACTCGTACTACCCGCACCTCTTCCTTTCCTTGTTTGGAAATTACAGCTGGTTATGCATTACATACTGATACTGCGTAACAAAATATATAACCCTACTATATTATACTATATTGAACAATATGCCATAAATGTCCCTGATAACTAAGTGCGCGCGGGCCGCCCCGTAGACATCCACTGTTCGCCTGTCACACGCATACTCACTACGCAAATAACGCTAACGCTACGTCTACGCATCCATGATCGCATATTGACATGTTTATGATAGTTTAAGTGTTGTTTTAAATTTTCCAAGAGTGTTTCGTAGTTTTAATTTAGGATAGCTAGCGTTTTGGTGTAAACTGTAAGCTTCCTATTATTTACTGAAATAAATTCTATTCAATTCGTACCAAGTATTTTTTATTAGTTGGTTTTTGTTTATTAGTTTTAATTGTATTAGAACAATACAATACAATAATTTATTAATAAAACCATTTTTACAAGTCATTAACAGTACCTAATCAAAAAAAATGAGCTAAATTTTTCTTATATAAAAATTAATTATTTAAAAACAAAAACAAATTCTACAGCTCAGGTAACTCAAGGAACTCGTTGACACTGTAGAATGTCATCCTCAATAACCCCTTTTTAATTTTTCTTTTAAATATCGCAATGGAAGCGGCATCTCTTATCTCCTCTGGCAATCTATTATAAACAGATGGGCCCATGACATAAACTGACCTCTCAGACTTGCTCAACCGGTGCGGTGGTGTTAGTAAGCGGTAGTGGTACCTATTGCTACGTAGAGCGCGGTCTGCGTTAGCTACCTTGATTATATTTTGTCTAACAGTAAAATTTAGATTTGCATGCTTGTTTAAGCAAAGTATAAGAACATCTAGTTCATAAGACCACAACTGTATTACTTAACTATACTTGGTCAAATAAATTATTTTGATTCGGATTCTGAAGTCAGCAGCCAACTGTGAATAGAAGTAACAGTAACATTGCTACGAACTCGTAGATAGGTAGTTATAAATTCTCATCGTTGGAAATAACAAGGGTGCCGGCTGGCAAGCTGCCTGTGCTCTCTCGACGTGTTCAAGAGTCCAAGAGTCTAGGCCCCCATTCTTCCTCCCCACTTGGCCTTTATTCCTCACATAATTATTGAAAACTAGCAGTCCATCCCAGCTTTGCGCGGGTACAATGAAACCGCACCCGTGCAAAGCCGGGGCAGGTCGCTAGTAATAAATATAGCCTATGTTACTCAGAGATAATGTAGAATTCTAATGGTGAAAGAATTTTTGAAATCGGATCAGTAGTTTTTGAGTTTATTCGTAACAAACAAAAGCACAAACATACAAAAATACAAATCTTTCCACTTTAGAATATTATATTTTAGTATAGACTGCTTTACTCACTTAGTACGTAAGAAGTAGTTTATGTCCTACCTCAGGCTTTAGGCTCCGTGCGAGATTTCAGTCAAGGATGGAAGCTTGTCCATGGAGTGGTATCAACTCATCTACTTACATTAATTTTTAACTTCTTAACCTCACTTTTGGTATAAACTGTTTCTAGATGCTGTAATATTATAGTTCGGTTTATGTAACTGTATATAACTGTGTGGAGCACCGGTGGTCTAGTGGTAGTGAACCCGCCTTCCAATCCTAAGGTCGTGGGTTCAAACCCGGTCGTGCACCAATGGATTTTTCTGTTCGAAAATTTATGTGCGCAATGCCAGTGCTCTCATACGGTGAAGGAAAACATCGTGAGGAAACCGGCATGTCCAAGAACTAAAAATTCGAAAGACATGTGTCATCCACCAATCTGCATTGGGTCCGCGTGGTGGATTAAGACCCAATCACTCTCGTTCGAGAGTAGGCCAGTGTCCCAGCAGTGGGAACATTAGAAGGCTGTCATGATGATGATGAACTGTGTGGGTTCGAATCCCACTAGCATTACACACATCGAGAATGTTCGTTTCAGTTTGAACCATGTTTGCTCAGAACGCGCCATTGCTCGTGAGGCGTCACAGAAATCTCGCGGTAAAACAGTTTCTAGATGTGTTGTTGAAATCTATACTAATATTATAAAGAGAGAAGATTTGTATTTTTGTATGTTTGTATTTTTGTTTGTTACGAATAAACTCAAAAACTACTGATCCGATTTCAAAAATTCTTTCACCATTATTACTAGCGACCCGCCCCGGCTTCGCACAGGTGCGGTTTTATTGCACCCGCGCGAAGCTGCAACAGACTTCTAGTTACAAATAAAAAATTAGGGTATCCATGACGACCGATTTTGTGCTAACACCATCATTCGTGTGACCGCTTTAATGTCATCGGTCCATCGAGCGGAGGGGCCATCCTATAATCTTCCAGTTCGTGATCGCCATTCGAAAACTTTTATTCTCCAGTGGTTATTGGCTCTGCCAGCTATATGGCCTGCCCACTGTTCTAAAAGCCATGAGCTATTCTAAACTAGTGCAAAACATTAAATAACGTGCCACATCCAGCTAATTATAATGTCGTTGGTCACCGGCCGTTCAGCCGCGTCCGTCGTTCGACACAAAAGCACTAAGCAAACTAAAGTTGGGAGCTCGCGTCGCTGCTTTGTGATAGAATTTCTAAATAACTTAGATGAATTGATTTTCTACTCATTTTCTATAAAAAACCCACACAAAGAAACTCGCAGCTCGAAACAACTGATTCTTGTACAGTAAATACGATGAACTTGTACAGTAAATACAGTATTAAGATCAAGGTAAACACATTGTTGCAACTCATCAATAATGATCCTAGCTAGAACTCCAATTCAGTAAGTAAGTACCATTCATTCACCACGCGAAAGTTCGAATTTATACAGAACGAAAATAAACCAGGCATGCCTTGAATTTGAAAGTCTCTCAAAGTAGCTTCGGAAAATTCCGTCGTATCTAACGTATCTACCGACGTAGCTAGATAAAGTCGAACTCCAAATGCAATAACGTATCCTCGCTGCATTTTTCATCAACTCAGTGAGCATCAAAATTCAGACCGGACTACTGATGAAGTCTACGTTCGTCCTGCTCCGAATAGGCTCGACTACACATCATCGCGTGCTTTAAAACCAAAGGCTTGACAATAACAACAGCCCGGACCTTACCTCGAGCTTTGCAGCTATGAATTTGATTTGTTTTCATACAAAACTTACTAAAAAACTTACTTAAATATTGTTCCATTCTTTACGAGTGCAACAATTAATATGAATTTGAAAGATTAATTTTAACCTGACTCTTATACTGGATGGAGTGTAAATACGTTTAATGTTTTGTAGCAATGATGCTTTGATAGTAGATTACCTAGTCTTAGGACTACGCAGTACGCAAAGCCGTCATAAATAAGTAATAGAGCGAAACGCATTCCAATTCAACGATGTTTTGAAATTAAATAAAGCAAGTGTCATAACTCATAACGTAAAAGAACTTCGATTAGGGTGATCAAGCTTCGCACGTCTATGCGATCGCTTTTACATTTATTAGTTAGACATAAGTCCTAACCTTTTTAGTAATTATAATGTACCTAAGACACAGATAAGAGAGGGCTCTTCTCACACAGGTTATCAAAACTTAACTGAAGAGCCCCAAACCTTGTAATTATAGAAATTGTAATTTAAATAAAACATTTTTTTTTTATAATCGTCATCTATACTTCTTTTATTTTTGGTGTCTGTGGCTGAGTTTGCCACAATTTTGCCGATCGTCATCTCATTCGTATCTAATATGACATGAGACATGACAGCTGTGCTGTAGCGCGTTTTGATGTGTAGGCCGAGCCTAAGCCCGAACATATCCGAGCCCCGCCGAGCGCAGACTCGGCTCGGCTCAGCCAGTCTCTTTACAACCCTCATCGCTACCGCGCGCTTTCCATCCCCCTCACAGTATATTGTGATGAACTTTTTTTACTTTTTTTTCCATAAAATAGTGCAGTGACCGTTAACCAATATTTTTTATAAGTTATTATAATTATTAAAGTTATAGTGAATATGTGTTTTGGAGCTTGGAAACTGTAAACCGGCAAAGGTACGTTTTGTGTTATGTAGCTACTAGCTAGATTTCACGCAACCGACTGCATGTATGTTTTGTACTTCATTCATTTGTGTATGTATTAGAAATATGTCTTCTGTTATTATATACTATTACCTATGTGAATTTATATGTAATATATATTTACGTGTATTGCGTTATTTGTATATTATTTGCAAATTTTCGATTGTTTTACACTAGCTCTTGAGAGCGGATTCGCTCAAAAGTTCATAGCGGTTTTATATATTTTAATTCTGTTAACAGACGTTTACACCCAATTAAATATTTAAGAGTGATACTACAAACTACGTGATAATGTATACTAATAAGGTACTTTATTTTGACCAAAACAAGTCATCATCATAACACCTTCTAATGTTCCCACTGCTGGAATTGGCCTACTCTCAATCGAGAGTGGTTAAGTCTTACTCCAACACGGAGATTCAATGTGGATTGCTGGATGGCACATGTCTTTTGTTTTTTTTAGTTCTTGAACATATCCGCCAGTGGCATGTTTTAAAAAAAGAAGTTTTTGAACTTTTTTAAGGGTCGGCAACGCGCGTGTGATTTATCTGGTATTGCAAGCGTCCATAGGCTACGGTAACCACTTATGTATAATTGTATACCAGTTTCTTTTCACGATCTTTTCCTTCACCGTTTCAGAGCACTGGCTTAACACATATTTTTTTTTGGAAAAACCCATTGGTGCATTGGTGGTATCAAACCCACACTTTTTGGATCGGAAGTGGGGTCACCACTAGTGTACTTTATCTACAACTTTCCGAGAGCCGACGAAGCAAAGTTACCGAGAGCAAAGTTCAAGCGAAATTGCATAAAATTAAATTTTATGCCAGTCGAGTCTTCATAAACTGTTACTTACTATCTTTACTCGTGACAAGGCAGCCTCATTTAATTAATTACCTCCCATCTCGCTCACGAAATACTAAGATAAACATTAATTTCACTAAAACCAGTTCAGCCGATACTTGCATGACCACGAGAGATTGAAATCGCTAGTTTTTGCAACTACCTAGTGCGTTATCTTCTCGTATGTATATATAAAAATTAATTGTTGTTCGTTAGTCTCGCTAAAATTCGAGAACGGCTCGACCTATTCGGCTATTTTTAACCGACTTCCAAAAAAGGAGGAGGTTATCCATTCGATTGTATATTTTTTTGTATGTTTGTTACGATTACGATTTCTCCGTCAATAATTTATTGAAATTAATGATTTTTTTTATTTGATATTTCAAATAAAAAGAAACAGATAGGTCTCATATAAATTTCATCAAAATCGGCTCAGTATTTTATGAATAAATCATAAAGAACGTATTAATAACTACATTACGTATCACCGAAATCTTCCGAAACATTTTATTTTAGCTTGAAGTCGTTTTTTTTTCTAAAAATTAATTATTGGTTTTGAAATATTGTGGGAGTCTAGGTAAAGTTTCAATGGTGAGAAAATATAGAAAATATAGATAGAGGCACTACGGCATCTGCACATCACTTTTCAAATCTACTGTGGTGTGGGCCAACAGAAGTAACTTGCCACTGGATGCTGTATAAATCATCTTTTGATCGTAAAAGCTTACCCTTTTAGAGCTTACTTTGGAGTAGTAGAGTTCTCTGTGATAGAGCTCGTCCGGGGAAGGACTACCACCATACCTATTTCTGCCGCAAAGCAGTAATGCTCGCATTGCTGTGTTCCGGTGTGAAGGTTATGGTTTCCGGTGAAATTACTGGCACATGAGGCTTTCGATCTTAGCCTCAAGGTAGCAACCCGCGAGTGATACCTCTGGTATTGCAAGCGTACATAGGCTGCGGTAACCGCTTACCATCTTGTGGACCGTACGCTTGGTTGCCACTTCAGTTGTATAGCAATGCGAGCATTACTGCTTTGCGGCAGAAATAGGTATGGTGGTAGTCCTTCCCCGGACGAGCTCTATCACAGAGAACTCTACTACTCTTACTGCTCGCTGTTAGAATTTTTAACAGCGTTTCATTTTTAGTGTTATAAAGTCAACAGAGGTTTATGCAGTGAACTTAGAATGATAACCGGTCTTATTATTTAAATAACGAACGATATTAGGTATTATTTTTATCTTTAGCAGTGTTTTTGCGATAATGGTAACAATAAGTCTTCGCGCCACTATAACCACTAAATATAACAACGAGAAAAAATTGTAAAAGATTATTTTTATTTTACGCAAATGAACTCATACAGTTGATTGCGGAATAGTAAAAATATTATCGCATAGAAACGCAACTCCATTAGCGCTCTCACGGCTTAAACTTTGCATTGGCAGAAACCGCAGTACTGACTGCTGCTACGGCGTAGTTCGTAGCATATTCGTATAGCGCCAGATTACGAGTGTCACTTCTACGTATATTTCTTGATATTATATAATGTAGCACAACCGTAAAGTCAGTCTAGTAGAAACATAGAGTAAATAGCATTTGTAGGCTTTCGTCATTTAAATGTAAATTATATGAACCCATTTGTGCACCTGCAATTTTTTTTTTTTCAAAATCAATTCTTTTATTTTTACTTATGTCAAAACATCTCGTATACCCCATACAAAGTTACTTACTTTGTAGAATATTACTCACTCTCTCTAACATCTTAGTTGTGTGTGTTCTACTTTATGAATGAATGAATGAATGAATGAATGAATGAAAATTCTTTATTGTACAGTGTACACCTTACAAACTATAAAAATACAGTTAATATAAAACTCAAAAGACTACGAAGAATTAACACAATGTGCAATAGGCGGTCTTATCGCTAAGTGAGCAATCTCTCCAGATAACCTTTAGATGGAGAGGAGCCTCAATAAACAGCAGAATCGGGGTGCTCTTTAATAAATAAAACTTTTTAGTTTTCCAATTTAGTTTTTTTTATTTGATACTGGTCTCTTTTGTTTGTTTGTAAAATATATTTTTTTTGTATTCAAAAGACATGTCCGCTAATTTGCATCGGCTTTCACTCGAGAGTAAGCCAGTGTCCCAGTAGTGGTAACATTAGTTGGATGTCATGAGCTTGATTGTATTTTTTTGTTACACATTATTGCAAGAGATTTTTTCTTTGTTCGCAGGTCTTTCAAAGCTGACAATGTTTTCCCTGTGTCGAAGATACAAAGACGAACACGGTAAGTCACACACGCACTAGTCAAATTCATATTCAGATTCAAAATATTTTGATCATAGCTACCTGAATTTTAGCCAGTTTCACGCGTCTAACCTAGAAGAATCTGGCAACAAACTCGGTAAGGTTCCTAGCTTTTCTTTGATGATGGTAAGCGTAGTTACCGTAGCCTATGTACGCATGCAACATCATAGATATCACTTGCGTGTTACCACCACGTTAGATGGAAAATGTCGTGTGCCTGTAATTTTACCGGAAACCATACCCTTCGAACCGGAGCAATGCGAGCATTACGGCTTGGCGAAAGAATAGGTATGGTGGTAGTCCTTCCCCGTACGAGCTCTAACACAAAGAGCTCAACTACTCATGTTAATATTATATATTATATATATATATATATACAGTATGGGGAAATCCGAATCTAAAGGAGATAGGGGAAAAGTGTCTAAGGAGACATTAGGTGTTTTTTTATGTAAACAAATTTGGCTCGTTCAAATTTGTGGTCAAGCGTGAGTTGTTCTTAAAAAATTATAAAGTTGGTCAATTTTTTTTTTGACGCGGATCGACTCTGTTTCATGCAAGGATTATTTCATTGTTTGGAAAGAAAAAAATCTGAACAGCAGAAGTTGGTCAAATTTAATGAAAACTAATCTTCATACAGTTGGTTTATTACTTGAGTAAATGTTCGATGTGGCCGCCGTCTTGTCTTATGCAGGTACGAGCACGCTTCAAGACACTTCTAGTTGCATTTAACAGAGACTTATGGTGAATTGTGTTTAAAGTGTTGTAAACAGCATCTTTTAATTCTTGTACGGAGTTGTATCGGGATACATAAATTCGACCCTTAAGGTAACCCCATAAGAAAAAATCTAATGGCGTTAAGTCGGGCGATCGTGGGGGCCACTTTATCGGCCCATATGTACCCATCCAACGGTTTGGAAACTGCTCGTCCAAACATAGTTTACTTGCCCTACTGTTGTGGGCTGGTGCACCATCTTGTTGGTAGATTATCTTACCAAAGTTCCTTAAGCTAATAGTCTCATCCACTAAATCTGCAGCCATGTTCAATATTTCCTGATATTTTTCACTATTTAGCGTTCCTTGGTAAATTTTGATAGCAAAAATTCTGTTATGTAATATCGCACACCAACAATTAAAAGAAAATCGGATTTGGTTGTGGGTTTCTGTAGTTCTTAGCGGATTTATTTTTGACCAGTAATGGTTATTTCTCCTGTTGTACATGCCATTGTTCGAAAAGTTGCTTTCATCAGTCCAAATAATAAAATTAGGAAAACATCTATTTCTAATAGTCTGAGCCACATACCAATTACAGAAATGTAACCTGCGGTCTTTATCTCCAGGTAGTAACGCTTGTACAAGTCGATCTTCTATGTAACACTTGTATTTATGAGCCTTCAATATCTTCCTTACAGTTGATTTATGAATACCGATAGTTTCAGCTGCTTCCCGTAACGAAGCTTTTGGGTATGCTTCAAAATATCCCAATACGGCAATAGTTATAAACTCACTATTGACTATTGTCGGCCTTTTACGCTTAGGCTTGAAACAGCCTTCCTGTCTTAGGTTCTTTATTAAACTATCAAATATCTTGCGATTCGGTACTACACGGTCAGGATAGCGTTCTTGATACCACTTAAGTGCATTATCTCTACTGCGATAATTAAGAAAATACGCCTCAATCAAATCAACTTTATGTGAATTAGTTAACGCCATGATGAATAAAATTACAAGCATGAACTGATTGGAAACAAAATCACAGCTGCAGAAATAACTTACGTTCCAAATTTGAATTCTTTTTTTTATAATTTCAAGACTATCGGTTGCCATGATGTTTACGAAGATTAAAAAAAATGCTCTTGAATCATCTGGAGCTCTTATCGATTATCAAAATTTAAAAATGGAATAATTTTAAATATTTTTTTACACGCCTAGGCACTTGTAACAATATTAAAAGGCGAATACTGCAACTGTATGAAGATTAGTTTTCAGTAAATTTGACCAACTTCTGCTGTTCAGATTTTTTTCTTTCCAAACAATGAAATAATCTTTACATGAAACAGAGTCGATCCGCGTCAAAAAAAAAATTGACCAACTTTATATTTTTTTAAGAACAACTCACGCTTGACCACAAATTTGAACGAGCCAAATTTGTTTACATAAAAAAACACCTAATGTCTCCTTAGACACTTTTCCTCTATCTCCTTTAGATTCGGATTTCCCCATACTGTCCCATTTAAAAAAATCACTCTGTATATATAATATTAACATATATATAATATATATATATATAATATATATATTAGAGCATAACTTTTATTAATTTCTTAGTGCAACTTATTGCTAAATATTTTAGAGCGAATTAAATTTGGATATGCCTGAACTAGGAGAACCTGTATCTCAGGCGAATAAAAGCTAAAAAATACTAAGAGGACATAAATATAAAAAAAATTATAAACTACAAATGTCTAAACCTACACATACTTACACGACGGTAAACGACTCCGGTTGACCAGAAGTTGGAATTTTTAACTGGACTCTTCAGCAAGAGTCTGTCTTGGTGGGTACCACCGCATTGTCAGATATTCTACCTTCAGTGTTTAGATAATTGATAGATTCAGGCGTTACTTTGCGTAAATCCATTACAAAAAATAAAAAACACACGAAAAATCTCTAGTACTATCGCTCCGTCGAGCGCTGGAGCCAAACTGGAGCTGGAGGCTCGACGGAGCAACACGTCTGCCGGAGAACAAGTCGATGGTCCTGAGGATGTCCCGTGGAGGGATGAAACACGTGTCGATATTTTTCTTTTGAGGTTAACTGTGGTAACTGTGTGACCTCATCAGTTAAAAGGTTAAGCGGAATAGTACTAGAGATTTTTCGTCTGTTTTTTATTTTTTCAGTGTTTAGGTTTGAAGGGAAATGTAGCAAGTGAAATTACTGGGCGAAAGAGACTTAACAACAATGTCTCGGGGTGAAAAGCGCAGTGCAGTGCCACGCAAACACTTAAAAACTTTAAGCTTTGGGTGGCACTACATCTGTTATAGTCAGGCGTGGTGCTTAACATCAGGCGGGCGTCTCGATTGTCTTGTCACTTGCTGACATAAAAAAAAAATATTGCAGCTACTTAACATTTGTGCCGCTCCGGAATCACTAGCCTTCTTGCTTCGCAACTGGGCACGCGCCCAACGCTCCAGTATTCAATATTTATTGCATCATACCATGAGGGTTATTATGACATCATGGCAGGTCATAAAAGTAGATTTAGCTACACTTAGCGTTGGCTACTCATAATAATGTAATAAGGGCTGAGTTCAGAAGTAGAACCGACATTATTGAAATTATTTAGGTAGCTATTGTAGCTCCACCAAGATTGTTAATATTTGAATAAGACTTTCTAATAGGCATGCTGGTGTAAAAATGTTACTTTGTATTACTCTAAAGCATTATTTAAAGGCAAGGAACATAACTGGGTTTTTAAATCGAAATCTATCTTCGATTCTAATTTTTAGGCAAATATGTTGTTGATACATTCTTGGCAACCTGAAGCAGCCAAGAAGATCATCTCGACTTCTTCGCAAGAGGATAGTGGGACACCGCCATGAATATAATAAATTCATGGTTGAAAACACCGTTGAGAGCACCGGTGGTCTAGTGGTAGTGACCCCGCCTTCCGATCCGAAGGTCGTGGGTTCAAACCCGGTCGTGCACCAATGGATTTTTCTGTTCGAAAAATTTATGTGCGCAATGCCAGTGCTCTCATACGGTGAAGGAAAACATCGTGAGGAAACCGGCATGTCCAAGAACTAAAAATTCGAAAGACATGTGCCATCCGCCAATCCGCATTGGGTCCGCGTGGTGGATTAAGACCCAATCACTCTCGCCTGAGAGTAGGCCAGTGTCCCAGCAGTGGGAACATTAGAAGGCTGTCATGATGATGATGATGGTTGAAAAAAAAATTGAAAGTATTTGGGGAAACCTTTGCCCAGCACTGGGACGAAATAGATTAACAAAAAAGTTTCTGATAGTTAAGGTAAATATAAACCCTATGATTTTGTTTGAAAGGCCTATTCCAGTTAAGTCTACCTTAATATTTTGGTAAGCTCAAAGTGCTGATTAGACGGAACGGAGTTGGGAATCAATGTAGTGGAACTAAATATTTATACAAAACTGACATTTTAGCGTCTTGTCTAAGGTATTGTCTTTCCTTTCCATTCTTATGTCAATAAAAAGACGATAATAGATTTAAAGACACTTTGACTAGCAGCGGTTTAAAGTACGTTTATGGCACTTAGTAGAGTAAAAAACGAACACTAGGTAAATCGTTTCACATTCACATATTTGGACTAACATATTAAGAAAACTAACAAGTTTAATTTAAAGCTCACATACGTACGCAAGTGTAAAGGTAAATTATACTCCAATAAAGATGCAAACAGCAAAATAACTAAACTTGCGATTCCTCCGCTGAAATATGAGAAGTATGCTTTATAAACACGTGCATTTTACTAATGAAGTACCTACAACTTCGTCTTGAATGTAATAACTACATGAAGCCCCAACTTAATTGGGTCTCTCCGCAACCGCCTGACTAGGACGTACCTTTGCGAGTTGGAAAACCACTTTGTAAAATGAAGAAAATAAGGGAAAATCCAGTGGGTGATTCTCTTGAAAAATTCGTTTTATAGCTTAGGTACTAACTATATTTTTTGTTAGTTATTGTACCACTATGCTTTTCTTGGTAATTTTGTGATTAGCCTATATAGATCTAGTAAATCCTCTAAGTACTTGTATCTTTACTACTCAATCTTCTTCTTTTAATTTGTGGTGTCTGTGGCCCTACTCAATCTTAAACGTAGTACAAAGCTTTGCTAATTAATGTGATGAATCTGTCAATGTCTTTTTTTTTAATGACAGTCTGTTAATTAACAATAGGTATTGCCAGTGTCAAGGAAAATGTCGACGTATACAAAAATAAACGAATCAAGTTCGAATTTTGAATTTAACGAACAAAATTCGTAGTTTAAATGACAGTTTCTTCAGATAAATCATAGGCTTACACATCATTATCATACAAAACAAACTAGGCAGTTACCTACATAAACCCAAAGCACATGTTGCAGTGGTGTGATAAGGTTAAAGGGTCAGTGAATATTGCTCGAAGAGGAAACACTGATTTTCAGCTATTACCTTCGAGGTGAGGAGACGACAGAGTGTACCAACAATTTGTGTAGTCTGTAATTTAGATGTTTAAATGTTTAAAATATAGTCATTACGTAGATACCTATACTTACCTAAATAAGTTTTAAATCTCATATTTTCTATTTAAGCTTTTGGTTTTAACACGACATATTGTTTGATGTTTGAGGTAAACAACAACAAGGCATGATAAGGTAAACAAACTAAAAAAAATTAAGATTCAAATCTGTTACTAAATTATATGTAAAATGCCCCCCCCCCCCGCCACCCCTCAACAACGAAACTTTTAAAATTTCATTCCATACGGGCTTGTGATTTCGAAATAAAACAATAACTACGAATGTTGTTTATTATAATGTTCGGAGTAACAACTGTTCTTGCCGTTCTTAACAATAAATAATAACGAGATGCGAGATATCAACTGCTTTGCTATGTGAACTGTGTCTTGCACAGATTGGCATAACCTTAGAACAGTGAATGGCCTGTCAAGGGTAGAGTTGGTTGCCCTTAACAGCCCCACGTAATAAGGATTTAGATAGAAAGCTTAAACTATGGCTGGACCCAACTAACATAAAAAATCTAGTTTTGACGCGAAATGATTCGTGAAATGACCAATCACATGTAAGTACGCTTTTCTTTGTCTTCTCTGTGCCAGTACAAAAAACTTGTTCCTAGAACAAACTGAGATTTTAGCGGCTTACTATTATTGTCTTCTTCTCATTTTTATGTCAAAAAACAAAGATGACAACAGATTCTAAAGACTCATAGGCTTACAGACGTTTTTAATATGATAAAAATAGCCCATAATACAGTGCTTTTTTTTAAATTAAAAATCAATACGTTTATTTCATTGGGTGATCAATATGCATAACGACGTATACTCAAAACGACGTTTACGCATAATCAGTCAGTTAGTTCATTTCAGACGCATAATACAGTTCTCTAAATACACAGCAGCAGTCTCTTATGAAGCGTTCCAGTAGTTCATCAAGTCGAGCTTGCGTATTAGGCTAATAGCTAGCTAATGATCACGTCACAAATCAGGTGACTAAATTGGCGCCACCCACTTGAGTCACAGGTAGCAGTGAACAGCTAGTATACCTGAACCTGTGCCAGGAGCAGGGTCTTGACAGAACAGGCACGACCGATTACGTGATCCACGGGTTATATAACACCATTCACTTTATTGATAGATTCAGGCGTTACTTTGCGGAAATCCATTACAAGATAAAAAACAGACGAAAAATCTCTAGTACCATTCCGCTTAACCGTCTGTTTTTTACCATTCACTTTGACGCATGTGTGCCTTAATTTGGCGGTAGCATTGAAAATCAGTAATGCAAGCAATGCAAGCATAGCAGAATAGGATTTCTTTATTCCACAGACTAGTTGCAAGCAAGAGCAGGAGGCCGATTCTACTTTCAACGTTTGACATTTTATTCAGTTTTAAGCGGTGTTTACATTATTCTGTAGTGGCGTGTCGTGACGCGTCATAAGCATATCGTATCCATACATTTTGTATAGTATTATATTACTAAAGAGCAGTCTGTCGGAACGCGTTCTGTAAATATATGGATACGATATACTTATGACGCGTCACGACACTCCAAGGCAGAATAATGTAATCCCTGCTTTACTCAGTAAAAGCTATTCTATTAAAATGAAAATACTCGATCGATTGTTGGCTTTAGCTGCAGCGTAACCGCAGCTGGATCGTTGTTAAATAGTGGAATACGAAAACAAATGAAAAGCAGCGGTTCAGCTGCGACTCGTCTGCAGACTTTGTTAGTGGCTTCTGCCACTTCTGCTCTCTGACTTCTAACTAACTAGGTACAGTTTGAGATATCGGGCGTACAATCATAGCTGTTCTCAACAGCCTGGGCCTCACGCTAGGTGTCGCGGCTGCAAGGGGATGGGAAGGGGAGGGCAGCCATTCATAAAAGTAAGAGCGATCGATATAAAACGTCTCACTTACTCGGAGAAGTTGGGGTTCTGCTCTGGGACCATTGCTGATTGACGGAATAAAAGTTTACCTATTCAGTTTATCGGCCCATTTTCCGGCTTAGACAGAGGGCGCGACATAATACCACCTTATATATACCTAGACAAGAAATGTAGCTATAGTGGTTAGAAATCATTCGAAAATATATGAACTGCTATTAAGCACTTGTTTTGCCATATAAATAATATGCTGATTCCGTTTCTAAGCTATTTAGAAGTTTTTTTTTATTAGCTTATGGCTAGTACCGATGGGCATAATATGCTTTTACAAAAAGTACTATATCATCCGTTTTGAAATTAACATAATAATAATAAATAAATATGGAGAATAAACACCTAGCGCTTTAAAAATTATCATCGCTAAGTCTGACTGAAAATCGGTAAATAATATTGGATAACAATAATGACCCACTTTTTAGTCATGCTTTGGCGGCTTCTAAACCTGGTTAATAAACCACACAAGCCTTGAAACCAATCCATTCGAACTAACACCAATAAACAACTGCCCTAACTTCAAAACAGCATCGAAAACACCGTCTCCGAGCAGCAACGAATAGCGAACAATAAAAAGTTGAATCGTAACATTTTATCTCGGACAGTACTGTTATCTGTTCTGTGTCTCGGGTGTGAGTAATGTTGTTATAACTAGAACACAGGGAGCGAAGTCTACAAGCTTTAAGGATTGTGGGGTTTCTCCACTCCTTGAAAAGTATTCGGACAAAAAGAGTTTTTTCAATTTTAGTCATGAGAACCTTCTAATGTTTCCACTGCTGGGACACTGCCCTTCTCTCGAGCTCTTATTCCACCAAACGGTCTCAGTGCGGATTGGTGGATGGCACATCGATTTTTTGTCTTGGACATGCCGGTTTACGTACGATGTTTTCCTTCATCAAATGAGAGCACTGACTGACATTGCGCACATATATTTTTCGAATAGAAAAATAATTGGTGAACGACGGGTTTGAACCCACGATCTTAGGATCGGAAGGCGGGGTCACTACAATACACCTAGACCACCAGTGCCCTCTATTTTGACTATAGTTTTTAAAAAAAAAAAACTTTGTTTACAGATTATTATTATTTATTATTTTTACAAAAGACACGAATCAGAGAGAATAGAATAGAATAGAAAACTCTTTATTGTACACCGTAGCACAAAAGAAAAATAAACAAAGTACCTAAAGGAACACAATTTAAATATAGCGAAGTACAATGGGCGGTCTTATCGCTGTGAGCAATTTCTTACACATCCTTTCTTAGAGAGAGAGAGGTTTCCACATTACAAGATTTTCTAAGATTGGGGCTGCACTGCATTACGCTATGTAAAATGGCCGCCAATATTTATTATTTATTCAGCATCTTGCAAAGTTTATATTATTGTTTAGGAAAATTATGTGACAAAGCAAATTTAATATGTATCAGCCAATATTCATAAATCCAACGAAAGAGTTTATATTCACTGGATTTATCATTCTTTACAATGTGGTTACATAAAGCACCTCTCAACCAGACAAGTACTCAGTACTCAAGCAGACGTGTACACAGTATCATTTGCATGACAATGCAAGCTGTAACTATGGAAATTGTAGTACATATCTATGTTAATTCCACTAGTTTTCAAGACAATCGCAATCAGCTGCCTACGCTAAGAAAATGTAAAGTCTCTAAAGGGTCGAGTAGTTTCGTGGCTCTGACTGAAATGTGATAGCAAAAAGTTATTATTAAAATCGTAGGGTTACTATACTCTTGAATCACCTCAAACAGGTATGTGAGCCTCGTATATTGTTTGTGCTGATATCGTATCAAAGAAATTAATATAAAAAACACGGTCTTGGCATCTCAGCGTCCGGTTTCATCAAAATTGATAGCGGTTCCCAAGGTTTCACGGCTCACTGCATTCTTTCAAACTGTTATTAAGTTTGCTCAACAATTTTATTCTCAACCATCGTCAGCGGAACTCCAAAAATGGTTTTCCGAGGGAATTTAATTTCCATCACAAAGAGAGACGGCTAAGGTTTCACTAAGAGGCTGTTATCTTGACGACGTTGCACTCAAACATAAGGATCTGATTTCCTAAAAAAACGGTTGCTGGTACAAACGGCCGTGATTCGGCAATTAAATCGTAACTTGAAGAATACGAATCGCGTGCCATCTAGTCATGTGCCTCAATTGTGTAAGAGAGTTAGCCACCGCCGCCAATATGATAACGGACATCATTTCGTTAGAAACTGGAGCTTAAGCTTTCTAAGCTACTATCTGTCTCAATATTCGTCTAAAAGCTCATAACTTTATAGAAACGTCTAGACTAGTTAGTGGGGAAGTCGCATATAAATTTTAAGCGACCGCGTACAGAAGTTTACTCAAGAACTTAATGGATCGCGCAATGTGTGGTGCTATGATGAAAATAAATGAAAATGAAAATGAAAAATGTTTATATCAGTAACTTTTACATTCTAGGTGCTTGTAATACGAGATATTGCTATTTTTTTACTATTTATTTTATTTCGCTCACGCAGATTATAATTAGTAATAAATACAAATAAATACAAATTACTTAAAAAAAATAGTTAATATAAAGGATCAATTTCATAGTGGCCTGGTTCTTCGTAATACCATAGAAAAATTGGAAAAAATATAAGACTAACAGTAGCAAACAATTTTATTTTTAAGTAGACAAACAAAGTTCTAAAGGAAAAATGTTTGTTGTGTTGAGTTTCCTAAAACGGGAACACTAGAGGTCCGTCATGACAGCTATTAGCCAATGATCGTGACGCATTTTGACTTTGACATTACCAACCCAGTTGTTCGTTAAACCCGCCATGTTGTTTTGCGTTGTGTTGCATGCACTCCTTCACAAAGATAAACTTACTTTAGATTATGAAAAAAGCCAAAATAAAATAAATAAACAGTGATAGGAAAATAGTTTCTTTTCATTATCTAACTATCTAGACTCCTACAAAAGACCAAGGCTCGGCTTCATACTACGTGAAACAACTTCTTTATGGTGACACAGAACGGGTAATAGTATGTCAGAGAGTGCACCATTATTTCACCACCAGTATTGAGGATAAGCTCAGAACTGCTGATGCTTCACTTCGACGTACCTCAATACAGCCTTTGTGAGGAAAATCAAGATTGTATGAAAACCAGACGGCCCTTAGCGTTCCGATATCGAATACCTATTAAGATACCTTTCCCGGGTATCTTGAGGACCACTTTGTCATGAGTCTCAGTTACCGAGGGAGACTTCAAAGTTTGCTTCAAAACAATATTTACTGAGCGATATTTTTCAACAATATTTCAATAACAAACTGAAAAAGTAGAAAACCTATTTAGAAATCACATGAGACATCCCTGACAGAATAACATTTCGACTAACAAGATTAATTCCTTGAAAGTTGAGTACAAACAAAATATTTACAGAGGAATCAAGAAAATCCTCTTTTTAAAGTGGATTTGAAATAAAAACAGCTCTAACGCTCTACTCTGACCTTATGCGGAATAACAGAGGAAAAATCTAGGTCATGACGAATGTGTGAAAAACATGAAGTATTATCGCCGTTGTCGAACGTATCTTCCCAAGTTACATACGTTTTACTTTCCTGATTTTGAATATGACATCGTTTGATTAAAGTTGAAAATAGAGTGCATTTCGCTTTATCGAACCTATACAAAAACAAAATAAATCCATACGTAACCCTTAGCTACAGCGCCCCTGAAAATGCCCTCGAACACGCGATCAGGGTAAGGTAAGTAAAATCGGTGGGAGGTGGCGAGTGGCCATTGTACGCACTAATATTTACTCTGTAATCTTATGAAAAAACTGCTGGGAGCGATAGTAAAAGGTTCATCTCCGCGCCATCCCTAGCTCATCTAGACGCTAGATCTGGGTAAATACGTATTAGCATAAAGGCAATATCGGCCCAACTGCCGCCAGAGACACCTGGCGATTTTTATACAAATAGCTACTGATAAAACGGTATTTTGGAATATTGATTTTGTACGAACGTTTAACTGGCGTTACGGCGAGCTCTACCTTCTGAAATGTGGGCTGTGGGTTCAATCCCCACCCCGGATAAAAACGATAAGATAAGATAAACAAAGAGTTAGAGTCAAAATCAAAAGAATTTTCTTTACTAATACTAATAAAACTAATACTAATTATTATAAAGAGGTAAGATTTGTACTTTTATTTGTTACGAATAAGAGTACAAATTTTTCCTCTTTATAATAATTAGTATTAGTATTAGTTTTATTAGTATTAGTATAGAAAACACTTTTGATCTCTTTCTAAAAATGATTTACATTATCCCTGAGTAACAAAGGCTTTATTTTATGTCCACCCGTGCTAAGTCGGGACAAGCCGCTAGTATTCAATAAAATCACAAGGATCACTTTGTCGTCTTACAAGCGCAAGTGAATTTACTTTATTAAAAAGTTCTATAAAATAAAATAATAATAATGACTGTGTAGCTGACATTTTCAATTTCAACCTGTATAGTAACTTTCAAATTCCGCGCAGAGCACAACAGCTATGAACTTCAGTATTTCAATCAGGAGGCAAAGTTCGCATTCACTCCCCACCGCACAAAAGCCTCTACATTCAAAATTGTTTATTTTATAGGCTTGGTTCGGAAATCCCCTTAATAAATCCCTCACGAAGGGGATTTCGGAACTTTTTGTTTGCAAATCCCTGTCAAAAACGAATTTACCTGCGGGGATCTGTGAACAAATATAAGCATCACAAAGCTAAAATGGCGTAAAAGCTTTCGTATCACGCAAAACTAGCTGACAATCTTAAATATAGTAAACATAAAAATCCTATACAAATTGACAGCAGAGTGCTTAGCACGAAAAACTTGTTTGACAATCGTAAACGTAAACGTATCGTCCAGCTGTAAATTTGTATGGAAAATTGGTAGTTCATTTAACGCACTGTTAAAAATCCTATACAAGTTGACAGCTGGATGGCATGGCAGCGTTTACATTTACGATTGTCAAACGATTTTTCGTGCTAAGCACTCAGGACGATACGCCGCGTTTACGTTTACGATTTTCAAACGAGTTTATCGTTATTTGCCCTCCGAGAACGAATCACAAAAAACTCGTTTGACCAGCTGTCAATATGTATGTAATATCGGTAGTTAATTTTACGCTGCTGCTGAGGTACTGTAATCTTAAACATATCACAAATTGACAGCTAGTCGATACGTTTACGTTTACGATTGTCAAACGAGTTTTTCGTGATTCGTTCCCTGTATTTAATCTTTACTTCCTTTTTGTGTTTTATCAAGCGTTTATAAATGACAGGTGACTGTGATTATAAAGGTATACTTCCACATGAATCATATTTTTCTGTCTGTTTTTATAAACTATAGTCTGAGATGGAAAAACCTCTATTATTATCTAGATGGCCTTGTATAAAAAAGTCTGCCAATATATTTATTTATCACTGATGCACACATAATTGAATCTACAGGCACCGTTATAAAGCTGATTTTACATTGCAATATTATCACGAGTGACATCTAGGTACGTAGAGTACGTACGGTCGCGGCACCTGACCGCTAGCATGATTTCCTCAGAGGATAGCCGTTAGTTGATCCCCGAATATATGATGATACTGCGGTGGATTAGGTACAACCGTAATTCAGTGAAAATTGTGTGAAAATACTACGGTATTTTTAACAGGACCGTGCGTTGTAGATAAATAGACTATGCCCTTTCATATATATAAAGATTTCATAAAAAATGGTAATTTAAGTTTATTATACGTATAAGCTTGTTATATCTTTTCTTGACATTGCTAAGTCTAATAATAAAGACGATGATAGATTTAAAAGACTAATTAGTTAATAGAGGTTTGAAGTACGTGTGTAAGCAAGTGCGTACGCAGGCGGTGTGAGCAGCCCTTAAGTTATCGGTCCAGTGAGTTGTTAGGCACCACACGTTTGTCAGTCGCCAATTCAATATTTGTATTAAATAAATAATAAATAAATAATGCTGGACAATAAACACAGCATCATCTAGCCCCAAGCAGAGCTTGTGTTATGGGTACTAGATGACTGATATACTTAATTTAATAAAAATTTTTATTATACATTGAAAATACCCAGAACACCCGGAACAAAATATTTGCAGATCGTACAAACATTTGTTCAAAGGTGGGAATCGATCCCGCAACCTCCTGCGTCGCAGGCGGACCTTCGCCAGCCGCGCCACATCGCTCATCAAGTTATAATCTTTGTTGTAAATCAATGACGTCAGTACAACAGAGCCAAACAATGTCTTCGCGATCTCTCAGAGCCTAAACAATGGACCCACAAGCCCACAATCAGCCTCGTTGATGGATGATAGGCTTTGATTAGGGACCGCAAAGCTGAGATGCGGTCGTGTCTGGAATTGGACGCACCGTACGTATATATGTCGAGTGGAAATTCATTACCTATTCTGTTGTGTTCCCGAGCCATTGAAGTATTTAAACTTTTCTTTAATTTGATTAAATAAGAAATCATTTAAAATTGAAACTTTTAATTCATCGAATTTAATTTTTTTTTATTTCATCTGTAGGAACGTACATTACAAAATTACGCTGGGTACGTTTTGTCATATTTAATTTTTATTAATTAAAAAAAAAACAATTATGACTATATAACTAATGATAACAGGACACAAAAAAACCCTTTAGTCTCATCTTCGGCCCCTCAGCCAATAAGAAACTGTCAACTCAGCAGTACACCTAATAATAGGAGGTACCTAATAATACTGGGGATCTACTCTTGAAAGCGACAAACGATAATCGTGGCAAAAATCGTAGTTCAACTTACGTTGGTGACAACTGAGCTCAGAATATTTACAGATATAAGCTGAACCACGGAAATTGTCACGATATATCGCTTTTGTCTTCAAGAGTAGACCCTCCGGATCCCATTATTCCTCGTTTTAGACATTCGGAGCACGCGCGCTGCTTTCTCTTCAGAAAATTCTTGTTTACCACCAAAATAGCCTTTTGTTAACGAGTTCGGAGCTATTCGTAGTAGATGTAAGTATACTGACATTCGTTACGGGACACGAGATAATAAAAAAGTAGCTAAAGCGTCTCTCTAAGCACATGTAGAACTACTTTACGGGATTTATATATTATTTGTGGGATTTTATCGCGTTATTGTAGGTATAGGTTATATTTATCTAAGCTGACATTTTAAATAATTATATGATAATGATTATATAAGATTAATGTTATACTTAATAGACAAATATTGCATGCCATAACATGGCAGAATACATTGTTTCCAAATTTATGCAAAAAAAAACAAACTTTGTAACTACATGTATTTCTCGCAATAAATTTATTAAGTATTTACTTACTTACTATAAAATCCCGCAAATATTATTGAAATTAAGTGTTCTGATCGCAAAAGTTTAAAAATACTACTTTACGGGAGTTCTTGTTAGTACCTACACCTACCTACATTTTAGACGTGGTCGTGCGGAGACTACTTTATATCTCAGATGCTTATTTTGTCATCGAATGTAAATTGACAGTAAGGACAGAGAATACTGTTTCCCAAACAGTAGGTACTTATTAGTTCCATGCTGTTTCAATATTTTCCTAAACCACAAACTAAACAGTTTTACAAGGTATTTTTTTTAATAAACTTCTTGTGAGAAATAAAAAGGTAAGGTTCTCACAACGGATCTCGGCCGTCGTGAAATTAGCCGTTTCGATGCGCAATGGAGCTTTTTCAAACTAAATTGTCTTTGCGCATCACAAACGGCTAACTTCACGGAAGCCTAGATCCGCTGTGCGAACTTATAACGCGATAAAATCCCGTTAATATTATAAAAAGCTATGAGTTCTGATCGCGAAAGTTTAAAAAAGACTTTTTGTGATAAGTCTTTTGTTTTTTTTATAGTTTTAGCCACACTTCAGTAATGACATCCTCTGAAGTTTGGTCGATTTTTTTTTATAAGATTGTTTCTTTTTCAGAGCATGGCGGCACTCAGATCAAAGGTGGTTACATGCTGCGTTATAAGCGTAAGTGATTAAACTAATATTTTAGCTTTCACAATGTTCCTTATTTACCTACCTGTGGTTTTTAATATGTGCTCAGCTCACGTAAGGTAGAGTTCGTGGACATTATTAATAATAATAGAGTTACAAATTTGTGGTACTACAGTACCCACGGACGTTCAAGTGGTTATATATTTTTAGTTTACTTATATAGTATCCTCAAAGGAATCATTCTACACATAATTGGGAGTCAAATTCACGATTTTTACTACGATATTATTATGATGATAAAAGATAACAATCTTTAACAATTTTGTTAGTACCTAGTAAAATTGTTGCACCGAATTTTTACGTCAATTTTACTGACAACCCTAAAATTATATTAAGAGTAGGTAAGAATTTTATTAAAGAGGGTAAAGTAAAAACGTCAGCTTGTGAGACTATAACTAGATCATAAACATTTTAGTTAGTCACATTTCAGATCGATGTTGCGTCTCTTTCACTCATGCTTGATGTGAGAGCGTGAAAGAAAGAGAGTTATAATTTATTCTATTATCATCGAGTCTATTATTCGTATGGCGTACTGTGCGTCTCGAATCATTTTCTTTGGATAAGATATACTTTTTTGCAAATGTTCGAAGAACTATTGCAAAAGCCAAAGCAGTCGAGCTCATTATCTTTTGATGAATAACACATCATATTTCTTGGTAAACACTAGCTGGCAAAGAAACAATAGTAAAGTTTTTTTTTTCTTTATTCTCTGTGTGTCAAATAAACTCATTTCATTTTCATTTATTCAGTATTCAGTATCATTTATTGCATCATGGTATAGGGTATAATAGTTTTGGTACATTCAGCGGCAGAAGTTCATGTGTTTTTCCAAACTTAGAAATCCGAGATTTGATTTTTCACATGAGGTAACTATCATTTTGAATTACCTAGTAAGTAAGTAAGTAAGTTACCTAGTAAAAGACCTAGTATTATTGGATTATTCCCATCTGTCACCTAGTTTTGTCCGCCTAAGGCAACAGATCGCCCTTTTTTTTAAATGTGCAATCTGTCACCCTGTCAGTAACGAGAGGAGAGATAACACTTTTTCAACTAATGTTCTTCTGTCCTATATTTTATAATCTGTGACCCCGTCACTAAAAGCGGCACAGATATACATTTATACCTTGTATAATCAAGGTATTATTATTTTCAGGGAAATACCTTTGGAACTCGTGGTCGGAAGAGTGGGTGGTGCTCTACGACGATTCTACGATGGCCTGGTTCAAGGTAAGAGGCCAACGCTTTTACATTCATATTCAAGGCTTTCTATTTTTATGCTTCTTTGTACAAAATCAGACGCGTCGCTAAAGAGAAATACTCGTAAAGGAAAACAGAAATAATTTTTAAAGGGTCGAAAAAAAAAACATTTTTTTTCCGGTTGCATAAGCACAAAACTAAAACTACCAGATACAATCTTACTTATTAAAAAAAAAGATAAAATCATTTATCATGGTTATCGTTTTCGGTAAATTACAGGCACGAGACTTTCCATCTATGTCTCCTATCAATTTGGTGCATTGTATTGAGTAGTAGAGTTTTTTGTGATTGCATTATCTGTTGTCACCCTAAACGTTTGCAGGACTCATCTTGTTCCATATACCGACTTCCATATGGCCCACTTGATGGTAAGCGGTTACCATCAAGTAGAAGATATCACTTGCGCGTCACCACCCTGAGACGTAGATCTAATATCTGCCTTGCGTGACTGCAATGCCTGTGCCTGTAATTTCACCATCCCTTCACGAAATCCTTTCAAACCGAACACAGCAATGCGAGCATTATTGCTTGTCGGCAGAAATGGGTATGGTGGTAGTTCTTTCCCGGACGAGCTCTATCACATCACTCTTAGAATGATTTTTTGTATGTTTGTTACGTAAATTTACGAATTAATTTAAATTCTTTTTTTCATACCTACTTCAGAGCATATTAATTAAGCTCTTTTTGAAAAACTCAAGAAAAACAAAAAATATATTCACAGATGATATTTTGGTTTGTGGTTTCCTTCTGCAAAAGTTTTGAAGAATACTTTCAATCTCTGTTTAAACTGTCGTCACAGAAACATTAGCCAAGAACAAAGAAAACTGTATGTTTTCTACTTTTTTTTGTTTATTTTTACATGGTGATGTTGGCTTTTGCTTTTTTCCTTAATATGAATAGTTTAAGTGTTAATACTGCTATACTACTCTGTTCTCATTTAGTATTGGTAAAATATGGCACAGTAATTAAGGAAGTCCTTATTCATGAATGTGCTCGCACAAGTAAAGTAATCGTGCAGCTTTGAACGACGCAGTAAACTTTTCGAACACTTGTAATAGATTACATAATCTTATACCCTTAAGTACGGTTTGGATAATTGATATCCCTCGACAACGGAATATTGAAAGGGAAGTGGTTTGGGGAATACTTAAAATCGTCTATCGTCTTGCGACCGTAATTTTAAAGAAAGTTTTTTTGCACTTCTAAGATGATTCCGGAGGCTTGACAGACCACATTGTAACGTCAAGATCATTTATAAATGACATACAAAAATCGGAGGTTTACGTTCGGGGAATACTGGAAATGGGAACTTTGTAAATTATTTTTTTCCATTCCTACGAACGGTATAAACTGTGTGTAGTTATGGAAATAAAAAGTGTGCAGAAGAAAACGGTGCCGTTCGCCTCCTTGAAGGAATACCTTTTTTCGCAGCAGGTACATATATAAATAGACTGAATTTCAAATGAAATGAAATGAAATGAAATTTATTCACATTAAATAGAGTTATAAAGTAGGTATCGATCTTCATTATGAAAAGTTTAATCTATTCAGCCTAACCAGGCATTCGAATTTTAAATTATAAACTAAAATATCTATCCTACTACTAACATACCAAAATAAGATTTATTGTTATTATTATACCTACATGTCATTTGTATTATAATTTTTTTTTGTCACATAGCCATGATTTTAACGTTCCTCTAAACTGTCTAAATGGAAGTTCCTTAATGGATGTTGGTCGCCGATTATATATTTTAATACACATTGCATAACATTTTTTTGTAAATACAGCAGTATTAGGAGTACAACCAAACACTAAACGTAAGATATGTGGAAGAAATCCTCAACGAACACGTTGGTCCATTTATGGTCAATTTGGGTGAGGATGCTATATTTATGCATGACAATGCCCGACCTCATACAGGTAGGATTGTGAATGACTACCTTCAAGAGATGAACATTACTTGTATGGAGTGGCCAGCGCGCAGCCCGGATATCAACCCGATCGAGCATGCTTGGGACGAGCTAGGGAGATGCGTAAAACAACGAAACCCTCCCCCAATCACGCTTCCTGAGCTCAAAATTGCTCTCACAGAGGAATGGGAGAATATTCCCCAAAATCGTATGAGGAACTTGGTGTACAGCATGCCAAACCGCGTAAACGCAGTAATGGAAGCACGAGGAGGTAATACGAAGTATTGAAATTCAAGAAAATCGTCATAAAGTTCAAAAATTTCATGTTTCCTATTTTTGTTTTAAGGAGAGATCAGCAGTTTTTTTTCTTTATGTAATTTTGTGTAAATAAAATGTATGGTGACTCATATTTTTTTAACTTTCATTTAAGGAGTATTAAATTGTCTATTAAATACAATTTATTGCATTAACCTAGCATTCTTACTTTCCGAGATTTTTTGGATTCTTTGAGTGACCCGGATTCATTGCTCTCGAGTGTATTTTTAGGTGCAATCCGCGTCCCATCAAATGGCACCGCAACTCAGGCGTGACGTCAGATCATTTCGGAATATCCTACTAATATTATAAATGCAAAAGTCTATGTGTTTGTGTGTGTATGTTTGTTACAACGTATCTACATGACGACTTTACGGATTGTAGTAAAATTTTAAATGTTCATGGTTAAAGTTCTAGATACTACATAGGCTACTTTTTATCTCGGAAAAATGTACTGTTCCTGTGGGATAGCATAAAAACTGCAAAAATGCGTGTGAAGCCGCGCGGGACAGCTCGTAAAAAATAAAATAAAATGTTTAATTAATTTTTTGTTAGGGATGCTCGAAGATCTGTATATCCTGGCAGCAACAGTTCTTGGGCGTTTAGCATAATGGCCAATTCTACTAATTGATTACAAACTAAACATAGCATAAATTCATCGTTTATAAATATTTTCATATTTTGCTATTGAACAACGATCGAGTACGTTTTCATCTAAGGCTAACGATCGATCGTTTTGTTCAATTCGCCCGTCAGTTTGATAGAATTGTTTTGGGTAAAAATCTAACAGCGGCTCGGAACTGAAACGATTGTGGAAGTCTGAATAGAACGTTAAATGTCGTGAATTATACCGCCAGTGGCAATTTCAATCGAGCGATACCGTGCTTCGGTAGGCACGTGAAGCAGTTGGTCCCGGCATTTTTTAGGCCATTGATTCATACACCATACGATCTCGATGACGCAGTAGGCAACTAACAACTAAACAACAGGTACTTGTTTAAAAGTTTATGAAAATTATGTTTTAAAAAAATCTATCATGCATATCTGCTTAGCGGCTGGAATAGACTAGTAGACTAGAGTATGGCCGCAGTGACAATAGCCACAAAAAAGTTATAAAAAAAATCATTGTACATTTTATTTCGATGTTTCTGCCAATTTAAATGTTTGCCCTGCATCAACATATTCGTGAGTGAATTACAAAGTTACTGCAATCCTATTAGCTGGGCTTCACTCGAAGGCTATTCAGAACTTGAAAACTAATTAAACAGTTTGGGATTTCTACCTAGTGCTTCCTATTTCAGTGCGTGGGCTTATTCGGCTAATGGCTCTGCTTGACCTTTTTCAGACTTTAAAAAAGGTTATCGATTCGACTGTATGTTTTTTTTTGTATGTTTGTTACACGATTTCTCCGTTATTTATTAATTTATTTTTATGATTCTTGTTAAACGTTCAAACCAACACGGCGACGCGAAAGCGGAGCGGAAGCGTCAGCCGCGCTGCGGACGCTGCAATGGCTTACCAATGGCGCCTTGCACACCAAACGCGACCGCGACGCGGCAACACAGCGTTTGCAAAGTCTGCTTTCGCTCCGCTTTCGCGTCGCCGCGTTGGTTTGAACGATCCTTTATATCAAGCTGAAAAGTAAATCTCTCAATTAAACAGAATCCCTCCAGTAATCCGCAAAGTAAAAACCATCAGCGTCCGCACAAACAATAACAACGTCTCCCAAACTCCCAAATAACGTCACATTCTCCCGTCGCCATTACTCTTCCATTCTTTCGCGAATTTATTCCTTTCCTTTTGTTTTCATAACACGAACTATTCAGAGGGTCTATTCTCGCTGACATGAGCGATATATCGTGACAGTTTTCGCCCGTGAATACTCTTAACTTACCTGGTAAGACTCAGAGTCCGTCTTAGTGGGTACCACCGCAGTGCTAGATACTCGTATTCTACCTTCAAGCATATGCAAGCATTTATGTTTACGTTTAAAGGGCACTGTAGCAAGAGAAATAGGTAGAAAGAGACTTAACAACAACGTCTCGGGGTGATGAACGCAGTGCAGTGCTACGCTGAGCTTAAAAACTTTAAGCTTTGGGTGGCACTGCATCTGAGGCGTGGTGCTAAACGTTAGACGGGCGACTTGATTATCTTGTCACTTGCTGACATAAAAAAAATATTATCTTTCACAACGTTGAACTACGATATTTGCCACGATAATCGTTTGTCGTTTTCAATAGTAGTCCGTTAGAGTTGGGAAAACATCGAAAACAACAACTTTGTACCCTAAGCTGTTTTGTATCACTCCGGCAAAGTTGGACTACTGTCTGTGATGCTAAAAATTGATGGCTTTTCGTAATGTTCAGCTCGGTCCGCGGGGAAAAAGTAGCTTATGAAATTGTAGATTTTGTCGGCGTTATTATGCGAGTAAAGAATCTCCGAGTAACTAAATAATAATGAATAAAGTAAGCTCGGAGCACGGTTATTTATTAGAGGTGAGAGAATATTTTTTTTATGTTTGCAGAAAATTTTATGCGTACTTTCCCTTTGTAAATTAAAAAGTCCAGAATAGTTGTATGGCGAGTGTCCAAAAAGAGTATTTTATCGTAGCTGAACTCATGAGTTGCAACCTAAAGTTCAAATAAGAGTAGTAGAGTTCTTTGTGATAGAACTCGTCCGGGGAAGGACTACCACCATACCTATTTCTGCCGCCAAGCAGTAATGCTCGCATTGCTGTGTTCCGGTGTGAAGGGTATGGTTTCCGGTGAAATTACTGGCACATGAGGCTTTCGATCTTAGCCTCAAGGTGGCAACCCGCGAGTGATACCTCTGGTATTGCAAGCGTCCATAGGCTGCGGTAACCGCTTACCATCTTGTGGGCCGTACGCTTGGTTGCCACTTAAGTTGTATAAAAAAAAAATCTAAATTTAAATACAACATTTTGTGAAATTTAATAAATGATTTCTTACCACTATAGTTTCAACTCTGAGATACTTACTGATACGATACTGATGACGACTGATGTGGTGCGGTGGGCGAAGGTCCGCCTGCGACGTAGGAGGTTGCGGGTTCCTATTCCGCATTGGGACAAATGTTTGTACGATCTGCAAATATTTGTCCCGGGTGTTCTGGGTGTTTTCTTAGTAAAATAAAAAAGATATATGTATGTTTTGTATTGTATTAAGTATATCAGTCTCAGACCGATATACTTAATATTGGGTACTAGTACCCATAACACAAGAAACCCAACCCAAGAAACAAATATTTATTTTATTTTACTTTATTGCAGTGTGCGATGTCGTACGAACACGATATCGTGTCGGATAATGTGAAAACAATCTAACTAGGTACACATCTAGATTATTGATATTTTGATACTCAATCCTCGGAATCCGCAATCGAGCATTTTAGAATAGTCAATAAAACCTCTTTGATATCGAAAACTTTAAGCCTTTCTTATCTGGGAACAGCTCAGCCCTTTGTTATCTTTAAAAAGTTGCCTCTCGAGTTTGTTGAACTTGAACTTACCTACGCTACGTGACTTCATTGTATAAATCCATTAATTTTAGGGCAACATAAGTAATCTATAAACTACTGGGGCCTTATACATAAACGTACTTCAAACTATGTTAACTAATGTTTCTTTCAAATCTATCATTTTTATAAGAATGATCCACGCCCGCCACGCCACATCGGTCTTCAACTACTGTTACTTAAAGTTACTTTTAAAATAAAATACGTTCAGCCTTAAAATGTAATTTCATTAAACATGACTAAATACATCATCCAAGCTCATTTCAATCGATGATGGATATACTTGCGATCCTCGGCTTACGTGTGACATAATGATAAAATGTCGCTACGGCGTAGCAATCGTAGACCTTCTACGAGGGGCGAGGCACAGTCGCTGTAGAAAGTAGCTAAGCAACTCCACACCCCGGACACATTTCATACATTTTAAATGTGATCAGTAACAGGCATCAAGGATTTTTTTTTGTTGTTATAGTGTTTTATATTATAATATTAGACAGACATTAATTCATTTACCACATTAGCACACAATACAAACACATTTGAAACCCATTATACAGATAGATATAGAGAAAAAATATGATATTTAATATAAAAAAATAAAAAAAAGCGTGACACAAAAATGCTTCATCGAGGGACCGCGGTCGCTTTTTCTTGCAGGCCCAAATGCCTGCCTTATGTGCCTGCAGTGTCACCCTAAAATTTTAGTGTTAATGTTCTGCGTGGCAGAATGTCTGGCACTGCGGTGGTACGGGTGGTACCCACCAAGACGGAATATTGCTGCAGAGTTACCTTAGTGGTAGTACTCTTCAGCAAGAGCCCTTCTTGGTTTGTACCACCGCAGTGCCAGATATTCTACCTCCAAGCAGCAGTCAGTCAGTCAGTTCGTATGAGTGGCATACTCTGCTGACAGAGTTTTAGGCCACCCGAAGGCCTCTGTCATGGCAGCAGTGTGCAAGCATTACTGTAGCAAGTGAAATTACTGGACGAAAGAAAATTAACAACAACGTCTTGGGGTTATGAGCGCAGTGCGGTGCCACGCAGAACTTAAAACTTTAAGCTTTGAGAGGCACTGCATCTGTTATGGCCAAGCGTGGTGCTTAACATCAGGCGGGCAACTTGACTGTCTTGTCACTTGCTGACATTAAAAAAAAGGTTCATATTGATATATGATATATTACCAGCTGTTTCTTGCTCAGCTGTCCATGCAAGGTTGGGAGTTCCTTAGCTAGTCGGTTACGTGTATATCTCGTTCGGTAAAAGGATCTTTATTATGTTTCACTTATTACTTTTGCATTTTTCTGAAGTTCACCCTGCCTTTATATTCACTATGAATAAGCGTTAGGTTATTGTGTTTGTTTTGTATAAGTTCAATATAAGCTTAAGCGATTCTATTTGGCGAGAACACCTAGGCTAGTGTCCGAACTGTGGGACATTAGACGGATCTTGATGACGATTACTTTTACATTTGACCAACTAGACATCTTGTCTACTTTGTATTTCATTTGGTTGTTGATTTGCATATTCAGAAATTAAAATTATTAGCCCTAAACCTAAACCTTTTTTTCAGATTCGTAAAAGCGTCTGTAACACTTTTCATCTTAAATAAATTTTCAATTAATTCTCAAGTACCTACGAAACCCTTCGGAAAGTTTGTCAAAACCTTTTAAAATTTAAATCTCCGGTAAAAGGACGTTAGCCGTTAGGTAACGCCAAACGGGTTACTTTCAAACGCCATTTTCACAAAGATTATGGCGACAAAAGTTTTAACAACTTGCCCGTAGAGGACGGGGTAAATGTGAGAGGGAATACAGGACGGGGAAAAATTATTTAGTATTTCATATTGAAACCTATTTTTTAGTTTATATTCATCTAAATATCATCTAATAGGTAGTGATTTCGATACTAATTATTGATAACCTCTTTTTTTGAAGTTGTTCAAATACCAGAGAAATGAATATGAATGTCCACAATTTTTCAATAGAATTAATATTTGTCTTTATAACTTATTACACGCTTTTCACTAGTATAGTATAGATACTCAATATTCCTTTCAATACGACATCATCATTTAGAACTCCGACAATAGGAGAGAACCTATGAATAAGATGTAATCGTCCCTTGGGTTCTCGATAAAGTTCCAACCATTATACTATAACAGGGTGTGACTATTTCATATAAGAAACGGTGCTTTCAAATCGATTCTTGGTCGATTATAATCGAAAAGAGCGAAAGATAAATCATACTTCACCTATCTTACTACTATAGCGAATGTTTGGATGAATGGATGATGGATGTATGTTTCTAAATCATGCCAAAATGGCTGAACGGATCTGGATGAAATTTGGCAGAGAGATAGACTGGTATGGAGTAGCATAGACATATTGATTTTTATCGGAATAATATACTGTTCATGTGGAATAGCATAAAAACCACGAGGCAAAGCTAATAACGTATAAGTGTTTTCTGTTATGATGGCATTTTTTACATTACACTGGTATCCACAGTCGTGATTACTTTCGTGAGTAAGTAACTGAGGTTATTGCATAATTGGAGCGGAATAATTCTGATGGGTTATAATTATTTGATCATCGCCTTCAACCTTTAATACGATATTTAGTACGACCCATACCATCGCATACTAAAACATTCACTAACCAAGTATCCTTCGGGATAAGGCGGTATTGGTTTGATCTACCTTTGTTTGTACCTTCGACGAGCTGACTGTGCACGTCCCTTTAGCACACCCCGGACACTCTTAATAAAATGTATGAAGCAAACACGTCGCAATCACCACACGCATAATTTTGTGTACGTAAACGGTGCTGTTGTATGTGTGAGTGTCATGGTTGTCCCCACCCAACTATAGCAAGAGCGAGAAGCAAACTTTCGCTTTGGCATGCGCGTGCTTGGATTTACACAAAATCAAAATAAATGCGTGCGATAATAGCCTTTAGCTTCAGTGCCGGCGAAAGGTGCCATGTGGTACCGGAAAACTCGCTCGTGGGGTGGGGTAAGTACAACCGGTGGGAGGTAGGGAGTGGCCATTCTAAAATTAGTACTAATATCTGTTCTGTGCCTCATCAGTCATCAGTCAGAAACCAGGAATAATAATTATTATTATTGCATTTATAATGTACTAGACAAACCTCTTATTTATTTGAGAAAGCATTGGTAACCGTAATAAACGACTGAAATTCCAAAAATAAGGGTGGAAATTCATAGAAAAAATGCACGTGTATTAGAGTTTACAACAAACTACCAAATAACTTAAAAGTGTTACCACTCAATCAATTTAAATTTAGGTTGTCGCATGGCTTTTAGTGCATTGTTTTTATTCTGTGAATGAGTTTCTGACTATGCGACAATTTTGTGAAGGTTCTATAATTTTAGTTTTAGCGTTGTCCAATTTTTCTTTGTATTTATGTTATTCACTTAATTTTGCAAGCCAGGCAAGGCAGAAAATCATTGAAGTCGGCTACTAATTCTATCTTAACGGCGCGCTGATTACACGGAATTATGTAACGGGCCTTTTCTTCCGAGGGTCAAAATTCAGCTGTAATGCTCATGCTAGGGATGTATTCATTAAATACGAATATGATTAATTTTTAGAAAAAAAACAAAAAACGAGTTCAAGACCCAAAAAATTTATTTATGTTGATTTTTCAAAAACTCTGAATCAATTTTGATGAAATACACATGTTTTTTTTATATTTATTATTTTATGCAACTGAAGTGGCAACTCAGCGTACGGCCCACAAGATGGTAAGCGGTTACCGCAGCCTATGGACGCTTGCAATACCAGAGGTATCACTCGCGAACTATCTCAAAAAAAAAAAAAATTACATGAGTATCATCACGGGTCAGATAGTTTTTAATAATTCTAAGTAATCTTTACTACCAAAATAAAGTGCTGTTTTAATACAAAATATCTCGCAAATTCTGGTAAAGGTAGCATCCCAGAGGGTGAGAGGTAAGAGGCAGGATGGGGAGTGTATTATGTGTAGGGTTTAAGTTTATTTTAACGAATGAACGCACAAGGTTCTCCAGACGCGAGAAGACGAGCTCATTTATAGATAATTGAATTTTGAATCGACGATTTGGTTTTATAAAGCTTTCGTTTATCGTCGGAAATCCGAACAAGAATATAACATCATAGCGTATTATATGAAGCGGCAATTTGTATGTTTATAAAGTACCTACAGCACTTTTGACAACTTGGGATATTTTTAAATAATAAATAAATAATGCTGGACAATCCACACAGCATCATCTAGCCCAAGGTAAGCTGCTGTTAAACAGAGCTGTATTATGGGTACTAGATGACTGATATATATTTAATACAATACAATACATAGATAGATATTTTTTATTATATGTATATAGAAAATACCCAGAACACCCGGAACAAATATTTGTAGATCGTACAAACATTTGTCCCGAGGCGGGAATCGAACCCGCAACCTCTGCGTCGCAGGCGGACCTGCGCCCGCTGCGCCACATCGGTCGTCAAACTGAAAAATGAATTCGGGTTACCGCTTACACACTGCTATTTGCCGCGGCAACATCCCGTTTTTTGCAGGCACATTTTTCAGGATCCCGTTTAGTAGTATACGTGTTTACTACTAGTATCCCGTTTACTGGATCCTGCAAACGAGAGGTTCGTCTATATGTTTGTATCGAAACACTTACACTTTTAAACGGAATTCTGTAAAAACAGGAAGTTACCGATCCAAGCACATTATAAACGCTTGCAATACCAGAGGTACATCTGAGACGTAGATCAAAAGTATCATGCGCTGGCAATTACACCGGCAACCATACCCTTCGAACCGGAACACAGAATGTGGCCACTACAACTTAGTAACAAAATTAGATATGGTGGTACAATTTCCACAGACTGGCTCTATCACAAAGAACTCTACTACACTACTAGAGAAAGAAATCAGGCAGCAAACACGACTGGGTTCCTTAAATACAGTTGAATCGTGGTCTCTAAAACATCCATCTAATTTCACAGAAGCTTAGATTCTAAGAAAGGCAAAACGTCGGTTACGAATACTTACTTTGACCTAAAGTTTTCCAATAACGCTTTCATGACGCGTTCAATAGGAATACTCTTGGAAGCGACAAACGATAATCATAGCAAATATCGTAGTTCAACTTATATTGGTGACGCGTTCAGTGAACCACGATAACTGTCACGATATATCGCTTTTGTCCGCAAGAGTAGACGTAGTCCCTCTAAGTCAGTGTATCGCCATCGTTTTGCGCCAGAAGAAACTATGCGACTGTTCTGAAGTGGCTGTGAAGTTTTAAAGGTAAAAGCTTTGAGAATAGTTGGAATTTACGTTCCCTAAAAGGTCCGTAGAGATACGCGTAGGTCGTTAGTGCTTTTAACAGTCTTTTGTCTGACTCAATTATAAAACTCTGAAATGTAAATTGAGGATGGGATCTTTACCACAGGTTTACAAAAAATATGCAGTTGTCTAGAGCAAAAAAATAAAGCTATCATAATAAAAAAATCATAGATTTTACAAAAATTAAAGATTCTCCTCTTTGTAATCGGGGGTTTAATAAATAATAAATTATAGTATCTAAGTTGGTTACAAAATAAATTCTGCGCAAGGATTTCCGCAACTTTTTTGCTAGCCCGCTTAGAAAACTTAAAAACGTCGACTTAGGAGCTTATGAGTCCTAAGTCGTCGTTTTTGTTTTCAGTTCTTTCATTAGTTTTTTTGTACGTCCTAAGTTAGGACGCCCCTCACAATGTACCAATGGCAAAGGTTCAAGATCGGTTGTCAAATCACTCTTTGGAGGACTTTTTTTTTCTCTTTTGTGTCCAGCAGTGGACGTCTACTGACTGTTATGATTATGATTATAATAAACTCAGACAAGTTTTGATTCTGTTGTAGCATTATCTAAACAACTATCAAAAAATTATCGCGATTCCTAGTATTTTAGTTAATTAAAAAAGATGGCAACAATTTTAGATCATCACCTGCCGCTATAAAAAGGTTTATTATTATTGTAAAAATAAATCTTTTAGTCACGTGGTCAGCTATAAACTAAAATTAAACATAGTTAAGGCCGTTAAAGCGGTGTCAAGCGCAGGGGCTTTACAACATCCATTCCATTCCCGGTCCGAGTCACGTTTGTGTTCTCGTGAGCGTATTTCCGTAATTTATGAGAATAACCGCTTTATCCCTGCTTACGGCCTTTCTAGACATGTCTTTACAACCTTGTAATGTCACTTGATACTTCTTTAAACACGGATATTGTTGATATTTTAGTTGGGAATATTCATGGAATCCCCTGGAAATATGAATATTTTTTCATTTAGCGTAAAATTATTTTAGTACTTTAATATCTCTTCTGTGACTTAGTTGTCAAGTGCAATGATGAAAAACCTCATGATGAAAGTTTTAAGGTTAAAGAGCTGGTCACACCGCCTGCGTATGCGTACGCGAAGGACTACCACCATACCTATTTCTGCCGCCAAGTATTAATGCTCGCATTGCTGTGTTCCGGTTCGAAGGGTTCCGGGTTTCCGGTGAAATTACAGGCACATGAGACTTTCGAACTACGTCTCAGGGTGGCAACTCGTGAGTGATACTTCTGGTATTGCAAGCGTCCATAGGCTGTGGTAACCGCTTACCATATTGTGGGCCGTGCGCTTGGTTGCACTTTAATTGTATAAAAAAAAAAGTTAGTATACTATGACGTTGCAATGTATGAAACTGTTGACGTGGCACACCGCTTGCATGACAGCTCTCAAGGCGAACACACGCGTGGCTGCGTCTAGGTGCATACGCATCTGGTGTGTCGTGGCCTAAATAAAAAGTAATTGCTACAAAATTATAATAGCAATTATTTGCACGAGCTACACATGAAGAAATATAATAGAGCATTGATGGTGGTTTAGAGGTAGTGACCCGCCTTTCGATTCTATGGACGTGGGTTCAAAACTGGTTGAGCACAAACTTTAAAAAATATTTGCGCATGCCAGTTCTTTCCAATGGTGAGGAAAACATCGTGAGGAAATTGGCATCCGTGTATTGGATATAAGAATTTAACCCAATAGCACGAGAGTAGGTCAGTGTCTCAGCAGACACGTTTAGTGATGATATAGAAAATATATCTCAGTTCTCAATCAGTATTTACTGAGAGGTAACAGTTTATACGGCCAGTCATTATTTTGACGCCAAGGTTGACAAAGTTGTTAGATTATGACGTGTCTGGAAAGGCCTTTACAACAGGGCAGGTGCCGCCCACCTGGCATGGATCGTGGTTATTGCCTGGCTAATTGATTGGCAGAAAATTAATTAATTTTCATTTAGGTAATTACTCGTTGGAGATCGATTTTAGTTGATTTTCAACAAAATGACTGCTTATTATATTGTTTTGAGAGCACTTGCGGTCTAGTGGTTGTGTAGTGACCCCGGGTCGTGGGTTCAGAACCGATCGCGTAGCAATAGATTTTTTATTTTAAAAATATTATGCGCGTAATGCCAGTAATGCCAAACGGTGAAGGAAAACATCGGGAAGTATGTACCTAACCGGTATGTCCAAGAACGAATAATGAAGGCATGTGCTATCTACTAATCACAATGAGTCAGCGTGGTGAACATAACTCCAATCACTCTGGCTCGAGAGTAGGCCACTGGTACATTATTAGTGGTAACATTAAAAGACTGACCATGATGACTATGACGGTCCAAATTTGTTCCACAAACAACGACATTCTGTGTTTGTGTGTGCTTAAACTTATTTAATTTTATTTCATTTCAAAGCTATTTCAAAGTTGTTAGGCCATTACAGGCCTTCGGGCGGCCTAGAATTTCTGTCGCCAGAGTTGGCCACTGACTCATACGAACTTACTTTTTTCTTTCATTTCAAGTGTGATTTCCTCAAAATATAGAAGTTATAAAACGTAAAGAACTTTGGTCCGTATTCTAGAACGAAATCTTAAACTAACGCTGGTATTCAGAGTTGCCACACGTAACTGTGCCACAGGGTGCTAGTCTTGTATAGTTCGCACAGCGGATCTAGGCTTCCGTGAAGTTAGCCGTTTGTGATACGCGAAGACAATTTAGTTTGAAAAAGCTCAATTGCGCATCGAAACGGCTAATTTCACGACGGCCGAGACCCGTTGTGAGAACTATACTCGCTTGTATTTTCTTTTCCTGCTTATCAATATAAAATTCAGCACAGAATTTCGTTTCGTAATTTTATTTTTACCGCTTGCTGCTTGTTCAGCTAATGCCAACATTCGAGACAGTAAAAATGAATGGAATATTCTACCCTCATAATACATTAAGACCGTCTCCCCATCCCCCTTAAGGGGGGTGCAAGCCACGCACAACCCGATCAGTTCACGCACGTGTGCAAAACAGACATGCTGACAGCTGTATAATGTGAAACCCCCTTTTTATCCAGCTACCTAAGGTCTTGTTACACTATTGTGATGAAAATTGTTGGTATATTTTTTGAACAGAAAATATTGTATGGATTTTAAAATATAAGCTTTGGTTCATGCTGATTGCTGATGTTGTCAGAGATTGGATTGCATTTGAATGACCATCCAGTCTATAGTTTACGGTTACCGCTTACTATCAGGCTCCTATTCAAGAAAATTGTGGACCTACAAGTTCACAAATTTGTACAAAAGTGACAAAGTGACGATTTTCGTTCGAATTTACGACAAATGCTGTTTATATATAAACCTACAGGTGAGCCGTAAATGGTATAAAATACAAAAATAATAGATAAATCCCCTAAATTAAGCTTGAAGCTCCAAACGGGATTTTGACACTAAAATTCCCAATTATCAAGAGAATTAGAGACCCCAAAACTTTGCACAGTGTTATCTCAGCGCCAGCAATTGTTTCTTGGACCATTCTTGTATAACAGGGCTAATAAATGCATACAAAATTTGGTTAGCCTCAGTAAGGTAGAGTGCAATAAATCACTGAGAAACTGGCTCATTACATTAAACTATGATGAGACACAGGCACTGTTAAAAATTCTACAATGAACAAGTAAAATCATCAGTAAAAACAATCTAAAACGCCTACCTAACTGTTAATAAGTCACATAGAAGAGCAACGACGCCCTGCCGTCATACAGTGAGAACTAGTACGGAGGGTAGTCACTTGACTATGTAAAACATGAACTTACCAACCCTATAGTTATTGTACTGTAGATCCAGTTGAACTCGTACGTAGGTACGTAAATTTTATTATTTTATTAGTCTAAGAAACATCAATAATATTTAATAATGTTCTAGATGGTAAGTTTTTGTAAACCCTTATTATTACTAAATAAATATTACAAAATATTACAAAATATAGTGATAAATTGATATGAGAATAATAATATAATAGAATGATAGTGATTATATGTTTATATCGAATATACTTAACCTAAAGATAAAAGTTACGCGCACATAAAATTCATACTTACACAAGATTAAACACAACAAGATACACACATCTATCATCACACACAAAACACATGACAAAGAACACACACTCTCACATACACACACCCATACCCTTACAACACTTACACATAAACACCCTCATTTTCAAATAAGTAATATCTTTTGTATTCTTAACAAAAACTGAAATCTAAAATTTCAATGAATTCTGCATTTATTATTTTATTGTAATTAATGTATGGAAATGTAAAATAATTAAAAATAATAATATAATATTGTTACCGCAGACATCAGCTCTGCAAATCGTATAAAAGATCCGAATTCGACACTAACTTGATAAGGCTACTTTATTGTATTGTCCCTTGAAGGAAAGCAGAACTTACAACACGGGTTGCATATACTCAGTGTAAGTTCTGATGAATTTAATTATGTAACCAAGCCATTTCGTACACATATACTTAATGTATTGTATTGTAAAAATTATCAATATGTACCTACCTATGCTTGTTATGAAATAAATAAATTGAAATTGAAAAAAAAAAAAAATTAAATTGAATGTCCACCGGTATTTATTTATTGATTAATTAAATAAATAAATAAATTACTGTGATTCGAGCAACCGCTTACCATCAAGTAAGCCGTACGCTTGGTTGCCCCATTAGCTGTATAAAAATAAATTACTTTTATTATGTTGTTCTCAGGATGCGTCAGGCAAATGCATGGCAACACAGAAGCACCTGGTGAAGGAGAGTCCTGACATGCTGGCCATCTCCACCTGGACGGGGCAGGTGCCGAGGCGGCCGCGCCTGCCTCTCGGAGCCAAGCTGTCTCAGCTGATGGCGCTCGGCTCCAGGCGCGACCCTGGGAGCGTGGTGTGGATGCTGGCCAAAAACGAAGCGGAGCTGAAGTGAGTATCGTTTGGTTTTTAAAGGAGGATATCAATTTAACAGTAGTAGAGTTCTCTGTGATAGAGCTCGTCCGGGGAAGGACTACCACCATACTTATTTCTGCCGCCAAGCAGTAATACTCGCATTGCTGTGTTCTGGTGTGAAGGGTATGGTTTCCGGTGAAATTACTGGCACATAAGGCTTTCGATCTTAGCCTCAAGGTGGCAACCCGCGAGTGATACCTCTGGTATTGCTAGCGTCCATAGGCTGCGGTAACCGCTTACCATCTTGTGGGCCGTACGCTTGGTTGCCACTTCAGTTGTATAACAAAAAAAAACATTCTTTTTTTTTGTAACTGTGTGCCTATTTTTTTTTTTATTGACAATAGTTTTGCGATTGACCACTATCTTGCCTGATGTTAAGCGATGATGTGGTCTACGGTGGAGCACGCTTGCCTAAGAGCAACCTATTCCTCGTGACTTGAAGACACCCAGGTTATAAGTATCGGGAAACACAGACTATTAAATATTATATATTTACCTTTAGAATATTCGCACACCAGTACTTAACTGGTAGAATGTATTGGATCTAATTTATACTTACATCTAAGACCTATGTGACGTTTTTATGTAACATAGATTCTGTGAATAAACGATGATTATTCTTATTCTTATTCTTAAGTTTGTTACGCTATTTCTTCGCCAATTATGAATTGATTTTAATAATTCTTTTTTGTTTCAAAGGTCAATAAGTCTCATATAAATTTTAACGAAATCAGTACAGTACTTTTTGAATATATCATAAAAAACGCGTCAATAACTACATCGCGTCGTATCACAATAACCCTAAACAATTTTTTTTCAAAAAAAAATTATTATTATGTCAGCAAATGACGAGATGGTGGTCGCCTGATAGATTAAATTCGAAGGGCTCGAAGGAAACGGAGATCTTCAGGCGGTCGGAGGCCTTAACTCTATCACCACAGTTGGCTACTGACTTGACCAATGCAGATTGGTGGATGGCAGATATCTTTAGAATTTTAAAATCTTTGATGACGGTTTGTTTCCTCACGATATATTCTTTCACCGTTTGAGAGCACTGGATTGCGCATGTAATTATTTTTAATAGAAAAATCCATTGGTGTACAACCGGTTTCGAGCCCACGACCATAGAATCAGAAGGGGTCTACCACTAGACTACCAGTGATAGCGCTTATTTACTTAGTCGATAAGAGTTTTCATATAAAACTGTTTTTCTCAGAGCTCACTTGTGTTTATTGTAGCGAAAGGTAAAAGAAAACTTTTTCTTTTCCAATTTCAAATAATTTATCCGCGACGCAATCGCAACCGATTGTTGTTTTCAAAGTCAAACCCTTTTTCGGTTCACTGACCCTTGACAAATAGTCAGCGACGAGATTTCAATAAAACGAAATTGAGTGCCGATTTCTTTTGATTATAGGGATCAAGATAATATTCTATGGGTTTTGATATGTTTATTTGAAACTATTGGATTGCCTGAAATTGCGCTTGCGATATATTTATTAGATTTTTTTAGTTAGTCTTAGAGTTTTCTAAACTTAAAAGCTCTAAAAAAATTGTGCCATCAACCATACCACCACCGTTGACATGAGAATGAAAAGCAAAGAATACTTAGGAAGTTGCTAAAATGAAAGTTTCCTTTATGTATGAGGGTACAAGTTTAAATTAAAAATAACCAGAAATCAAGCTACATGCAAAATAGATACACAGAAAGGAGCGGATAAGCTGGATTTAATCAGACTGGATTCGACGAAACTCGTAAAAGTAGTGCTTCACAGAATTAATAGTGTTGTCAGAATAGTTCAACCAGAAGTTGGTTCAGAGTGTAGCTGCCTGCAAAGCCGGGCGTAAACCGGCACTACTTGCATAGTAAGTTCGTATGAGTCAGTAGCTAACTCTGGTGACGGAGTTTTTAGACTGCCCGAAAACCTCTGTCATAGCTTAACAATTTTGATAAAGCCGGGACCGACTGCTCAACGTGCCCTCCGAAGCATGGTAGCGCTCAGTTGAAATTGCCACTGGCGGTCACTCATCCAAATAGTGAGTACGCGGAACAGTGCTTAACTCCGTTGATCTGTTAAGAGCACTTAGCCAGCTACGTCACGAGCGCTCCTGCATGATAACCCCACATCACATGCATCTATTAACAATAGACTGATGTACCGGTGTACCGCTTCCAGGAAATTGCTGGAAATTGTTGGAAACGCGCTAAAAGGTTTATAGGGGCATGCGGAAACTGTAAACTGTAGCGAAGTATAGACAATGGCTTGTTAAAAAGCACTTTAGTTGGTCAGCGTGCGATGAGCTGAGAATGTAGTATGTATGTATAATTATTTGTTATTATATTGTACTATATAATTTGAAATTTAAAATTTATTTATTTAGTGTACCTAAATAACATGGTTAAAAACTATGAACTCTGGTAAATACAATTAGTATAAACTGTGTCGCAGTTTCCAGCGCCCAACCTTAGAACTAGACACGCCCAAGACGTTCATCATTCCAGGTGTACTAATACATTGTACATACACTTTATGTATCAAAACAAGATATTTTACACACAGCCAAGAAAACTTTTACTATGGGTGGTTCCCACTGATAGAGTACACACATACTTTTTTGTAATTACATATTTATAATACATAAAACACCCAGACGGAACAAATATTTTCGCATTATACATGCGTTTCTCCCGCAGCGGGGATTCGAACCCGCAACCATTTGCTTGTGAGAGAAAACTAAGCTTACAAAGAACAAAGCTTACGTAGACTAAGTCAAATCAAATCAAAATCAAATCAAAATGTTCCTATTTATTACAGGGTTTAAACGAATAATGACTACAAAACTAAGCGAATTAACTAACTACTAAATAACCATTGGAAGGTCATAATCACTTCGCAAATCTAGATCTATGTACACACATTAATACTGACTTCAACTTGATGTCGTTAGAATCCTTTCTGCCCGCCGAATCTAATAAATAATTCAGAGTGCCACTAAGCCGGTTTAATTCATGTTATTCCGACTCCTTGGGATGATAACAGCCTCTGTATCCTGAGAGTTAGCGGTGATTATCCCACGTCATGTGACCGCTGTCTTATTTGCTGTTTTTATTCTCAGGAGCGTTTTTGTGTCTAATAAAATAAATAACTATTATTTTATTAATATTTTTAATTAATTACATTTACCAATTTATTTTGTAATTTATGATGACGTTTCGAAGCTATTTAGAAGCTCTTCTTCATGCGCACCACCCGCGGCCGCGTAGGTATTCGCTGAGCATACTTATATTAATAATTTAATTTATTATTAGATAAAAAAAAAAAAAACTCAATGCTTGCCAATAATTTTATTAAAATAAATACAATAAATCCGGGTATAGGATACTATACATACATATTATGGTACATATACCATGGTAGGTAAGGTACTCATAGTTTTTAATACGCACGACAGAGGGAATTTCAGTATGGATTTGAGACTATCTATGTTATTTAATTTATACTTTTTTATACTTTTGAAACATATATGTTACAAAAACGTGGAAATTCTACTGCAATAGAAAAGTAATACGTCTACTAGAACGATAAAAGAGCCCTTGTAAGAAAAATAACAATTTCGCGCGTAACAAGTTCGCATGAATGCGTGTTGATATTGCAGGTAGGAGCTGTTGTTATTTATTATAACGTGTACTTGGCTGACACGAATAACATTATCTAAGGCTTTTCATTATTAGTTAGTGATATTTAAGGAACAGATTTTATTACATCTGATTTATTTTTTGTATGGTTTGTTTACATTTTATGGTAAATAAATCCCTAATAAATCAATAAAGTTTACATAGTCACTAATTACTGGTTCAAACAGACCGGAAACCTTTTGCCTGTCAATAACATCCATTTGCCCGCCGCCTGCACACCGCCCGTCAATCAAGTAGGCGCGATCCACCATCAAAGTGATTCCATTAGAGTTATTTTATTGAATTAAAATATCTCTTATTTGAATTTGAACCGATAGTTGTAGTAAGTATAGTTCGCACAGCGGATCTAGGCTTCCGTGAAATTAGCCGTTTCGATGCGCAATGGAGCTTTTTCAAACTAAATGTCTTTGCGCATCACAAACGGCTATCTTCACGGAAGCCTAGATCCGCTGTGCGAACTATAAATAAAACCCTAACTGATGAATATGTACACTGGCCTGCAAAACCAAGTATTACTAAACTTTTTAATTATAACATTTAACTATAGAAGTTAGAGGTTTAAAATAACAAACGTTTCATAGCAAATTTTATCAACTTTATTTGAAACCATTGTAAATGTGTATGTCTGTCTACCCACATTTGCTAAACATTGACACATGTAAATCTTGCTAAATTAAGAATATACCCTATAATTAGCGTAGTATAAAGTTATTTTTAGCGGAACACAGGACTACACAACTTCGTAGCACTCGTAGCACTCGTAGACTTCGTAGCACTTGTAGAGCCCGGAGGATACCCTTTCGTGTGCCAGTAATCTGAGGCTTTTCTTATTGAGCCCCTCTCAGATTAGGGATTAGCATTTTTGTGGTATTCTCAGTCTTTCTAACCAGCGTATTTTTAAGGCTTTTATTTAACTTGCTTCGTTCGTATGTATCTATGCTTGTTAGTATGTATGTGGATAGAAAAGTGTATATTATGTTGTTCTTCTCCGGATAAAACATTGTTATTGACTTTTTGGTCTCTTTCAAGATCTTGGTTGACTTGATTAAACTTTGTAAAATACCGATGACATTACAATATTGTAGTGATAGCAACCTAGGGCCTATTTTACGGAATCACTCTGCACGTCTGCATTTTGTTGTCACATTTTCTGTATAGTTGAGTTAGAAGATACGCTCGTTCGTTCGTTCGTTCGTATGAGTCAGTGGCCAACTCTGGTGACAGAGTTAGCCACTAAAAATAAAACACGCTTTAAGGTTTTTATTCCGCACATGTAATACAATTTCAATATGTATACTTGTATAATAGGAGAGTAAAGAGAGCCCGCAGTCAACTTTTATAGCCAAACGTAGTGCGTAAACAAAGGACAGCTTACAGAGCAGAATGGAATGGCTCACATTGCTTGCTTTTTTGTACATTCATTTTTAAAAGTATAATGGAAAGGTTGATAATGCTGGGTCCATAATGGAAAGAACGTACATTTAATACAACGTTTCTCATAATAGGTATCCCGGGTCATTCTGCGCACAATAGGAAGTAACATTTAGCTGGTAAGATTTGAAAATTTTTGTCATTTTTCTTTTATAAAAACAATGAAAGAACTGTAATACATAAAAACATTATTACAGCGCTGTTTGATGTTTATTAAAGTAATAATAGTTCTAAAGTAATTACAAGGTAGCTTAATATAGCCATCTATAGATTGTTTGTAACGGTCTTTAGATGGCTCAGCTGTTTCATATGTATTTTGTATTTATATTAGGTAATGTAATTATGTACATTACAAGGTACAAGTAACAACTATTTTAACATTATACGTACCTATTTGTAATTCATTGATTTGTGTTCATATGTATTTTAAGATTAGTTACAAACATAATAAAACATAATAAGATGAAATAAAAAGTAATTTATATTATTTCCAAAGATTTTTTCATTCACAATTATTTTTTTATTAAATGTTAAATAATGAAGCTATTATTGAACTCCACTCCTGTGATATAATTTAATAAAGCTAAGTATATAAATGGCAAAAATAGTGTAAAATTAGCTCTTATCTTCTTCTCTATATTTTTTTTTTTATGTAAAAATGAACTGATTTGCTCTAGTCTCGCTAAAACAGTTGGTCTTGAAGTAATTGTAAGAGTCCAGGGAAGGTTTAAACGGTGAGAAAAATAACGCGAATGAAATCGCGCGGTTATTACAGTCAATTATAAAAATAATGTGTTTGGGTATGTATGTATATCAAATAGCTTAATAACTTTGCAGCGCTCTAGGGAGTGACTGCAAAGAATAAAGATAATTGGAAAGATAGGGGTATAAATATAAAGCAAGATATTATTTTTAACAACAAATTATTCCATTGGTCGCCGACTATGTTTGTCAAATGCATGAGAAACGTAAGCTTCGTTGCTTCGGTGCTTAGGGCATTGCAAAACAAATGCATTTACGCTTATAATACTAGCTTCTGACCGCGAATTTGCTCGCGTACCTAATAAAAAGTAGCCTAAGGCTGGATTCGACCAACTTCTGGACTAACTATTCTATAGAAATGTCAATTTAACTCAAGTAAACTGTCACTTTACTCGCGAATAAGGCTGCGTTTCCACCATAAATGTGGGAGGATATTTAGCGACTAGTAGCGAGGGATGTGTTTTTTAAGAACCAATTATAAGCTGGAGGCTAAGTAAATTAAGTGATTCTTGGTTCCTAACATACACCATCCTTCGCTACACATCTTCGCACATCTCTGATGGAAACGCAGCCTTAGTAGGTACCTTTTCAGATATAAAACATATATTTTGACCTTTGTCTTTGTCAATCCCCGTTTTTCGTCGGATAATATCCTTGTGCTATTTGTAATTCTTACGCCAATGAAGAAGATGTTAACATATTTTAACGCCATTATATCCACAGAAGGGTATAGACGGATAAAAGAGATAGATTTGCTCTTCTAAGAAAATTCTCAAGTGAAAGGCAATTGAAATGGAAGTGTCTAAGTAAGTGTAGCGGTTAAAAAAGTAATGGACTAAAGTTATAATTGAAAATAAATAATAATGCTGGACAATCTTCACAGCATCATCTAGCCCCAAGCTATGAATGAACACTGGTAATCGACTCACGAAACCGTCACATAATTTATATTGAACAAGCTCCTAAAATTGGCAGCATTACTCACCGTCACAGTCTTGGTATAGAAACCCGATATTATCTCATTATTTACAATAATTGGGTGAAAGGGGATAAAAGGGGATGAAAAGGGATAAAACGGGTGGAACGGAACCTGAGCTGGATCGTGATGCGAGGAAAAAAGGCGATTCATCACGTATCACGTCTCTGGCACCCAACTGGTTACCGAGTAATTGCCGCTTTTATGAAGAAATAACCACCTTGTAGTATTTATAGATTTTTAATACCTATACTTGTTTAATATATTAATAACTGACCTGCAAGGTTAATGTCTTGTGGTGATTTGGATCAGTTCAGCTATCTATAGATTGTATGTAATGGTTTTTAAATGACTATGTTGTACATATTTTTATTTTGGTTCTAAAAATGAAATAAACATTATCTCCTATACCTAAAACAATTAATTAATAAAAAAACAAAATAAAAAAAACATATTTTTTTATACCACTAAAGTGGCAACCAAGCGTACAGCCCACTTGATGGTAAGCGGTTACCGTAGCCTATGTACGCTTGCAACATCATAGATGTATAGGAATATGAATTAAACCGTTTCATATGAGTTTAAGTTCTCAGAGGCATACTAAATAACTCGCTCCGTGTTTTACAGAAAATAAAGAGATCAAAACATTCCATAAATAAATTAGAGCACATCCCACGATCCCGGCTTTCCGTTTCGGAAGCTATAAAATCTGGGTACCTACCAGATTTATCGTTGTCATAGCAACTTATGATACTGTTCACGACTAATGGCGGGTATTTTTTTTTATTTTTTTTTTATACAACTGAAGTGGCAACCAAGCGTACGGCCCACAAGATGGTAAGCGGTTACCACAGTCTATGGACGCTTGCAATACCAGGTATCACTCGCGGGTTGCCACCTTGAGGCTATGATTGAAAGCCTCATGTGCCAGTAATTTCACCGGAAACCATACCCTTCAACCCGGAACACAGCAATGCGAGCATTACTGCGGCAGATATAGGTACGGTGGTAGTCCTTCCCCGGACGAGCTCTATCACAGAGAACTCTATCCCCCGAAACTAAGCATATGATTAGCTGGATCCACACCGGACGATCCAACGCGCTCCGGCTCGCGCGCGGCTGGAGCGCGCACTACGGAGCGTTTGGTGTAGACGTGCCTTAATCTAAACGTAATGCAAACACCTGCCGTCGTCTGGTGTGGATCCAGCTATTGTCAAATCTTCCAATTTCTACTACCTTGTGATTTCTTCGTTGGTTGGCCTCCTATTGTAAGCCAAAGCATCGACCAGTACTTATTACATATTATTATTATAATAGGTACTAATAACTAATAAACTAAAAGTATAATATACTAATTATTACATATTATTATATATATTACCAGTACTATTATAGCATCATCGCATATCGCATTTATATTCTCTTGGGAGACCAACGGTTAAAAAAAATATTCTGCAAATAAGATACTTGAATGGAGGTATGGCGTCTGTCCAATGTTAGCATTTTTTAATTAGGTATGTGGCTTTTCCTCACTATTTGCTTTCGACTCCGCCTCGATGGTCTCCGAGCGACGCCAAAATAATTAATCAAACTGCTACGTATTATAATCGAAACTCATCAACAATGTATCAAAATATGTTCGCAATATCCAACTCATTCACAGAATAAAAAACAGTGGCCTAAAAGCCACGCAGAATTGCAGACAACCTAAATTAAAAATGACCGAATATCGTTACGAACGAAATGAAAGAGAAATATTTTGCCGAATGACTTATTGACTGCTCTGCATTATGATTCTGGCCTGCACTTCTCTTACAGAATCATCGACACCCAACCGATGTCGCATGATTAGGAATGTTCCGATACCACCAAAATATCGATATCTACATATAAAAGTCATATTTACTCAAATCTTTATTCGAAAACTGAGTCGATTTTATAAGTCACAATGTGAAGAGTGCACCTACAAAACAAAATAAGCGCGCGTACCTAACGTTGGCTTGTAGTTTTAGTGTCTACGAAAGTGCCCACGAACTCGCGATTAGGGTTAGGTAAGTCGGATTGGTGGGAGCGAGTGGCCATTTTATACGTAGTACTAATATCTGTTCATAATCAAACCTTAGTGTTATTTACTTAAACTAAGATAATCTCGAATTTAATAAAATTATGCGAAAATAGGCACACTTGAATTCCTAAAGACTGCTAAGATACCCGAGCAATCATTAGAAAGGTATGTCATTACGACAGGTTTAATTGAAATGTGAGGAAAATGGTACGTTTCTGACTTTAATGATTTTATCAGGTTCCAACAGTCCCATTAGACAATCCTCTTTTGAAACATGAGCTAAACGAAAGCGGAGCAAACTAAGGAACAAACAATGGAGTTTAGTATTATGTCATTGTCAAACAGAACGAGCTGTTATAGCGTCGGGCTCAGACGTTTGTGCTAAGATAATATGATAAATATTTTATTTTGACACGAGAGATACAATTTTTTTTTTTAAAATTGTGTTAATTTTTACCTATGCTTATAAGTGACTAGCTGTTGGCGTGACTTCGATCACGTGGAAATTCAATAATAACAACACTAATATCACTTACCAACAGGTGAGATGGTGGTGAAACTCTACCTACCTATAAAAAAAAATGTAGGTACGTACATAAGGTTTTCTCTTGAATTAATCTATGAAAACTGCATAATAATAAATATACGTATATTCTGTGACATAATTATTAATCCGTTACGTAGTTTAAAAGACCAGAGTACGTCGGCCAAGATCCGCCGCTAGAACTATAATCTGCGAATTTCCTATTCGAAAAGCTCTTCTCATTTCACAGAGAACATTCTCTTTTTACGGCTGCCTAAAAACACATCGCTTATATCCTTTATCAGCGGCCCTGTCAGCAAGGGCGCACCTTACGACCCGCGGGGCGAGGGGGGGCTCAATAAAATTAATCCTTTGGGAAGTCCATAGGGCGTATTTTTGCAAAGCAGGTTGCCAGCACTGATTACATGCCGGAGTTGTGTTAGAAATTATAATGCGTACCGTGTTAGTACATTTTGTTCTGTGTCCATTCCATGGCTCATTCAAACGAAGCGGTGTCAAGTAAACCAATAGAATCATGGCAAAAGTGCGCGAAATTATCGTGACGTATTTTATTGAATGGTTGATTGCATGAATGAAATATTAAATACTAGCGTATTCCGCGGTTTTACATTGCCATTTTAATGCTATTCCACAGAAACCATGATTTTTTTGGGAAGCTTAAGAGCTATTTCAGACATTCCAGTGATTAATAACAAACATTCATCCATTCACCCTTCCATCCATTCAAACTTTCGAATTAAACAAAGTAAGTAAGATTGTATGAGTCAGTGGCTAACTCTGGCGACAGAGTTTCTAGGCCCGAAGGCCATTTAATAATAATATAGAATTGGCATTTATTATTGATACCCGTACAATAAAAATTCCTATCCAAAATGCGCGCGTCCAAACCGGTACACGTCCGCGCACAATCGTTTTTTGTGTTATGTTTTGTCTGCTGAAAATAGATAGATAGATAGATAGATAAGTCATTTATTTGCATTTATTTCATTATCAACCACACACATACAAAATTAATACATAGAAAAAGTGCTATAACTAAAATAATACAGTGAAGGAAAAAAAAAGATCTATGTACGTGTTGCAGTATGACAAAAAGGATACAGCTCAGCGATAATATGCTCAAAGTAGACCTGTGTCGATCGTGATCGATCGTATCACAAAGACTCGATCTCGACCCGTGAGTGATCGATCGAATCCCTAGTTTTAAAAGGATTCGATCGTTCAGTCGATCATTCTGGCGTTGATGCTTGTAAAACAAAAGTAAACCTTATGATGTGAATGTTAAGGTAGTTTTTTCCCCGACAAATATGAATGATCGACCTATTGATTGAATGAATGACAGACTGCATGACAGTCAAAATACTGAACCTTGTGTTGTGACTATTATAGTAGTTTTTCTAGAAAAACAACCGTGACCCGCGACTTTCAAAACAATCGGGTCTTTCGTTCGATTGATTGAATTTTGAATCATGCTTAATTTGCTTGTAAAAGAAATATGAACCTTATGACGTAACGGTAAGGTAGTTGCCTCCCGACAAATACGAACGACCGATCGATCGAACGATAGACTGCACGCACCGGCGCGGCATGGCAGTGGCAAGTCTTGGGTCTTCGCGACCCGCGACCCGCGAAACGATCGAGTCTTTTTGATTCGATATTTCTGCAAGTTCGATCGTGATCGAACAGGTCTTGAAAAATGATCGATCGACACAGGTCTAGCTCAAAGAGCAAACACTGATTTTCAGCTTACCCTTCGAGACAACAAGTTGAACGAGATGCACAGAACCAGTAATGTGTGTGTAAAATAGATACGAGTATTCTAGCCTACCATCTAAAATACCTACGTAACAGTTTTATGTTTACAATTGCGTGAAAATTTTAGGGTGCCGCGGCAGTTTTGTCACATGAATTTGGTAAATCTTCGCTTTCTACGTAAATGTGGCAGTCGGACGGTTCCGTGGCATATTGAGCCTTTCACAGCCTCCCGCCATTTTCCTTACTAAGTACTTATTACCTACTTGCGTGTAATGTAATTAGGGATCTTATTAATATTCAATTGGGTTAATTGGGTTTTGAATATAAATAAATTATTAATATTTTAATGGTTAACTTCAAATTAATTTTATCGCAAAATGTCATTTTGATATTGTTAAGTATCGTTAATTAATATGAATTACTCTTTGGTAAATCATTTTTTAAAAATTGTTTCGATAAGCGGAACTTGAACCTGCAATCTTCGCTTGGTACGTGGATAATCTACTAGTTAAGCCGCTGAGCCATGTCACTCATGCTCGAAATAACATTTGGTGTGGATTTAGACCTCTGCCATGGTTAATGTAAGCACTTTAACTAATTCTTATACTACCTTCTTGTTTGTTTACTGCTAACCAGGGATTGGATGGCGGCAATTTCAAGAACGGTGAGTGGATGGTACAAGTTGACATAGATGTATCGGCTCAGCAACAGATCAACCTCGCCTCAACATTAGCAGTTCAGTTTTCTTGATAAAACTCGACACTACAGCGCACACTAATCTTATTTTACCCCATTCATCCCCATTCAACCTGTGAAGTTTTATTTTGGTACAGAAATAAAAAAAAAAATTATTTTTTTTTCGATAATATTAGTGTGATGATTCCAGTTGCCTCCGCCGCCGCACATTGAGCTGGTGATGTCGATGCCGTACCTCCGCACCGCGTTCAAGAGGCCAACCGTTAGAGTTAGACGTAAGTCATCATCAGAACAACATCCTTCTTAAAGGATTGTTCAAACCAACGCGACGACGCGAAAACGGAGCGATTGCGGAGCTAAAGCGGACTTTGCGAACGCTGTGTTGCCGCGTTGCGGTCGCGTTTGGTGTGCAAGGCGCCATTGCTAAGCCATTGCAGCGTCCAACGCGCGGCAGACGCCTCCGCTCCGCTTTCGCTTCGCTTTTGCGTCGCCGTGTTGGTTTTAACGATCCTTAAAGTTTCCAATGCTACCGGCCTATTAAAAGCAGTAGTGTTTGCATTGCTATATTCTGGTTCGAAGGGTATGGTTCACATACCCTTCGAACCTTTGAAATCACAGGCAAGTAATCTCTCATGTTGCAAGCGGACTTAGGCTACGGTGACCGCTAACCATCAAGTGGACCGCTTGGTTGCCATTTAATTGGTAAAAAAAAATTTACGATCCACGATGGCATACCTACCGACCATAGTTTTCAGGAAACTGACGATAAAAGCTCAAGATCGGATTTCATGGTGTACTTTGGGGGGAAGCAAATGTCGGTAGACGCCTATTGGCCAATATGATGATGATGAATTATGAATAGACAGTAGAGAGGTTAAAAAATGGTGACACAATTAAAACGGTTCCGATCAGTCCATTTCTCCCCGAAGTTACGAAATCAATTCTGATCTAAAGGAAATTACATTTAAATTCACATTTTTCCAATATCCACTCTCTGAGCGTGAGGGAAGCTTTATTAATGTGGACTTTGGGATTGATTTATCTCAGTATTAGTGTTTGCGAAGGGTATACTGTCCATATACTAATTATAGTCTTGTGCCCATTCATAAAAAAACTGACATTTCAATAGCTCGCGTAAGTATTGTTTTATGTCAAAGAGCTAATACGATGATAGATTTGAACATTCTTTTTGTAGCAAGAAAGCACTCTGATTTAAATGTCTCTGTGGTCACCCAATAATTGCATGCAAGAATTGCTCTATCAAATTGATTTCGGATCAAAATCTCAAACATTCTTGTATGCAATTATTGAACCGTGTAAATGGGCCTTTAGGAACGGCACGCTACGCCGCTTCACAATCTCTTTGATATATTGATCGGCTACCTATAAATTTGTCAAACAAAACTTCTGATGTACGAATACCTATCATAGAGGAATACGTAAAATATACCTAGCAAAACTAAATTACATTTTGCTGAAAATTTTCGATACTTTAACTCGAATCTAGCATAACTTTGTTACCATATATATTTTACGTAGCATCATTCGTAGAGGTCTTGCTACGACGTAGCTTTGAAAATGAACAAAAAGTATCCTGTTTCAGTCGGACCAGTCAGAGCGATAGGTTTTCTTTTTAATCAGTCCAACTCAGCAGCAGGGAAGACATGCTACTTTTACAATAACTTTTTTTTTAATGGACTAATAACACCAAAGTTTGCTGTTGCTCTATAGTTTTTTGACACTACCACCGCCATACCACAGAATAGATATTAGTACTCCGGACAGAATGGCCACTCCCTACCTCCCACCGGTTTTACTTACCTCACCCCGATAGCGGGATTGCCGGCACTGAAGACAAATGCTAAGGCACGCGTTTATTTTGATTTTGTGTAGGTCCAAGCGCGCGCATGCCAGCGCGAGCAAAAGTGTGCCTCTTCCAATAATTGGGTGGGGTCAACCATGATACTTACACATACAACGGCACCGTTTACGTACACAAACCATGCATGTGGTGATTACGACTCGTTTGCTTCATACATTTTATTGAGAGTGTCCGGGGTATCCATATCTACTGAAAGAGTTAAAGTTCGATCATGTAATTGTAATTTTCCGGTCATTGATAGTGGCATCTGTGTACCAAGGACTAGGAGACGTACGGCGCAGTACCACTCGTACCTTGTCAGCATACCACCCATTCGCACCAAGCGCTACAGCTCAACATTTATTATGCAAACTGCCAAAATGTGGAATACTCTGCCGTCTTCTGTTTTTCCTGACAATTACATTCCGGGCCTCTTCAAGGCTAGAGTGAACAGGTGTCTCATAGACCTTCGTGCTCCACCGTCGGCCACATCATCGTTCACCAGGCGAGATTGTGGTCAAACGAAGGTCTATTCTGGCTAAAAAAAAGACGGTCGTCGTTTGAACTATGACTGTCCAAAGGCGTACCTAATAGGTTTACCCGTTTTTACGTTTTTTCCTCAGTTTGTCATTTTATTTTTCTTCTCATTTTGGCTTCGCGCCCGTGCTTTGTTCGTCTCGCTCTCGTTACTCCATAGTTTAATATGTTTGTTTGAGGGTTTATCTTTCTTGTATCATGTCATTTTGGCAAGATAGCCGAAGCAACGAGCCTTTTAAAATATGTAATGATGATTTGGTTGACAAGTTCGAAAACATTCTTCACTACAAACTAGTTTGAGATTGTATCTCGTCGACCGCAAGATGTAGGATTAGTGTCAAAATCCCCTTTGAAAATCCCCTTTAAAGGGTATTTTGGGAATTTTAGTGTAAAAATCTCCTTTGAAGTTTCAAGCTACGTGTAAATAACAAAGTGATAGAAGCACGTAAAAAGTTTATGTACACTGTTATCTCGTCCGTTATGTTAGGTACGCCAAGGGACTAGGTAAGTACGTAAATAGTCCCGTGGTCTCTGTCACTCTAATGAATTTTATGGAGGGTTTAGACCTTCACGTATATCACTTATTTCCAGCAGTGTCTAAGTTCGTAGGTATGAGTCTTTGGCCAAATCTCCTGATCAGGTTTTTTTTTGGAGTTTTTTTGAGATTTTTATATCACCAAAAAGGTATAAAGTCTGACACGGAACTTGGTAGCTTTCAATAGGAAAATGTACGGTATAATATTGGTGACGCCTAGAAAGTTATGAAATAAAAACATTGAGCAAAAGTTTTTCGGGAACCTCTTTTACTTGTAAAGTGGGGTAGATTTTTAGGGTTGCGTCACTGTTGGGTGTAAACAACCTAAGTACTTTTTGGTGTGAATCTCGTAAAAGTTTTTTCAAGGTTCCAAATACTAATCAATTTATATAATTATAAAGGGATACTTAGTCATTATTAGCATTAGGGCTAAACATGACTTCCATTATAAACACCAAAACTGGGTCCGCGTGGTGGATTATTACCCAATCACTATAGCTCCAGAGTAGGCTTGTGTCCCATTTTCTTAGACACAATACAGAGATCCATGGAGCGACTGTGCGTGCTACTATTTGTTCTGTGCCTGAGCTGAGCAAATGAAATAACTACCTGACTGAAGGTAACAAAGTTTATCTTCAGCCGAGAGGGGGCTGCGGAATGTGAGAGTAATTTTAATTTAGGGTACCATGTACACTGGAGCGGTCGGAGGATAATATATCGCATTATTTACGCGTAAATCGGAATAATTGGCTACCGGATAAGGCTACGGTTGACCTAACACATTAACCTTATTCATAAAAGTACCTGACACTTTAGCGGCTTGCTAAGAAAGACTTTTTATGGTCACTCTACGTCAATGAACAAAGATGTTGACAGATTTCATATACTTATCATATTTCAATTTATTGCATCATGTAACAATCTTTTATAAATTCTGAGGGTGAGTAGATGGTGCAATCTAACGTCAACGTCAAATTGTTCGACGACGATTGAACAATTTGACGTTAACGTTAGGTGGTGCAACTCACCCTAAGTAATACAATATTGTTTGTCAGGCAGTTTGAGTTTGATTATTTTTTTTTTTTTTTTTTATACTACTAAAGTGGTAATCAAGCGTACGGCCCACTTGATGGTCAGCGGTTACCGTAGCCTATGTACGCATGCAATATCATAGATATCACTTGCGTGTTACCACCCTGAGACGTTAGATGGTAAGTCTCATGTGCCTGTAATTTCACCGGAAACCATACCCTTCGAACCGGAACACAGCAATGCGAGCATTACTGCTTGGCGGCAGAAATAGGTATGGTGGTAGTCCTTCCCCGGACGAGCTCTATCACAAAGAACTCTACTACTCTTATAATTAGGCACGAGTAATTTTATAAATGTGTATGTAAAATTAATAATATCAAGTAAAAATTGTAGTAATTAAGTAGGTATGTCAATTATTCATGGGTCAAAATTATGATAAAATAAATACTTATTACTTTTAATACAAATGTCATGTAGCTAACGATTTACTCACGATTTTAAAGACACGTAGCTAACAGAGGTTTATAGTACAATTATGAATAAGTCCCATAGTATTCATGAAAGATTTAAAGACCTGATGAATAAAAACTGAATATGTAAAGTAAAGTACTAAGTAAAGTAAAAAATTTCTTCAATCAATCGTATCACAAGGATCATTTTGAAACGTCTTAAAGCTAGTTGAATTTAGTTCCACGTGCCCCAGCCTACAAGAATCTGGCAGCAAACTCGGCTGGGTTCCTAGCTTTTTTGGTGATCCCTCTTCTAGGTACTGGCTAGGCAGCCATTGAAGCGTATAACGCAACGCGTCCGCTCAATCGAGCACTACCATTTCAACATAGAAACATTTGTTCAGCAGTGAGAAAGGAACTAGCACCCTATCAATTCGTAGCCGTTCACTCGTCCATGGGCTAACATTCAATTCATTTCGATTGGCTCGCCTAATTGGGTGCGGTCGTATGGCTTTTATTTTGTCTGAACGATATTGCCAATATCAAAATTAATCTTTCGACTGGACGGACGGGATACTGTTTTGTTGAAATAAACATAACTACATTTTGTAACGTTAACAAGTTTTTTTTTAAATCAACAAATGATACCACGCCTGACTATTACAGATGCAGTGCTACCCAAAACTTAAAGTTTTTAAGTAATTGCGTGGCACTGCACTGCGCTTATCACCCCGAGGCATTGTTGTTAAATCTCTTTCGCCCAGTAATTTCACTTGCCCAGTGCCCTTCAAACCTAAACACAGTAATGCCTGCACACTACTGCTTGCAGGTAGAATATCTGACACTGCGGTGGTACCCACCAAGACGGACTCTTGCTGAAGAGTCCTACCACCAGGTAAATTCTCGTTAAAATGAATTTTAAACTGCAAGTCGGGCATAACACACTGAGTGAGTTACACACTATACGTAATTTGTGATTGTTTTGTTGTATGTAAGTAAGTAAGTGTTTTGTATTTACAAAAAAAAAGGTTTAACTCAATCTGTAATGTTCGTTTTCCATAATTTTTCAAGTCCTTTAAACTTTTCGGATGCTAGGTATAAAAAAACTTTTGTTGAAAAGTACCAGGCCACACCACATCACACAATCACGAAGCCGACATATCCCAAAGTCTAATTCCATCAGCTTAAAAGCGAAGTGTTAAAGTCAATGAAGGTCGGCCCGACAGAAACAGGGATTATGCATTACAAGTTGGCGAAATAGCGGCGGAGCCCCGGGCGGGCGAAACTTTTTAATTTTTTGTTTTCCGAATTAGAAAGGTTCCACAAAAAGGACAATGGAAACGTGAACTAAAGAAAGTGCTTTTTAGTTTTATTGTCTCGAAGGTCACGTCGTCGAAAACAGCGGCGAGCGGGACGACAGAGCATAGAGCACTAAGCGGCAGCGGTGCCGCTATACACGCTTGTATTTACAAACATTAAATCAGTTATCTTCCCATAGTAAAGCTTTTTTTTTTTTTTTTTTATACTACTAAAGTGGTAACCAAGCGTACGGCCCACTTGATGGTCAGCGGTTACCGTAGCCTATGTACGCATGCAACATCATAGATATCACTTGCGTGCTACCACCCTGAGACGTTAGATGGTAAGTCTCATGTGCCTGTAATTTCACCGGAAACCATACCCTTCAAACCGGAACACAGCAATGCGAGCATTACTGCTTGGCGGCAGAAATAGCTTTGCTTAGTTTAGGGATAGATGTCGCTATGTAAAAAAAATCCACCACTGTTTATTGAATTTTATGTCTGCTAACTTATATGGTTAGGTTAGCCGCCACAAGCAATACATTTGTTTAACTAAAGCCCTAAACTCCGTTGGAATTAAAATATGGCTTCAAAATAACCAAATCATCACTTATTTGCGGTCCATCAGATTACCATATCTAATAACAGGATTAATATTCCTTGAATATGAAACGTTGGATCGTCGATAACGGTATTATGCGAGTTTCTGTAAACTTGGTTACGGCCCATGGATTAACATAATATTCTGGTAACAGAATCTAAAGGATTTAGTATCGTTCTGTTTGCAACTAAACAAGGTTTATGCTGTGTCAGCGCAGCGTAGATTGGAAAACGCGGCTTAGAAAATTACAGAATTGATGTTTTATTAAATGGTCCATAAATTCGTAACAGAGACTCATGTTAGCGGCACGCTAAAGTAGTAATTCCACGTAATTCTTACGTCAATGAACAATGATAACAACAGATTATAAATCCATGTTAGGTATATGCCTTAATAAAAAAACGACATTTTAGCAGGTTCTGTCCCCGTTGCGGGCCAAATTTTGGCATAATCTGGAGATATTTAGAATGCTAAGTATCTATATAACTATATATATAATTAAATTCGCTTTTCTATACTTATACCTATTTAACTTTCAATTTCTACTTATTTATTTGATTATATAATTTTTTAAGGTTTTTTTAAATATCTATCTAACTTTACCAAGTCACATTCATTTCTTAACTCAAGCAACTAACAAGTTTTTTTCACTCTGAAAGGAAAAGTAATAAAGTTATCTGTAACTAGTCAATCCATCATGGCCGCCAAGTGAGCGGTCGGCCGAAATTACAGACATGCCACTTAATTAATTAACTTGGCAGTTACAGAAGGAATTAATGTAGCAAAACCAGTAAGTGTACAACCACGCAGAATATTCGATTCTGTGATCTGAGCTTTGTGGGTTAACTGTGTAATTATAGCCGCAGGGATAGTTTCAATTCAGTATACTACACGATATTACATAATAATACACGATGTAAAATGGGTATATCTAACAAACAAAAAACAAAAATACTGATCGTAACTCCCGCTGTGGATTATGCTGAGTCGTTTTTAGTATTTGTACTTTATAAGTAGGTAACTTGTAATTTTTGATGCCTGCGACACAAATTATCTTTTGTTAAGGCTCAAGGGCCAAACCACAAGCTATTTTATAGCTGTATGTCGAAATGTCAGTGCAATATTATTTTATTATGGTTAGGTACCCAGGACTTAGGCTTAATAAAAAAGAAAGCGCTGTAGTGTCACGTACATCATAGCGTCGCGCTAGGACGTTGCGTGGCCTCGTACGCAAATAGTAGACTGGTTGCACTGAGCGCACGCTTTTTCAGATTCGTTTGAATAATCATAAGCGTTGGCGTATCATAACGCTGGTTGCTACGTAGTACTAATATTTGTTCTGTGACACTGCGCTATAGCTTTAGACTTTTGTACAGTACAATGCAAGCGTCGCGGCGTCCGTCGGTCGTAGCTCTGCGCTAGAGCGCTATTATTTAAAGCAGCGTCAAGGTGTCAAAACCAGCGTCAAAGCGCCGCACTAGACTTTTGTAGGCTAATAGCGCCGCGCCTTAGCAACGCGCTAAGAACTGTTTAACGTCTTTCAGAACGTAGAGTCCTATAGCGCGCTCGAGTTCTTTCTATTTGCGGCTGGGTGATTATATTCGGTCCTTACCCGTGGTCTACTTTGTTATACACCTAGGTGTTCCAGGGGACATTTATTTGCCCATGCAACACCTTTGGAACACGTTTTGGTTAAAGCTGTTAGTTCTGTGAGCATCTAAATTTAAATAAAGAAATAAAGAAATAAAAAAACACCAAGGTGGACTAAAGGTGGACCACGGGCATTTACATTTTTGTCCTTACCCGTAGTCTACCCTTTTAGTACACCTGTTTTGTTATGTTTCATTTACATAAATGCCATAGCCTCAAATAACTTTTCTATGTTTCAGCGACATCAACCGAGCTGTACTCTCGCAGTGGTAGAAACGCAGCTGGTGCTTTAGACGGGCGTGGCCTGGTGGCTGTCATCAAGAGACAGGTACCACTGGCAGGGCAGCTGGACCACGAGCTGGCGTGGGGGCAGGGCTGGGGGTGGGTCACCCTTCCCAATGGAGTCTGGAGTGGACGTAAGTAACTGTACAGTACTTTTTTCGTATTGCATTTGAAACTCTCGAACGAAGGTGCATTTTAATGGGAACAGAAGAGTCGCGATAGAGAAGGATGGCGAGTTATAGTTTTCTCGCGAGTGAGGCGTATAAATAGAACGATATATATTTTATAAAAACATACAGACAATCAGTTTAACGTTCAGATGAAAAAAAAACAAATATGAAACTGAAGTAGTAATCTGTTCTGTGACTGGAGGACAGTTCCTCTGGTTTTTTTTTTCGAAGATTGTTTTTCTAATCGCGTTACTAGAAGGCAAAATTCTCGATAAAAGTTCAAAGTTTGTCTTCAAATAAAGCAGTAACTATAACATGAATAACGATTTTGAACCAATTTGTATCTTCATTCCAGGGCTCACCTGGTCCCAGGACGGCGACGATTTCGCTCTCCACGCGATGCCGATCATGCACCACAGCAACGTATCGCAAGCCTGCTCCATGCTGGACGGAGTGACGGCCTACGAGGCGTCGGCCTACGAGCAAGCCCTGGCCGAGTACGACGACACCGGCACTGATGATTGGGACATAGGAGTCGACTGCGGCGACTTTATGATGTAAACTGCATGCCTTTTCATGGAGAAATAACAAGAAGACGCATAAAGTTTGGAAGCCACTTATGTTAGGTTGGGCATGATGGTTATGCCTGTGCAAACCGTACCTATACATGTAAGCCTAGGCGTCTATGGAAACCATATAAGGCTGTCCTTTTATGCAACTTAAAGCTCATTTAGATAATGCAAGTTTCTTGCGTGCATGCATTAATGAAGCAACAGGCATTGTTCGTCTAAAAGTGCGTAACAATTTAACTGGAGGCGCAAATTTAACTCAAGACGGCCGCTAACTCAAATAACGTTATCGAATACGCGTAAACTGTTTTGAACAAGATTATTACGCCAAATTATCACCTTGCTTTCTATTATTGCATTTTTGATGCAAAAACTTGCATGGTCTAAACGGCGCTTTGTAAGCATACCAGTAAACTTTTAAGCACAACCTATGTATTAATAAAAATGGGATACTGTTTTTGCTTGGAAACGTGGTTTTTGCGTAGGTTTCAATGGACATCAAGCAACGCTAGAAATCTTTTTAAAAGCTCGCTCGTGTGCTGATCTCATATTAATATAGATAACTAAAGCTACTCAGACGCCCAAGCAACTATGAACCGCCAGCGTTAAACTTGTTTACCCAGTGGTTAAACCTAACATTCGAAAAATCTACGCTCAATCATAAGACGTATGCTGATATCCTACTGGTAGACAGACTTACACCTGTCTGCTTGTTATTACTCCGTGGTAATTTCTGTTTTCCAAAAAATGCCTTGTGAAATACGAATCTATGACGGTTTGAAACGCCTGATGATTTTGAAGCAGAGTAGGCCTTCCGTGAAAACCAGTACTATAAGGCGTTTGATCACACAATTAACAATGAAGATCTAATTCAGAGAGTGTCTTATATATAACTTAAAGTAATTGACACAAAATTGTACTTTTATTGAAAGATTTATATAACATGATTTTAATGTTCTCTTTGTTTGTAAGACATGTTTTAATGTTGCATTTTGATTGTGGATTTAATTGATTGTTTAATGTTTGTAAATTTTAAAACTCAATAATGTGCTGGTCACAAAGACTTCTTTAAAATTTGGTGAGCCAATCCAAAAGAAATTAATATAGTTTATGGTGTATTTTTTGTCGTGTTCAAGGTTAAATTTATCTATTTATATTATTATCTAGGAAAACATTGGATTTGATATGAAAATGTCTTTATTATGATTGTGCCAAAGCGAAGCACAAAACTCGATTGGTCTTTCAAAACTCTAATTACTAGTTGCATGCTATAGCTGGATTTGTCTAGAAAGATATGTGTAGCAAAACTTATCTAGAGGTTAAACTTTTCGGCCTATCGTGTTAGGCGTTGTTTATTAGTACAGACCCTACTTTCCCACCTCACAAAGCTAACAATGTAAAGTAAAAGTTAAATCGTTCGTGAAACTTTGATACTGTATGACTCTTAGAAGTTTTTATTGTCATTTTTTTATACACATTTGTATCAGCATTGGAGAAACACTGTTATCTCTCTCGGAGTCACCATTTCGTAAACACTAAAAAGTTTTTGAATTTTTTACTCAATATTATAATCAGGGTAATCTGCTTCTAATTTCTTGTTACAACCTTGACATCGCACAAAGTTTTACAAAAAAGAGTTAAATAAAAGCTAATCATTTAATTTGAACTGTTGAACATAATATGCTTTTCCTTAAGACACCAATTATTGTGGAATGTATTTATGTCTAATCGAAGGATAATTTCGTATTTTATAGTATGTAAGTCGATGTTAGTATGTAGTCATTGTGGTCGGTAGAAAATGTATACCTAACGAAAGAAACGCGTATAGTCGGTGAGATCTTTTAAAAATTACTTATTGACCTCTGAAGATGTGTGAACCTTGCAGCTCTATCCAAGGCAAATAAGCTCAAGCTATTCAAGTCGATGTTTTCTTTTTAAAAGATCTTCTAAAGTTGTAGAGCAACGTTTAATGTCGGCATTGTTAGGTGGTATAACTTAGTACAATTATTAAAGAATATCTAGTCGCTAATATCTTCCGACCTACCCAAAGACTGCCTAACGTAATAAACGTTGTTTACCTGATACCTGTGTGTGTACCCTAGGCATGGTTTTGTGTACCCTAGGCATGGTTTTGTGTACCCTAGGCACGGTAATGCGAAGTCCCAGGCCCTGCGAAGGGTTGCACTGCAAGATTTTGTGAAATCAGACTGCTAGAGATCACATTTGGAAGGATGGTACCGATGGTAAAAGCTACTCCGAGAGTATTTTTTGTACCCGAGTGTTATACAAGGTGCGGGGGAGAGGTAGTGTTTTGACCAACTGGTGACAGCACAAAGGTTTATGACGGTTTCATACGTGAAGCAGAACATTAAGAAATAAGAAAAATAAGAAGTACTCGGCGAGGCCTACTCCAGCAATTAACGGGTACCTCTCGATATAATCCGTTTTACCGTCGACAAGCAGGCGATAATTATGCCCGGTGCCTAGTTAATTAATAAGTAAGTATTACTTACTTAGTTATACCTCGGCATGCTGTTCGCAAAATCTTGCTAATGCAGCTATAGATGTTGTAGCAAATTATATTATACGAGAATAGACTTAATATTAGAACAAAATAAGGTCTAATTAATCGTGGTGTTGTCTGTGACCCTGTAACTAACGATATGATATGTCCTTGTATATGTGCGGTATTTTAAAGTAAAAACACAGTATGTGCCAAAATCAGTTGCTGCATTTTATATAACAAAATGGTGTTATGAATAAATTGTCTTGCGCTTACCAGAATAGATAAGCCTAGTTCGTGTGTGTCAATGCAATTACTGTCTCTATCTGTATCTATGGTAAGTTCAAGACAACATTAACCTAAGAAGTAAAGCATTGTTTACGCGTATCGATCGATGATATGCTTTGATATGCTACATAAAACCGAATACCGCACTTTGAATTTTAGTACTCCAATTCCGGTTTTACCTTTAAATTTTAGCTGAATTGCTGTTTATCTGTACTTCTTTACTGAGTGTCAAGTTTTAAGAGTTTTGTCTACTAGTAATAATGTCTACTCCAGTAGGGACAGCAATAAGGCGCTGGTATCGTCGTGGGGAAATGATAATATATTTTTGTATTGATCGCTTGCAATTGATTTTTATTGATGATGCGAAAATGTGTTCGTATATTTTGTAATATTGATTCAAAGCTTGATTTGATGATGATATTGTTTACACAGCTAACTTTACTCTAGGCTAACGATGAAGTAAACAATTCACAGACGCCACAAATTAAAAGAAGAAGAAGTAAACAATTTTGATAAGTTTGTTCACAAAAACAATCGTATTTTCATGAATAGCAGGGATAATATCAGCTGTGTAGACATTATTTTAGGATCACTGGTATTTAAAATAATAATAAAAAAAGAATAAGTATTTTATGTTTTAGCAGTTGTCTTAAATTAAATTGATTATACAAAACTAAATAGAAAAATATTTTGATTTAAAATAAAATTAAACTTGTCCCATATTTATGTATAGTGTCCCAAAAGATGTATCTGCACACAATATCCTGTATAAGTGAGCCATAAATCTTAATACACAAAAATAAATAAAACCATTTATTTTTATTTATTTTGTAAAGACGATATTGGTATTGGTATGAATCAGTTTTGAAGAAATTTAAAAATCCAAGAATCAACCTATGTTATCAGTGACTGTGGCCGATCTGTGACGTTCAGCTTCATAGTTTGACCTTCTTTCGGGACTTTCAAGTTTTGGGACACCTTGTATGCATCTTTTTTACCCATTCATCCCGAGATCTCAAAGTACCAGTGGTTGTAAACTTTTAAACTTTTATTTAACAAAAGAGAGTGGTAACTAATGAAGTGTAGAAGTGTGTAGCTAGCCCGACGTATTGTGTGTCCGAAACACTTAGTTCAGTAACAAATTATGAATGTTTGTATGTAACTTTTTTAATAAAAGCCTTTGGGTAAAACGGTTTTCTTATTTTACTAACGTATTAAAAATCTTGAAATACCAACATTATCCTAAAGGGATTACGGTTGCTAGTATAGGTATATGCTCTCATACGGTGAAGGAAAACATCATGAGGAAACTGGTGCATGTCCAAGAACTAACAATTCTAAGGACATATGCCATCCACTAATCCGCATTGGGTCCGCGTGGTGGATTAAGACTCAATCACTCTCGCTCGAGAGTGTATGGGAACACTAGAAGACTGTCATGATGATATCAATAAGACATTTTCTTCATAATTAATGAAACATAGAATAGAATAGAATATTTATAGAATAGAATAGAAGATCCTTCAAAGTTCCACGAATGACTTAAAAGTCGATAATTTATAAGTACCGAAGGTAAGTACGAGCATTAATTAAAAACAGATGTTAATTTCCTAACGTGGCCTTGCAAGAAAATAACAAGCACACATTCCCTGTAGTTATTTTATATTATGCCTCTTACACATATTATACCTGTTATAAGCGCAGTAAGTTATGTTATGAGCTTTCACCGTATTTGGCTGCGGGCTTGCAAATTACATCTCCGTCCTACATTACTTTGTGTCTATTTAGACACGTATTACAAAGGAGCAAAGCCTACTTAGCCGTAACACGAGTGCTGGCTGTTATTTGTCTAACATTATCTCGAATAAAGTTCCAGTACACACGCAAGAAATTGCCAGTCAAAGTACAGTTTTAATCAGTTATGATAGAGGTGAGAATAGTAAGAGGTGTAGGTTTCGGGGTGTGTAGGTGCAGTCGATTACTCAGCGCGGAGTCATGCAGGCAGGCTGCTCGCTGGCTAGGCTCGCTTCTCAGTGATTCGCCACGGTCCCTACCAGACGTCTGACATGACGAGTCGCCAAGCGACCGCGCAGAGTTTGGTCGTTTAAACTTTTTACACAATAATTTGTAAGTAAAATTACTGTATTCACGGTAACTTTGGTCCACGTTGAAATATCAGTTACCGAACGCGAGTTCTAGATTCGAAATTGCGAATCGCAGCGACCGGTTATGTCGAACTATCATTTTTGTGTCAAATTTTGTGGATTGTGTTTACAAAAATAAATAAAATCGTGTGTAGTATTTTACTATTTTGTACCGAAATATTTTGGTAGTTTTACTAATCACTGAAACGTAAGACTGTTTGATTAAATTGTTGTCTTCCAATAGCTGTTTTTTTGTGTTCTCCTCTCATCATGGAGAAGGGTGGTGGTTCCAGACTTATGCAGATGCAGGTTAGTCCCTTTTTTAATTAGTAGATACTACACCATGTACCAATACTAGGTACTACTACATTACCTACCACATTTACCACCATAGGAACATTACACAACTTTACTTAATTAATAAATGCTACTTGTTACTTTCTTGCTACTTTCGTGTAGCTTCATAATTGATTAATAAAAAAAAGTGGTTTTTATATACTTACAGAATATAAAGGTGTTTTTTAAGTGTTCGGTTGTAAATATTTGCGCATACCGTGTAGGTAAAAAATGGTCCTATCTCAAAAAGTATTGATAATTCCGACGAATTGAATAATAATTCAGTGGTAGTTAGATGTTTTGTTCTAAGGATATGCACTTGGGAGGTGTTAAGTTAAGGACCGCGCCTTTATCACTTTATTTATTGCCAACCATCAAACCGTATCCGACAAAAAGCGACGCCAGCGAACGTAAAAAAACAAACATTTCATCCGGTGATTCATACAAACGACTTTTAAACCGTCTCGGGATTCGAACCTTGACCTCCGCGATGATTATTATTATGAGATCGACACCACCCTAATACCTACTAACTCGCTCATTGAGTTTATTCAACTCTATGTCATGGCAGATGTGTGCAAAGAATAAATACAAACTTAAATAGGTTGTAATCAGAATACTTTACGAATATTTTAATAACTACTTTACCTCATAAAAGTAAACTAAGTCCTAAGTAGGTAAGTTTTAAGGCGCTTCGAGCCGACATTTGAAAGATTATTTCGAGCAATGGAGGCATGACTCGATAGCACGTAATGCGACTCGATGCGTAAAGACAATATAGTTGGAAAAAAGCTCCATTGCGCAATGAAACGGCTAGCTTCACGACGGCCAAGTGCTGTCCTGTTATAATTATCGATGTACGATCCCCATCATAAAGTCGTTACGTTTCGGTGTATTAAACTTATCTATAAAAATAATATAATAATAAAAAAAAGCTGCATAATTGGTTTTTGAAAGGGTCAATGTTATAAATTTTAAAGAACCCATTACATAGTCCTTCGTTTTGCATTATACCCGTATCTACCCTTTTAAATAAATGTTACATAACTATTTACGTTGTACTTCAAAAAGTAATGTTATAAAACCCATCGATACAGACACAAGTACGTACGATAATGGTGTGACAATGTATTTAGGTCGTCGTAAAAAACACGCGGCTCGAATGCCCTAGTTTACCTATTGACAGCCGTATCGACTCAACACACCAACTAATCTATTTGCTCGAAACCTACAGAAGCTACGTACTATGCCCTAGACATTTATTTTGTTTACCTACAACTGGCTGACCCGCGCGGTTTCAGAAGAAGTTTCGCGTTAATTTTCCATATTTTCTCACCGTTTAACACCTGCCCTGGACTCCTACAAATAGTAAAATCATTACAGATTATTTAATTATTTGTCGACCGATGTGGCAGCGGGCGCAGGTCCGCCTGCGACGCGGAGGTTGCGGTTTCGATTCCCGCCTCGGTTCAAATGTTTGTACGATCTACAAATATTTGTTCCGGGTGTTCTGGGTATTTTCTTTATATAATAAAAAATATCTATCTATGTATTGTATTGTCTTAAGTATATATCAGTCATCTAATACCCATAATCATCATTTTATTAGAGAGTATAATGTGGATATGTGGAATGTGAATGACAAGTAGGGTTTTTTATAGTTTAGTTACCTATTGTTTTGCTAATTTTATGTCGTTTTCTAGTTAGCCATTATATGTCTATTATTGGAGACCTTTAAATGGCCTCATAGTTAACTATTTAAGAGCCTAATATGTATTTTGTGCCGATGCTTTTAAAAAAAAGTTACCTTTTAAACCTAAACATCTAAGTCGCAAATTAAAATTGAAAAGTGAATAAAAGAGTCAACCAATTGAAAAGCTTTGAAAAACACCGCTCCGTTGTATCGAATCATGACCCAATTACTTAAAAGCTTTTGTCCCATGCGTGGGTGAGGCGCACTATTGATCGTACAGACAGACAGGTTCTACAGTAAAACACATATGGCAATAGGTAATTACTCTAGTTAGCATCTACTCGTTTGTGGGTTTTGCCTTTGCCCCAGTAGTGAGTTAAGATGATGACAGGTTAATAATTTACACCCAATAGCAACCAAGCGTACGGCCCACAAGATGGTAAGCGGTTACCGCAGCCTATGGATCCTTGCAATACCAGAAGTATCACCTTGAGGCATAGATCGAAAGCCTCATGTGCCAGTAATTTCACCGGAAACCATACCCTTCACACCGGAACACAGCAATGCGAGCATTACTGCTTGGTGGCAGAAATAGGGATGGTGGTAGTCCTTCCCCGGACGAACTCTATCACAGGGAACTCTACTACTCTTAAATAGCTGCTAATATTTCTGCAACTCTTGAATCCAATGACAATATCGGTCCTACATCAATTTTAATACAATTCCAAACGATTCTATGACCCATATATTTTTTTTTAGACTAATTTTTGAATTGTTATTTATGAAACACTCAAATGAGGTATTTTCAAAGAAAAGTCAAACGTGAAATTTAATGTTTAAAACACATAATAGATTTTCAAAAGTCGTATTAATTCAATGCTATATTAATTAATACGACGTCTAGAACTACTAATTAGAAATAAAAGACTGTTAATATAGCGCTATGTCATAGGATCACCTTACTGTTGACATTGCCGTAGGTACTTTTGAAATTACTCTTAGTATAGTTCTCTCGTCGGATCTAGGCTTCCGTGAAGTTAGCCGTTTGTGACGCGCAAAGACAATTTAGTTAGAAAAAGCTTCATTGCGCGAAACGGCTAACTTCATGGAAGCCTAGATCCGCCGAGAGAACTATACCTCAAAACAAAAGTCACAGACGTCATCAAACGTATTGCGAAGCTTAAGTGGAAATGGGCTGGTCAAGTCGTCGCCAGAAAACATGGCTCGTGGTGCAAAGCGCTGGCCAAGTGGAGACCCTGGAATGAAAAACGCCCACAGGGGAGACCGTAAATGCGTTGGTACGATTATATAAAAAGAAAGATGGAGTGAAATGGATGGAAATTGCACAAGACCGAAAGAAGTGGCATGATATGAAGGAGACCTTTATTGTTGAATGTGGCTAAGAAGAAGAAGACCCCAAAAGTATCTACACACTACTGATCGATCAGAACCAATAATTTATTACTCTCGATCGAAAGTAGGCCAGCGTCCCAGCAGGGACCATTAGACATCTGATGTTAATGATGATAGTCTAACGTTATAGTACTTTTGCCCTTCCTAAGCTGAATTAATAATGATTTAATATTACAATCACGTTTCATAAATCATTGTCTAACTAAATCTTAAAATGGACGTTTACGACCAGCCATTTAAAATCAGCTCGGTCATACATAAAGATCCTTTTTCCTAAAACGAGAATCGCAATTATCGAGTAGGTGGTATCCAAGAACGGTAACCTGTTACCTGCATTTGGCCAAGGTTGGCCACGCGTGGGATTTGAGCGAGGAAATCCTTGGCTATGCATTGTTTTTGTATTCATATTCGCGTTTTATTGTTGGTTTTTTTTTGAAATGTTAAATGTCTCACTTATGTATTGTATGATAAACGTAGGCGTTACAAAAGTCTTGTAAAAACTACGAACTTTATTTGTAGTGTAAATAGCTTATTTCGTCTGCATTTGAGCTATATAAAAAATAAATAAATAGGTTCTTAGTTAGACATCTCGGTAGCGTGGCGGTCGTGTGATCACTTTAGAAGCGAGCGGGTTCTATTCCCGTTTTACATGATTGATCTACTTGATTTGCTTTTTTTTTTACCACCAAAGTGGCAACCAAGTGAACCAAGCATACGGTCCTCTTGATGGTAAGCGGTTATTACCGTAGCGTACGATTTGTATTCTATGTCCGCTAGTGTTAATAAAGTTACTATTATTATTAAAGATGGAGGTGTTTCCATAGCTATTTTATTTACGGAATAGACCTAAACCTCGGCCCTAAATCATGATATCTTTCCAAATAAATCAAAGTTCAAACAGACAGATTCTCCATAACTTAAGACAATTAAAGCCATTACTATTCACATAATCAATAACTCTGCCCTCTCCTATAGCAGCATTTCTCAACGCGTGATGCATTGCATGCTAGTGATGGCGAACAGCAACAGACAATTGTGGTGACTAATTGATGAATGCCTGTAATAGACACTTGACTCAATAGCACAGGGACGGCTGTGGAGTAGTCAAGCATAACAAACGATAATTTAATATTAAATAGTAGAGCTATAAAAATAACGTAAGGTATAAAAAAATATAGCAGATGAGAAGCAATTTGTTTTGCTAACATGGTATTGGAACCTAACTAGATATTATAAGTATGGCATGGAATGACTACCACACGTTCCAATTTTTCCAACAAAACGATAACATGGGGTTACTGTTGCCCGTGACTTCGTTTGTCTGATATACGAGAACTGTATATACAATTGTTCCGGGATAAAAAGTCTAAAGCTTAAGGCTTTAGCCTTAATCTTTACAAATTTCAAAGGAACAATTTCATAGTGGCCTAGGTCTTTGTAACACCATAGAAAAATTGAAAAAAAATATAAGACTAACAGTAACAAACAATTTTATTTTTAAATAGACAAACAAAGTTCTAAAGGGAAAATGTTTATTGTGTTGAGTTTCCTAAAACGGGAACACTAGAGGTCCGCCATGACAGCTATTAGCCAATGATCGTGACGCATCTTGACTTTGACAGTACCTAATAATCCAGTTGTTCGTTAAACCCGCCATGTTGTTTTGCATTGTGTTGCACTCCTTTACAAAGATAAACTTACCTACTTTAGATTATGTAAGAAGCCAAAATAAAATAAATAAACAGTGTTATATGGTTTCTCTAAACAGTGCTGTAAGGTTTCTCTAAGATAAATATATCTCTAAGCTTGCTGCTTTTCTCCAAGGAACCAGAGAAGAGCACTGGGTCGGCGCACGCGTCGCTATCGAGAGCCGAAGCGACGGAGATATTGCGCTCCGTAAATAGGCGTAAGGGCGTAATGGCGCTCTATCTTGTTATTAATATCGCAGTTATGTCTGCTGATTGTTTCGCGATTATGTTTTGAAATTACTCGTAGACATTATTATCCTATCTCAATTAAACGCAACCGTATTATAATAATATATGTATATGCTAATCCCAAACTGCCTATTCGTTGATTCTTGTTGCGATTAAACTATGTATAGTTCGCACAGCGGATCTAGGCTTCCGTGAAGTTAGCTGTTTGTGATGCGCAAAGACAATTTAGTTTGAAAAAGCTCCATTGCGCATCGAAACGGCTAATTTCACTACGGCCGAGATCCGTCGTGAGACCTATACACACTTTATCAAAACTTTCGTATGTTTATACAAGTACAAATACAAATATTATAATAACCACAAATACAAATGTTGGCACAGTAGTGATTCACTGGTTTCTGAATTAGTTTTCACTGTGTTTCAGAAAGACAGTTGATTCCCCAAAATGTAACTTATGGATATGGCAAAAGAACATTTTGTATCCTAATTTATATAAAAACTGTAATATAATTATTCTATCTGTGTAAATAATTTTAAACACTATTTTAAAAGATAAGTACAAAAATATAATTTAAAAAAAAATGTGCAATACCAAAACCCACCATATTATTTTATTCACTATATTAGTTCATTGTAGATAAGATTTATTATTATTTTATTACACTGGCAGCTATTAAGCTGATGCGTATTGTATAATATATCTTATCAGTGCACTGCTGTTATGTTTATCAAGACTGTTTTTGCAGGAGTTCTCTGAAAAAAAAAAACTTTAACACTGATTTTGATAGTTTTTTTTATACGACTAAAGTGGTAACCAAGCGTACGGCCCAATTGATGGTCAGCGGTTACCGTAGCCTATGTACGCATGCAACATTACCTATAGATATCACTTGCGTGTTACCACCCTGAGACTTAAGATGAAAAGTTTCATGTGCCTGTAATTTCACCGGAAACCATACCCTTCGAATCGGAACACAACAATGCGAGCATTACTGCTTGGCGGCAGAATTAGGTATGGTGGTAGTCCTTCCCCGGACGAGCTCTATCACAATGAACTTTAATACTCTTAAAATAGTAAAGTTTATTCCAGTTATTTGTAACACGGTTAGGCAAGAACTGTTTTATAAGATTGCTTGTGTGTTATCCTTTATATTGTAAATGAGTAGGTATTTAGGTAGGTTCCAATGAAATGGTAAGGTTCCATGAAGGTTCCAATGCAGAATGGTGGATGGCACGTCTTTCGAATTTCTAGTCGAGGTTCAAGCAAACAGGCTAACTGTGCGTTAGCAAAACAACGCCAAACGGTGGACTGACAGACAGGAAAGTTGGCTAACCGTTAATTAGTCTACTTAACACATACATCGACAGATCTTGAAATAGGCTTTTTAAGTGCCTATTTGAAAGTAGATAAGAGTAGTAGAGTTTTTTGTGATAGAGCTCGTCCGGGGAAGGACTACCACCATACCTATTTCTGCCGGCAAGCAGTAATGCTCGCATTGCTGTGTTCCGGTGTGAAGGGTATGGTTTCCGGTGAAATTACTGGCACATGAGGCTTTCGATCTTAGCCTCAAGGTGGCAACCCGCGAGTGATACCTCTGGTATTGCAAGCGTCCATAGGCTGCGGTAACCGCTTACCTGGGCCGTACGCTTGGTAGCCACTTCAGTTGTATATAAAAAAAAAAAGTAATTTGGAGTTTATTCCGTATTCGATATAAATCTGGTTGTGGTCCTAAAGGTTAACAAGCTCAATGCAGATGTGTTCCTTGACCTGATTGTCTGATGTCGTTTTCCAACATGTTAAAATACACCGCACTTAAAAGCAGGTCAACAAAGACCACAAAATAATTAAATTACCTACTCTTATAACAAGTGCAAGGATCATGTTTTAAAAGTTTGTTTACGAAGTTTATGAAGTTCGTAAGCAAACGTATTTCCCAGGGCACGTTAAGCAGTCGGTCCCGGCTTTTTCAAAGTTGGCCATGACAGAGGCCTTCGGGCGGCCTAGAAACTCTGTCACCAGAGTTGGCCACTGACTCATACGAACGAACGAACGAACGATGAAGATAATAGCATTAGTTTAAGTTTTATATAATGGGCTATTCCCAGTAGTCTTACCGAGTTGTCTTACCAGGCAGACTACTGGGAATTTTCTTCCCAGTAGTCTTACTAGTAAAACAAAACTCCCAATAGTTTTACTCTTATGTAGACCTAGGTAATTGATAGATAATCTACAACATTTTTTAGACAATCATCATCATCATTTCAGCCATTCCACTCCTGGAAATGGGCTAAATGAATGTGTAAAAACTGAAATAAACGATTACATAAGTTTTATTATTAAATGCGACTGGTTGTAAAATTCACCCAGCTTGTAAAAATAATTCTTGTGATTATAGGATGTAGCGCTGTTTCGCACCAAAAGCTAAAAGTAATTTAAACTCTTTTGACATTCACTTTACTGTCTTGACTCTGAAAATATAGTAAAAACGTAGCACATTTTTTTAGTACTTTAACATAAATATCTGTTCAATAAGAGATAGAGCTCAACCAGTTCAAAAACGCTTCCAAATTACATGCACATATCTGGTATTGAAATGAAATCAGCATCCTGTCTTCCATAAAGGTGTAATTACACTCGTAGTTATTACAGCATGTCATAATATTTTGTAAGCCCGTCATCATGGTTTGTAGCATACAATTTGTGTGCGACACCGTGACATAGGCAGTGCGGTTATGTCGCTACACACTCCCCAATTAGTTAGTTGGTTTGAGTCAGTGGCCGACTAGATAGACCGATGCTCTCCGTTATTGCCTATAGCTAGGGCCTTCCGAAGTACGGAAGTGCTCAGATGATCCCTTTAGTGGTGGTCACTTGTCTGCGGTGCGAATCGCCTATTTTTAATGGGATCATTCGCACCGCAGTCGATCTAAAAACAACTACTGTCTATAGTTCTCATTTTCAAATGGAAAATAATAAATAAATAATGCTGGACAATCCACACAGCATCATCTAGCCCCAAGGTAAGCTGCTGTTAAACAGAGCTGTATTATGGGTACTAGATGACTGATATATATTTAATACAATACAATACATAGATAGATATTTTTTATTATATATAGAAAATACCCAGAACACCCGGAACAAATATTTGTAGATCGTACAAACATTTGACCCGAGGCGGGAGTTGAACCCGCAATCTCCGCGTCGCAGGCTGACCTGCGCCCGCTGCGTCACATCGGTCGTCAAAAATAATGTTTATCAATCAAAAATGTCAACTAGATATAGACACGCTATTTTTAAACACTATCTAAAATCAGCACTGTTTCTGTTAGTATATTGTCTAAGATTTGTAGGTACCTCATGTATCAGTAAACAACAAAACAAGTAATAGTACTTAATACGCCATGACGGAGGCATATATATAATCTACGTCACCAAAAGTGGCCTCTGACTCGTACGAACTTACTTATTTATCTTTTGAGTAAGTAAGTCTACGTTGGACGTCAAACTAATAATGTCTTGCGCGAATAATATAATAGGTAATTTAATTACAACGCTCATCACGACGTGGTCGCGTGCAAACAGGAAAATCGCCGTGCTACAGGATAATTAGGGCGTGTATCATAAATAGACATACTAATGCAGAGGTCAAGCCTGACTACTATTGAAAATGAGAAATATGTTACCTTTGCTAAGTACGATACTGTCAGCAGAGTTGGCCACTGACTCCTACGGTACTTACTACGATGAAAAAACCAAAAGAAAAATACAATCTAACAAGATAATTGTATATTTTTAATATAATATTTTTCCTATTATTTAGTGATTTTTATTAAAAGAGCAAACTTGAAATGGGGACAAACCAACCATACATTTTGTCACGCTGCGGAATTCGTACCTGCCCTCTCGGATTCTTGCTCATCACGCCACTGAGTTTTTATTATCTAGAAAGAGGTTTTAACAAGTGAAGCTTAAACGAAAGTGATGCCGTCATCTTACCATTGCGTCTAGCGCCGCCTTAGAAGGATATCTGATTCATACAGTCATGTTCGGCCTTTGCTAGGTACATTTATGGATATGCTCCAACCACGTGGGCGGACGAGAAGCGACCATAAACATAGCACAATACAGCTTAATTTTAAATACGATGCACTTTTTGATGCTCAGTCATGAGAGTTAGAAAGTGACTTCATCCACTTTCTTCAAATGAAGGAAGTGTCGACGAACTTACAGCTGATTTGTACCTAATATTTTTTGTTAGTTTTAACTAGGTAAAGAACAATGTTGTCTAACTCTTCCATAGTCAAAGTTTGCGACGAAGTCATCAAAGTATAAAATAACAAGAGTCTCGCTCGTACTTGTCTGCTTTGTTATAACTAACATCCCTTATAAAAAGTACATCAAAATGTTTATATCAACGATGAGTAGCTTTGCTCGCTTCAGCCTTGCCTGTAGGTCCTACTTACTTATTTACTTTTCCTTTTGAAGAACAGTAAACTAAGGACAATGTACGTACATACTTGCATATTGAATTTATTGACTGACGCACAGTAGTAAATATCACAACACAACATGTTCGACTGTCAAGTAAATTGATCCACCAACCACCAGAAACCCGAGACATTTTCCGCATTGAATGTAGACAATTCAATGTCTGGATCACAATATTTTATCATCGACCTTATTTCCTTTTAATAAAGCTTATTATCAGGAGCTCGACGAACTGTTCTAAAGTAACAGTATTTTTTTCTAAATACTTCCTGTTCCAAGATATGGAGGATTTACGTCTTTCTGTCTGTCATGACAAAACACACAGATAAATAGGTATATGAACAAAAAACACCTATAACTCACGGCAGGCCTTTCGTCTTTCGGTCATGCTAAAAACGCCTGTATTTCATAGCTATACCTAGGGTTTTACTGTGTCTTGGAACTCAAGGTTAAGTTATCAGTTGTCCACCTAGGTCAGGAGATTCATGAGCGTGACATTGACTTTACGTTTTAGTTGCTAGGCGACCAGGGTTTCAAACAAGCAGGCTACCCTGGTGGTTTTATTCAACCCTCGTATTTGAAGCAAAACAGTTGTGCATTTCCGGTGACTTTTTTCTAAAACTTACCTTCCTTCCTTTACCTACAAATTAGAAAGATTAGTGTACGTAGTTATAATATAAAAACGTGTGCCTACCAAACTAAAAAGTGTCTCAGTTTAAAAAATAACAAGTGTTTAAAGTGCCTATATTTTTATCTACTGTGAAACACGTCTGACTTGATATTACATAATATCCAAATACGATTTAACATTATTTTACTTAACCCAAGTGTGTACAAAAAATTTAAATGCGTCTACTTAATTTAAAACATTTTAACTCTCGTTGGTTGAGTTGACTTTCGATCCAGAAACATGCCCTTGTAAAAATTTGTCTCCTAAGCTTGTTCCAAATCTTGATACCCATCAATTGGTAGTACACAATTGACAAGATTACTTCAAACTTCAGTATAAAGAAGAAAATCAAATCACTTAATAAACTTTGAGCCAAAAAATTTAAATTATCCTACTAAACCAATACAACTGATGGTATTATCCAATAGTATAAAAGAATCTCAATTAACACGGATAAAAGGAAAAAAAACAAGTTAAAACTTCCAGAGCCAACTGCATTCCTGGTAATGCAAACGCGTAACCTATACCGGTCTTTAGACCACGTGAACTGGTGGGAGCCGAACCACTGGAAGGCTAAATCCAGGAGCCTCTCTTCAGTCTCCCTGGAAGGGGCAGACCCTTCGGAGATCAGGAACGGCTGGCTCACATTATCTAAAGATAAGGTAAGAACATACTCACGATAAAAACCAAAATCTGTCACCTTACTTTGCTAAGTTTAAACATTTTTTCTTTAAAACTGCAAACTTTGCATCTGTGGAAACCTTAGCTGCAGATAATATATTTCTATTAATAATTTTTATTAGTAGCTTAGCACCGTTATAATTGTAAATAAATTAATAGGTGCAGTGCTGTTTGTAAAATTGTAGATACTGAAGTTGACAAAGAGAAAACGGTAGAGCTGTCAGCACAGCTTTATTTAAGTTCATCATCAAATGAAATAACGTCTCACGCATACTAAGTTAAAAGCAAAATAAACATCTGACCCCAATTGAAAGTTTTTTTGCGAGCTACTGCTAGCTAACACGCTATCAATCATTGAGCAGCAGCTGGCTTACGATTTTTTGTCGAATCCTATGACAATAGAGTTTAAATTTCAAAGTCAGCGGTCCTCGACACGAAACGACCTTACCACTCATGGTCGTGTAATTCAGTGAGCAAGATGAGTAAAATGATTTTGAAATGTAAACTATTGTCATAATATAGATTCAATATGAGCCGTAAGGATAAGGTTCCCAAGGATCTACTCTTGCGGACATAACAGTTTTCATAGATCATCATGTCCGTGAATGCACTAAACTTACTTAGCTGCCACCGACATAAGTTGAACGTCACTTTCAAGAGTAGATAAGTCGCGAAAAGCTCGCAACTTGGTCGTTAAACCCATAACCATACCCATGACGATAACAGCCACTGATATAATATTGACAAGACGTCTATACACTTTGCAAATACGTCGTGTCTTATCGGTTGATGATTTCATTTGCAAATATTTAGTTTTCTTTTTTTATACCACTTCATGGCAAACAGCCCACCTGATGGTAAACGGTTATTGTAGCCTTTGGATGCTTGCACCAGAGGTACAACTACCACTCGCGCGTAGTCATCTTGAGAATAGATCAAGTCTCATGTGCCAGTAATTTCACCATAATAATCTAACCACACTAACAGAACTAAGATCAGTTCTGTGTGTCTAACCCTTCAAACGGAACACAGCAATGCAAGCATTTCTGCTTGGCGCTATAATAACTTCCCCAGACGAGCTCTAACACAAAGAGCTCTACTACTCTTGCTTACCATCAAATGAGTTTCTGACTGCTTTGAGAACTACCTTTTCTGAGACTAGCTTATGCACGTGGCTTTTCTCATGTGGCACCTTTATAAAAAGCAGCCAACAACGTTCAGGTTCAGGAGTTACTATAAAAACAAATGTGTTAATCTCTGTCTTAATATCAGAGAAGTAGGTACTTATTACATCAAGTTAAAAAGATTTCCTTATCTCACCTCGGCTAAGGTCGATGACTGTGCTCATGAGTCACACGTGGCTGAGTCGTGTACCTATGAACATTGTTGTCTAAGTAACATAACAAATGAGCTTCACAAACTTGATTACTAATCAGTATTTATTTCTTTTTTATAAGTCCTTGCGTTGCATAAAGTTTTCTGGAAGAAAACTCTTTTCAGGGATCAGGTTTCAGGTTTCTTTGCGATCACATCGTTTTATCTGCCATGACAAAGCGTATTCCAATTTCAACTTTAAATTAAACAAGTTACGTATAAACTTTGAAATAAAAAGGGCGAAGGTAAAAGTAACAAAAAAACAAAATAAATGTCTCCGCGTTGTTGCTATGTGTAGAATGTGCAGTCAGACAGTCGCGTAACAGTTACTTAGATTTTAATGTCTTATTCAAAGTAAACCCAACCTGTACCTAGTCTTACCACAGTTGGTCCTGTTTCAAGTATGCAGATATTCAAGCAATGCGGTCGTGCCTGTTTATCTTGGCCGGATCCAGCGTAAGGCTTGTCGATAATCTAACCCCGTTAGCACGGAATCCTCGGTTAAATCTTCTTCTTGGTGAATGTACTGGAATCCTTGGTAGGTATTTAGTAGGTAGGTAGGTAGATAATTATATCTTAAAATAGAGGAACACCGGGTAATGGGAGCCTACTTTGGGAAAAGTGTACCTACTAAAATCCACATTTGATAAAATTCTTATAAATTTTATTTATGAACTCTTACCTGAATTATTAATTAACTTATATATTTTTACACAATTATTCATCATCATCATGCCAGCCTTCTAATTAATTAATTAATTAATTAAGAAACCTTTTATTTCCAAACTTAATAACTATTCACAATACACTTAATATAAAATATTCACTGGTTTTTTTTTTGGTTTTTTTTTTGTATATTCTTAAATATTGTGTATTTTTCATTATTAAATATTATATTGTGTTTTGTTTGGCCACCCAAAAGTGGGTGAAGGCCTCCTCCATGCAGTTCCACTTTTTGCGGTCTTGAGCGAGCCGGGTCCAGGGTTTTCCTGCAACCTCTATCACGTCGTCGCTCCACCTTCTCCGTGATCTTCCTCGTGCTCGTGGCACGTCTCGTGGGTACCAATGGAGAATACGCTCGCTCCATCGCTGGTCCTGTGCTCGGGAGACGTGCCCCGCCCACTTCCATTTTAGTTTACAGAGCATACTTACTGCATCGGCGACTTTAGTGATAGATCTAATGTTTGCACATCTTACTCTATCACTCAGTTTTAAGCCGAGCATCGATCTTTCCATTGCTCTTTGGGTCGTTGTTATTTTCTTTATGACTTCTTTAGTCAATGGCCAACTTTGACAACCGTAGAGCAAGGAAGGCAGTATGGTGTTGTCCATAAGCTTCTTAAGGTAAACTGGAAGTTTGCTCTTAAATACGGTTTTGTGTGACCAATAAACTTTCCAGGCGATGGCAACTCTTCTATCTATCTCTCTCTTAATAGCGTCTTGGAAAGATATATATAAATATATTTAAAAAAAAAAAACACTTAAACAAACACTTACACACAAATACACACACACACACACACACACACACACACACACACACACACACACACACACACAGACATTACATTGTATTACTGGCATTTACTACTTATTTTAATTTAATTTTTTTGTTTTTATTTGCTGTTTCTCTTTTGTTTTTACTTTTGTTTTGAATTATGATATCATCAAGGCATATTTTATTTTATATTTCTATTTTATACAGCTGTATCAAACTGATAATTTGTAAGAAAGTGTCCGTTCGGCGAATCCCTGTGACTCCTCACAACAGGTTTTTTTTTAGACCTAGTGAGGAGAACAGAGCCTAACCTGTGGTACAATTTTTTTTTACACCTGACTCATGTTTGCTACCTTCCTGTCATGTAATGTTATGTACCGATGCACACCATAATGACAAATAAATTATTCTTATATGGTTTGCCCTAAGTAGATGTATTCGGTTACATACTCAACTGTACCGGTGTACCAGCCTTCTAATAAAAAAATATAATAAAATAAGTTGTATGATTGTAGCATTAGGCATAGGAATATCAAGTTTAAATTCGTTAATTTGTATTTGTTAAACTTTCGCGATCAGAACTCATAGTTTTTATAATATTTGCGGGATTTTATCGTGTTATTCTTCTTATTTCTCCCGACGTTTCTCCCGACGCGACGCGACGTTTCGAAAAAGTAATAACGCGATAAAAAACCGAATGGCAAATATTATAAAAATTATAGTTCATTTGTGTTTTTTAGACTTTTTTTATGTGAGAGTAAGAAATCTTAGCATTTCATATAAATACACAGTTCGCCAATCGCCACTTACTAATCTAATATAAATAAATATGTTTGTTTTTTAAAACCTTTTGGATTGTCTCGGTGTCTAAGGTTACTACTAATCGGTAACAAACACCTTTCCAATCAATAGGTTACTTCCTACACCACTTCAACCTTCAGTTAATATCATCCTACTGGGATTCTTCCGCGTGGTTTCTATCGATTGTCTTCATCGGTCACTGTCCTCAGCGCCGTTAGACAAATCCAAAATGCGCTCAATGCGACAAAAAAACACATAGTCGAGTAAGTTTATTTTATTTTACTTTATTTATTAAGGACACCCAACACAGGATAACACCATACACACAAAAATCTATTCCAAAGGTTTTACACTCTAGTGTTCCCATAATTATAGGGCATCACAGCATGCGCAATAGTAGCAACAAGACAAAAACTATATTTCAGTGGCCAACTCTGGTGACAGAGTTTTTAGGCCGCCAGAAGGCCTCTGTCATGGCCTAACAACTTTGAAAAAAACCGGGACTGACTGCTTAACGTGCCCTCCGAAAGCCAAGTGAAATGTGCAGATGTGAATAAGTCGAGAACAGCCACGCTGTTTATCAGCTTTGCTTAAACGCTACTCATGTGACTCAACTAATTAAATCTTAAGCAATTACTTTTTCGACGTTTCTCCATTCGATTTTAGCTAACACGATCCACAATATTTAAATAGCGTTTGAGTATTCGGGTGTAAATGTCACTCATTCCGTGCAATGCTTAGCGCTTAACGCTAACCGATAGCGCATGTTGAAATGTCTAGAGGCGCTTATAAGTTTTATAATCGCCTTGACATAGTAGATTGATCGCGCCCACAAATGGGCGAATAATCGTCACCAATCGTTTGTTTACTTCCTTTCCTCTGCAGACAAAATAAGTTGAGCTGTCGGTTCCAGCTCTTTCAAAGTTGTTAGGCCATGACGGAGGCCTTCGGGCTGCCTAAGAGTTGGCCAAGTAGCCAACTCTGTTTTTCGAGAGTCTGTTGTTTCATAAAGATACGAATGGCTAACAAGTTCTTTTCCACCAAAACCAAAATGTGGCAAACAAGATACGGCCCACCCGTAGCCTAAGGACGATTGCAATACCTACCAGTGTAGGTATTACTCGCGCGTTGCGAACCCTGTTAGTCGTATTGCTTACGTTTTAAAAAATATAATAGATTAGCTTTTACATAGTTAGCGATAGATTAGCGTAAGTCATGTCATGGTAAGCTACTATTATAATAACATACTGTTGCAATGTTATGCGCATTATCGCTAATCGATGGTGTTTGCACCATTGATGAACCTAGCTATGAGTTACGTGGATTTTATGTCGATTATATTCGATTTTAATTCATGTTATTATTTTGATTCAACCATGCGATTAGCTTTTGTTATAAAGAAAAAGCTTCGCTTTTTTTAAAAACCCTAGTTACTTGTACACACGTAGTCTAGATATATATATATAAATGTATGTGATATAGATATGTATGTACCTACCCACAAATAATTAAGTTTTATGCGATCCATAAATTAAATAAATAAATCCATGTTTGCCATAGACAATCGAGCGGTATCATGCTAAATAATATCTAACATAGCTAAAATTCTATGATAATAAAGTTAAAATTTTAAGAGTAGTAGAGTTCTTTGTGATAGAGCTCGTCCGGGGATGGACTACCACCATACCTATTTCTGCCGCCAAGTAGTAATGCTCGCATTGCTGTGTTACGGTTCGAAGGTTATGGTTTCCGGTGAAATTACAGGCACATGAGACTTTCGAAATACGTCTCAGAGTGGCAACCCGTGAGTGATACTTCTGGTATTGCAAGCGACCATAGGCTGCGGTAACCGCTTACCATCTTGTGGGCCGTGCGCTTGGTTGCCACTCCTCCATACTCAGTAAGCATTGTCATTTTTCCGATTTCACATCCATTAACTCGCATTGGAAATGCTATTATGATGATGATAATAAACGAGAAAAAACCTAGCTACAGTACTTATTGTTCTCCAGTTTCAAAGGATAGAATTACCTGAACGAATAATATATTTCCGTGCCAAGGACCAAGGACTTAGCGTAACACAATACTGCACAAAAAAGGTGTTGATAATCCGATTCAGGCGGTACTGTCTGCCGCTGCTTAGAGCAAAAATTGACAACTGGCGAAACGATACCGCGTGGCTTGGCTGTTTATAGCTTATCTAAATAGGTGATAGTATACCTATAGCTTCATTGAATTGCTTTAAAAGCGCAAGTTACGGAAATATGACAATGAGCGAGCAGGTCGAAGCAGCCAGCGGTTCTAGTGCAGTGGGGCGCGTGGGAGTCAACCTTACGCCCTCACTGCTAGTCCTAGTTACAAGCAAATATTATAAATATACTTATTAATCACCGAGGTTATCGCTAAAATCCATAAACGGTAAGCAATCGATTCAAATCAATCGGTTTGTTTCCGACTTCCGGTTTTCCGGCATGCGTCTGCCGGTTTTGAAGATGTTGACTTTTAGTAGGTATGTACCTAGAGGTGTGTTAATTGTTGTTAAATAACGTCGTAAATATTCGTTAGAACCTGTCAAATTAATTCTAATTTTCTTCTTTATAGAAAAGGTTAAGCCATTCAGACATCGAGTCTCATTTGCTCGAATAATCCTAGGGTTACTGTATGTCTTCGGCTAGAAGCACCGATAGCAAAATTTTTGGGATAGGTTATAGTAGTCTAATAGTCGTGTTTATTCAACGCTTGATGTTGACCACTGGTTTATATTTATCATAGCAACCTGTCCGTAAATTTAATATAATATGAAAATGAAAATGATATGAAAAATATATTATTTGCAGCCTAATAACTTAGAATTAGTTCTAAGTTATTAGGCTGCAAATAATATATTTTTCATATCATTTTAAAAATAATATGGTACATAGAAAACAAAAGGTGATATTATAAGTAAACAAGTACCTATGTGCTTATGTCCATAGCTGGTTTTTTTAGCAGAAATAATTATAGCTGAGCACATTTACCTACTTGTAAATAAAACGAGTTGATTCTAATCCATTACCTACCACATTTTCCGTCACAGCAATAAACCACCTTCCATACAAGGGTAGCTTTAGCTGGGTACCTATAAGGGCATAAGTAGTAAACATTGCATCATGCCCCTAAATCAGTAGTAGGTACGGATCCATAGTTCCAAGTTACATCAATCGAATAACCATAATTTGTGTCGGGTTCTTTGTGATTGAGTCAAAGTCAAAGTCAAAAGTGCTTTATTCAATAAAATCACCAAGGATCACTTTGAAACATCTTACAAGCTAGAAAAATTTACGCCAAGTTCCAACGAGCCCATGCCGTAAAAGAACTGGCAACAACACGGGCTGGGTTCCTATCGTTTATTTGGCATGACCATATATATCTCTAGCTCTCTTATAGAGCTCAAGCTACCACCATGCTTATTACTGCCGCCAAGCAGTAACGCATTCCTGTGTTCTTGGCACATGAGACTTCTGATCTACATCTTAGGATAGCACCGCGGGATTGATAGATCTGGTACTGCTAGCGTATTTATATAAGCTACTGGTAGCTGCTTACATTGAGGTATAGAAGTAAGCCATCAATGCTGGTTTGCAATCCAAGCACAGAATCGATATAGTTCTGTACATCCAAGATACATAAAAAGACCTTTCTTTTAAAAAACGGTACCCACTTACCTTTGATTGTTCCAGGCGAGATTCCAACAGAAACAAATGCAAGAACGGGAGATGAAGATAGCTAATCTGTACGAGGCGCAGCAGGCGAGGGCACTGGATCGAGTGCGACAGTCACCGAGCAACGGGATGAGGCATTCGCCGAGTAATGGAGTCAGCAACGGGAGCATCAGCTCGCCTCCGCAGCCTGTAGCTCACCAGCCTGGCAAGGTATTACAGCATCATGAGCTAGTATATCTTCCAGCAACGGGATGAGGCATTCTCCGAGCAACGGAGTCAGCAACGGGAGCATCAGCTCGCCTCCGCAGCCTGTAGCTCACTTGCCTGGAAAAATACTACTTAAGTTCATTTCTATCATTGCTGTCATTTGGTAGACGTCCTTAGACAAAAGGTCTCCTCCAAAATGCAAGCATATCTATTAAATCAAGTTAATTATTAATAGCTATGTGCATACTTGCACATAGGTTAAAAAAAAACAGTGTAGGTATGATACTGTTTTTAATCCACAGGTCCGTCAAATGTTTGAAGAGCGCAGAACAAAAGCGGGGATCGACAAAAGCTATCCCCTCCAGCCAATCCACAACACGGACAGGACGCGCAAGGCTCTTCCCAACGGATACTCCAAAGTCACGGCCACCTCCCACTCCACCTCCAGGGTCAGCGTTGAAAAGAGCAACAAGACTCGTATGGCTGCCAGTCAGCATAGTGTGAAGAAGGTTCACCATGTATGTTTTACGAATTACGAGCTTTTTCTGTTCTATTGCTGGGCAAGGGTAGGGCAAATTATGCTTTTTTTTATGTCAGCAAGTGACAAGAATCAAGGCGCCCCTTGGAATTGTCTTTGGCTATCTTCTCAAAACGACATGGGTCCTCCCATTTTAATTATTTTTCTCGTGTTATTTTAAGTTTTATTGCGTAAATTTGGTGGCAGTTTATCCAATTTAACTTGTTTACTTAGCGCAAGTGTAAGTAATTGAAATGGAGGGGTAATGTTGGTTAGTAATTTAGTCAGACTTTCCAAGGGAATTTTGAAAGAAAAGTCATAATTTCTTTCCAAATTTCGTTTGTTTACGTTGCTAAACGACAATCAAACTAATACACTTGACACTGGCAAAATTGTGGCAATTAAGCTACAGAGTCCATAAAAGAAGAAGAAGAAGAAGAAGGCGCCCCTTGCTACCAGTGTCCTTTAAACCTAAACACAGTAATGCTTGCACACCACTGCTTAGCGGTAGAATACTTGACACTGCGAAGGTACACACCAAGACGGACTCTTGCTGAAGAGTCCTACCGCCAAGTAAATAATGCTGATGGGATGACCTGATGCCTTCAAAAGAGGTTGGTAGAAGACAGTGAAAGAATAAGGCACCTTTTCAATAAGCGAAAACTTTGATATCAGTTAAAATAAGGAGCAGCTTCCAGCTAAGTTTACCAGTAGAGCTTTTCGGTCTTAGGAAGGAATCCTGGCCGGTACGGCCAACACCAATTTGAGTACATACGTAATAATGGTTTTTAAAAAACATGTTTGATATTTCGTTACAGAAAACAGATAACATAGTGAACGGATCCGGTGATCTCAACCATAACCACGAACCGGATCTAAACTCCCTAAGGCATGCGGTAAGCACAACTGAATTCTTTACACCTTATCTTAGTGGCCGTCATGTGGTCCATGCCCACATCTATCTACATTTTGCTGGAAAGGTGACTGACCATCTTTACCCAGTGCTTTGGTGATACCATACATTATATCCAATAACTTATCACTAATTTTGTATGTACCTAACTAGGTACCTTAGTACCTAAGGTAATTTGAAATAGATATAAGTCATGAAGCTTCTGAGAAATCAGGTTTCACCATCACTAGAGTAATAGCCCACTGTTGGGTACAAATAAACCCCATTCGATTCCATTCCAAATTAGTCTCTAAAAAAATCTGTATCAGCTACCACAAAGCAATGGTGAGCCACCAAGCACAGACGACGTGGACAAGAACGAGAACACCTATCTTCTTGAAAACGAGACGTTTCCTGATGCACTGGCGCCGGTGCAGACCCCAAGGTCTCCGGAACCCGTCGCCCCACCCAGGCGGGAAGTCAAGGCGCCTCCTAGAAGGTAGGCACTCAATCTCTCCCCCTGGCACATTCTGTTATAGAATCACTATCAGAAAAGAACAGTTATCTTCTCGGAAATGAGACGTTCCCTGATGCGCTGGCGTGATTTTAAGTTTATGATATTTACAAAGTACGCTAAATTTCTTTTTCATTTTAGAAGTCCGGCATCAAGAACCAGTCCTCCAAAAACGAAGCCCCAACCTCAAGTAGCCACACCTCCTCGCAGAGTCATCAGTGAAAATGTGGTAAATGCCTACAATGAGTTTTTAATATAATATTTATCCTCCTTTGTCAACTAGAGAAACGGTCCAACCTCTTTGCTTTATCGCTCACTCAAACTGACGTCTTGTCATTATTAAGTTTGATTATTACAAAATTTTAGTGAATTTAAAATGAAATAATATCTTTAAAATTTTCAAATGTTTTGTACAGGTCACAGAGACGAGTAGGGCGAAAGGTGCCATGCAGAAGGGTGCCAGTCCCGTAAGTATAAATAATTAGATAACAATCACATAGAATACATCCTCCAATCCGCATTAGGTCCGTGTGGATTCAGACCCAATCACTCTCACTCTAGAGTAGGCCGGTGTCCCAGCAGTGGAATGGAAACATTAGAAGGCTGTCATGATGATTGATCCACATAGGAGGGACACATATTCTTGTGTCTGTCTTGGGTTATCAGAACCTACAAATGATTCAAGATAATGTAAGAATATTTGTTCCACCACTGAATTGAATTGCCGGCGCTGCGGGAATCAACACCCCTCGCCCCAGGTCATTATTTATTAGTTTAGTTGTGTGCAGAGAACTAATATTTTGTGTGTTTTTTGTGCTTATTGTGTAAAATATAGTTGCTAGGTATTTCAGCTGGTCTGTTGCTTTGGGAATCTGTTCTACCTTTATGCACATTTGAGTTGCTTATTTTTTATTTTTGTTTGTTTATTTTGCTTTCTCAGGTACCATCGGCACCGAAAAGGCAACCAGTGGCGGTAGGTTATGTTACTCTATATTACTACTGCTGGTACCTCCTACTATCGAGCGAGAGCAATTGGGAGCAAATCCATCACTTGGATCCAATGGAGTTTGGCGGATATGGCCCATGCATTCTTTCGAAATTTAGTTCTTGAACATGCGGGTTTTTTTCTTAGACGTTATTGTTCATTGCGCACATAAATTTTTAGAATAGATAATAAATAATACATAAACATCTCGCCAGCAACTTCTCGGTCGGTCCCATTATCACCAAAAACTAAAGTGAAGTGTAATAACAATGTAATATTACAAACAAATGTGTAAATAAATGTGTACATTTGTTTCGACTTTTAATTTTCTAACATGCCGATTCCTAACGATGTTTTCCTTCACTGTTTGAACATGCTTGCTTGTTTGACAAAAAATACACAGGTGCACCGCCAATTGTGAACCCACGATCTAAGAATCTGCGGACGGGGTCACTAGACCACTGGTGCTCATTTTTTTATGTCAGCAAGTGACAAGACGGTCAAGTCGCTCGCCTGATGTTAAGCGCCTGACCATAACAGTTGCCATCCGAAACTCTATCCTACTTAGTATTCTAGATGTGAAAGTCTTTGCGTGTATGTGTGAATGTTTGTTATCACGTATCTCCGTGACGACTTAACCGATTGTGATGAAATTTGGAATGTAGAATTATGCCCTGGAATAACACAGACTACTTTTATTCAACTTATACCTTCAAATATATGTAAAATCATTTACCTACTTTTAGAACTCAAAAAACTTATTAAAAACGTGGCTTATTTCGTACTTACTAGGTTCTACCATAATTTGTCTGTGTGTGTAATTTGTACCTACTTTGTATAATACAATACAATAATTGTTGTGTGAAAACAAAGTTTAGGTACGTAGTACTAATATCTGTTCTGTGGTTTAGGTACGATTTAGTTATTACTCTACGCATATTGTACGTCCGAAACGGGCAAACAGTTGGACTAATTTTGTATTTTTAATTTTACCATCTTACATTTATAACAGTTTTACAATAAAAATATTTTTATTCATATTCTATATCATGGTAAAATTGGCTGTTCCTGTGGGATAGCTTAAAAACTGCAAAAACGCAGGTGAAGCCGCGCGGGTCAGCTCGTCTGCTATAATACAATCTTGATATAGATATACAGGGTAATCGATTTTTTTTTTTTTACTTGGGATTTTTAAGACAAAATATACATTAAAAAAAAATTATAGGTACATATATTTTTTTTTAGTTTGGAACCTACCCCTTAAGTTTGTCAGGTTGATTATAGATAGGTTGTCCGTTTTCCAGCGAAGTCCCCGCGGCAGCGCGTCCCCGAGCAAGGGTCGGAGCGCGCTGGCCGACGGCGGCGGCTCGGGCGTGGCGTGCGCGGTGTGCGGGCGCAGGTTCGCGAGCGACAGGCTCGCTAAGCACCAGGACATCTGCAAGAAGGCACACGCCAAGAAACGGAAGCCGTTTGACGTTCTCAAACATCGACTGGCGGTAAGTTGTCATTACTCTAGCAGCCAACGCAACCTGCGTGGTTCTCACAGCAGCAAGAGTAGAGTTCTTTGTGATAGAGCTCGTCCGGGGAAGGACTACCACCATACCTATTTCTGCCGCCAAGCTACTGCTCGCATTGCTGTGTTCCTGTGTGAAGGGTATGGTTTCTGGTGAAATTACTGGCACATGAGGCTTTCGATCTTGGCCTCAAGGTGGCAACCCGCGATCGATACCTTTGGTATTGCAAGCGTCCATAGGTTGCGGTAACCGCTTACCATCTTGTGGGCCGTAGGTACGCTTATTGGTTGCCACTTCAGTTGTATAAAAAAAAAAGCAATCTGGCTGGTTTGTTTCGTAGGGTTATTTTGTTAGTCTGTCGCGACGACACCTACTCTACTAGGAAGGTAGATTATAAACATTGAATACAGACTATTAATTAATTACAATACTATTTTTAATGAATGCTGCATTTATAAAGGGCACAGATGCAGAAGGTTACAAGGCAAGATCTCACAACTTTTTTGTAAAATTACTTTGTTTTTTAGTCGTTGTCTTGTTTTTCGTTTGCAAACTTTCTCCCATAATGTGTTGCTTAAGAAACTTCACATCTACCTTCATGACTGTTCTACTTACACGGATAGGTAGGTAATGATCTCGGCCAGCGTGAAGCCGTTAGAAGATATTTTAGTTTAAAAAAACTCTATTGTGCATCGAAACGGCTGGTTTCACGACAGCCGAGATCCACTGGCAATAGGATACCACATTATTCCATAGGCACTCATATTCAATGTTACTTTACTCACATCAGTGCGTGTTTTATTCTTATCATCAGGTCTGTGTCATGCTAAACTTGCCTATAACCTTATCCATAACTATCAGACATCTAAAAGCCTTTGTGTTCCCACTGCTGAGACACAAGCCACTTTTGAGAGTGACTGGGTCTTAATCCGGCACGCGGGCCTAATGCGGATTGGTGGATAGCATGTCTTTCGAATTTCTTGTTTATGTCAGTTTCCCCACGATGTTTTTCTTCACCGTATGAGAGCACTAACATTGCCCACGTATTTTTTTCGAATAGAAAACTTCATTAGTGCACGACTGGATTCGAACCCACGACCTTGGATCAGAAGGCGGGGTCACTACTACTAGACCATCTGTGCTTTTTATCTCGCATCCAATAACTAGGTACCCTTAAATCTTTAGGGCACAGAAGCGGAGCCGTTCATCGGCAAGCTCCGCAAGAGCACGAACCCGTCTTCGACGAAGGTCAAGTCGCTGAACAGCACCTGGAGGCAGAAGCACGAGGAGTTCATCCAGGCGATACGCGCCGCTAAGCAGGTTCAGGCGCATTTGGCGGGTGGAGGTAAGTCAAATCTGTCAGTTCGACTCACCTAGTTCAATCGAACCTAACTAGGTTTATGGTTTTCAGAATTCATTTCCTTTTCCCAAAAAATTTGATCTCGAGAAAATTATTTTTGGAAATGTCTGTGACATGGGCAATGTCACATTCACAGATGCTAGTATAATGCTAGCAGGTAACTATACTATACCCGGTCATATATCTGTTTAAAATTTCAGCCAAATCAGTTGAGTGGTGGTCGAGTTATAGAGGAACAAACACCCAAACTTTCGCATTTAAAATATTAGTGTGGTGACAAAACGGTTCAAAAAGTGATCCTTGTGATTTTACTGATTAAAACTCAATTGACTTTGTAAGACGTTTCAATAGGATCTTTGTGATTTCTTTTGACTTTGAACTATCCTTTCTCTCCAGGCAAGCTCATGGTTACTTACATCCTTGATTTTATTGAATAAAAGCTCTTTAGACATATATCCTTTCTCTCCACCAGGCAAGCTCAGCGACCTACCCCCACCGCCTCCGTCCGAGAACCCGGACTACGTGGCGTGTCCTCACTGCGCGCGGCGCTTCAACCAGGGCGCGGCGGAGCGGCACATCCCCAAGTGCAAGGACTACCAGTTCAACAAGCGCAAGCCCGCCGCCAAGAAGCGGTAACCTCGCACAACCGCCCGAGCTGTGGTGCCAACCAAAACCAACGAAACTGATAAAAACGTTGACATTTTCAAACGTAAAGTCTTGAAGACTCTAATTTTGGTTGCCACTGATTATTTACACGCGTGATTATTGGCTGTACTTACTAATAAGAAAACTGTATTTGATTATAAATTCCTCGCAGCTGATGCGGAGTTCCTAAAATGCCTGACAATATTTTCGACTGTAAGGAATACGGCACATCGAATTGGATATTAGATACGTTGATTCAGATTGTTTTCACTTACACCCTTTTTTATTTAGTTAAATCTTTTTACGATGTAATAAGTCCTAATATACCTTACTAATGGAGTTTTGTAATAAGCACCGAGGCGGTAGGAGCGTTAGTACTATGGGAGATTTTATACTGCGTATGTGTTTGGCGACTGTAGTGTACTATGCTATTTGGGGTGTTATAAGTTTTGTTCACGACAACGCGTGTTGCCAACGACCGAACCGTCGATCTAGCCCACATAATGTAGCGATAACGCGACGTAAAAAGAACGGGTACGGGTATAGCGAGCGAGACCTTTGAAACAGACTAATTCGACCGCGATTTGGCGGATTTGCAAGAGGGTCTACTCTTGGAGCCACAGAGCTAGATCAACTGTGCTTGGAACCGACAAACGACAATCGTGGCAAATATCGTAGTTCAACTTATGCTGGTAACACGGTGTGTTCAGAGCATTTACGGACATAAGCTGAACTACAAAAACTGGCCTTTGGACCGCAAGAGTAGGCCCTCAGAAATTCGCTCGATTTCGTTCATAACAAAGTATCTTTACCGAAAAGTATAAACTGACCAAAAATCTTTTTGGCTTTTTTTTTCAATTAACATACACGTTTTGGCCCCAATACTTATTATGAATCTGTTATTTTGATTTTACTTAATTACTTACGATATTTTTTAAGAAGCAAAATTATAATTACAACTTATTTTTAAATATTTTGTCATATTCAACCTCAATTACTAATTAACTAGATTTCAAACGATTCTACACGATTGTTTGTGCTTTTAAAATGTTAACGCTATGTTATTTAGAAAAATAAATGTACTTATATTATTTTATACTTTGTAGTTTTTGTTCTTTCCACACACACATACCCTCACACTACACACCCTCATACACCCTCAGCATTCATTTAGTTAGATTATATAATCTAATGACTGTCATACGCATAAGTGAAATCGAGTAACTCTAAAGATTACAAAGTTTTTCTTCACACATATCCACGAATCTGCCAACAGAATCTGTCTTTAACCAAACAAATAATCCTATTGACAATGAATTACTAGCTGTTTTCTCGTGGTCCCAGGATTTGGTCCCATTAATGGGACCACAAGGGAGAACTGTTTGAACTCGTAGTCCCATTCCTATGCTCAGTAACGTATTTATCCTCTATAGGTATTCTTCTTGCTAACATAACCTAACCTACTCATTTCGATCTAAGCGGATGTCACTTATTCATTGGTCGAAATCAGTAGGTAGGTTAGGTTATGTTAGGTTAGTGAAAAACTACGCGCGAGGCGAGTGCCCCGGCAGCGGCCGCCGAAGCGCCAGAAATTTAGTATTTGTTTCAATCAACTTTAGGTTGTAAATACTTACCTAAATAATATGAAGTTGATACTTTTATTATCATTGTTTCTTTTGGTAACCACATACTTTTATATACAGGATGTAATTACACAATAATGGGACTACGAGAAACAGTTCTCCCTTGTGGTCCCATTAATGGGACAAAATCCTGGGACCACGAGAAAACAGCCGAATTACTTCATAGCAAACTACATTCTAATGTTGCGAATAAAAACTTGCCCAAATATGCTTCAAAATCAGATCTTTATTGTTCTTTCACTGTTAAATGCTTAATAGAAAAAAATGCAAACGAAACGCCACTAATACTATCGTAGCGTAAGCTATATATGTAACATCATTCAGGTTTATGACGAGCGTTAGAACATCATTTAGATACTGACGAGTTTAAATGAACATCATTTAAGTCCTGTCGAGTGTAAATGAACATCATTTAGATTCTGACGAGTTTAAATGAACATCATTTAGATTCTGACGAGTGTAAATGAACATCATTTAGTTCTCTGCGGTGGCGTCTGGCACAAAGGACAGCACCACGGTCGACTTGGGCGGTACTAACACGTTGTTGGTTTTCACCGCGTAGTTTTTGGTGTAGCTGAAATATAAAACATTAGTTACAGGCTAGTTACGATTATCACGAAAATACATTAAAATAAAAAGTAGCCTATGTTCTATTCCCGGTCATTATCTATTTATGTTTTAAATTTCCGCCAAATCGGTTCAGTGGTTGTCAGTTATAGAGTAACACACATTCAAGCTTTCGCATTTATAATGTGATGTGATGCGATGTATGTATGTATGTTCGTATGAGTCAGCAGCCAACTCCGATGACAGTGTTTTTAGGCTCTGTCATGGTCTAACAACTTGAAAAAAGCCGGGACCGACTGCTTAACGTGCCCTCCGAAGCACGGGAGCGCTCAGTTGAAATTGCCACTGGCGGTCACCCATCCAAATGGTGGACGCGGAACAGTGTTTAACTTCGTTGATCTGTTAGGAACAACTTAGCCAGCTACGCCACGAGCGCGTGTGCTAGTATGATTAGTGTGAGGTATTGTTGTGACATTTAATCAAGATTTAGGTAATTGATTTATTCTAATGTGTTAAATATTTTAAAATTAATTAATAACTTTAATATAATGTTCACGTGCCTGTACTCGGGTGAGATATGCAGCTCTATAATTTATATTTACCACCTAATGTAAAATGTACCATGTCTTTTGTGAATAAACCTACTAAATACTGACTACTGATTATTTCATACTTCATTTATTCATTGCTCACATGTACATTTGGTTGCATAAGGTGTTAATTAATACATTTTATATGATGGTAGTTACATGAACCCTGAAGGGCGCTGCAACATATTATATACTAGAAGTTCGTCCCAGCTTCGCGTGGGTGCAATGAAACCGCACTCGTGCGAAGCCGGGGCAGGTCGCTCGTAATAAATATAGCCTATGTTACTCAGGGTTAACGTAGCATTCTAATGGTGGAAGAATTTTTGAAATCGGACCAGTAGTTTTTGAGTTTATTTGTAACAAAGAAAAATACAAAAATACAAATCTTTCTAGTATATTATATATTAGTTAGTATATTATATATGTTTATACAAAACATACCCGGCAACACTGCTGGGAGGAAAAAATACAGCAGGCAACACTGGCTGACTGGAACAGCGTGGCGCACGCGTCGATTTATTGTAATTGTTATAAAGATTCTTAAATTCATAATCATATATTTCACCTTGTATGGTTTGGTCCAGAATTAAACATATAGTAAATCATTTACTTAATAGAGTATTTTTTCGAAGAGGACCAAATACCCAACAATATATTAGTATAGAATAAGAATGTATTACTTGGTGAGAGCTGCCACGGGGTGCGACACGTGGTGCACGGTGAGCGAGTCGGGCGCGGTGGAGACGCGCGTCAGATCCGCGCGGACCAACTCCTCTGAGGGGTTATACACGGCCACGTAGCCCGTGTGCCCTGCTTTCCATCTGTACATTTAATAAATTAAATAAATAAATAAATAAATAATGCTGGACAATCCACACAGCATCATCTAGCCCCAAGGTAAGCTGCTGTTAAACAGAGCTGTATTATGGGTATTAGATGACTGATATATATTTAATACAATACAATACATAGATAGACATTTTTTATTATATATAGCAAATACCCAGAACACCCGGAACAAATTATTGTAGATCGTACAAACATTTGTCCCGAGGCGGGAATCGAACCCGCAACCTCTGCGCCCGCTGCGCCACATCGGTCGTCAAACAGATTTACACGTTTAGATTAAATTACATTATTATAAAAAACAGGGTGTAAAAGGCGTGTCGTGCTTTTCATCTGTAGATTTACATGTTTAGATTAAATTACATTACTTAAAAAAGTATGCGTACAGGGTGTAAAAAAGCGACTACCGAAATCGAAAGGGGTGCAGCACCCCAAAACCTAAACAAAAAAAACTGCCGTTCGAAAAATGACCTTGCGAGATAATCTGTTCGTGCTGTACCTTGCTTTTTTTTTTTTTTTGTTCTTTTTTTAATGAGATAATTAGATTAGAGGACCACCCTGTATAAATATATATGGTAACCTCGCAGAACTTAAACATGGAGGACTGAAGATAAATACCTGGCGCAAGTGAGCAAGTCGCGGGTTCCGTTCCCGGCGTCGAGGCGGCCTTGCACCGTCGCTATAGAGCTGTTCCCGTGCTCGACGCTCGCGTCCGAGCGGAGCTCCACTAGGTGAGACAGCGACTCGCTCTGCAAATAACACAGAGCGTTATTCATAAACGAAACCTCTGTTAGATAATGGTGTCGATTCTGTTGTAACATTTCTTAAAGTAATAAAACAATAACGTTGCCGTCCATTTCTAATTAATGAATATTCAAAGGACAGCAGTAATTTTAGTTAGCTAAGATTAGAAATTAGAAAATGCTCCAACAGAGTCAACACCAAAGTCGAAAGTCTTTCAAATCTATCATCGTTTTTATTCATTAACATAAGAATGACAAGGAAAAAATACTTAGCAAGCCGATAAAATAACAGTGTTTTTTATGAATTAAGGGGTAATTTGACGACTGATGTGTCGCAGCGGGCGCAGGTCCACCTGCGACGCGTAGGTTGCGAGTCCGATTTCCGCCTCGGGTCAAATGTTTGTACGATCTACAAATATTTGTTCCGGGTGTTCTCGGTATTTTTTTATATATAAAAAAAAATATCTATGTATTGTATTGTATTAAGTATATATCAGTCATCTAGTACCCCTAACACAGCTCTGCTTACCTTGGGGCTAGATGGAGCTGTATGGATCGTCCAGCATTATTTATTTATTATTTATTTATTCGTATATGCAAACATCACAACACTTTTTTCTCCCCTTTTAATTTTTTAAAGTGGCCCATTCCACAGTGCTAAGTTCTATTGCGATGGATAGCTAACATCCACCATCTTCTGCGCCATTTCTTTTAAATAACTTAATGCTTGTGCATGTTAAGAAAATATTGGTACGTGGTGTAAATATAAAAACTAATTTAACAAAATATGAAGTTGTGCTATTGACAAAGTAACTTTACAACAATTGTTATTTAGACATTTCCACTACTGTAATTTTGTTAGTAAACTTTGCGTTTACATCAAAATTAACATTATTCATTTATTAAAGTGGCATTGCTACCCCATCAAAGTATTGCAAACATTGTCATAGTTTTTTTTTTTTTTTTATTGGTTATAGACCAACGTTTGACCACTACCTCACCTGATGGTGTCACCTGATGTATTTAGGTGTCCATAGCTGGTGACACAATGCTCAACAATAAAAAGTTGTTGCTAACTAAGCGCCTAAGTCATAGCAGCAAAACGCTTATAAATAGATAGCTATCCGGCTAATTCTCCATCTTGGAAACGCCATTGTGTAATCAATAAGTTAATAATAATTAGGTAACAATAGAAAATATTTTAGTTAGGTACATATTATTTTAAGAATCAAACTATATATGTAGTTATGTAGGTGCCTATCTAGACTAAGTAGTTTTAATATTTTTTGTTTTATTATTATTAGTAAGTAAGTGGTACCTACCTACTTAGGTACCTACAAACTTGTTGTTGATGCCTTTTATTATTTTGTGTTAGTTTTCTTTTATTGCTTATTCTTTTGTTTGTTTTTTTGGGAGTCAATAAATGTATTTTTTTTCTTTCTTTCTTTCTAATCGCGTTTCAACCATCGCATGGCCATCTCGCTGGTCCAGCGCTGGGCCATCATGTAGAAGCATAATATACTGTAAGAGATAAGATAAGTATGTGTATGTATGTATATAATGTCCAATGTCCATAGGTAGGTATATAAATCTTGTAATGTACCTATTCTCTCTAATCTGCGTCTTATCCAAATTGGCTCAGCCGTTTCACTAGTTCGACTTGTTTACGACCGGCCGTAGCCTGCATTTGTACCTGCACGCACACACCTACCTCACATTGCTTGGGCAGTCCTTTGTCGCCTATCGCTTGTATTGTTTTCTTATATATGTATACCTAATTAGCGCAGATCAGCTGTTTCATTATAATCGAACTTTTTATTGCAACCTATTCTTGTGTAGTTATGTATGTTTAGGATTTAAAGTGATAAATGTAATAAAATTACGACGAGTGTGAGTATCTAGACAAACCTACCTAGGTTTTAAGGTACAATATTTAATAATTTGTAATAGTTAGGTGATTATTAATTAATAAATTAAATAAAAAAAGATACTCACAGAGGTGTCGTTGTCCAGTAGTTTGATGTCGAACAGCGGCGCGGCGGGCAGCAGCAAAGCGAAATAAGCGAGCTCGCGATCCGCGTCTGAATCACCAGATGTCAACTGTGGAGGAACATATCAAATAACGTTAGTAACAACAAATTAAAGTTACATTACACACCCGAGAAATGAGCCGAATCAAGAAAATGTCTATCCGAAACTTCAGAGCCGAACAAAATACGAAGCATTTAGCTTCTATTCAGTTTCAATGGATTTTCTATCACTATAGTTTTTAAAACTATCATGGTTATTAACATAATTTTCACTAAAAACGGGATATTATCCCGTTTTTATATCGGGATATTAATAAATAAAATAAATATTAATAAAACTCACAAATCATGGTAAATATCCCGTTTTTTAGTGAAAATTATGTTAATAACCATGATAGTTTAAAAACTATAGTGATAGAAAATCCATTGAAACTGAATAGAAGCTAAATGCTTCGTATTTCGAATTTTCGAATTTCTGTAATTATAACTTTTATTGAAAAGTTTTTTTGTTTTGATTGTAATATATATTTTTAGTGCTTATTTTCGAGATTCTCTTGCGAGTGTCAAGCAAACTAATCGCCAGTTAGCCACATCGTTCAGCGCAACGGTTGTTTTGCTAATCCCCGTGGATTCGACTAACTTCTAGTTGAACTGGTCTGTGCTTCTAGTAATAAAATATTTAACTATGCATAATATTATAATAATATAATAACTATTATGGGAATAAGATAATGACAAATTAGTCTTTGATAACTATGAATTATTCTAAAAATTATGCTTTAACAGGTTTGGTCGAATCCTCGAAATCGAAAGGTTGGTTGGTTCATCGTAAAAACGTAACACAAAAACACTGATATTTTAAGGTACTTTAAATTCAAAAGCTTACTCAAATCGTGAAAATATGCCCTAATATTTAATTATGAGGTCCATCAAATACAATTTAGTTTTTAACAAAAATGTGAGAAGCGTACGGAGTTGGTTGGCGTCAAGAGTAACTGCCTCAACACGGGCGCCTCTCAGCTACAATATCCCTGCTTTTTCTAGAACCGAAGCCATGGGGCGTGGGGTTCCCAAATGTCACAGGTACCCCATAGAAGTAATCTAAATGTCACAAACCCCATAGAAGAACCCCAAATGTACTTGGTAAATAATTAGAAAATGTTAGAGTGCAAACATTTTTCACCTTTACGAAGAATGGAACCCGCAACCTCCGGGACGTCAGTCCGATGGCTTACACGCGCCGCCACGAAAGATATACAATGTTATGTTGAATTTAGTAAATAGGATTAACATTAGTCCTACCACCAGATATGTAAGAAGTTTAGGGCTAGATGGCATTGTATCAATGTATTTATACTAGCGGAATTCACGATCACATTTTAAAAATTCCTTCTTAGTAAACAACATCATTATCAGCCCACGTTAGCCCACTGCTGGACATAAACCTCCAATACGCGCCATTGATTTGTTCGGTTCTTCTCATACATTTTTTGCCTGCCGCTTTTCGTAGGGCATAGTTCCACCTAGAACCACCTACGCGCACTTTAAATAAGAAGTTTCTAGATCCAGCGGTTTAGGCTCTACATTATAGGCCAATAGACAGCAAGTCTATTAAATTATATTAATGTTTTGATGACTAGGATCCAATCTTTGTCATCAAAACATTAATATAATTTAAAAGGCTTGCTGTGACTTTCGACCAATTTCTGGAATAACTATTCCGCGGAATAAGAAATGTCAAATACAATTAAACTGTTAGTTTACTAGTGAATAACTACGGATGACTACGCGATTTTCTTTGGCTAAGAAAACCCACGTCGTTTTTGCTAAAAACGACGTGGGTTTTCTTATTTTAATTGTTTTTCTCATTTTATAAGTTTTATTGCGTAAATTAGGTGGCAGTTTATCCAATATAACTTGTTTACTTACAAGTGTAAGTACCTAATTGAAATGAAAGCGTAACGTTGGTTTGTAATTTAGTCAAAGTTAACTTTTAAAGAAACGCTGCCATTTCTTTTCAAATTTTATTTGTTTACGTTGCTAAGCGACATTTAAAAATTGACTTGACACTGACAGATAAGCCACAGAAGCCATAAACGAAGAAGCTACCTGTAGGATGGGCCAGCGGCCGTCGAGGCGGTCCTCAAGCCGCGCGGCTGCCTCGGTGACGTTGGTGACTGAGATGGGCGCTGAGGACGCGGGCCGCAGCTTGGCCGGCTTGTCGCGCGTCAGCAGGAACAACTCGGTGCGGTCGCCTTCCTCTTTCAGAGTGAACACCGTTTCCTCTGTAATTGAAAATTCATGTTACATGTGTATTTTGTTATCCTATATTTTAATTTGTTGTCATACATTTTTTTTCTATGTTTTGCGTCACTTTTTGTGTACGTTTTGTATGAAAGGGCCGTTTAACGCCGTACTCGACTCACCTGCGTCTTTTCTTTGTGGCGTGGCTACTGACTCATACGAACTTACTTACTTACTTCTATGTGACCAGCCCCTCAGGCAAACACCACATGCAAGTTTATAGGGGACGGGGAATTAGATATTCCAAATTTCGGAACAACTATATTGTAGGAAGGACTAAAACCTTACATACGTTTTTTTTATATTACTTTATCTGTTTATGTTTTTGACCTTTCCTTGCCTATTTTACTGTATTACTCTTTTAATTGTGTGTCAAATAAACAAATTCATATTTTTATTCTGTACTAGCGTCCCGCCCCGGCTTTACACGGAGTCTCAAACTACGTAGAAACCTTCCTCTTGAATTACTCCAGCTAATGCTGAAACCCGTTGCGTAGTTTAAAAGATCTAAGCGTACATCCACAGGTATGTCTCACACCCCGGACACCCTCAATAAAATGTATGAAGCAAACACGTCGCAATCACCACACGCACAATTTGTGTACGTAAACGGTGCTGTTGTATGTGTGAGTGTCATAGTTGTCCCCACCCATGGTAGAATAAAACTAGGTATAGCACTCCGAGATAGGAAGTCACGTGACTGACACAGCACTGCGTCATATCCGCTGTCGTTGTTTCTGTGATGCCAGTAATTTTTTTTTTTTTTTTTATACAACTGAAGTGGCAACCAAGCGTACGGCCCACAAGATGGTAAGCGGTTACCGCAGCCTATGGACGCTTGCAATACCAGAGGTATCACTTGCGGGTTGCCACCTTGAGGCTAAGATCGAAAGCCTCATGTGCCAGTAATTTCACCGGAAACCATACCCTTCGAACCGGAACACAGCAATGCGAGCATTACTGCTTGGCGGCAGAAATAGGTATGGTGGTAGTCCTTCCCCGGACGAGCTCTATCACAGAGAACTCTACTACTCTAAAATAATATGAAATCAAACTCCCCGAATCCCTTAAATTCTCTAAATTATCATACCTTAATTATTACTCCGGGAGTGACACAAGCCTACGTGACAGTCGAGTTGCCACTTTATAACAACAAAACAAATAATGGACGAAATATTTTCTGCCGACATTCATTCAAAAAATTATATTTATACATTACAATTGCCATTTCTTTGTCTTTGTTAACGAAATAGGTGATATTAAACATAAATGAACGAATTATTTAGTGAAACACTTGAGGTTTTAGCGGATTCGTACAGATAAAATTTAAGGGATTCGGGGAGTTTGATTTTATATTACTGGCATCACAGAAACAACGACAGCGGATATGACGCAGTGCTGTGTCAGTCACGTGACTTCCTATCTCGGAGTGCTATACCTGGTTTTCTTCTACCATGTTCCCACCCAACTATAGCAAGAGCGAGAAGCACACTTTCGTTTGCTCTGGCGCGCATTTGGACCTACACAAAATCAAAATAAACGCGGGCCTTAGCCCTTAGCTTCAGTGCCGGTAAACTTGCGACCGGGCGAGGTATGTGGCACCGGTGGGAGGTAGGGAGTGGCCATTCTGTAGGTAGTACTAATATCTGTTCTGTGGCAATGTGTACACTTTTTTTTTATACAACTGAAGTGACAACCAAGCGTACGGCCCACAAGATGGTAAGCGGTTACCGCAGCCTATGGACGCTTGCAATACCAGATGTATCACTCGCGGGTTGCCACCTTGAGGCCAAGATCGAAAGCCTCATGTGCCAGTAATTTCACCGGAAACCATACCCTTCACACCGGAACACAGCAATGCTCACATTACTGCTTCGCGGCAGAAATAGGTATGGCGGTAGTCCTTCCCCGGACGAGTTCTATCACAAAGAAGTGTAGTAGACTTAAGATAAGATAATTTATTTATCAAAAAAGTAGTTTGCCATATACTATATAATAAACTTAGCTTACAATACAATGATGGTTAGGTTTTTTTTTTTTTTTATTCTCTTAAATAACACTTGCCTGGGTGGAGCGTGGCGGCGGCGAGGGTCTCGAGCAGGGTGTCGAGCGCGGGCAGGTCCGCAGTGTGCGTGTGCCGGTAGTACGCGTACTGCGTGTGGTCCGCGCCGGGCGCCGCGCCGCGCCCCACGTGCGGCTCCTCCGCGCCCAGCGACGCGTTCACTAACATCAGCCGCGCCTTCACCAACCTGCACTTGTTTTATTTGTTTTATCTGTGCTGTGTGTAATCTTGTTATTTATTTTGTAATTCAATTAGTATTAGAATCGTAACAAGAAACTAGACGTGGAAGTATTTTTTTTTTCTTATACCAGCAAGGTGTTAAGTAGTTACCGTAGCCTATGGACGCTTGCAACACTAGAGGTATCACTCGCGCGTTGCCGACCCTTTAAAAATTTTATAACACCCTTTTTGAAGGACCCCATACTGTAGTCTCCAGGGAAAACCTCAGCAGGGAGATCATTCCACAGCCTAAGTGTTCGCGGGAGGAAGTTCCTCTGAAACCTTACGGTGCGCGACCAACCTGGCTCTAGAGTGTGTGGATGGATCCCCTGCCGATGGCGAGCGGTGCGATGGTAAAAAGTAGCTGTTGGCATCAAATCAAACAATTCCTCCGAACAAGTATGGACATTAATGTGAAATGCATGCATGTGATTAGACATAAGTAAGTACTTAATAACTAATTAACTTTATTTTTGTAATCCCAAATTGACATATCTAAGTGCATGTACCATGTCGAAAGATAAATAAATGAAATGAAATGAAAATGCAAATGCAGTATCGTGCTATTTATATGAATTCATACCTACTCACACTGTTCCGCGGGGTCATCATTTGGATGGGTGACCGCCAGTGGCAATTTCAACTGAGCGCTCCCGTGCTTCGGAGGGCACGCGGTCCCGGCTTTTTAAAAGTTGTTAGGATAGAGGCCTTCGGGCGGCCTAGCTGACTCATACGAACGAACGAACGAACACTTCCAGACTAGAGCACTGGTGGTCTAGTGGTAGTGACCCCGCTTCTATGTTAGGTTTATCTAAACGCTAAGTTCTCGATAACTTAATTATAATGCATATCTTAAGACGTACCTTATACCAGCGGCACCGGCCCCCATCCACTTGGTCACAGCGCTGGTGAACAGCTGCACCACTTTCTCATTGTTGAAGTTCAGGTCGGGCTGGTCCTCTGCAAACTGATGCAGGTAGAACGCCTTGCGCTTGTCGCTCCATGTCCAAGCTGGCTTGTTTAATGTCGACACCTGTTCATAAACATGTTATTTACAAGCTGACCTGCGCGGCTTTACCCGTTTTTTTGCAGTTCTTGCTGTATTCTTGCTATATGCTATCCCACAGGAACAGTAATTTTTTCCTCAAGAGTAGTAGAGTTCTCTGTGATAGAGCTCGTTCGGGGAAGGACTACCACCATACCTATTTCTGCCGCCAAGCAGTAACGCTCGCATTGCTGTGTTCCGGTGTGAAGGGTATGGTTTCCGGTGAAATTACTGGCACATGAGGCTTTCGATCTTAGCCTCAAGGTGGCAACCCGCAAGTGATACCTCTGGTATTGCAAGCGTCCATAGGCTGCGGTAACCGCTTACGATCTTGTGGGCCGTACGCTTGGTTGCCACTTCAGTTGTATAAAAAAATAAAAAATAAATAAGAAGTAGCCTATGCTATTCCAGGACTTGAGTCATCTTTCATGGCAATCGGTTAAGTCGTCACGGAGATACGTGGTAACAAACATACACAAGGACTTTTGCATATAATATTAGTAGGATTACTAGCTGTTGCAGATTTTTATGTGGTTCACACTGTAGATTTTTATGTGGTTCACACTGTAGATTTTTATGTGGTTCACACTGTAGATTTTTATGTGGTTCACACTGTAGATTTTTATGTGGTTCACATTGTAGATTTTTATGTGGTTCACATTGTAGATTTATATGTGGTTCACATTTCAACTTTACTGTTGGACATAGGCCTTCACCATCCACCGACTTCCTGCAACCACTTTAATGTCATCGGTCAATCGAGTGGGGAGGTAGGGGGCGTCCTAAACACAGTTTTTCGGACAATAGTATACACCTTTCTCTTGAACCACTCTATCTATTGAAGAAAACAGCATTAAAAACCGTTGCTTAGTTTAAAAGATCTTTCGATTAAAATATTGTTCAGACTCGAGCATTACAGATGGTTCACACTGTAATTTAAATGTGGTTCACATTGTCGATTTTATAGGTTAATTACACTGTCAACTTATATTTGGTTTACACTATAGAATCTATAGGAGGATAACATCGTTTATAGTTTAATAAAACGAAAAAAAAAACACTTTTTAGTTAGCCCAGAATCGCCCTTATTGGGACAGTTTGTATTTAGATTAACATACCCAGTCGTTGGGCGGTTTGGGCAGGTCAGCGTATTCCCTGGGCGCCGCCCAAGTGAAGTAGTCCGCGTACGGCGCCGTGCCGTTCTCGCTGAGGCTGAACCACGGGTGGGCGATTGACACGTAGTTAGGAGTCAGGTCTACTATAATTCTGGAACCACAAATGACATGTTAATAACTTATACCTTATTATTCATCATTATTTGACGACCGATGTGGCGCAGCGGGCGCAGGTCCGTCTGCGACGCAGAGGTTGCGGGTTCGATTTCCGCCTCGGGACAAATGTTTGTACGATCTACAAATATTTGTTCCGGGTGTTCTGGGTATTTTCTATATATAATGAAAAATATCTATCTATGTATTGTATTGTATTAAATATATATCAGTCATCTAGTAACCATAATACAGCTCTGTTTAACAGCAGCTTACCTTGGGGCTAGATGATGCTGTGTGGATTGTCCAGCATTATTTATTAATTTATTTATATTTAAAAACTGTAAAACTCACTTGATGTCAAAGTTCTTAGCCTTCTCCACGATAGCTTTGAACGCGGATATGACGTTAGGCTTGTCGAGCGCGTCGTAAGCCTCAACATCCATGAAGACGGCCTGCACCTTGGAGGATTGAAGAAGACTCCAGTCCACATCGCTGTAGTTGGTAGATTTTAACTCCGCTAGAGGCCCTTTCTCATACCTATGACCAAGATTTTTAGCTTTATCTTCTATATATATACCCTATTATATTGATGGATATATATAGATATATCCATCAATCCGCATTAGGTCCGCGTGGTAAAATAAGTTTTTTTATCATTATTTTGTTTTTACGCCACCGTCCAATAAATAGTGCTGGCACTTTTTTATGAAATAGAGAAGTGAATAAAATTAACAGTTTATTCAATTAATTAAATAATTGAATCTCATCATTGGTTCACTTCCTCACGAAAGCCATTCCGATTTTTTCGATTCCGCTATCGATCAACATCGTTCTAAACCGTACATAATGTAATAAATTACGATGACACAATCCTGAACGTACAAAGGGAATCCTAGTGTGCGGGATTGCGTTGTGTTGCGTGTGTGTCGTGTTGTGATGCGTGTGTGTGTCGTGTTGTGATGCGTGTGTGTGGTGTTGTGTTGCTTGTGTGTGTCGTGTTGTGTTGCGTGTGTGTATCGTGTCGTGTCGTGTCGTGTTATGTTGTTAAGTGACTCACCAGGTCTTCTTCTCGGGAGCGGCGCACTTATCGGCGCGGACAATGATGGTGACGGCGCCGGCCAGCATGGCCAGCCACATCGCCCAGAACAGCACGAACATGAACCAGCGCAAGTTCACCCAGAACGGGTCGTCCGCGTACTTCATCAGCTCCTCCTTCGTCAGACCGGAGAATTGCTGGAACAAACTCATCGAAATGAGTAAGGCGCTACACTTAGTACGTCCGGCAGTGCCGATTAGGGCTGCGTTTCCACCAGACATGTGCGAGGGATGTGTTTGTAAGGAACCAATAGAATCACTTCATTTACCTAACCTCGCTCTGACAGCTTTAATTAAGTGATATTAATGGTTCCTAAGAACACGCCAAATCAAATATTATTGACCAGGCGAGCAAGGCGTCTCAGTTTCGAGAATAAGCAAAAAATGCTTTTATCTGTATGCATGTTCTCGCCTAGGTCGCATATTGACGAAAATTGGCAAACAAGTTCCTTGATTTAATAGGCGATTTTTGAAGAGAAGTTTGCTGGTAGCGTTATTTATCGACGGATTTCAATTAAATTTGAGAGACACACTAGGGATTACATTCTACACAAATGTATCGAGATTCGAGACCAACATCTCCTTGGACGACCAAAACCGATGTTGCCTTTATTCTTTTCTTCATAATAGCTTTCTGTTCCCACTACGGGGACATTTGCCTACTCTCAAAATTGGTCATAAATATTTCACCATATTTGCAGATCATCCAATTTGTTCCGCAGCTAGAACCGAACCTGCAACATCGCACTTCTCAAAAGGGGACTCTCCCACCGCGCGACCGTCGCGTCGTCAATAAATCATACCTTCTTGTTAGCATCGAGCTCAATTTTGGGGTCTCCATTCCTGTGGTCCCCGGACACGAACTTGGCGTCCACCATGTCGACCCTCACGCCGCTCACTATCTTCGCCTCGTCTTCCTTCTGCAGCAGCTTCTCGTGCGCGCCGTCGGGAGACGCCTTCTCCTTCGACACACTGACGCGGGATGTGCGGAACTCTGCGAAGTTCAAGAACAAGTTCATGTTCAAGTTCATGTTCAATTTCAAGTCTAAGTTCAAGTTCAAAATATTTTAATTCAATAGCTTGTTGTCCGCGATTTCGTTCGCGAGTAACTCGGGAACTGTACTTTTTTTCTAGATAAAAAAAATGCTATGTGTTATTCCTGGTCATCTATATCTATGTTTTTCAACTAAATCGGTTCAGTGTTTATTAGAGGAACAAACATACAAAAATTCAAACTTTTGCATTTATAATTTTAGTGTGATGGATGATTGTGTGATGTGATATTACAAGGATCATTTTGAAATGTCAAATTTACGCCAGTTCCACGTGCCCCAGCCTAGAAGAATCTGGCAACAAACTCGGCTGAGTTCCTAGCTTTTTATGATGATCCTCTTCATCGTAACATTATTAATCATCAAAATCCTAATTCTAATTTCGAACTCCCGACCTTATGACGGTAAGGCAAATGTACCTACCACCGTTTCACCAGTGGTGATCTTTATATGAACTGTAATCTTACAATTCAGAGTTCAAATCAATCAATTGATTGATCAATTGGACTCCGCTGAATAATGGCTTACGTTGTACCCTGAAATGCTTGGAATTTGTACCTACTCACTCAATACCTCATTATCGATAAATCGTGATCAACTCTAGATCAATCTATCTACACAGATAAGGACCACACGTTTCGTTCAAGATAGGCAACTAATACTGCCTACAATACTGTTTTTAAATTAAAAAAAAACTTTTGAGATTTTTTAATTATGCAAAAAGAACTAATTTTAGAAAATTGCTAGGTATTGGCTTTTCTCCATTCTTATGTCAATGAACGAAGACGTTGATATATGAAAGATTCAGCTTAACAATATTTAAAGTACGTTTATGATAACAAAAGCCCTCGAAAGAGAGAAAGTGGAGCAGCAAGAGCCCTAAATAAAAGAGCTACCAAATTAACATTTCACTTTATCTATAGGGCCGCTGGAAATCAAATAGCCAATACAAACTTTCAACCCTTTGAACCATAACCATTTCTCCCTCTTCATCTCTCTTTGGCTAGTTCTGAAACTGGTAGAAAATATAGCTTGATAATTTGAACTTACCAAAACGGAAGAAAGTGCACGTCTCGGTCGGTCAAAATTCACGGCTAAACTGCGAGGGAAGCCAATGCTTGGTTAACTACAGAGTTAGCGATCTCGTTAGGGTTGTCTGCAGCCAAATAACTTAGCCCTTTGCTTTTAGATAAGCTAATTTTATTTATTTAAGCATTGAAAGCTTTCTGTTTTGAACGTTTATGTCTAAGTCTAATTTTGCTATGTCATAATTGGATATTTTGTAAGACGTTTATAAAACGGTGTTATTATGGTTAATGATTGTCATGATGATTATTTTTTGCTAAAGAAAGGCCAGGTCAAGATTAACCTAAACCGACGAGCGTGTATGAAGAATGTGATGAGAGTAAATGAAGCAAAAGAGGTGTCAGGATCGTAGCAAGTGGAAATCCGTGGTCTCTGCCTACCCCTACGGGATACAGACGTGTTTTATATATGTAATGTATGTAGCAATAGCAAGGGTCATGCCAAAAAAGCGATAGGAACCCAGCCGGTGTTGTTGCCAGTTCTTTTACGGCATGGGCGCGTTGGAACTGGTGTAAATTTTCCTAGCTTGTAAGACGTTTCAAAGTGATCCTTGTGATTCTACTGAATAAATAATTTTTAATTTTTGATTTGATTTTTTGATTTTGTACTTATGTAATTTTTTTTATACATCCGAAGTGATAAAATAAGCATAGGGCTCAACCGATGACGTTGAGTGAAACGTCTGTTAATGCAATATGCTTAACGTTGAGGGAACTTGTCATTAGGTGGGCTTTCTGTCACCAGCATAAAACCAGTTAGCAAGACACATTGCCAGCCCTAACTTCGAATACAGCTAACAAATAAATCACACATACCATAGTAGGTCGGCACTGAGGTAAAGAACCCGTTCCTGCTATACTTGAATAACTACTTGTTCGGTTCCCGAAAGACAGCGGGACAGGAACGCAAGACCTTTTAACCGACAAAAAAATTAAGAGGTACTCAAGTACTAATTATAACCGACTTCAAAAATATGTTTTTCTGTATATTTGTTACACGATTTCTCCGCCAATTATGAATTCATAATGATAATCCTTTTGGAGGTTGATAGGTTATCTTTCAGAGGTTTTCCCATATAAATTTTTATAGAAATTGGCTCAGCGCTTTTTGAAATAATCATAAAAACGTACCAATAACTACATCCTCTCGTAAATACGATATTCAAACGTCTTCAGTTTTTACAAGGATATTCAGATTTCTGATTATGTATGGTACAATGCGTCAAATTGATAGGTCCTTTTTTGGAACCGGCTATATGCACAAGCCACATTTATTTTTGTTCCTTAAATTACATTCCATTCGCAAGCACTGTTCCAAGAATTGGTATGGTTTTGGAAAGAGCAGTATTTCTTTGGCAAGCTCATTGTAACTGTGTGATGATTGATTACTAACTTGTGTAACTTTTAGGTATCCAGGACATCCCAATGATTATTTCTAGTAAGCGTGATATGTTTCAATATCTAAATTGGTAGAGCACCCGCGTATCCAAGAGAAGAATCAAGTCCCGCTTGAGGCAAAAAAATTTTTGGAATATTATAACGTTTACCTTTAGGTAGGTACTTATTGAACTTAATGATTATAATATGGTGGACTATGAACTATTCTGAGAACCTAAGTTTATACAGAGAGTTTAGGCAGAGACCACGGATTTGAACCTGCTACGATCCTGACATACCTCTTTTGCTTTATTTACTTTCATCACTATTTTTACATTTTGACTTTCTTTCTGACATTGTAATGAAATATTATGTAGATTTTAGTTTTGTTTTATTTTTTTTCCTTTTTGCATATTAAGTGACATTTTGATCTTGATGTGAGAGTATTTTGGTCTGACATATTTTTGTTATTGTAATGTTAGGGTGCTTTGGACCCACAGTTTGGACCTGTCTGTAAACCCTTACTTTATTTTTTTGAATAAATATCATAATAATAATATAATAATCACATTCTTCATACACGCTCGTCGGCTAGGGTACTTTTGACCTTGCCTTTAAATTAAAATTTGTTTGAAAATTGTATTTATTTTCACTTGCTACTACCACCAAATAAGAGTCTTGCTTATAAGTCCTATCACTATAAACACATGAAATCCAGTCAAAATATGCTATTGTATGGAACTTAAGACTTGTAAAAAGAATGGTCCAAATCCTGTAAGCACTAAACTATACTTACTAAGTCAGCAGAGGTGCAAACACTGCTATGAACTTCACCGACTACCAATAAAGCGTTAAAAGGCGTGTCGGTGTCGTGTGTATTCTAAATTGCAGTCTAATCATAGAATAGAGTGGTCTAATGAAAAAATTACGTCCGCATCACGTTTGTACTGTGTGTGTTCTCATAAAGAACACATGAACAAAGTGTCTTCCCCTTAATAAATAGAGACAGTAAGAAAAGTGCCCATGTTAAATTACTCATTAGCCGAAGCATAAGGCTAGATCCTATATTTTTTGTTTACTTTAAGACAAAATATACATTAAAAAAAAAATATACTTAGGTAGGTAGGTACATATATATATTTTTTTATGTGTGGAACCTATCCCTTAAGTTTGTCAGGTTGATAATGAATGACCCTGTATATTAGGCAATAGAAATCTATCCGTAGCTGATAAATTTCTATAGCCTTACAAATGAATGTGGTATAAAGTTATTCCTTGGAATAAAGTAAGAATCCTTACTTATTCTTCGAAACCGTCGCACTGCTGGGCAAAAACCTCCCCCTTTTGTTCCACAGAGAGTCAAACAAACAAGAAAGAAGTACAGAATAGGCCTCGCGACCTTGCGTGTACCAGTTTAATCATTTCTCTTTTAAACATTGATCACATTAACGAACAGTAGGTACTCAATTCAACTTTAATGACATCTAATTATTTTACTGATTAGCTACTTAAGGGCCTTACTTTAGATTAGCACTTCGACAACGCTCGCCCTTTTTTTATCGTATTCCAAGTTATAAATTGTATTACGTTTTATTGTGGCAATTTATGTCGACGCTCTGTCTGGCGTTATGTAAGCCGGTTGCTGTCGTTCGTCTGCCGTCGCGTCAGACCGTCCTTTGCACACGCATGGTACGCACTGTATGTGTAAAAGAGACAGCCTGATGCGACGCAGCAACGGGCGAACAAAAGCGACAGACTTACAAAATAAACCCTCTGCAACTAGCGCCACCTTAAGCGAATATGTACTTATAAATAAACAAGCATTTTGATAGTGTTGTGTTAATAAATGTTTCATGTTTAGTTACTGTAGGTAAAGTACTGTACATATTATTTTTGTTTTTATTGAATATGGAAGACAAAGTGTGTTAATTGAAAACATAACATGTTTTAGTTATTTGATTAGTTGTGCTGTGATCAACGTTGTGAGTAAATTTCATAGTTACAGATAAGTAGGTAGGTATAGGTCTCACAACGGATCTCGGCCGTAGTGAAATTAGCCGTTTCGATGAGCAATGGAGCTTTTTCAAACTAAATTGTCTTTGCGCATCACAAACGGCTAACTTCACGGAAGCCTAGATCTGCTGTGCGAACTATACTATTGTACTGAAAACCACTGAGATCTCATAGAATAATTTTTAAAAATAATTGTTTTAGGAAATAATATTAACATCTTATTTAACATTCATTGATATAATTACATTTATTATTTGATAATATGATTTTAAGTAAGTGCAGGTACATGTCATGTTTATGTAAGCAAGTGACAAGACGGTCAAGTCGCCCGCCTGATGTTAATCACCATGTCTGACCATAACAGATGCAGTGCTTAACCAGCATTTTAACCCAAAGCTTAAAATTTTTAAGTTCAGCTCATCACCCCGAAACATTGTGAGTCAATTTCAAAAGATCTATTGTAAAATTACAGACAAACCACAATGATCTCATAAAATAATTTTATTTTAAAAATAAATTATATATTTATAAAAATAAATCGTCATCATAATTATCATTCATTAGGTATATATTCTATTGTGTATTAATATAACTTTGGTCCTTATACATCTGCAATACTATTTCAAGTATTCTGGTTTATGCCATCTAGAAATTGCTGAAAAAGCCTATTCCGTTCCCTTTGAATATTATTTGACTCTTCTACAATACTGATTAGTCTGTCTATCTTCTCCTCCATTATTCTTTGTCTATTCCTTACTTCTAGAGTTGCCTTTTTAAAGTCTATGTTCCTTTTCCTTGATATTTTACGCTTTGTTTCTTCACTTTGGCCGGGTGAACTGTCAACATTTTCACATTTCGATTCATAAGTAACCGGCTCGGCCATTGATAGTAACGCTTTTGCAACTGTGTCTGTGTGTCCGTCTTGCACTTTTTGAGCAATTTCCGGCTGATATTCCCCATTTACGCTATAGATCTGCTCAAATATGTCAAAGTAAGGCCATTTAACGTTAGTTGTGTCATCTCTGTTGCGCTTCTTCAGTAATCTGACATAGGTTTGCTTTAGGTTTCTGAACTTTTTGTCACAGCAATCCGGGCCTTTTCCGATAACATTCCCTATATCAATCCATACATTTTTCTTCTTTATTTTGGGTGTTCTAAATCTTTCTACGTTTTGTAGGTACAAATCTAGCATCAGGCGGATGTTGCTTTCTTCCCAGACATCCTCATTATCCTCAACTGGCTCTGCGTCCATGACCTCAGATTGATTAAGTTGCATATAGACCTCCTCTGTCTCGAGATATTCTACTTCAGCTGAAATGATACAAGTAAATTCACAAAACACTCTAAAAAAATATATCAGGCTAAATGATGTATTCTCATAAATCATGTTCATCATCGTTTAATAATTTTGATGCTGTTTAAGTAGGTTCCTAGCTTAGATGTTAAAAAAATCACATTAATTTTAGAAACTTCAAAGAAAAAAAAACCATATTTACCACTCATCTTCTGGCAGTTCTGCTATATGCCAGTGAAATAACCACGATCCGCAAACTCGAAAGCTAATTTCTATCCTTTTTAGCGAATAATCAAAGGTAATCAACTTCAAAACACTTGAAACTTGCAAACAATCTCGTGTCTTGCATCATTCAGCGCCATTCAGCAAACACGAACAACAAAATGGCTGAATGTGTCATAGAGGAAAAGCGCTTTATAACACGACCAAATAGAGAAGAAGCCATTTCGCTTTCAGGCAAACACATTGCCATAAAATTTGTACCAACTACAAATGAAGGGACTTATTTTACCTTCATTTTCTATTTTGACCTAAATTTTAGTTCCTACAATGCTTACTAAGATTACGATTACAATACGTTTTATACCTAAAAATTATTTTGCTACAAATATGATCGCATAGATTCGCAATTATTCTGGGTTACACCATATGCTTCTGACGTTTTTTGACTGATAACATTGTGACGTATAATGATAACTTAATATACATACGAAAATCTATTTTGAGACAATTAACATAAAGTCGATATTCGTAAGGTCGTGTTTAAATAACCCATGACCTAAATATTATGCATAATTAGAAATGTGCTAACATTAGTTATTATGCTAATATTTGACTCACAGGAATACTCGTCTTAAATTTAAGCTGTGCAATTAAAATAAATTGCTTAGAGTAGTGAAAAAATTACGACTATCATACCTTTGTCCCCATCCAAGGCGACATGCTCGCCGTCCTTCGGCTGCTCGCCATCAGATTGATGAATTTTCCGCGACTCCGACATGATGAATTAGGGACTTGCAAGACCGGTTTTACAAGCCCGAGAAAGTGATTCCTTTACTTTGGAATTTAAATTATCTCAATTATTACGTTTACAACCGATTCAGAAACTTTGGCCTTATTAATACTATACGTAAAACGAATGAATGAAATGAAATTCACAGACTAGATAACAAAGCAAGCAATAGGCATATATGTATGAATGAACGATATGATTGGTTTTGAATGAAAAGTCGAATGAATAATGGACAATAAGCCACACCCTAGCAATAACACCAACCAAACAAAACCAATAGCCAATCAAAGCCATTTAGGAATAATATGTTCGAAGTAGCCAATCAAAAAACATTTATGGTTTAAAAGGCAATAAAGTGGATTTTTGACAACTGATATGAAATGTCATTTTTACTGTCAATGTCAAAAACATCTGATCCATCGCCATCCATTCCATTCCATACATTCTGCCTGAATTAACTGGCTGGATCCAAGCTGGATCTCACCACTCGTCCGTCCGTTGCCGTTGATATTTTTGCCATGTTTACCTTTTCTTTACATACAAATCCCTAAGAATGTAAATTCCGTGAAATAAGTACCATTTTTATTTATTTCAAGTAACAATAATGTGCACAATACCGCCTCCAGCGCTGCCACCACCTGCTCCACCCCCGCTACCATCTTCAACAATAATACCGGATTCAGGGCCAAATCAAATTATCAGTAATACCAGCCAACTGCTCGAGCTCGACCCTGACTTATGCGCCTGGGCAGCAGCGGACCCTGAGCTACGAAGAGCTTGTATTTTTGGCCTAGTATGTACTGACAAGCCTCCGTACCGAATAAAATACACAAAGTTTGATCCCATCAGTCAAGTAGGCCCAACCTGTGGTTTAGTCGCGCTCTCAATGGTGATCAATGGCAAAGTAGTGCCTGATGAAATACTGAATGTATCGAAATCTGAGGGCTACAGTAGGAACGGGGAGATGTTCAGTTGCAATAACATGGCAAAACTCGCTGAGAAAGTTTTTGACTTAGCAAGTATAAGAGATATGAGTGTGACAATCAACATCAGGAACCTATTTAGCCCAGATATTGTTGAGAGTTTGCTGAATGGTGCAGTTCTATTAGTTCCGTAGGTATCATTTGATTACACACCATTACTTTCATACACCTTTGTTTAATTTAGTGTATTTATAACTCTCTTTTACATCCTGTCATTGGCCACTGACATATACAAACTTATATACTTATTACAGTAACCATCTTTGACTTCTCTATTCAGTTTTTCTAGTATATTTACTGGAATAAACTACCATAATCAGTGATAAGTGCTCCTTCAGTGAACTCTTTCAAAAACAGACTTGATAAACATTATAAATTAGTGCACTGATAAGATATACACGCATTAGCTTACTAACTGCCAGTGTATTAACAAATAATAATAATAATTATAAAATTTAATTTAATTTCTAATCCTTGCACAGTTATGATGCTGATGTCAACCACACACCGACATTGAAGAACGGCCACACAGCTCACTGGGCTCTTGTCTGCGGGGTGATATTAGTGAACAAGCCGGAAGCTCCATACACAGCAGAGAAAGATAATGTCTACGTCCTGTGTCGACATGGCAAGTCCAAGTACCTCTGTGCTTGGAATCTAGCTAAACTTGCTCAAAGCAACAATAACTTATGGGAGTTTTCTCCAAACAAGCAAAGAGATGGATTTGTCTATGTTCTCCCGGAAGGTGGTGTGGGGGGAAAAAATGGCTTGAGGGGCCAATTTTTAAAATTGCAGTGGAATTATTAACATTAGTAAGACTGAGCTGGATTATAAACCAGTTTTTTTGAGAAGCCTAGGTGTAGGCAGTACTAAGACCTATTCGCTATGAGTAAGTAAAGTATACACTTATTCTATTTACTAAGGATATCTATTTGACTAATGGTGATGTTGTTTCACTGTGCTATTGCAGTGTTTGTCAATTATTCATAATATTATTTTAATTATCAATATCTCAAAATTCATGTGTGATTAGGATTACTGATTAGAGAGAGATTCATAATTGTTGTTTTATGCACTTAGTAAATATTTTTTCAAAATTCTATCTTTGTATATTGGCTATTGCCAACACAAAAAAATTGGTAGGTATAGTTCGCACTGCGGATCTAGGCTTCCGTGAAGTCAGCCGTTTGTGATGCGCAAAGACAATTTAGTTTGAAAAAGCTTCATTGCGCATCGAAACGGCTAAGTTCACGACGGCCGAGATTCGCAGTGAGAACTATACATACCATGGTCTATGTTTAAAAAAGTTATCTTTAAAGGTACTGTAAAGATATGCTACTATAAGGATAGGGCGAAAATACACATGCTTGTAGCATGTAGTTATTTTTTATGATTTATAATTTGCATGCCAATAGTCTTGGAAGGCATGAGTAGTTTTGCCAACGTTTTATTATTTATTACTTAAGTACTTAAAAGAATTGTAATGATTTTATTTATATTTTTTACATAGGCATCAAATTTATTTTTCAATGTAATAAAATTGAAATGTTGTTAAAATAAAAAACATTGTTATAATGCAAAATTTTATTTGTACAATAAATACAAATCATACCTACTTGCAAATTATGATAAAATAAATCTCATCACATTACTTATAATATCGTAATTAAATCATATTTTATTGACGAATTTCTAATCGCATATGAAATTTATAAAACATTCACAATGATTGCACTTCATTTTGCATTTTAATGAATTTTAGATTAAAGAAACAAAATATTTTTGTACTAAAACCCAACTTAATAGAACTTTTCTCTATGGTAGATAAACTTAGGATAAAAACTTGTGATGATAAGTAAAGTGTCATACATTTTATAGACACACAAGTTTTATAAGCCATAAAATTCCAAATAAAAACCTTCGGTGTAGGTCAACAGCAATGAGATCAAGAAATCAATTGGCTTTTCCACAAATTGACCACAGCAAAGAGTTGATAAGCAATTGGTATTTCAACAATACCTACTTGATAACATTTTGTCTTTACAATCATTATCAATCAAATAAATAGGTATTTTCCTCCAACTTTGGAGCCAATCTGAGGCCTATTGCATAGTAAAATATAAGTTCATAATATCAGTGATTTTGTATGGAAAATCACTTAATTAACTTGTACTATATTTTGCAATTAGGCCCTGGTTATGATAATGCATTAAATAACTGGCAAGTGTGTCCGACATCGCTAAGGTCGGGTTCTGTAGTAAGTATATAACTTGACACACTACATTTTTATGGGATGGGACCAAATTAATTGAAACTCATACAAACAGGTACCCATGTAAACCTAATGGAAGCTTAGATACTGTAAGACAAATAACACAGTGATAGACATTAATTATGTAGGTAAGTATCAACTGTATACAATAAAAAGCCGAAAGAAAGATATACCTACATCTAAGTTTATCAAGATACAAAACGCAGTGAGGCGTAATTAAATTTACTGCTAGATTTTAACATTTCGAGAGATGCTTACAATGCTACAGACAAATAAAATAAACTTGCTGAATTACAACTCAAAATGAAACAGTGAATAAATAACTTGATGCACTTTTACAAGCAAATAATAAAGTTTTAACATCGCAACTTGATTGAAAAATTGTGTTTAAGTTTATCTACGATACAAGCTATTTTCACATAATTTAATGCGGAATTGTAAATCTCAATTTATGGGAAAATAAAACTGTAGATATGGAGTATAGTAAAACTACTGCTATTATAATGATAAGTATAAGAATAGTATAGTAGAGATAAACAGGCTTGATAGCTAATACTATTGTTCTACAGAATATTAGGATATTTTCAGTATTAGTACCTAGGTAAATGTTATTGACACATGGCAACACTATTCAATTCTAAAAACGCTGCATCGGAATTATTTACCATCGAGTTCAGGGTCTGTAAGTAAAATAGTCAAAATCGTCAGTAATCAAGAACAGAAGAATATTTTGTCACTGGTTTTCTGCACTGAACGAAACATTATTTTTACATGACAGCACATATTAACAAAATAGTGTTGCCATGTGCCATAAGTACAGTACAGTAAAACAGGTATTTGAGGCTTTATATACAGCTTTTTTAAATGTTCAGCGTTCTAAATGACTTCACGTAGCAAAGTGACTTTATTTTCCGGTAGAAGTTGATAATTTACGAAAGCCAATATTGATGTAAAATGTTAAAACAAATAAAACTCTATCAGCATTAACTTTGATAATGTTATGGTATAACAAGAGCATTTTAAAATTGCTTCTATGGATCAATAGTTAAAAACTGCATACATTTACTAATGCTATTAATAATTTCTTAGTTTTAACAGCACAAATACATTTCACACATCATGTAAACAACCCTTATTCATAAAAGAAACTGTTATTTTAGCAGCTTGCTAAGTATTGTCTTTCCTTGTCACTCTAATTTTAATAAACAAAGGCGATGATAGATTTGAATGACACATTAGCTAACAGAGGTTTAAAGTTCAAATTATGAATAAGGCCCTTGAATTCTATTGTCGAAACGTTCACGTTCTCCATACTCGCGCCAACAGTCTTCCAAATATTTTAGTTTATTAATTTATGTTTAAGCTAACCAATTTGACTTTATAGCCCATTCTTAGTAAACGAAGAGATTTTTCGGTTTTATTGTAGTGGATACAATTTAAAATTACATCGCATTACGTTTTTTATATCCTGGCAAGACCGCTAGAACTGGCGTGATTTAGAGGAGGCCTTCATTCAACGGTGGGTGTTACCAGCTGATTGGATATGATAGTGGTTGCTTATTTTCAGTGGCTTTGTTCGCGCGCAATTAGCATTAGGGTATATCATTGAATGCTCTGAACTAAATTGTCACTGACATAAGTTCAACTACATTATTTGCGACGTAATTAAGTAACAAACAACCAAAATTCAGAATTATCACAAACATTAGTAAGGACATAGAAACATAATTTTTTATTGCTTAATTTGGCACCACTTTGTGACGATTGCTTCCAAAACTCAAGATAAAACAATGTGGAAGAAATATTAGATAGTTGCTTCCGACTTCACAATAATAGTTAGATTATTCAACTGAGGTTAATTAATAGTTGTTTAGTGTATTTAATTTTATACTTAGGTACTTTTAGCGTAACATGAAAATGAGCCAAGTGAAGTCGAGAGATCGTCAATAGCAAACATTATTCCACTACAATATCGATTTATACTCAAAATAATAGTTTACTGAACTAACAAATCCATAGCAGTGTCAATAAGAAACGAAAAGTAAGAGTCATTTCAAAATATACCTTTACCTGATATACTAAGCACATATTTTACTAATTAATCGAAATATTTAGGTATAATGATTTGTGAGTCATCACGACCGAGGCTAAGGCCTCGTTTGCACAAGCGTATTTAAACCGCGCGTTAAAAATCAACTCAAATAGAACATATTTCCAAGTAGCTGTTCGCACGACAGCGTTTTTAAAACGCGACGTATTTTTTATCGCGCTGTGCTCTATTTTCAGCGTTGAGTGTTGGGTGGGAGTTGGATTTTTAACGCTCTCACATCGTGAGTACTACGACGGATAATTTACGCTCGTGCAAACGAGCTTTTATCTTTGATAGTTTTTATCACGAATATTATGTGTCGTATCTTAACAAAATCGAATAAACTGATGGTTACAAATCCTGATGATGACTGATGGTTAAAGATCCTTACAAAGACAAAGAAATATCTACTTTAAATCGATAGCCTGTCGTTCTATTTTCTTAAAGTGGTCAGAGGATGGTGATAGCCCAAGATCTGTCGCGGCGAAATTAGGGGGAGCCAATGTCCAGCAGTGGACGTCTATTGGCTGATATGATGATGATGAAGCAACGTCAAGAGTGACACGCTCGCAAAGTTCAAATAAAAATAGATTTAACGACTATCGGTATAAAGTAGATTTTCGTTTAATACGTAGCCGGTACAATAGCAAATTCGTGCTGCAGCTACTGATAGGTGCTAAGACCTTAACAAAATACAAAACTCACAAACCAATGTAAATTAATTAAACTATAACAGTAAAACAAAAAATACTAGGTTATTACAAATGTTATTAGTAGGTACCTACATATTCGTTTATTGACTGAATGATATAACCATACTATTTATAGATAACTCGGCTTACACAAACGGCTATAAATCTACGTTACACATCAACGTTAAACTTCGATAATAACCCTATGATATAATGCAACAGTCATTGTTCTGCCAATACTAACACTAATTTCAATAAAGCTAGCCGAAATTGAAATAAACTTTCCAAACTGGCTCGGAATTTTTGGATAATATTCCAAGCAAAATACAACCTCAGCAGGTTTCGAATATAAAAATCTTACAGAAAATCAGGAAGATATTGGATGTGCCATGCCTGCATGCACCAAGCTTAACTTGTAGACTTATCGTTTAAGAAAGAATGTAGTTTTGATATACAAGTATTTGTTGGTGCAATTAGACATAATACCTTTGTAATCTGAGGTACTACTACAAAAGTAATTTGCGTTTACATATAGCTGCACTTATAAAAATACAAAATAAAATTAATGACTATGCGTCCGCCGCGCGTTTCTAATGCCGCCTTTGTAAGATCAATACATATTGACAATACCGTCAGTTTACTTAACACTGGCAGAATTATGGCAAATAAGTCACAGAAGCCAAAGAAGAAGAAGAACTTAGCTAATTAACATCGCAGGACTTTACAACTTCAAGCTTTGGGTATACTGCATATTTTAGTCTTGTCAGGCGTGGCGCTTAACTTCAGGCAAACCACTAGACCGTCTCACTTGCTGAAATATAAAAAAAAAGAAATCAAAGCGACCAACCACCAAGTGGATGTGTAACTGCTGTTGCATTTACTTCCGTGATTTCGAGAGTATGTAAGCTGACCCCGCCTCGGTCTTAACAGCCGTTAAATTGGAAGTTTTTAAGCATTTATAACTCATACAAACCTTAATTTAAAGTAAAAAGGTAGGTCTTATGGTATTGACGATATTGACAATATTTATTGATAGTCCAAACGCTGTTTAACTGCATCTACGAATCACAGATAACAAAAAATCTAGCACACAGCAAACCTAGAGTTGATTACACACCTAGCCAACACAAAGCCAATTGGCTAGTCGGCATTTTACTGGTCGGTTAACTTTTTTCTTGATACAATCAAAATATTGTACTCAATCCTAAAAATTACGTTACTAACAATAAATATGCAGTTTTGTTAATCAAATGGCATTTATTAATAAAAGTGAGTAATTACATGAAATTAAAAAAAAAACCATAATGATGTTTTATTCATTCATACAACTTGACTTGACCAATGAAATACCGACTGTCTTAGGCTGCGTTTCCACCAGAGATGTGCGAGGATGTGTAGCGAGGGATGTGTGTGTTAGGAACCAATAGAATCACTTCCTCGCCTCGTTCTGTCCAGCTTTAATGAAGTGATTATATTGGTTCCTAACAAACACATCCCTTGGTACACATCCTCGCACATCTCTGGTGGAAACGCAGCTTTATTGGCTGGTTGCATTAGCCAACGTGTGCCACCAACATTATGATATGTGCTTCCTTAAAATTCGGTTATACATTCATAACTCTAATCACACTAAATTATGGAAATGTCACGAATCATTTACTCATAAAATACAATGTCATAGGATAACAGCTACAAATGCTACAATACTAACATGGCTACAATGGATTATATAATTGAGCCTTTATTATGTAACTTGAATACGATAAAAACTACTAAAGCGCGCCATGAGCAGAGTAAATATTTCATGCAAAGGAAATACATCAATCAAAATTATTTAAGAAACATTTAATTACTTACCATTATAACTTGTGTTACTTATACATTTTATATTCAATTTTATCTCTACCCCTGAAGCATGCTTTAGTTGTAGTCCCATTCAAATTACACAACAAAAGCAGTAATGGCAGCTCATGGATAAATCGAGCAAAGTAAAACCAACCGTACTACTACGTTTTAGAGCCTCGAATCGTACGATTGAAGCCGAATCGCGCCCGACTACATAGGGCGATTCGAATCATCAAATTCTGCGACACGCGATGTTAGCGTATTCGCTAAACGCTAACCAAAACTCCGGTACTTTAGTAAATTGGCGTTGTCGTACGCGCGTTGTCTAAAGAGTCTGATGTGTCGGGCTTTTGAAGCCAAAGCGAAGGTATGGTTACCAGTACCAGTTATATCTGGTTTTAAGTTTATGTCTCCGGCGGGGCGAGGGGAGCGCCACAAGTCGCAACTGGAAAAGTTTTCACGTGCGTCTGCCATTGCGTGGAGAGTTGGAAGAATTTCACGCCGTTCCATTCTGTGCCGTCGATAAACACTGCAACAACAGAAATCAAGTTAAACACATATTAATGCATAGTATGCTCTCGTCAACCCGTAGGTACAGTACGGATTTATGTAATGGGGAAGAAATATAAAATATACCTTTCAACGGCGGGTTGTGCGATCCCTTAGCGGAACAAATGAGTCGCGCGACGCCATCCACGACCTGTGTGCGTCCCACTTCCTGCTCACCCGTTTTCTCTTTCTTTTTGCCGAGTCTCATTACTGGAATAAAAGATATTCCGTTTTCACTCGATAATACACTCTAAAAGCGATAATAACGTAGCCAAGCATGTTGTTAATGATGACAGTTATGATTCCATGTAATTCAGTCAATTTAAGCTGAACACATATTTAGCACTCAGCCACATGAGCCTGTACTTGTAAATGATAAATGATAAATGATATTTATTTGCACGAACACATGTCATATGAATGGTCTTAAAATTAAATTAGTTCATTTATGTCCTACCAAAATCTGTGGCATGCAAATATTATATTAAATGTAAATGTAATGTAATGTTAAAATTATTATACAAAATTAAAAATGTAAAAAAAAAATTTAAAAATGTAAAAAAAAAAAAATAATAATAAAAAAAATATATTATTATTAGTGTACAATGTCCCTATAATTTAAAATTCATTTATTGAATAGAAAACAATTGTCTATCAGCCATTTCTTCAATGTTATATGAAATAGGTTTCCCTTCAAATCTTTTAATTCAGCTGGTAACCTATTATATATCCTGATCCTGTAGATGTACTTGGAGAAAATAATAGAATTATTATCACTATTGGAAAGGTTCAAGTTTTTAGTTGTTTTTGTAGTTTTTTATTTATTTAATTTCTTTGATTATTTTAATTGTGTATTGTGTTTTTCATTTAAAATGTTTTTGTTTACTTATAATTTATTATTTTTCTTTTTTGGTGTGGGTATTTTTAATACTATTTAAACTTTTTTTGGTTTGTGTATGTCTGTGCTAAATAAACAATTATTCTATTATATTCTAATTTAAGTCAATTAGAAGATTTACACTGGTATGCAGAGTCGTCACCTCACTACATAGCATCAGTGTGAAATTACAAGATGCTTACTTCTATGAATAACAACATAACATACCCGACACATACAAAGTCCTGATTCCAGTAAGACTCCCTGTGTTGTTGGTATCAGAAACTAGGTAGGAGTACTATGCTACCACAACACATATACCCGGAATAAATACTTTCAAGGCTTCGATTCCACTAATGTATACCGGTTGACGTACTAGTAGTTTCATCGTTTCGATAGCAGTTTGTTTTATGCTCAATAACAAATTTCCTCGTTGTCAAATAACATACTAAGAAAACACAATAACAGCTACAGTTTAGTTGCCTTTCGTTAAAGAATTTTACGATCTATTAAAAGTTTGTTAAACAGAATTACCGCCCAAATCATGCAAACATTACGTAGCGAAACTAACTCGCAGTCTCTCACTTCTCACTAGAGTTTGAGACATGAATTATTCGACACATGAATGATCAAATAGAAGGTATAATAATAAAATAAAATATTTATTTTTTCCTACAAGGTCGTACATGGTCTTAATGCTAGAAATAAGAGCTTTATGTTTTTTATGTTTTAAATAATTAAATGAATGAATGAACAAAATGAATGAATGAACGACTAACTCTTCTGCTTCTTCTCTTTGGTGAGGTAGGTGATGCAGAGGTGCGCGTTCTGCCTTGTCACATGTAGCGCGCGGAAGGATGCCTTCACCGTCACCTTGCCGTCCGCGCCCTCCGTCTGCCGGCCCGGCACCTGGCAAGAACACATCAATAATTCAAAAGTACTCGTGACATGATGGGTAAGTTTTTTATTAAGTACTTGTTTGTCATTAACTTGCGTAACTTGGGATTTTTTTCTCTAAATAACAACAAAAAACTAACTAAACACTTATATCTAAAGCCTCATGTTTTGGGGGGTCAGTAAAACCACGATGATATTTACAATCACGATGTTTATTCCACAAAAAACTTCCTCGTTCCTCTAATCCTTTACACAACAACTTCTCCTTACAATATTATAATTTGAATAATCCGATACAACTTCACGACCGCTTTAGTCAGACGTTACACAAAGACTACCGTAGCCGCCATCGGCATCGTAGCGCCATCTTGTTTTCATATCGTCTAAAAACTAAATGGCGCTAAGATAGCTTCCGCCGGAAGTGTAATTAAATAAATCAATGCATGAAATCAAATGGTGATCCTAAATTATTATTAAGTAATTACAGTATTTATAAGTATTTTTAGAAACAGTTATGTGATTACGTAACACATGTGCTTGTGATTTCACCGGAAACCACCTTCGAACCGGAACACAGCAATGCGAGCATTACAGCTTGGCAGCAGAAATAGGTATGGCGGTAGTTCTTCCCCGGACGAGCTCCTATCACAAAGAACTCTACTACTCTTAACCTTTATTTTGAATCACTCTATCTATATGTAAACCGCATTAGAATCCGGTGCGTATATACATATATTACACACTTTTTTTTTTATGTCAGCAATTGACAAGACATTCAAAGCCTACCTAATGTTAAGCACCACGCCTGACTATTACAGAGCAGTGCCACCCAAATCTTAAAGTTAGTAAGTTTTTTTTTTATACCCCCAGGGTGCAAATAAACATACGGTCCACCTGATAATAAGTAGTTACCGTAGCTTATGGGCGCTTGCAATACTAGAGGTATAACTCGCGCGTTGCCGACCCTGTAAGAATTTTAAAACACCCTGTTTCCCGACCCGAACTCCAGACTGTAGTCTCCAGGGAAAACCTCAGCGTCGTCAAGTGTGTGCGTGGCACTGCACTGCGCTTATCACCCCGGGACATTGTTGTTAAGTCCCTTTCGCTCAGTAGACGTACAGGGGGAGGGCAGGATGAAGAGACAGCACTCACCAGCCAGTAATCCAGTTGCAGTTCAAGCGGCTCGTGCCTCGCCGCCATCGGGTCGGGGTTGTGCGGCGCGGGCGTGGCGGGGGGAGAGGGGCGCGCGGGGGGCGAGCCGCCCTCCTCCAGCTCCAGCGAGGACACCCCGCCCTCGCTGCAGCCCACTCGCACCTCCTGGGGAACCAGCATCACTCATTTGTAATATCTGAAGCGCTCGTGACCTAGCTCGCTAAGTTGTTCGTAGTTGTAGTGAATTCATACGAATTTACTTACTTGAAGTTTTGTGGTTTTTTCTCTGCCGTTTTTAAAGATTAATTTAAGAAAGGTTGGATTCGCGCAAACTCGAGAATAAAGCGTAGTTATTCGCAAGTAAACTGTCAGTTTACTTGTATTTGACATTTCTTATTCCCCAGAATAGTTATACCAAGTTTGGTCGGTCGAGATAGTACTTTTTTTTTTTTTTAATACTACTAAAGTGGTAACCAAGCGTACGGCCCACTTGATGGTCAGCAGTTACCGTAGCCTATGTACGCATGCAACATCATAGATATCACTTGCGTGTTACCACCCTGAGACGTTAGATGGTTAGTCTCATGTGCCTGTAATTTCACCGGAAACCATACCCTTCGAACCGGAACACAGCAATGCGAGCATTACTGCTTGGCGGCAGAAATAGGTATGGTGGTATTCCTTCCCCGGACGAGCTCTATCACAAAGAACTCTACTACTCTTACGCTATACTTACTGCAATAAATGGTACAAATGTCTGGCTGGCGTCTTCGTCGCCCGACCTATCTCGGTACGCGATCATCGCTTCACCGATCGGTATGTTGTTCACTGGACCGTTGCTGTTCAAATACCTGTAAAAATCATTTACATTACCTTTCACGTTACGGTACCGCTAATTATAATTAGATAGCTCATTTAAACTCAGTTATCTATAAGTCTATTTTTAGTATAATATTATATTATATATATAATAATTATAAGTAATGTTTAGTAGTCTATTAAGTATAACAGATCTCACTGCACAGTATAGTTATGTACACTTTTGGATACAGTACGGTATCATTTTATGGGGACGTAATTTTAAGTTTGTTTTGTTAAGTTATTTTTCAAACGTAAAACAGTATCGTGCTTGTTTTTAGTTTATTGGTTCGAGAACGAAAGTGAACGAATGCGTTAGAATTGCACACTAAATTCGGATTAATTCAATTAAAAAGTATTTGAGCCTTATTTATAAATGAACTATAAGTCTCTGTAAGCTAATATGTCTTCAAATCTATCATCGTCTTTGTTCATTGAGATAAAAATGACAAGAAAAAACAATACTTAGTAAGCTGCTAATATAACAGTTTATTTTAAGAATAAGGGGATTTACGTTTAAACACAACGTTGAGCACTGGTGGTCTTGTGGTAGTGACCTTACATTCCGATCTTAAGGTCATGGGTTCTAATCCAGTCGTGCACCAATGACTTTTCGCTACGAAAAATTTATGTGCGCAATGCCAGTGCTCTCATACGGTGAAGAAAACCGGCATGTCCAAGAACTAAAAATTCGAAAGACATGTGCATTGGGTCCGCGTGGTGGATTAAGACCCAATCACTCTCGTTCGAAAGTAGGCCAGTGTCACATGAGTGGGAACATTAGAAGGCTGTCAAGATGATGATGACTGTGTCACCTGTATAAGGTATTTTATTATTAGTGCATAATATTCAAGAAATATGTTCCACAAAAAAAAATACATGTAGGTAACTTTTTTTTAACATTTTGTCAAAAAAATCTCTAGTAAATCGATAATTTTTTTGGTAAATTTTTATTTAACATTAATAATAATGTATTTATTTTTCAAAAAAAAGGTTAACAACAGTTTTAATAATAGGTAGCTTTGAGTAGTAGGAGTAGGATATTGTAATAACAGTGTAGCAGTATACCTATGTTGCTGTAAATTTTGTTGTGATACCTTATAGTGAGTCAAATACTTTGACACCTCGCTCTAACTAAGAATTTCTTGTATGTAGATGCGAGGGCTCTCTGCTTCGGCTCGTTACCATAAGTAAACAGAAACAAAAGCGCTAAGCTAAGATACTAAGTATGTAGGAATAGATACATTTAAGAAAAAAAAAAAATAATAAGAAAATTATCATCTAGGTTAGTAGGTAGATACTAAGTTTTTAAAAAAAATAAAGTACCTTCATTTTAATAATGAAATAGTATAAAACAAAAATAGAAAGTACCAGTAGGCATTGTAAGTGTTGAGTGTGAGTGAGTGTGGGTGTGAGTATGTGTATGTGTATGTATGGTGTAAATGTGTAATCTATGTATGTGTATTGAAATTGAAAGGATCGGGTGTAAGTATTTTGCATGAGCTGGAGTTACGAGTTTTATATATATCTAATCAGGAGAGGACTTTCAAAAAGTCCTCTGTGTTTTTATAGTCCAAACTCTGTAAATATTCTTTTATTTTATTTTATACATTGTTGGTAATTGCGTAATAATTAAATGTTCGAGCACGCGCGCCCCGTAGCGCGTCCCGGGGGTCATTGACACGCGCCGCGCGCTCCCCTTTCAATTTCCAAAAAGGATAACAAAAAACCCTGTAAGTATATGCACTAACCTGGCGATCCTAGCGGAGACCTCAGACAGTTCCGGCGAGCCGGGGTCGGCGGCTCTCTCGCACAGCGCGGGCCAGCTCTCGCCGAACAGCGCCGCGTACCCAGAGTCCACGTTGCAGAGGTACCGGGAGATAGTGTTTGAGCCTGTGCAAGCTATTTATATACCAGCCGATCTGCCCCAGCTTCGCACGGGTGCAATGAAAGCTAAGCGAAGCCGAGGCGGACCGCTAGTAATAAGTAAAGGAATAATGTAGCATTCTAATGGTGAAAGAATTTTTGAAATCAGACCAGTAGTTTTTGAGTTTATTCGTAAGAAACAAAAATACAAACATACAAAATTAAAAATCTTTCCTGTTTATAATTAGTATAGAAAGAGCTAGTAGAGTTCTTTGAGCTCGTCCAGGGCAGGACTATGCTTATGTCTGCCGCCAAACAGTAAAACTGCGTTTCCACCAAAGATGTGCGAGGATGTGTAGCGAGGAAAGTGTTCTTAGGAACCAATAGAATCACTTCATTATAGCTGTCAGAGCGAGGTTAGGTAAATAAATAAATAAATAATGCTGGACAATCCACACAGCATCATCTAGCCCCAAGATAAGCTGCTGTTAAACAGAGCTGTGTTATGGTACTAGATGACTGATATATACCTAATACAATACAATACATAGATAGATATTTTTTATTATATATAGAAAATACCCAGAACAAATATTTGTAGATCGTACAAACATTTGACCCGAGGCGGGAGTCGAACCCACAACGTCCGCGTCTTAGGCGGATCTGCGCCCGCTGCGCCACATCGGTCGTCAAGGTAAATGAAGTGATTCTATTGGATCCTAACAAACAAATCCCTTGCTACACATCCTCGCACATGTTTGGTGGAAACGCAGTCTAATGCTCGCATTGCTGTGTTCCGGTTCGAAGGGTATGGTTTCCGGTGAAATTACAGGCACATGAGACTTTCCATCTCACGTCTCAGGGTGGTAATACGCAAGTGATATCTATGATGTTGCATGCGTACATAGGTTACGGTAACCGCTTACCATCAAGTGGGTTGTACGCTTGGTTGCCACATTTGTAGTATAAAAAAAATATAATAATACGCGTATTATTTAATTTTGCAAATTACCCTTACGGGTGGTGCGAGAGAGTTTTAAAGGTTGCATCATTTTGTGTGTGTGTGTGTGTGTGTGTGTGTGTGTGTGTGTGTGTGTGTGTGTGTGTGTGTGTGTGTGCGGACGGGTACCTTGCGGCACGATGTAGAAGCGCAGCGGGGGCGCGTCGTGCGGGCGGCGCGCGGCCAGGTCGGCGTGCGCGCGCAGCGCCGCGCCGACCGCGCCCTCGCCGCCGCACACCACCACGCGCACCCACCCGCGCCGCACGCTCCTACACACAACAACCAACAGTTACACGCCTCACCACTAAACAGATATTACTACTACGTACAGAATGGGCACTCCCTACCTCCCACCGGTGCCACTTACACACCGGTCGCGAGTTTGCCGGCACGCACGATACCATCGCCGGCACTCCAAGCGCGCGCATCCTAGAGCAGCGAAAGTGTGCTTCTCACTCTTGCTATATAGTTGGGTAGGGACAATAATTGGGTGGGGCCCATGAGGAATCATGACACTCACATATGCAACGGCACCGTTTACGTACACAAACCATGCATCTGGTGATTGCGACGCGTTTGCTTTATAGATTCAATTGAGAGTGTCCGGGGTGTGCTAATAATGAAATACCGTGTAGACAGGGCACGTACTTGTTGGCGCGCGCGTAGAGCGCCTGCAGCAGAGGCCGTGCGTCGGGCAGATGCGCGGGCGGCGCGCACAGCGTGGGCACGTGCAGCGCCGCCAGCGCGCCGCCCAGCACGCCCGCCGGCGCCACACCCACGCACTCCGGGACCCCGCACTCCTCGCTCAGCAGCCGGGACAGCTGCTCCATTATAGTGCGACGAGGCTGCAACACGTCGAACGCTATTCTATTAATCATAGCGCCACTACGTAACTCTTTCCAAGTTTTACAATTTGAAGTTGGTATACATAGCTGAACGCATTAGGGAACAAACACAAGTTACTGATGCTCTAAAGCACGCTCTTCAGTTGAAGTGGAATTGGGCAGAACACAAAGCCCGTTATAGACGAAAGAAGGTGGACCATAGAGACGACCCGTTGGACAAGATCAAATGGCAAAAGAAGACCAGATCGACCTCATAATAACTGCTCGAAAACAGTGGATGAAAAAAGCTAAAGACAGAGAAATATGGAGTAAACTGGAGGAGGCCTATACCCAAAGAGGGATTCCTGACAAAAAAAAAACTGAATGGAAAGGAAGGACAAAAGGCTAAAAAAAAAAAAAAAAAAACATAACTAGGAGGAAATAGGTAGTGCCAGTAGTGCCAGGGGAAATCAAATGTATTTTGACACAACTGGCGAAGAGTACTTTGTTGTTACATTATTGTATAATTTAGTTTAATTTAATATGCAGCTATAGTAATGTTTTTATAATGTATACCAGCAGTAAGTTGTAATAAGCAAGGTTAGTTCTAATTTTTCTAACTAGATGGCGCTGCTAAATTGTTACCGCCGCTGCATCGCGCTATCGTTGCGTTTTGGCCATTCTGGTATAAGTTAATTGTTAGATGCATAAGTCCCTTTTAGATTACCACTCAATAAATACTATTGAACAATTTAAAAGTGCATTCTCATTTGAGACTACTTTAGCGACCCCTTTACATGGTCCTTACGAGCGGATTTCACTAGCCCCTTTTGGAAGTTAAGGTGTGCTAGCCTCCGCGATTTTTTCCGAGTTTACTGGCATAGAGGTACCAGAGGTGGATTGCCCTGGGCGTGCCAAACCCACACTGAAGTGGGAAGTGTCACCAGTGGGTGACTGCGCACGAAGCCAAGCTGCACTGTGGAAGCGCCAGAGGGCGCTGCTGCAGTTGAAAAATCGTTGGAGTCAACCAAGGCAATTACTGGATGGAGAAGTTTGTGGTTTGTGAAGTGCAACCGTGAGTACATTTAATTATTTGGAAGTGTAGAGCCGTGTGGTGAATTATAGAGTTTTTCGATAGAGATTTTGGACTTTAACTTTTTATTGATTATTTAACTTAGAAAAATTGTGTGATAGTTAGGACTTGTAATATATTCGTGTGCATGTTAGTTTTAAGATTCAAACTCTGTTGAGACGGGGAATCCATGCCCGATTTTAAAAAAATTTGTGCATAATCTCAAACACTTGTAAAATTTTAAACTTTATTTTGGACTTAGAGAAATTTTGTTGATTAATTCTAAAATATGGAACCTTTGTACAAATTGCAAAACGACGCTAAGTCACGTATAGAGAAGTCGGAAACTAACTTTAAAAAGTCGCCTAAAGAGCGCATCACGCGTTCATACGTGGAAGTTCGTTTAGAATCGCTAGATAATGTATGGAACAGTTTTGTAAAGGTTCATGAGGATATTGTAAGAGCAGTAACAGAATTAAATAGAGATGATAAATATTTTAAAAATGAAGTTTATGAAAACACAGAAGAATTGTACATGAGATATAAAAGTGATTTGAAAGGAGTTATGTCCAAGTTTGACAAGGGAGCTGCGACTCCACCAAGTTCTAATCAAAGCGTTAAAGCCAAAAATGATAATATTAAGCTACCGAAAATTACAATTCCCTCATTTACGGGCAATTATGCTCAGTGGCCTACTTTCAAAGATTTGTTTGTGTCACTTATTCATCAAAATGACAGTTTAGAAGATGTACAAAAGTTGCACTACTTGAAAGGTTTGTTGTCAGGCGAAGCAGAACAGTTACTTCGGAATATTTCAATCACATCAGCCAATTATGCAGAATGTTGGTCAATACTTAGCAATCGGTTTGACAATAAAAGATTTATATCCAATTGTTTATTGAAAAGGTTGATGAGTCAGACTGCTGTGGTTGAAAATTCAAGTGCTGTTAAGGGTCTTTTAGACACTACAATGGAGTGTTTAAATGGTCTAAAAAATCTCGGTGTAGATGTCAAGTCGTGGGACATTATAGTGATCCATATTGTGAGCGTTAAGTTAGATGTTGAATCCCGGAAACAATGGGAAACTAAAATAAGCGCCCATGATAATCTGCCCACACTTGTAGAGTTCAGAGATTTTTTGGAAGCCAGATCGCGGGCACTAGAGTTTTTAGATACTAAGGAGAAACCTAAAGCGCCCCCAACTAAGGCAAAGGTTCATCTCGCGGTTGGTGCCGACAACAATGCCAATGACAATGTTTCATGTCCTTATTGTAAAGAAAACCACAAGATTGCAAACTGCAAACAGTTTGCAAAAGAGAGTTATGAGTCTCGTCATGACTTTGTTCAAACCAGAAGGTTATGTTTTAACTGTTTAGGTTCGAACCACTCCATCAAGTTTTGCCGTCAAAGTTCTTCTTGTCGCGTGTGCAAGCGAAGACATCATTCGCTATTGCACCCCAAAGTAGTTTCAAACTCAGCCGTATCAAATACGAGTTCTCATGCAACGGCTGAAGTTAAATCAGCGGTGTCTGCTGTTCAGACATCGTTATCAGAGGGCGAACCAGCTTCGTCGAATATAGCGTCTCATTTTTCTCAGAGGTCATTACCTACACAAGTTTTGTTGGCCACAGCTCTTGTCGAAGCACAGACAAGATACGGGTCTACACAACTGTTGAGGGTGTTATTGGATCAGGGATCCCAGGCATCATTCATAACCGAATCAGCAGTACAACTTCTTGGACTTAAGAAAACAGCGGCCAGCACGGTCATATCAGGGATAGGTGGCGAGAAAAGCAGCGTTGCTTCTAGGTTTACAGTCATCGTGACTATTCACTCGCGTTTTGATCCCAATTTTAGTGTCCAAGTAGAAGCATTCGTGTTAGGTAATATTACATCGCTTTTACCTTCTGAGAAACTTGCAGAATTCAACTGGCCTGAGATACAGCTTACTTTAGCCGACCCAGAATATCATACACCAAACAAGATCGACATCTTGCTAGGAGCTGAAGTATATGGCCAGGTTCTCAGAGAAGGATTGACCCAAAGTTCCCCAGGCTTGCCAGTAGCCCAGAACACAGCCTTCGGGTGGATTTTGTCTGGTCAAATCCCATCCAAGTCAGACTCGAATATTCATTGTCATCATGCCATTATTAGCATGTCAGATCAGGCTGATGACAACGCACTGCTAAAGCAGTTTTGGGAAATCGAGTCCGTCATTCCCGGATCACCAAAGATCCTTTCCGTTGATGAGCAGCGAAGCGAAGACATCTTCTCTCAAACCACTTCCAAGGATGAGAGTGGTAGATACGTTGTTCACCTTCCATTTCGCAATGATGATCCGCAGTGTCAGTATGGCAGTTCCAGAGATCTTGCTATAAAGAGATTTCAGCTTCTTGAAAATAAGTTCAAGAAGCATCCAGAAGTAAAGAAGCGATACTCCGAGGTGTTCCACGAATACATTGATCTTGGTCACATGGAGCGCGTACAAGGTGATGATCCCAGAAGAGCTAAAGCGGTTTATTTGCCACATCACGCTGTTGTACGCGAGGACAAGTCGACAACCAAGGTTCGAATTGTGTTCGACGCTTCAATGAAGGGGTTGAACGGGGTCTCTTTGAACGACGACCTTATGGTTGGTCCCACACTGCAGCCGCCACTGCGTCACACGATCATGAAGTGGAGAATGTACCCTATAAGCATTTGCGCTGATATTATTAAAATGTATAGGCAGGTGAAAGTTTTACCGCAACACGCAGATTTTCAGAGAGTAGTGTGGCGCGATGATCCCGATGATGTAATTGAAGATTTCCGCATGCTGAGAGTTACCTTTGGAACGTCGGCAGCTCCATATCTCGCTGTGAAGACATTGCAGCAAGTAGCAGTCGATGAATGCTCACATTGTCCTGAAATAGCTGAAAAAATAAAGAATGAATACTATGTTGATGATTTAATGACAGGGTGTCAGACTATTGAAGAAGGAGTAATGCTGAAGAAGAAAATGACAGAGGTACTTACCAAGGGTGGCTTCCAGTTGCAAAAGTGGGTTAGTAGCTGTAAGGAATTAAATGAATTAATGTTAGATGAGAAAAAGGATCAGGATCAAGGAATAAAGGAAAAGGATATTAAGATGGATGATGTTATGAAGATTTTGGGCATTTCATGGGATCGAGATCATGATGAGTTCAGGTACTCGATAAAACTTTCTGCGCAAGAGACTCCTATCACAAAGCGGCGAGTCATTTCAGACATCTCCCGCCTATTTGACCCGTTGGGATGGGCAGCACCATGTGTTGTCACATCCAAAATATTTATTCAAAAGCTTTGGCTTTCGGGAATAGGCTGGGATGAAGAGTTGCCGTCAGAGTTATTTAGAGAATGGCAAACTTACCGACAAAATCTCGAAGAGACGCGTAAGTTCAGTATTCCGAGATGGGTTGAGACGTCAGCGGATAACTTTTGTGTAGAGTTGCACGGATTCTCCGATGCTTCTGTTGCTGCGTATGCTGCAGTGGTGTACGTCAGAGTAGTCAGGGCGGACTGGTCCATCACAACCAGTTTGATTACTGCACGTACGAAGGTTGCTCCAGTAAAACAGCAGTCGATTCCCAGGTTAGAGTTGATGGGAGCGGCACTACTGGCTGACTTGTTAGCAGAAGTTTCAGTTGTTATGAAGATCCCGCCGAACCACGTCCATGCGTGGACAGATTCATCTGTTGTGTTAGCGTGGCTTAGCAGCCATCCTAGCCGATGGACCACTTTTGTTGCGAATAGAGTTTCCTCCATTCTGTCTCAGTTCGACAATTCACACTGGGCTCATGTTCAGTCGTCTCACAACCCAGCAGATCTTGCTTCAAGAGGTTTAACTCCATATGAGCTTTGCTGCAGTGTTATGTGGTCCCAAGGACCTCTTTGGTTAAGAAAGGAACCCATAGAGTACACGAGACCGAAGGCCATATCCACAAATATGGAAGAGAAATCGGTTAAGGCTCACGTTGGTACCGAGACCACATCAGCAGATCCCTTGTGGACTAAGTATTCCACACTGCACAAATTAGTGAGAGTCATTGCATACTGCCGTAGGGTTTTGAAGTGGAAGAAACGAGAAGACGGAAATAGAAGATATGAGGCATATTTAACAAAAGAAGAGATAGAAGAAGCAACAAAAGTTTGCATTAGACAGGTTCAAAGACAAGAGTTTGGTGAAGAGATTGAAGACGTTAGAAAAACAGGAGCAGTTAAATCAAGAAGCAAACTGAAATCTCTTTGCCCAATGATAGATAGTGATGGGATATTGCGCGTTAGTGGTCGAATTAGTAACGCCATGTTGGATGAAGGTACTAAACATCCCATCATTCTACCCCAAACCAATCACTTCACTAATCTAGTGATTAGTGATGCTCACAAGAAAACTCTGCATGGAGGTCCCACGTTGGTCTTGAATCATTTGCGTACCAAGTATTGGGTAATTTCAGCCAAAGCTCTGGTGAAGGCTTTTGTACGCAAATGCGTCACGTGTAAACGGTACTCTATAGCGGCTCAAACCCAGTTAATGGGTCAGTTACCGTCATGTAGAGTGACACCAGCAAGACCATTCAGACATAGTGGTGTCGACTTTGCTGGCCCTGTCAACATACGAACGTCAAAAGGTCGTGGTCATCAGTCATACAAGGGATATATTTGTCTCTTTGTTTGTATGGTTTCTAAGGCTATACACTTAGAAGCCGTTAGTGATTTGACAGCTCAGGGTTTCATCGCAAGTTTTAAAAGGTTTGTGGGACGTAGAGGAGTAGTTAGCGATCTTTGGAGTGATAACGGCACCAATTTTGTCGGTGCCTCCAAAGAACTTTGTCATCTTGTCGCTGCAGAAAGGTCATCTGTAGCTACAGATATTAGAGAGTGGTTAGGCAACAACGGTACTAAGTGGCACTTCATTCCTCCTCATGCTCCAAATTTCGGAGGACTGTGGGAGGCTGGAGTGAAGTCCACTAAGTTCCACTTGAAGCGGGTAATAGGCAATTCGACTCTTACCTATGAAGAGATGTCCACAGTGCTTATTCAAGTGGAAGCCTGTTTAAATTCACGACCGTTGTCTATGATGCCTGATAACCCCAACGACCCTACCCCATTGACACCCGGCCATTTTCTTATAGGCGAGCCTCTGGTAACGGTGCCTGATCGTAATTACGAAGCAAGTAATTTAGGTTCTTTGAAGCGTTGGCAGCTTTCTCAACGCATGTTACAAGAATTTTGGCGGCGATGGTCTGAAGAATATCTGGTTCATTTGTTGCATCGGTATAAATGGAACAAACGTGTTCCAGAACCAGATATTGGAGACGTTGTTCTCGTTAAAGAGGATAACGTGCCTCCTGCTCGTTGGATGTTAGGTAGAGTAGTGGAAAAACATTCTGGTTTGGATAAGGTCACGAGAGTTGTAACTCTAAAGTGCAACGGTTCTTTATGTAAACGACCCGTGTCCAGGTTATGTGTTTTGCCTGTGACTGATTAGTATGTAGAAAGTTCTTTATGTATTGTTGGATAGCTCCTAAGTCTAAGTTAAGTTTTATTAAGTTTGATTTGATGTTTTATATACAGTCCACATTTGTTTTATAGTTTGTTAGTGCTATCGAAGTAGATTGTTATCTGTTTGTTTTTGGTTTCATGCCCTGTCCACCTGCGTTTAGTTCAGTTTTTTGTTGTTAAGAACATAAACAGATGTTCTTGGTGGGCGGAATGTATAATTTAGTTTAATTTAATATGCAGCTATAGTAATGTTTTTATAATGTATACCAGCAGTAAGTTGTAATAAGCAAGGTTAGTTCTAATTTTTCTAACTAGATGGCGCTGCTAAATTGTTACCGCCGCTGCATCGCGCTATCGTTGCGTTTTGGCCATTCTGGTATAAGTTAATTGTTAGATGCATAAGTCCCTTTTAGATTACCACTCAATAAATACTATTGAACAATTTAAAAGTGCATTCTCATTTGAGACTACTTTAGCGACCCCTTTACAATTATAATAAAATATTCAGCTCACACCAGTTACAATCAAAAAAAATATATTGACGCGTGTTTCATCCCTCCACGGGACATCCTCATGACACATTTCTTGTTCTCATAGTGGTGTCGATTCTATTGTGATATTTTCTAAAATTATTGCCGTCCTTTTCTAATGAATTAAAATACAGAGGACCGCGATACTTTTAGTTAGATTTTTCGTCAGTTTGATATTTTATGTAATACTATAAAACTCACCTCTAAAGTAGTAGGGCTCTGCACTAAAAGCTCATGGGCAGAAAGCGGGCGTTCAGAGCCGAGCGAGCTCTTCTTCCTAGCGGCCGTGCCCGGGGTCAGGTTGCCGCCGCTGGTCGCGCTCCGGAACAACCGGGAGCGCTTGTCTTCCTGCAAGTAACCATTAAGTAAGTTCGTGTGAGTCAGTGGCCAAGCATAGTGACAGAGTTTCTAGTAGTTTCTACATCCTGAGACGTTAGATGGAAAGTCTCATGTCTCTCTCTATCTCTCTCTCTCACACACTTTTATTAAAACGCTGACCATGACTTACCTTGACGTGTACGTCATTCGGTGGTGAGCTAGAAACGGAAGCACCCGACACGGGAGCATCGGCGCAAAGGTCGCCATCGCTATTACCGTCGCTGGCGCGTTCGTCCCCCGCCGAGCTACGAACCGCTTCTGACTCTGTTGATTAGCATATTGTTATATCGTCATTGTTACCATTATTTTATTGAATTGGTTCGGCTAATATAATTGATAGATTCAGGCGTTACTTTGCGGAAATCTATTATAAATTAAGATATAATTCGTATCTTTTTTTTTATACCACTAAAGTGGCAACTAAGTACGGCCCATTTGATGGTAAGCTGTTACCGTAGCCTATGTACGTATGCAACATCATAGATATCACTTGCGTGTTACCACCCTGAGACGTTAGATAAAAAGTTTCATGTGCCTGTAATTTCACCAGAAACCATAACCTTTGAACCGGAACACAGCAATGCGAACTTGGCGGCAGAAATAGTGTGGTGGTAGTTCTTCCCCGGACGAGCTCTATCACAAAGAACTCTACTACTCTTACTAAATTTTTATGAAATTGGTTTGGCTAATATAACACATTCTTTTTAGACCACTAATGTAGGAACCTTTGCGGCCATGCAGGCCAAATTTGTTTGTAAATATAGTTGAACGTGGTACCATACAACAGTTTTAGTTGAAATAAAATGTTGATTAAGATTTGGCTCGCGCGTTACCACCTGAAGGAAGTTGTCTGTAAGTACCACAAATAATTTGAAACTCTGGTCATTTTGAGAATGTTATTATAGTCTAGTAACTAGTCTTTATAAAAGTTATCATAATATGAAAAATACCAATAAAGAAAGAAAAAAGTAAAAACTCTTTTTAAAAGTATTCTAAAGCCTCTTGTGCCTCTCCTTTGAGCCAGAACACAGCAATGCGAGCATTACTGCTTGGCGGCACAAAGGTGTGATACAACATCGATATCTTCGATTTAAAATTATCGAATAACCTAGCTTAAAAAGCTGACTGGAAAGGAAATTTCAGTATCAGTTTATATGACTTTAAAGTACACAATGCAGTGTGATACGAAACATGCGTAGTGCTAGATGATCGGGTAAGATACAGAACAAGACAGACATAAGCTTACTAGTAAATAATAAAGCGATACTATTTAAGTGCGGTGCGGTCGTGCTAAGATGGGTGATGGGGTGTCTTTAAAATAATATTCAAACCATCAGACGAATTAACATTTTCACAGTAGAAGCGGTTGTGACGTAGCTAAAAGTAAGTAAGTTCGTATGAGTCAGTGGCCAAATCTGGCGACAGAGTTTCTAGGCCGCCCGAAGGCCTCTGTCATGGCCTAACAACTTTGAAAAAGCCGGGACCGACTGCTTGAATTTCAAGTGATAGCTTACTTCGGTCGCTTTGGAGGGCACGTTAAGCAGTCGGTCCTGCTTTTTCAAAGTTGACCATGATAAAGGCTTTCGGGCGCTCTGAAAACTCTGTCACCAGAGTTGGCTACTGACTCATATGAACTTACTACGTGGAAAAATACGAGTAAGTGTTTCCAAAAGCAAAATTGGATCATTATACAAAGACTTTATTTATCACCCGTTACGCTTTGGCATTTGTTCTATGGAACATGACGTCATTGAACAAAATGACACATTTTCATAGGAGTTGTATTATGAAGATTCCCACCATCTTGTTAGAACGGGCGCACCGCACAGAATAGCAAAGCGAGACGTTACCTGGGACGACGGCGACTGGCTCGCGGATCGTCGCTGCCTCGCTGGACGCGCGGCTCGCGAGGCGGCTCACTGCGCATGCGATGACGTGTGTATACGGTGGATTTATTAACCCCTTATTTATAACTAGCCGACTGCGGTTTCGTTCACGTGGAACTTGGGAAGCGTACTTTTTCCCGGGATAAAAGTAGCCTATGTCCTATTTTAATAGGAATGGAACTCGTTGCCGGGGTCTGTTTTTCCGGACCAATACAATTTAGGAGTCTTTAAGGCTAGAATGAACAGGTTCTTAGGCAAGCGTGCTCCATCATCGACCACACCATCACTTACCATCAGGTCATCATCAGGTGGTGGTCAAACGCTTGTCTATAACCAATTTAAAAAAAAATTGTCTATCTATGTTTTTAAATTTTAACCAAATCGGTCCAGTAGTTTTGGAGCCTTTTCTGTACAAACGAGGTATTCCCGCGAACTGCACAGTTTTCTAAAGCACATTTTTAGTGACCACTTTTTAGTGCACACTTTTAATTCCCATCCCATACGAACCGTATTATATGCTGTCTTTATTCATTGACATTAGAATTACAAGGACTGTCTGCAAACTGTTTTTAGAGAGTTTAAGATGACAACTGATTATAAATAAGGGGGTAAATAGCGCAACGATTTGTAACGGATTTTATGACGGAGAGATAACTTCACAAATGTGGTTGTTGGTCAATTTATATTGTTATCAAAATGTGCCGTTGATTCTTTGCCATTATTACAGCACTATGTTTTATTGTTAAAGAATTAAGTGGGCACTTATCAGATGTTTATTTTATTTAAAATGAATAAATATGAATTAAAATTGCTGATAATTTTAATTCGAACAGACGTCGTTCGAACAGACGAACAGATATTACTTTCGCTACTATTTTATCAGAGCATGTTATGTCCAGTTATATTTAAGTGATGTAACAACAATGACGGTGATACGATAAGCTTTCAACTCAAGTTTAAATCACCATAAAATGAGCCGAAACAAATAAAATGGTGCTATCACGTTATCCATCAAATACACACGCATTCTCAACTATGCACACAGATAAACAAAACACAAAATTACTATGTCAATAAAACGCTGGCACCTCACTTGGCTTTTTGCTCAAATGTTTGCGTTATTTCGTATACAAAGTCAACTCTGTACATTTATATGTCTATAATTTTTATTATTACGCCGCCCCGTCTCGATTTCCAGGAGTGATAAATAATAATTGACCAGATAAACTTTATCAATTTAAATAGGTACTCGAGATTTTTAAGACAAAATGTACAAAAAAACGGTAGGTAATATAAGTACGTGTATTTTATTTTGTGTGCGGAACCTATTCCTTGAATATTATGCACTAATAATAAAATACCTATAAAATCAAAATTTACTTTGTATTTTGAAAATTGTGCGTTGAAATAACGCAAACCTTTGAGCAAATATGCGAAGTGAATTGGCAGCATAACATGTTTGTATGTACGAGTATGCAAATTAAATATGAAGCGGTCACATCACACAATGCACTGTGTTCAGGCTAATGCTGTTGCTTTGTTACTATGCGGGTTATTATCTAAGCCTGTCGACCGTCTGTCACGTCAGGCCGTCCTTTACACACGCAAGGGTTTTTTTTTCATGTCAGCAAGTGACAAGGCCATTAAAGCGCCCACCTGATGATCCACCACGCCTGACTATTACAGATGCAGTGCCACCTAAAGCTTAAAGTTTTTAAGTGTCTGACTATTACAGATGCAGTGCCACCTAAAGCTTAAAGTTTGCGTGGCACTGCACTGCGCTTATCACCCCGAGACATTGTTGTTAAGTCTCTTTCGCCCAGTAATTTCACTTGCTACAGTGCCCTTCAAACCTAAACACAGTAATGCTTGCACACTACTGCTTGGAGGTAGAATATCTGATACTGCGGTGGTACCCACCAAGACGGACTCTTGCTGAAGAGTCCTACCACCAGGTGAGGGTGTACTGCAGGTGTGAAAGAGACGGCGCCTAACGCAGTAACAGGCGGACAAGAGCGACAGACTTACAGAATGCCCTCCCGATTTACGTTCGTCAAGTGTTTAGGAAAGTGGGTAAGTGCTGTGATGTAAGGATAGTGGATTGATCTTCAGGATAGTGACAAAGGTTTGCATGATCTGCAAATATTTGTTTCTAGTCTGGGTGTTGTGGTACAATAGTAATTGTAGTTTCTGATACCCGCGAAACAGGGAATTGTAGTAAAGCTAATTGTATCCTTGTTTTTGTTTAGTACCTATTCGATTATTTAGAATTACTTAATAATGTGTACTCATCAAGCGTAGCGTGTATTGCTAAAGAACTTGGCTCCTAAATTTTTTACTTTTTTTTTACTTACCTACCTATATTCTTGGCATGAGCCTCACCTAGTTCGATTGGCACCACACTGAAGCTTTATGATGAAGAGGGATCATCCAAAAAAAGCTAGGAACCCAGCCGCGTTTGTTGCCAGATTCTTCTAGGCGCGTGGAACTGGCGTAAATTCACTTAGCTTTAAGACGTTTAAGACGCTTTAAGAGATTTTATTGAAATAAATCATTTTTGACTTTGAAAGTCTTTGAAAGCGGGTCTATTTTGTTTAATTTGTATGGACGACGAGGATGGCGTTCAGTGTGTTGTCATCCTTGTCGTCCATACAAATTAAACAAAATGGCCCCCCTCCGGACCTGCACCCGTCCTCTGTGTGTTTTGTGCTTTAGTTAGGACTTTCTCAGTGTATCGTTTCCTCATAGCAGAGGGTCGTTAGGACTAAGTACATACATATTGACTGTTGAGGAGACGCTGCGTGTGCTTGAGTAAACATTCGTTCGCCGATGCACTTGCTTGCCACATTTGACAGTTGATCAATGTAAATCGGGTCATTAGTGCAGTTATTATTTATTATGTGCTGATTGTGTTTTGATAGTGCGATGTGTCGTTCTATATTGGTGTTGTTTATTGTAATATTATTTAGTCGTAGTAGATTGCATTAGAAAAACGTAGAAATGGCCGTTGTAATTTGCCTTGCAATGGCCCTTTTTGTTAAGCCGACAGCTAATTATACACCTAAGGATATCCGATATTGTTTCTAAAAAGTACTAATTATAATTTAATGAAACCTACTGCGATTAATAAATCTTAACAACAAAATAAGGCGCTAATATTAAAATAGACAAGGTATAAAATCAATCAAAACTTTATAATAATAATGCATTGAGTACTGAGAATAAGTTCATTATTAAAACAATCTTTATTATGTTCTTGCTAAGACACTCTCGAGCGAGAGATGTTCTGAATCTACCACGCTGGCTGGTGGGTTGATGATGACGGATTGTAGGAGTGTATAAAGGTGTGGCGTAGAGAGATGTTATTTAATGTTAGAATTTTCGTTTTGATTGATTTATATAACCAAATTTAGAAGTGTTTTACAATCCCCTGCACTGGACCAGAGTTGGTAGGGATAATAAAACACCACCCAATAATTGTATAATGTGGTCAGAGGCCCTAGCACGAAATCTATCGTAATCGTACCGTCAATTCGTATGAGATTGATAATATTATTAAAATGCAATTTAGAATGTAATTGGTTACAACAGTTATATTAGTGCTTGAGCCTCAGTGTTTGTAAGCCGTGTTACACGGTGAGTAACCAGGCTCACCAAGGTGTCATTGACATGATCCAACCAACTCAACTATGTTTAATAGTTGCAGCTAACTAGTTAGGTTGCGAACCACTGGTTTGTTGCCAAAACAACACCTGACGAGTTTTTCGTGTTTCACCTAAGATCGTGTTCTCTGTTCGCCTAAGATGACAGATCGGACAAAACATTTCAATCTGTTTTGACAGACAGAGCTGGGTGACAGATGGGAATAATCCGCCAAATACTGGTTCAATTCCACTCTAACCGTGGTGGGGGTGTAGCCAGGGGCCTGTTTGGTGTAATGCAAGTCTGCACTCCATATTTCAGAACATTTTACAAAAAAAATTGCAGCAGCACAGTGCAGAGTTGCCGAAGGTCACATAGAATAGGCCCCAACTTTTCCATATTGATGGAAAGAGTTGTAAGTTGGGGCGTATTTTATGTGATTTTATGTGTATGAGCACAATATCCAGTATAACCAATCCAAACTTCCGTACTGACTTACCATTGGAATGCCTGTGATGCTCCTGGTTGGCCAGACTCCTAGAGCTGCTGAAGAACGGCCTGAGCGAGGGCTTCGGCGTGGAGCCGATACTGATGGTATCCATCTGATCTGGCCCGGAGTCTTCACCCTCCCCGCATGATAAAGATTCCAACTCCTGAATAATAAATAATAAAAGGCTTTCGTAAGACAGATCAACGAACAGCCAGAACCATGTCCTAGAAACATGAAAGGGTACATGCTCTCATGGTGTATGGGTAGGGTTGCACTAACAAAGGTATTTATTAAATTAATTACAACCTGGGTGCTTTCCAACAGCGCAAAACGTCTAATGTGCCTACTGCTCATTAGCCTTATTAGCAAAATGTCCATGTAGCAAAACGTCCAACTATAAGATGGTCTGTAAAGCAGAACATCTATTTCTAGTGTGATGGTTAACACTATGATGTCTATCTGATAGTGATGATGAAGACTGAACAATGTTTCTAAAACCTTTTAATCTTAGTCAATAAGTTATCGCTAAATCTTTAGAACACTAGACAGTGTGCGTCGCAACGACGGCATTCGATCTACATCAGAACCCTTCCCATCAGAAATCCCGTTCGCATTAGATCATCGCAGAGGATTTCTGCAATAAGCCAACTAGTAAACATTCGGAACCATTCATTGTTTCGACATTGCATCACGTTATAATCCCGCTATCGTATTGGTTAACCTCACGCCTTTTCTCACCTGGAAGAGCTCATCGATATCCCGCTGAGCGTGATGGGTGTCGTGCGTTGCCCCGCGCTCCGACATCTCCTCGGGCATACGGAACCGCCGCAGCAATGCAGCGAACTTCTGCTTCAGGTTGCGTTGCTGAAATACAATACATCTCCACTTACGTGCGAAAGAGATGGCGAGAGAGGTGACGACATAATAAACACAAACTTATACCCAATCTTTTACAAGCAACTTCACACACAGACACACAAAAAGACAAACTACGCGTACAAAGAATTACCTCCATCTAGCTTACTACCAAGTCTACATCTGACTACAGAATTTCGTTACTTTTTGCCATCTTTTTCATACGTAATGTTTACACTGTTATCTTATCTGATGATAGTGGTAACTAATTAATGTGCATGACGCTATTGCATACCTGCCCTTGACTTTGTAAACATCATGAACAGCATTATAATGTTCCAATTGCTTAATTGAATAATAGCTTAGTCTCGGGCGAGAGTGAATTCCACCACACAGTGCGGATATCAGAAAATCATCTAAATAATTTTAAAAATTACTATGATGTTTGTAGGCTGAACAGCTAAACCAATTTGCTATCAATCTCGTTAAGCATTACAAAATGTATATTTTATAATTTATTCATTGGTTACCGAGTACCAGTACGTAGTAAACAAGTTAGGTACAAGAAATAACGGCATAGTTAATACTTGATTTTAAACCTGATATAGGTTCTATGGAGGAATATTCCATAATTAATCAAGCCTGAGAGCGTTCTTACATTATCCGGTACGACAGATGTGTGTCTTCCACGACAACCGACACACGATATGCCAAGTAAAATGTATGAAAAAGAATCATTCTAATCGGATGACATAGTAGAAAAAGTTGTGCGTGGTCAATGTGGTCATACAAAAAAATATATCGTCCTCGCGCCTCTAAGACTTAGTGTAAACGATTATTTGATTATATCTGGCTTCATTCACAGTTTTTATAGACAGTTTTATAAGCGTTCATCATATCATATTCAGCCTGTTGCTACATTACTTTATTTCAGTATGCTTTATGGAGAAATTATACAGCAAAAGACATAAACAAACTAGAATAATGCTATCTAATTTTCTAAGTCCACACTACAAGCAATGAGAATAGAGATACCCTTTTAAAGCGTCGTTTACGTAGCAAAAGGTCAAGTGGATAAGCTTTTAAGGCGATTTTATGACCCAGCGTTATCCGTCGCTTCAATTAGCAGCGTTCATTAAAAGTTGGAGAAATATTACGCAAGATATTCTGGTATGTTAAAAAAACCTATTTTCGATTTAAATATACTTTAATAAATAAACATTTAAACACAGCGCTATCTTGCCCCAAACTAAGCAAAGCTTAGTTTTAGCTTAACTAGCTGTATATCTAGCAGAACTAGGTGACAGATGGTAAAAACCCTAGCTAAGCTCTATCAGTTAACTGATAGAATACATGGGTTGTATAAACATTTGTCCCGCAGCGGTGATCGAACCTGTTACCTTTCGATTCTTAACCGGGCACTTGTTCACTGCACCACCAAGATCATTAAATTGTGAAATAAGAGAGTTATCGATATCGCCTGATCATACAATGGATTAGAAAATTAGAAAGGGCTCTTAACTCGCGAACTATCAACTCTATTAAAATCTCAAAGTCAGGGAGAAACAACCTTTTGCCTCCCTGCAGACTTGAAGTATTGGGACCCAAAAGTTGATAGTGTCAAGTGCTCGCGTAATTTATATTAGAACTAATTTAATAGATAAGATAGCTAGTACTAAATTTAAAACTAAGCAAATTTTGCGATTTAAAATTTTAATATAAACAAATAGTTTTTTAAAAAAACATTTGATTATCGAAAATTATTAAAAATTAAACAGATTATGTGAAAGATAAATTCAGTGCGCCTAACATTTTGTGTATATTTCGCGATTTATATGTATAATATCGTGAAAAGGTGTGAATATAGTAGAAATAAAGTCAATTTCTAATTTACAAGTGCAAGATTGCCGCTATTAGAAAATTCATAAAACCACAGACATTAGTAATCTCTATTCCCATGCCACAAGCTACAAAATCGCGTGCGTGAGCTCACCGCGAGCTTTCCGCGGCTGCCCTTGCGCTTGGCAGCCTGGTTTTCGAGCTCGCTGTCGCTGTCCCTGTCGTTCGCCTTTCCCATATAGCTTTGTCTCTGTCGCTCGCGCTCCATGAAGCTCAAGTCACGAGAGCGGGACAGCTGTGCAATGCAACGGTACGCCTAATGTTACGCACACAAGCCTCTTTATATGCTGCTTTCACACCAGGGCAATAATCACGAAATTATTTAATATAATCATGAAATCACATCAATTACTTTGGCTCAGTGGTCTACTTACTCTACCCCAGTAGTAGTATTTGTAATAATAGTAGTAGTGACAGCCCAACCTGACAAAAATTGACAAATTCAGCCAATCGAAAGACTGGAACTGTCTCAATTTGAGTAGAATGAGAATCGATTTATAAAGCAGTACTGGCCTGGTGTGAAGCCAGCGTTTTATAAAGAAGTAGAAATTTTCGGCTAATGTATATATCAATAAATACGCCATAATGTTTACAATATGTTGTAAGTTTATAGCTTTGGAAAGCAAAAGCTGAAGCATAGGTCATGCGTATAAAACATATTGACATATTTAATTCCAAAAGTTAACAAACAAACATCCCTTTAAGTATACTTCCAAAATACTAAAACTAGTAAACATAATTTATAATATTATGTAAGTAAGTATTTACTAATTTATCAAAATACTTCCGATCCATATATAAAACTATTTTTAACAAAAAAACCCTAGAGATATCTTATTTATACTTATTAAAATCTACAGGCCTCTAAAATAATTCTCAAAAGCGAAGAAGAAAAAATATATCCTTATGTAAGTGTACAGGATGGTCCGAACATAGATGTCTTTTTTTCTTTTTTGTGTATAAATTTATTTGTTTTTGTTTTTGACCTTTTTTTTTCTTGCCTTTTTACTGTACTGCTCTCCTAATTGTGTGTGTCAAGTCAAATAAACAAATTCTTATTCTTATTCTTATGTCAATAAGAAAAATTTAGATTCCCCATGATTCAGGGGTATCCGAAAATACCCCATATGTTGCCCGATTTTCCGTATTTTTCGAGTTATGATTTTTTTTATGTTTTTTTGAGAATGTTTGGTCAGAACGTTTCAAAGTGATAAAAAAAATTTGGAAGTATTTTTCCAAGATTTTTTTTTTGTAAAATACTTAATCTTAATGAGTTGTAGAATCATGCATAAAATAATCAACGTCCTAGCATTAGTGCAAGTTTCAAAGGTTTTGATGAAAAGTGACGAATTTGTGTTTTAGAGAGTCAAAGTTGAATTTCCAACATTAAATTAAAAATCAAAAAACCATAATCCATGGTTTGTAAGTGTTCTTAAAAACTTTCAAGGACTCTAAGCTTTCATAATACTACAAAAAATTTCAACTTAACAGGCTATTTTTTGCTGAAATCGGCCTTTAAAGATACTAAGGTGAAGATTCCCAAAGTTAGCAACTTGAATTAACTTGATCCAAGTGAATGATTATTACCTATATCATTCACTTTCACTATTTGTCATTCGTAAGGCTAAATAGGATAGGAAATGTCTTAAGAGGCCTTTCCAAGATTTAGCGATATAATTCATGAAGTTCGCGTGAATGTATCTTTATATAGTATAAGTAATAGCGCGCGCGACGAAGAGCGATACGTCCTCCCTCCATAAGCGCTCAGCGCGGTTTGAGAGTCGCTGCTTCGATCGATATGATTATAAGTGCGATAAGGTATGATTTAAAAAAATTCGTATTAAAAAAAGTCAATGCTATTAGACTATTTTCTTCGTTGTATTTATTTAATAAAAACTTAAACTTTAATTAAGTAGGTGTATTTTTATTGTAAACTCCTTACTTTAGCAGAAATAACAAGCGTAAAATTGGGAAAAGTACGCGTTTTTTAGATCGTCTTTTTTCAAAAATATTGAACTAACATGCTGTATTTTTCTCTATACACTTCAATTTTAAAACTGTGATTATTATAATTGCATTTTTGGAAATATGTTAGACTTTGTTATTTCATAGAAAAAATGATCGAAAGTTGACTGGAAATGCTCATCTTACGAAACGTGCATTACTAATTATTTTTTTAATCAGTTATGTCTTGAGTTAATTAATATTTGCTCTGTTGGCTTAAATTTTAAGGGATAAAGCTTTTATTTGTTGTTATTTTCGTTAAAATATCTTCAACACACGAGCCACAATAGTGTTCGAAACTTCACGGGCTACAAGAAAATCAAGGATTGTCAAGGATAGGGCTCTTAAAATAATCTACAAATGGCTCTTCAATAAAAAAAAAAACGAATATTAAAATTTATTTTCGTTAGTTTTTTCCTTTTTTTTTAAAGAAATTACGAGATGGGTAAGTCGTTTGCATATTGTTAAGCTCTATGCCTGACCATAGCAACAGTGATACCCAAAAATTGCTGAAATAAAAATAAAAAAAACCTCACTAAATTAACTTTTAATATTTCGTTTTTTTTAATTAGAGAGCCATTTGCAGATTATTTCCTAAATTTTTCTTATTGACGTCTATGTTTGGACCACCCTGTATAATATATTTTTTTATAATTATATTTAATCAATTCTAATCAATTAATTAGATTGAATCATAATATTCATAAATGTTTATGATTAAATCTAATAACTCAATCACATCCAGAAAGTACTAAGTGATCCACGTCTATTAACGTTTGAGCATTATTGAGCCAGATTATTGGCTGTTAAGAGAAAGAAGAAAATCCTAACCTCAAAATTATCATCCAATGCAAGAGACAAGAGACAAAGCTTACCTTGGTGTAAGAAAGGTCAGTTTTGTTGAAGGCGATCTGCCTTGCCCGTCGTCGCGCCGGAGCTCCATACGTCATGTCGTCAGCCTCTTCAACCGAGCTGAACTCCCCCTCTTCCTCTTCGTCAGAGTAGCCTCTCTCTGAAAATATATAGAGCTTTTGTAAATACGTGTGGAGTTGCTGATATTGGCAATGGCTATGTAGGGCTATGTGTTTAAGAGTAGTAGAGTTTTTTGTGATAGAGCTCGTCCGAGGAAGGACTACCACCATACCTATTTGTGCCGCCAAGCAGTAATGATTCCATTGGTGTGTTCCGGTCCGAAGGGTATGGTTTCCGGTGAAATTACAGGCACATGAGACTTTCGATCTACGTCTCAGGGTGGCAGCCCGTGAGCGATACCTCTGGTATTGCAAGCGCTCATAGGCTGCGGTAACCGCTTACCATCTTGTGGGCCGTACGCTTGGTGGCCACTTTAGTTGTTAAAAAAAAAAGTGGACTCAAGACTCTAAGATAACGGCCTATTTGATCTCCATATATTTGATTTCTTCGTTGACTTCTGTGATCCCCATCTTCAAAGTCGTGAATGAAAGAGATAGGTACACTGGTGGACCATAAATGCTTTCAAGAAGTACCTGGTTATTTGGGATAATCTATAAATGCAAACTTATTGTTTTAATGACGTGCGGTGTACAGTCAGCAAAAAATTTGGTCTACTACCCAAAGGATGAGATTTATTTGAATGTCATAGATTTCACAGAAACTTTTGCCAAAAGTGATAGACCACTTTTTTGCTGACTGTACATATTAAGCTGATTCTAGACTGCTGGCTTCGAAACACGAAGCACTTAGCTGCCACGAAGTTTTATTGCATTTATTTCACTGTCACATGCCGTCTTTGGGGTCGATTTCGGAATTTATGTGAATCATTGTACGTCATGCACGAACGTTCCGAAACTAGTTGAAATAATGTTTAATAGTGGAGCTAGTGGACAGCTTGGTAAATCAGATACGGTTTAAAACTCTATTAAGGTCTGGCCACACTACCTAGGTATGCGTTGCGTACGCGTAAGCTTAGACATGCGCGTACCATGCCGTTGCAATGTATGAAACTGTTTGACATGGCACACCGCGTGACAGCTCTCAAGGCAAACACGCGCGTAGCTACGTCTACGTGCTGTATACGCATCAAGTGTGGCCTTCAACCTTTCTAAAATGTGTACCTGTAATAAGTAGTGTGTTGTTGTTCTTGGTGTCGTGGTCAACAGGAGTGGAGGCCAGGCCGGTGATGGACAGCTTAGCGACAGGCTGGCCAGCAGCGGCGCCAACTTTACCACCAACACCGGTCAGCTCCAGTTCCATATCCATTGAGCGTTGAAGAACCTGCGAGATACATATATTACCAGTCTTTTTTTTTTCATTAAATGTGGTTCAGTTTACGGCCCCCCTTTTTGGTTGACATAAATATTTTGGGGTACGTCGTACTACCATAGCATAATCTATACTAATATGATATTATAAAGAGGAAAGATTTGTATTTTTGTTTGTTACGAATAAACTCAAAAACTACTTGGCCGATTTCAAAAATTCTTTCACCATTAGAATGCTAGATTATACCTGAGTAACATAGGCTATATTTATTACTAGCGACCCACCCCGGCTTCGCACGGGTGCGGTTTTATTGTACCTACGCGAAGCTGGGACGGACTTCTAGTCAATGTTATAGCTAAAAGTCATAAACAAGTTCTTTGATGCCCTGACCCCCTACCAAAAACTCTTATAGCGATTCAAATGATTTTATTGAAATAAATCATTTTTGACTTGACTTGACTTGACTTGAAAATGAAGACCTAAACTAAATTGTCAAAAAATCTGATTTCAATTAGGTTTCGATTCAAGATTAAAAAAAATAGTAGTTCCGATTGCTTTGACAGATGGCGCTATCTGCCCTACTTCCATACTGGAAAAGGTTATCAAAACAAGAAAAAAGTTGGTAACTCCGTTTTTGTTTCGTCTCGTGTCAAGCGGAAAGTTGTGGATTCATGTCCTGCTTGAGGCAAAATAATTTAACTCCAGCACGACCAAAGTTAATGTACTACGTAGTACGTACTATGACTTTGAGGTATGACAGACAGTGACAGCAGGAGCAACCAATGTTGAATTCCCTACACATTCACCATAGCTCGCCAAACGTAGTGCTTACGTAGTGCTCTTGGGCTCGCCAGTTGAGCTACCGCCATCTGAATAGACAGTTTTTTTTTTAATAATTTGAGACAAAAACTCCTCATAAATGAAACTTTACAAATTTCAAGATTCATTTTGAGAACATTCTTTTTCAATTGCTACGAATGGCAGGATTACCAACGACGTCTCCATCAGAAAGCTTTCTTATTGTATTTTATTCAGATTATCTTAACCTACGGTAGAATAGAACCTGCTTAATCAAAATTTAATAAGTCTGTTCATAGCCTATTAAAAACAATTTTTTTTTTTTTCCGAAAACAAGCTTTGGAATGGGTGGTTCACAGCTTAGGTTGGATTCGACTAAAGTCGTATAGGCATTATTATCCAAGTAAATCGTAGTTTTGCGAGTAAACTGACAGTGTACTTGTATTTGAAATTTCTTAATCCGCGGAATAGTAATTCCAGAAGTCGTAATCCAGAAATTCTAAACTTTCTTACAAGATTACAACCAACAGTGTATATCATACAGGTAAAAGCTCTTCAAAAGAAACAAGTTTCGGGAACGTGCAGCTGTCTTGATAAGTGGTCTGATAATGAGGCAGGTAAAACGAAGGTAGGTGGGGATTTTGAAAATGAACCAACGAAATTGCGAGCATAATATTAAAAGCAGGTGTGTGGAGGCGGCACGATCACTAATTATTTCCTGTACTTTGGTATAGTTCTCTCGGCGGATCTAGGCTTCCGTGAAGTTAGCCGTTTGTGATGCGCAAAGAAAATTTAGTCAGAGAAAGCTCCATTGCGCAACGAAACGGCCAACTTCACGGAAGCCTAGATCCGCCGAGAGAACTATACCTCCTCTGCAAGTTCAAAGAAGTGACAGAACTAAGGAAACTAACACTTGCGACATAATTAAGTTGAAATTAACACTAAATAAATCGATACACAAGCATAGAGTAATTAGTCTGTGACTCAAGTACGTATCCAATTGTAGACCTTTTATTTTTTTTAGTCCTAAAACGTATAAACCACTCCCTGCTTTAGATAAAGGCCAACAAATTAAAAGAAATACATGTACAAAAATTAAGCTATTTCAAAATAAGTCAAGGTTTCACTCAAAATGCACAATTGATAGATTCAGGCGTTACTTTGCGGAAATCCATTACAAGATAAAAAAACAGACGAAAAATCTCTAGTACTATTCCGTTTAACCTTTTAACTTTACTTTGACTCCAGCGCTCGACGGAGCAACAGGTCTGCCGGAGAACAAATCGATGGTCCTGATGATGTCCCGTGGAGGGATGAAACACGTGTCGATTTTTTTCTTTTGAGGTTAACTGTGGTAACTGTGTGACCTCATTAGTTAAAAGGTTAAGCGGAATAGTACTAGAGATTTTTCGTCTGTTTTTTATCTCAAAATGCACATTAATTACGTGCGTTAATTAATCAAAAGTCCTTTAAAAAGGAAATGAGCCGTAAAACAGCTACATGGGGACATTGCTCTCAACATGGTGAAGGATAAATGAGCCAGCTTTTAATTACCATGACCGGGAGTAAAGGTCCACTAACTTAGAGGTACGGTTCCTTTTAGACATAGACAGACATCAGATAAGTCTTTGGAGCTTTATGATGAAAAGGGATCATAAAAAAAGTTTTAGCTTTAGGAAACCTTTAAAGGAACCCATCCGAGTTTGTTGTTAGTGACTGGGGGAGAACGAAAGAGACCCGTTTATTCTAACCTAGGGCACGCTAGGACGCGTGGAACTGGCGCAAATTAACAAAGCTTTATGACGTTTCAAAATGATCTTTGTGATTTAATTGAATAAAATCTTTTTTGAATTCGTATCTGAATTTGCCTAGTATATGGCCAGTTATGACTACTTACGATTTGAAATAGCTGAAATGTACCTTTACAAGAGGCACACCCCGGACACTCTCAATAAAATTTATTTTTTACATTTGAGACTTAGGTACTAGGTACTTAAAGTAATTGTGTTAAATTAAGGATGAGTAAATGCACAACCCACTACGTTATCCTCGGGTCTATGTATAAAGCAAACATGTCGCAATCACCACACGCATAATTTTCACTTAAAACAGGATATTTACCATGATTTGTGAGTTTTATTGATTCCCGATATTTCAAATCAAATCAAATCATGGTAAATATCCCGTTTTAAGTAAAAATTATGCGTGTGGTGATTGCGACGTGTTTGCCATGATATTTTTAAAAACAATACCACACGCATAGTTTGTGTACGTAAACGGTGCTGTTGTATGTGTGAGTATCATGGTTGTCCCCACCCAATAAAAGCAAGAGCGAGATAGCGCACTTTCGCTCGCTCTGGCATGCGCGCGCTGGAACCTACACAAAATCAAAATAAACGCGTGCGTAATAGCTTTTAGTTTCAGTGCCGGCGAAAGGTGCCGTGTGGTGCCGGCAAAGTCGCGACCGGGGTAGGGTAAATAAAACCGGTGGGAGGTTTAAAGCCGATAAATAATTTAATAAGTACCTAAATATCTACCTTATGTAAGTTAAATTTCTGTTTCTATCGAAAATAAAGAACGTTCATTTATTCTTTCAGTAAGTTCAGCCAGATTAGAGAAACTCAGAAAAACAAGTGAGCAGTGAAAAACATAAAAAAAAAAATATATTTCACTTTCCGCTGATCTACTGGCTCTACAAACTTATTATCCTGTAAATTGCACTCGGACATTTGAAAAGAACGCTAATGAATTGACCAATTAGCGTAGACTCGACATTCAACAGAGGTTGAATTTATACCGATGATTAGTGAGCTAGCCGTGTTGGTTGGCGAGATACTACGTTCATGCTCGATGTGCTTTTAGTGGTTCTTAGTTATAGAGAATTTTGTGGCAAAAATGTGGCTGCTTGCTTATGCTTGGTTACAGTACATTTTTTCGGGATAAAGAACAGCTTTTATGCTATTCTAGACTATAATCTGTAGAGCACAGGCGGTCTAGTGTAGAGCACCGGTGGTGGTTCAAACCCGGTCGAAAGAAAAATGTATGTGCGGCAATGCCAGTGTTTTCATACCGTGAAGGAAAATATCGTGAGTAAACCGGCATGTCCAAGAACTAAATATTCGAATGACATGTGCCATCCACCAATCCGCATTGGGTCCGCGTGGTGGATTATGACCCAATCACTCTCGCCCGAGAGTAGGCCAGTGTCCCAACAGTGGGAACATTAGAAGGCTGGCATAATGAGACTATCATCCAGATCCGTTTAGCCGTTCTGGCATGATTGAGCAACAAACATCCTCACATCCATTCAAACTTTCGCATTTATAATGTGTGATAGCTAGGCTGTGATCTAGAATCTAGAAAAAGCCGCCATCTTAGATTTGGCTCTGCCTATCTGTTATTGGAACAGCAACTGTATTGGAAGAGCCGTGGATCAGCTCAGTTGCGTGTTAAGAGGGACCTATGGCCAGCATTGTAAAAACACTGTTGAAATAAGAAAGAACATAATTATATGCATACCTGGTCCATCCTAATGACACCCTCAGCCAGGGTTTTGTAACCAAGAATGGTGCGGTTCTTGTATTTCTTGCGTCTTTGCAGCATTATCTGCAATCTGTAACAACGATTATTACTGTAACTTGGGTGGCACTGCATCTGTAATAGTCAGGCGTGGTGCTTAACATCAGGTGGGCGCCTTGATTGTCTTGTCACTTGCTGACATAAAAAAAAATCTTTATTATACACTATGAAGACCAGTTATGAAGACAGCAAAGCAACAGCTGGAAGAAATAAATAAGAGGAATGAAAAACAACAACCATTTATTTTGACCTGGCAACTGACCATTTCTTGATCTCCAATGGAGCTGAAATCATATAGCATACTAGACAATTTCAACTGATCTGATAATTAATAATGACAATAACTAACTGTACGTTAAATACTTATCTACATCATACAACTCGTTTTAACATTTAAATTAATTTATTACAATTAAGACTTTAAGAACGGTTAGAGGTTAGAGTTATTTTACAGTTGTTAATTAAGAGAATGTTCTACTACTCATAAAGTTTCCGTAACTCTTTGAACTAATAATGTTACCGAATACCAGTGGGTGTTGGATTTCAATAGTTTTAAACTAAACTCATTCAACTTCACAGCCTTGTTACAGTTGATTTAAATACATAGTTGTAGTTGGTGAAATCTGCGACGAGTTTGAAGGCGCTCCAAGTTTACTATTACTTGAACGAATTTATATTACAAGTGTTAATTAGCTATAAATACCTTACAGTCTTCTATACATGATAAAATAAACCTAAAAGCGCTTCACACCGAAGGGATAACGTTTAATTGCCGCTTCCCTACAGGGGCTGTAAACGTTACAAGCTGGACCAAAATCCGGATCAAGAAGCACATCTTTATTTTTACTTGCAGGTCCACAATAAAACTATTCCTTGCAATTCGAACAATTTTGAAACCAAAAAATGAGGACTTGGTCTCTCCGAAGCACGAATGCAAAGGTCGTAAGTGCTTTACATCAACGTGCAAGAATATTTCTCTAATCATGCAAAGGTTACTACTGTATAATTTTAATGACCAGTTTTACAGTGATTTTATGATGTTTACGTTTACTTCAGCACTAAAGTGTGCGTACCACAGAAGTATATTCTAGCGTACACTATTACCAGAAGGGCAATTCTACTAATAAACTTATCATTCGATTGCAAACGAATCTTACGTAGTTAAACGGTAGTTTTTCTTGTTTTTGGGTGTTTTCGTATTTTACTATTGAACAACAATCCACCTGCGTTTACGTTTTACATAAACCTTAAAGCCAACGATCAATCTCAGTCTCAGTCCGTCTCAGTTTAATATTTTTTAGCTTTTTGGGTAAAACCGAAATTACCTGGTGGTAAGACTCTTCAGCGAGAGTTCGTCTGGGTGGGCATATTATACCTCCAAGCAGTAGTGTGCAAGCATTACTGTGTTTAGGTTTGAAGGGCACTGTAGCAAGTGAAATTTAAAGAGGCTTAACAACAATGTCTCGGGGTGATAAGCGCAGTGCAGTGCCACGCAAATACTTAAAAACTTTAAGCTTTGCGTGGCATCTGCAGTCAGCACTGCATCTGTTATAATCAGGCGTGGTGCTTAACAAGTAGGCGGGCGTCCTGATTGTCTTGTCACTTGCTGACATAAAAAAAAACGATAGAAACTGAACTAGTGTCGGAACTGAATAGATCATCAAACGTTTATCAATAGAATCGGTCTCCGCGGTCGTATAAAATTGGAATAGCTATAGAAAATAAAAGCGTTTTATGCTTATTATACTTTTGCGGTGCGAACCGAATGCGGTGATAAAACTTTTCACATTACCCTTTTTAAATTTATCAAGGTCGTTCGTAGACTCACTAGTGCGGACTATAAATAGATCGGGCTTGTTCACACGCTTACACACGCGCCACACCTGATTAACTACAGTGGTGTTGTAAAGTGTGTAAAGTGCAGTGCCAGTCTACAACAATAACAAATAAAATAAGATTTTTAAGGAAAACCAATACTTAACCAGCTGTTGCCAGTCTCTTTTATGAATAAGGGCATTATACGTCTTCTTTCTATGAGCACACACCTGTTTCCATCCCGTTTCACGAAGTGCGGGTACTGCAGCGAGAAGCAGAGGTCGAGCTCCACATCCAGCGGTGGCACGGCGATGTCGTTCGAGCGTAGAGTTCGCTTGCTGCTGTGCATACGCGCGGCGAGTATGACCGCACCCGCGCCCGCTCCGCCCGCCGCCCCGCCGCCCGCCTCGCCCAGCGCCCCGCACACCCTGAGCCGCGTCACTCGCAATGTGCATAATCTGAGGAAGAAAATTGCTACTTTAGAATGAGAAATCAGAATATACAAGGAGGCTTGTGATTGTGTATGACTGACTGACAGAACAACGCACAGCCTGAACCATAGTAGAACGAGTAGTAGAGTTCTCTGTGATAGAGCTCGTCCGGGGAAGGACTACCATACCTATTTCTGTCGCCAAGCAGTAATGCTCGCATTGCTGTGTTCCGGTGGTGTGAAGGGTATGGTTTCCGGTAAAATTACTGGCACATGAGGCTTTCGATCTTAGCCTCAAAGTGGCAGCCCGCGAGTGATACCTCTGGTATTGCAAGCGTCCATAGGCTGCGGTAACCGCTTACCATCTTGTGGGCCGTAATAAAATCTAAGACGTAGCTTAGAAAGGAATTTCCAAAATTCAACTAGAAGACGCAGCGGGAAAATTAAGTTTGTTTATAAAAATTAACGTGGACAAAGACGCGGGGCGTTATACTGGTGAAAAATAAAAGCCGAAAGCTAAAAAAAGAAAAAATTTGCCTGAAAGCTTTCGCATCAGCTTGAAGAGAAAGGTCATTATTTTTATTAAATTTAAATCTTCTGTTTGACCGAAGCGCGTAATATAAAGTGCCCTCACTAATTGAATAATTATACTAGAAATGTTTTAAAATAAAATGAAAAGGATGCTCAATTATCTGTGAAGACCTGTAGGTATACCTACCGTAATTGGGTTGAGTCAAGAATGGTTGACGAATTGAATTAACAATGTCGAAAGTTTGCCTCTTCAAAATAATGGTGAGAATACAATACATTTTACAAGAGCATTTTAATGAACTTGTAATCCAAGTACCTACATTATATACCTACATAGTCTCGATGTTGTGTTTTGACAAAAAGTAACAAAACTCTGGATACATAATAACAAAACATAGGAAACAGCTGAGCCCCGTGGTTTTGCAGTTTTTATGCTACTTCACAGGAACATTATTTTTATTTGAAATATAAAGTAGCCGTAGGTAGTAGAGTTCCAGATTCAAAATGCCAGCCATGCAATGCAAAATGATCAAATTCAAAGAATTTTAAACCACGCTTTACTAACTAATATTTTACAGTTTTACCGGACTCGATAGCGACTGTAGTAAGTCAGCATCTCATAGTAGACCCCACATTATAATAATTTTTCTACAGTGCGCAGGGCGTGCGACGGTTCACGGATCGCTTCTCCGGAATACATGCTTGTTCTAGTAGATTAAACCAAATTTAAATCGAAAATATACAAATAGTACCGCTTTACAGTAAGCTGTAATTGTTTCGGAGAGAGTTTACTCTCCTCATCATGACAGCCTTCTAATGTTCCCACTGTTGGGACACTGGCCTACTCTTAGGCGAGAGTATTCGATTGGGTCCACGCGGACCCAATGCGGATTGGTGGATGACACATGCTATTCGAATTTTTAGTTCTTGGACATGCCGGTTTCCTCACGATGTTTTCCTTCACCGTATGAGAGCACTGGCATTGCGCACATAATTTTTTCGATCAGAAAAATCCATTGGTGCACGACCGGGTTTGAACCCACGACCACGACCTTAGGATTGGAAGGCGGGGTCACTACCACTAAACCACCGGTGCTCACACCGGTACGGTTACTCTCCTACTGTAAAATAAAATGTTTAAAAGAAAGTGAGAAAGTGAGTATGAACCAGTGGTAAATATATTTCTGGCAACAAACATGCTTTGCCAGGTTTCAAGCATTATACATACAGCAGCCACTGGTATATATAAAATGGCCAAGCAATTTGCAGCTGGGATGATTGTAATTGCCAGATTTCAGTCCGTACAGTTTACCCCAGCCCAGTTCCGGCGTCTTCATTCTAGAGTTGGGAGACGGTCGGAAGGCAAAGTTTCAAACTGAGTGATTTCGCATCCGTTTCCCGAGATTCGAGTCAAAAGGAAAATATCATTGCAGTTGTTCCCAACTCTCCCTTTGAATTCTGAGCTCTAACAAGATGAAAGGGTAACTACAATTCATTTCGAGGGACCTGTCTAACAAATCTTCAACTTGCTGAAGTTTTTGTAAGGCTCTTTTTGAATTTTTTGGTTTAAAACTTTGAGCGGATTATTTAAGGATGTAGGTAAAAGGAAAGTCTCGACTTTTATAAAACTTGGCGTTCTTGCTTGTTTCACCAATACGAGAATTAATCCGCTGCAAATCCTGGTTTATTTTTCAGAGAATTTGTAAATCACGAATAACAGCTCAAAGTTTCAGGTTCAAAAGACTCACGATGATAAAAAAGAAATAACTCAAAGGGAATAAAAAAATAAACAAAGCCAGAGACAACACAACAGGGGACTTACTCTTGAACGCGATCGGTATTGGGCAAGTATTGGAATATGACATTTCGTACTTTTGAGTGCAAACCTAGCGCCAAATTCAACCTTGTTTTCAAGAGTACAAAAGTTTGACAGCAGTAAATAGAAATTGGGATTGGACCGGAATTGGCATTGGATTCAAGAGTAAGGCACCAGCCTGGAGAGTAAATATTTAAAACCAATTCCCAACTAAAGCGAATCTCTATTAGCTCTCCGGCACCCAGGGCCTGCCGCAGGGGATTACTCTAGCTAGAAAGCCGGTCCTACGTGTCAAGCGCAGTCTAGGCTTATAGGTGTCGTTTTATGGAAGTGTACGTGCGGCCTACAAAACTGGATCACCTTATTTACAGTTTCCAACTTTCCATCTGTTTCCTACGTTTCTATTCGCGGTGCGAATTTAATTATACGGTTGGTTCTGAAACTATCTGGTGTTTCTAAAACTTTTGTTCGTACTTGAGTTCTGGTTCATTCGTTTATTATAACTTTTCAAACTTTTTTACAAGAACTTGGTATTGATATTCGCTGGAGCGGGCGTAGCGGATGCATAGGCAAACTGTACGCGGCTGATTGACTGCTGGCCGAGTCATCGGAACCGAAACGCTGTTAACTGTTTGAGTAATAAATAAATTAACCATCTTGTGGGCCGTACGCTTGGTTGCACTTCAGTTGTATAAAAAAAAAAAAATGCGACTTCGTTTTAAAACAAATAATATTATATACATAAAAAATAATAAAATTACAAGATTCTTCTTATTAACTTACCATTAAAATATTTTTAATTAAAAGAATTTTCCTAAGCAAGCACTACTTTACTAGTTTTACGGATTAAATTTTACTAGTATACAATAAAAAAAAGATTGGTTCAGCTGAGCTTGTGTAATAAACCTCCAAACACCAAAACTTTCACAATATATGTGCATAGCATAGTGTTTTTCTTTTTTTTTTCATTTTAATTGGCAGCATAATATAAACAAGCGGTAACTGGTAACCACTGCCCGGCTTGCTCCTAACGCGATTATCTGCAAGATTGCCTGCCCTGATAGCCTAGTAATTTGTTTAACTCTAGCTGATAGATTATAACAATATTGTGTTTGAATTAAATCAGAACAGCTACGGATAATGTAAATATACTTTGATAATGAAACTGTTGGTGATGATGGTTCACAATCAATGCAATCAATTCAATCTAGAGATTAAAAACAGTGGGTGTATTTAAACCATTCTTTTTGGTTCTAGAGAACCTTTATAAAGTGGTATAGATAGCTAATATTCAAAGAGTACAAATATGTAAAGAGAACAAAGTCATGTACGATACTACTAACAAGAGTACATTATTGGAAAAGGATCGTATACACAGAAATCGGAATAAGGCACTATTCCGATTTCTGTGATCGTATACAACCTTAAAACAAGAACAGGATTCACAACACAAAAGATAACTTTTTAATATATCAATTTGTTCAGTCAAAATAGAGGACGTTTAGATCAACTGTTTAAAGAAGTGCTTTATTTTAGAAATTAATAAATCTCTGCGTATTTATTACGGAGTTTTATTAGGTTTCTGTGAAGAACATTTTCAGGGACAGGACGACGAAGCGGAATGAGTTTCGAGATTAATAATTTACCGGAAAAGAGGCGGAGATTCTTTTGTTAGACTTGTTTTATGCTCTGCAAAAATGTAATAAACAACGGAGCTTTTGCTGTCTAAGTTTAAAACTCTCTATTCAATATAACAATCAAAGATAACAATGAAGATAGAGCAGGCTTTGACATGTAATTTAATATATTTAGTGTTAATTTAAAAGTGTGATAAAGCTCGTCCAGTGAAGAACTACTACTGAACATATGGATCATAATGGATAAGACATTTATCAAATACAAATTAATAAAAAAAGGAATGCTATATTCTATGGTGAAACAAAAATAAAAAATAAATAACAAAAAACAAGAGCTCAGCGCATATTATGCTCAAAGAGCAAACACAAATTTTCGATTTTAAAAATGTTTTTTGAACCGAGCGTAAGAAAATATTCAGTCTCAAACTACTTCATATCATCATGACAGCCTTCTAATGTTCCCACTGCTGGGTCACTAGCCTACTCTCAAGCGAGAGTGATTGGGTCTTAATCCACCACGCGGACCCAATGCGGATTGGCGGATGATGCGGATTGGCGGATGTGGCAAACTACTTCCTTGGTCTCAAATGATAAGTTAAAATAAAGCTTACAAAAAGTAAGTTTTTTTTTAATACCACTAAAGTGGCCAAGCGTACGGTCCACTTGATGCTAAGAGGTTACCGTAGTCTATGTACGCTTGCAACATCATAGATATCACTTGCGCGTTACCACCCTGAGACGTTAGATAGAAAGTCTCATGTGCCTGTAATTTCACCGAAAACCATACCCTTCGAACCGAAACCCAGATGATGTACACAATGCGAGCATTTCTGCTTGGCGGCAGAAATAGGTGTGGTGGTAGTCCTTATCTGGACGAGCTCTATCACAAATAACTCTACTACTCTTATATACTAAGTGCTCCAGCTTAGTCACACAAGCACTCGGCCTTGGATGAATTTTATGTTGTAATGTTCTCATCAGCCATTAGCGTCGACGCCGGCTGATCGCGGGGTATAATAATTAAATTACTACCTACGTATTTTAGCAACCTAGCGAAAAACTATAACCGTGGCAAATATCGTAGTTCAAGTTATTTCGGTGATAACTAAGTTCAGAGCATTCACGGACATAAGCTGAACCACAGAAAACTATATATCGCTTTTGTCCGCAAGAGTAAGGAAATAAGTAGAATAAGGCTGGATTCGACCATATTACTGCTATATTACTGAATAAGGCTGCTTTTGGAATAACTATTCCGCGGAATAAGAAATGTCAAATACAAGTATACTGTCAGTTTACTCGCGAATAACTACAATTTACTCGAAGAATAGTGCCTATTCGAGTTTGGTCGAATCCAACCTAAGTAAAGTTCCTCTGTTTGCTTAGATACTTGTATAGTTCACGTACGATACGACACGTTAATCCAAGTACCAACATAAGTAATTGGAAAAACCCCGTGCTTTACTTGCACCCCTTTACATTAATAACCAAACCAACCCTACCTATTAATTTTTCCCCATTGAGCTATGTAAAAAAAATACTAATATGGATTTAATATTGATAAATTATTGATTTAAAATTACAGAATTATGTGTTAGGACTTATGCCTAGAGCCAGTTTGTATGAGCTATGTGTAACCCCGGTCACTGGTGAAGGCACTTTTGGGCCGAACCAGTATTAATTAATAATGGTAAAGTGACAGCGCTAAAAGTTACTTATATCCTAGTAAATCAGTCAAAAACCACAATGCAAGCTACCCACCGAAGCGAAACGAAGCCGTGTCAACCAATAAAGTCGTGTGAATATTGCATCATACATAATTGGGTCTCGTTAACTTTGACTTTTGAATGATTTCCTCCGTGTCGCTTTTGTCCGCAGAACTTCAGTGGCCTTTACCAAGAATCCTCTTTCTATAATTTCCAACCTCAAGATATAACCCTCATTTCGGAATGTCAATAAAGCCTTGTCATTTATTAATGTCATGTAAAATTTGGCAAATTCAGGGAGGGACTTCCTTGAAAACAATTTACGAGAGAGATTATTTGATTGAATTTGTTTTGGAAATGTTGAGGGTCTTCGCGCGGGATCTCACGTTCAATTTCAGGTAATTCTGTTACCGAAAACGTATAAATTACATTACGGCAAAAGGTTTTTGTTAGATCAATATCCCAAACTCATTTAATTTGAATTGTGTAGTATTTCTTTTTCGCGCAAAATTCGAACCCCAAATCGGGTATGCCTGTAATTCTGTACGAATTGAGTAAGATTTCTTTGAGCAATTTATTTATTGTCTTCTGTGGAAGATTCGAAGTAGGTACTTATTTGTAATCGTATGAAGCTGAGTTAGTTGCCAACTCTAGCGAGGGAGTTATAGGCCGCCTGAAGACCACCGTCATGGCCTAACAAATTGAAAAAAACAGTTAAGACCGACAGCCTAACGTGCCCTTCGATGCACGTTTTGAAATTGCCACTGGCGGTCACTCATTTTTTTGGAACCGTGCTTAACTTCGTTGATCTGTTACAAACAACTTAGCCAGTTACTTAGACTATACTTTAGCCAGTATTGATTGTCATGATGACCCAATGTTGGATGGTAAAACAACATGCCACGATGAACCAAGTAAGACTTGGCAACTGCCAGCCAACCGCACAATGCTCATATACAATAAAGTATTGTTCGGCTCTAAACTAATAGCAAGAACCCTTTTCATTAACACAAGCATGTCATCGCCAGCTGCTTAAATATGGAACAATGAACAAAGTTTTTCAATTAGGCAACAACTAGTAATTTGAACGAAAATAGTAGAAATAAATACGCCAATTAAATGACTATAAAGCAGGTTTATAGAAAGATATTCCACTACCTACTAATAGCTGAATGTGAAATGTATCGGATTATAAATTGTATTACTTGTTCATGGTGTTTTCAGTCTACCTGAAAGTTAAAGAGAATAATTCCAACTCATTCAGTGTTGACAGCGGGGTGTTATATACACGGAATAACACCCCGCGGGAATGACTCGTTCTTTGTGAACTCGTCCGGGGAAATAGCTAGTTCTCTCGTTGCTTGTCAGTGAAATTACAGGCACATGATACTTTTGATCTATGTCTCAAGATGGGAATGCGCGAATAGGCATCAAGATGCTAACAAACGTCCCTTGATATGATCGCAGATGCTGGATGGAAGCAGCATCTGCGATCAGCTGTTGCAGATTGCCAAAGACCGTGTATAAAATTCTCTTTTAGATTCCTAGCAAGACCTCAGGTGAACTCCTTCAAGACCTTAGCCAGCATCAAAGATGATGACTTCAGAAGCGACAGATTACTACCTCGGATACCAGCAGTCCTCACAGAGGTTGATGAGCGCCAATACAGCAGCGATACAAGGAAAATACAATATGTTCCTCCGCATGGGTATAAAGCTCCAAAGTTCGGTGAAAATAGAAAGTACTCGCCGTTTCATTACCCTGGCCAGGTTTGTACCTTTAGGTATTTAGACCGCAAGATCGAATACTGTTTGTGCGCGGTAGAGAAATATTACATTTCTGTGACCATTCCCAGTTGCTCCTACTCGGTTCTCCTACTGGTAGCAGCACGAGGACCAATATGTCCTCTGTTTGATCAAGTGTCATTTTTATTTTGTCTTATCTTCCGTGGACAAAATCATTGTCTTTGATCCTTATGCTAAGGGGACTGATAAACCCTCATTCAAAATCCTGATCCTCTTAGAATTCCATGTGTCGTGGGCATCAGAAATTACGAGGCTGGGGCGCGAGGAACAAGCGTAAATTCACCTAGCTTTAAGACTTTTCAAAATGATCCTTGTGATGTGATATGATTGAATAAATATATTTTTTACATTACTTTACGAGCAATAAAGAAACACAACAACCGGACCAGGAACAAATATATGCAGATAATGCAAACATATTGTTTGTGAATCAAACTTGCACTTCGCTGTTTTGCAGCGCCACCGCGGTCGTTTCAGCACAAGATCTATTATCCCGCAAAGCACTAGCACTTTTGCGAGTATACAAGTCAAGTGTCAAGTGCTTTTCTATTAAAGTATTCATAACTAACAACCTGCACCTGTGCGAAGCCGGTTGCTAGTATAAAATATAGCCTATGTCACCCTGGGATAGTGTAGTTCCCAACGGTGAAAGAATTTTTCAAATCGGGCCTGTAGTTTTGGAGCCTATTCAAAACTATTCAAACAAACAAACAAATTCCTCTTTATAATATTAGTAAAGAAAAAACTTGGTTTTTACATCAGACAAGATTTGCGCTCTGCAAAACACCAATTAGCATTCATTTTGCATAAAAAAATATACGGGCGAATTTTGCCTTCATTTAAAAGTCTTTCAGTAAATACATGCAGTGAAAATGTGAAAATTCTCAACTCATTCTCGCTAAATGCGATGCAAATGAAAACATGGAAGCGGGATTGTAGCCTTTTTATGAATATGACAGGCTTTGGTTAGATTAAAAATGGGTTTAGGAATAAAGACACAAGATAAAATTTGAAAATCTGGCAAACCTGAAAATAAACTTTAATTATTCAAAGCTCTAGATACACTATTTAGAATCTTTAGATCTCTCTGAGGAAATCAAGAACGAAATTAAATTTAGATTAACATATCTTTTTAGGAACAAACAAACAAATTAAAAGACAGCTTTCTACTCTAAACTTACGGTGTTTTCTTGTCTACATAGTTACCTAGACTCTGGCTAGCTAGCAAACTAAAAAAAAACACGAGAGAGGTCGTATGTCGAGGCGAATATCTTTAGATAAGCGCGCTTATTGAAAGCATGCTCAGTTTTTTCACCACGACGTCGCTACCCCGACTTTTATGCTACAAGCGCTCGTGCTTTTAAATCCAAATGCTTCTAACTGCTAGTAAAAAGCTATCAGCAAACAAATCTAAACTGATGGAGTACGTAACTCCGGGCACCAATCCCGGATAATCCGGCTCGAGTGAAGCGGGAATTAAATGCGATGGACCTGCTCTTACAGTTCTGTTGCATAGGGTTGCTACTACAGATATATTTTAATCGTCCACCTGCAAGTAAATTAAGTTAGGGTGAGCTAGTGGGGTACCCTGGAGACGTACTTAATCCCCTTCCAGCCAGCCCATCCTCACAATCTAGCTTGTTTTTGCTAGGCGGAAACAATAGCGCTCCGTTGTAAGTACCAGTAGCGGCCACGCCATCATTCATGACTGATTCTACAACTTGTGTTACCACCAAACCTATGGTTAGCTACTAGCTCATAGGAAGTTACTTTTTATCTACATATCGCAACGTATCCCTTTCTTATACACATTTTGGTTCTGATATCACATAATATTCTGCAATCGCGATGTTTTGGGTTGAAAATTAAAATTACAAGTAGTAACCCTGCAAATCTACCGTATACTACGTACCGGACCGTGCCAATTACTACGTTCGTAGAACCAGACGATATCCTATTCCCGGAACTGCGCTCGGTACGCCCAACTCCTTATCTGAGAGCAAGGATTGCGCTTACAGAGGTTTCCACCGGCTGTTGCTGTACTAATCGATTTTGTCTTGTCTGGTTCTCGAGAACGTTTACTCACGAGCATTTATAAGCAAACAATCATCCACTACACTAGATCTTTGAGCATCGGCCATAAGGTTTACCCAGGCAAATAATCTGCTAAACTATTTTAAATGCCAATTAGCTATATGCAGAACTCTGCATCTAAGCTAATCTAAAATAGTTTCAGAAGCAAAATATTGGAATATATAGTTATACTTTCCAAAATTCTGCTTACAAAAATGAAAACATCGATGCGTGCAATGAGACTAGGTTGGTTACCAGCAAACCAAAAATATAGTTATTATTTCTCAAAAAAAGTACATTTTTTTTTCTAAGGTGGCAAATAAGCATACTGTCTTCCACATACATACTGGTATGTGTTTATCGTATATAACTCGCGCCTAGCCGATCATTTTAAATTAAAAAAACCTCTTTGAAGTCTTCGATGAAATGAACCAAGCTGAACATAAAATTGAAGTTTTCATTATAACAGCTTGCTGCGTTTGCTCAAAGCTTAATGTTAGCTCGAGAGATCGTACAAATCCTTCCCTCAAAGCGTTTCTGGAGCACAAAGGTAAACATCGAATACCGTGGCACACAAATCACTGTGGAATCCCTTGCGTCACACGGCGTGTCTATCAAGAGGATAAACGAAGCGGATTCTCTTGGCAATAGCGGTGCGATAGCGGATAGTATCGTTTGTTAACACGAACTTCCAATCCAGTCCAAACTTCGCAATCGCAATCAGTCCGAGACTCGTCTGGCATTCCTCTTTTGACTGCAGATATTCCGCTGAATGTGCATAGCTGAGAACTTACTAAAACCACTCGGCCCATTCTCAAGAATTCTCGGCCCGATAAGACGGAATTACTGGACACCGCGCTGTTGATTCATTCGTACATTTTGAATTTCTTTCTGTGGTTGCGCGTCCGTTTTATTTATAAACTGCTGTATTGTACTGGATTTTATTGCATCAGATCTGAGTGATCCGACAATGCGTAGAGTAAACTAATTTGTAAATTACAGGAATAGTTCATTATGAAAGTATTTTTACGGTTACTTTAGGTTTGACAAATATTTTATTAGGCTTTTTAAAATACCACGTTAAAATATTGATTAAATAAATAAATAAATAATGCTAGACAATCCATACAGATTGGTGCTAAAATTGGAATAACTTTGGCGCTCAATGCATTGGTGCTCAAAAAGTAGTGGCTCAAACGGGAATACTCCGTTGTTTTTCATATTCTGCTGTAGCTTACTACTGTACTCTAGCAAAGGGGATATATGGAACCATCCAGCCAGCAACTTGCGCCTGTAGATGACCGTACGTTTCCTTTATGCGAGTACTGTGGCTTACAGCTATCGAGACGGCCGCAAGCACACAATTCACATTAGTACTCGGAAATCTACCTTTTAGGGGGGCTGTCATTGTAAGGTATCAGCAAAGCCTAGTAATGTAAAACATACTCCGTACGTATGTATAACAGAGGATGGACAGCTCAGTTTTAATTAAAATACTTACCTATTATACCAATTTTGTAAAATCTTGTTAATCTTGTTTAATAAATAGGGTCGTAAGGGAAATGAATTTAATGCATGGACTTTGGTCGTTGCTCTAAAACTTAGTTCGTTTTAGTCAGTGGTCAACTCTGGTGACGGAGTTTATAAGCCGCCCGAAAGCCTCTGTCATGGCCTAACAACTTTGAAAAATCCGGGACCGGCTGCTTAACGTGCCTCCGAAGCACGGAAGCGATCAGTTGAAATTGCCGCTGGCAGTGACCCATCCATATGGTGGCTACGTGGAACAGAACTGCTCAGCTCAATCTTTTTAAGGAAACATGACCATCTCATTATACTAAGCTTAGATTTTGCGTCGTTCTGTTTATTAGTATTTTTTATAACGTATTTATTATGTTACAGTCGAGAGGCGATTGGGTTGTGGCCCGACTAGACGATTTACTCAACTGGGGCCGAAAGAACTCAATATGGCCTCTGACCTTCGGGCTAGCGTGTTGCGCTCTCGAAATGATGCATTACGCTGCTCCCAGGTAATCAATCTTGTAATTATAATTATGATTACTGCAATTTATTCTAATATTTTATGTCAATACACATTCGTAATATACCTACATAACGCCAAAATACCAACAGCAACATACCATAAGAACAGTTTATCAGAAAAATTCGCAGTATTTGCAGATTTCTTTTATTTGTGTACCCCAAAGTGTACCCTTATATTCTAGTTGTTCCAGTTGCTGACCCTTACATCGGTTTATCGGTTTTTGTAAAAAATATATTTTCCCTTTCAAAGAACCTATTTTGAGGGATGACTCTTATAAAGATTGTATAATAGCACAATTAACCCTTTGAGCATCTTTGAACACAACCTCCCTTCAATCGCACACAAAAATCAATATAATTATATAATAATAATTTTCGACTCATCAGAGCATTAGAGCTAAATTAAAACGCGGCCAACCGACTATAGACCGACACCGATGGGAAAACCTGATGGTCTACTCTTGCAGACAAAAACGATATACCGTGACAGTTTTCGTTGTTCAGATTATGTCTGTAAATGCTTTAAACTTAGTTGTGACCGATATAACTTGAACTACGATATTTGCCGCGACGCGATTATCGTTTGTCGCTTTCAGGAGCAGACCCACTGTTTTGATGTCTGCCAAATTGTTTAGACTATGTAGGTGTGCTATATTTCTAACCTCTTGTCTATCGAGTAAGTTCAGACTGAAGCTGATTAAATTATTACATGCATTAATTAGCTATACCGGGGCATGAAATATTTTTTTTCTAGTTTTATCCAAAACCATACCAGCAATTTCAGCATGACTGAGTAACAAACATGAGGTAAAGTACGTAAGTTTGTATAAGTCAGTGGCCACCTCTGGTGACAGAGTTCTTCGGCCGCCCGAAGGCGTCTGTCACGGCCTAATAACTTTGAAAAAGCCGGGACCGACTGCTGCCCTCCGAAGCACCGGAGCGCTCAGTTGAAATTGCCACTGGCGGTCACCCATCCAAATGGTGACTACGCCGAACAGTGTTTAACTTCGTTGATTTGTTAGGAACAACTTAGCCAGCTACGTCACGAGCGCTCCATGAGGTGATTTTGACGCGTTTGTTTCATATATTTTATTGAGTGTCCGGGGTGTGCCGTAGGATAGGATAAACAGTAAATCAAGCCCTAATACCAGTGACCGCGTAACCGACACTGCCTCATCAGGTTACCATCTGTGGTCGCCACGCGCCAATGCCACTCGTTATGTCTACTTGCGCAATCGACGTGCTCTGATGATCAATGCAAGGGTACCAACTAACCACATTTTACTCCAAATCGCTTAACATAATAATTAACATATTATCAGTGGAAAAAAGGTCGGGACGATACTTTGGTCGCGAGCAAGGCCACAGAGTAAGCAAGGCACAGGCTTATTCAAAATGATGACTTAATTGATTACAATACAATTCGGTTGAATTGGCTCTCGCACGTCAAGACATGGTCTTTATTAGGTTTTAATAAAGCTTATGCGTAGCACGTGCGCTAGCAATACCATGACTCGACATTGCTAGCGCACATGCTACGCGATGCTACGTCGAGTCGAAAGAACAGGTTAGATTTCTAGATTCAGGAATGCTGTGACTGAGAAAGTACTTACCGACCGACGTACTGCGAGATAGTGAGACATACTTCATGATTCATAAAAGTATTTCAAAGAAAGTGCATTGCTCATCCGAATTCAATGTACTTTGTATCTTTACGATATAAAAATTCTTTGACGTTGTCATCATGCTCAAATATACCAGCCGTTTTGTTTTGAGGTTCCTTTGTGAGTCTCAAACGTGTCTTGACTCTTGCCGCCTTCTACAATGCCTTTGTTTGAAAGCCAATGGCGCAGAGATTATCGGCGCCCTCGTGACACAATCAAAGGTCGAGAGATGGTATTTCGCCGTAATGCCAATTGAAACACGACTAGTATTGTACTGAAGATTTGAGTAGGCTTGTTGTAGCTTTGATCTAACAGCCGTGGTGGTTCCAATTTTCCTACAGGCATAGAATAAAATCAATCATTGATCGCTATGAGCCAGGGTTCTGATTCTAATTATGACAAATTAAGGCCCAAATCTTAGTACAAAAGACCTAAGTCTTACTCGTGCTTGTCGATATTTCTCAGATACGACATGGATCGCTATGGCATGGTCTTCCGGGGGACTCCTCGGCAGACAGACGTCATCATCGTAGCTGGCACCGTCACCAACAAAATGGCGCCGATTCTGCGAAAGACGTACGACATGATGCCGGAGCCGCGCTGGGTGGTGTCAATGGGCAGCTGCGCTAATGGCGGTGGATACTACCATTACACATACGCCACTGTGCGAGGATGTGACAGGATTGTGCCGGTGAGATCATGTTTTGTATTTTTAAAACCAAAGAAGAGTTTTTGATTGTATGATACAAAAAAAAATTATAACATTGCTGCCAACATTGCACTGTCGACATGAAGATTCCACGTTTCTATGACTTCCGCTACATACTGTTTATAAAAATATTAAGCGTTTTCTATCTATCTACTTCTAGGTGGATATCTACGTACCTGGATGCCCACCAACAGCCGAGGCTTTGCTGTACGCTATGCTGCAACTCCAGAAGAAGGTAAAGCGTATGCGAGTTCTACAAGTTTGGTATCGCCATTGAGTATATCACACAACTCACTTGATAACACTTTTATTTGTTCCGAATAAAGTACGTAGCTTTTATAAATTGAATTTCATTCCGCTGAGCTTATTCATTTGCAATTTCCACGAGAGCTTGTAAAGTTTCGAATATAAAATGCGCCGACAATTGCTGCGAAAGTTTCGTAAATATTTTCTTTTCTTTCGCGGGAACACAGAAGCAATACAAATAAACGATTTTCAGCTTCGAATTACGTGCCCTTTGTTCGATCGCCAGTTTGCAATATCAATTGATGTGTGTTATTTGCAGTATTGGCAACGAGAAGGCTTTGAAGCCTGCTCACGTACGGGTACTAGCTTCAGGGTATTGTAACTCCTCGGATAGAGGATCAGCACGTTTTGAATTTTAATATTGGATGGGCGAAGGGCTGTTCGCTTTTTAGGATCTTATCGATTCATAAACTTCAGCCACTTATCAGTTTTGTAACTTTCCATGACAGTTTTTTTTTTTTTACAACTGAAGTGGCAACCAAGCGTACGGCCCACCCGATGGTAAGCGGTTACCGCAGCCTATGGACGCTTGCAATACCAGCGGTATCATTCGCGGGTTGCCACCTTGAGGCTAAGATCGAAAGCCTCATGTGCCAGTAATTTCACCGGAAACCATACCCTTCACACCGGTTGTTTCTTTAATATTATAATAAGTAGAAGTTTTTTGTCGAAGCACGCTACATACAACTGTCCTTGTCATCGTTTGACCCCTATAAATCATAAATTGAGTTAGTGCGAAAATCCCCTTTGAAGGGGATTTTGGGAATTTTAGTGTAAAATCTCCTCTGGAGCTTGAAGCTCGGACTGAAGACACTTTGACAAGTTTGACACAAAAAAGTTCCCAAAATCCCCTTTGAAGGACTATTACTTAACTGCTATTTATCTAACAGCAGTTTCCATCTACCCGGATGATTATTAATTTGATGACGTACTACGAACGTGCATTTTCATTTAACAGGTGGGTCATATAGTATCGCAAGTTACGGTTGTTACTGAGAGTTATGATGCAGTCTATACCAGCAGATGGTATGCAGAATATTGGCGCCACTCCAAGCCTGATAACAGCCAGTTCAAACAACCGACACATTGAAATATCCACATCCACGCTATATAATGCTATACCATCCGTCCCTGTCAAAGGCCATCTGGCAGTAAATGCGTTCTGGACCACACAGCTCGTTTACCACGCATCAATAAACACCATTCATAAATACATTTTTGTCGAACATACTGCAACAGTAAGAATCAAATTGCAATGATTCACGCGCGTTCTTCAGTTGCAAGAACTATAATGCAGAAAGTTGCAAAGACTAAATTTTAATTCTTTCTATACTTTCCAAGCGTTCGAATTTTCAATTCGTATTTCAGAGGAACCCCAGAATTATCCCGAAAACTTTCGAGAACCAAGACAGAGGGATTTTAATTAAGAGCCGCTGTTAAAACATAAAATTTACATTCTTTTTTGTAATTGAATTTATTGTGCCCGGCCTAAATTCGACTTTAAACCTCCTTTTCGGGAATTTACATTAACACGGTTGAATCTGGGTTACGAACACCCTTTTGCTGCAATTTTAATGGCTTGTGGCCTTTCTGGGTGTCAAATTTATGTTAATAAATAAGTTTAGTTAGGAAGCTGTTTTTATAAAAAGGAAAGTAGGTAATCAATTCGTTTGGGATCACAAAGACTCTACTAAAAATTAATACGCAACATAAATACGAATGGTCCGAAGCAGATCGAGAAACAATGGGGCCGGGTGTAACATTTTATGTCGGTTTTATTGCTTGGGATAAGTTTGGAGTTTATGGAACAGGTTGAAAAAATCCAAGAGGTTTTTATGAAATACCGTGGAAGTTGGAACGTAACTAGGGCGAGTTATTAGATTTAATCGCCCATCAATTTTGACTTTTTCGTCTCGCAATCGCTTTTGTTGATGGTTTTAATTGGCCGAATGAAGATGACGTGATGTATAACACGATTATATTGGATGAACTGCTACAAGGAACTCACCGCAAGTTGACGGTGGAATCACCACGACATCGCCCAGATGCAATATGCTTATCCTTTCAAGTGTGGCCAGTCGCAATTTCCTTGTAACTGGCAACTGTTTTGTGCTCTATAAGATCTGTATCACAGAACTAAGATTTAGATCTAGTTCTGTGATCTGTATCCAATTACTTGCGTCGTCAATTCATCGTCATTTCGGAGAATGTGCCCAGGAACTGCATGATCTTATCCCACCATCTCCTTTTCTTCTTCTTCGTTTTGGACTCGGTGGCATATTTGCCACAATTTCGCCAGTGTCAGGTGAATAAGTTTGATTGTCGCATGGCAACGTAAACAAACAAAATTTTGAAAGAAATGGCGGCGTTTCTTTCAAAATTTCCTAGGAAAGCCTTTGATTAAATTACCAACTAACATCACCTCTTCTTACACTTGCGCTAAGTAAACAAGTTAAATTGGAACTGCCACCAAATTTACGCAATAAAACTTAAAATAACACGAGAAAAATAATTAAAATGGGAGGACCCATGTCATTTTGACAAAATAGCCAAAGACAATCCCATCTCCTTTTCATCAAAGGACTAGCAGACGTACGGCGCAGTACCTTGTCAGCATACCACCCATTCGCACGAAGCGCTACAGCTCAACATTTATTATGCGAACTGCCAAAGTGGAATACTCTGCTGTCTTCTGTTTTTCCTGACAATTACAATCCGGGCCTCTTCAAGGCTAGAGTGAATAGATGTCTCATAGACCTTCGTGCTCTACTGCCGGCGTCGGCCACATCATCGCTTTCCACCAGGCGAGATCGTGGTCAAACGAAGGTCTATTCTTGAAAAAAAAAAATATATAAAAAAAAGTCGTCATTTTCGTTTTGATAAATACATTCTACAGTCTCGTGATATGCAAAGTTTTCCTACAAATATTTATTTCGCAGAAAAGCATATCGCTCATTATAATATCACACCTCAATTGATGAATCCAAAAGCATTCGAACCGTTCCTACAAGTGTAAGATAATTGGCGCGCAAATCGATTTGGCATTTCAAACAGTTCTAGTTCTCTCTAGTTAGTCTAGTTAGTTCGTACTAATTAGTGGCCAACACTGGCGACGGAGTTTATAGGCCGCCCGAAGGCCTCCGTCATGTCAATAAATTCTTTGGATATTTAATTTGTGACCAACACCGCATCGGATATTTTCGCGTCGGTCGTACAAACAATTCTTTAAGTCAAGTTATAGCCTATACTATAAGGAAGTCCTATAAAATGAGGAAAAAAAATCAGCTCTGGGATAATTGAAAAGTTTTAAATCATCCGATAGCCTTGGAAAAGGTTTTGGTCTGAGAAGGAAAAAAGAGCATCAAGCCAATGCCATCAAAAAGATCAGCCTTAATTTTGGTCGGAGTTTTGTCTTAAAAGCTGCACAAGCAGACCTTCTTCTCGCGTCTATATGAATCAAATATGCTACATTTAGCATAAAATTCAGCGATAAAAGGCGTGGCCTGCTGACATCACCGCAGGCAAACGGAATGGAGGGGCGCGCAGCGCTCGAGAGCGGCGCATTCGCCAGTCAGAGCCCACTTTTGCTTTGACGCCAGAGATAGACGGACGTTGTACTTTGCTGTAGAATCGCTGTTCATTTTTGTAAAATTAATTTAATAAGAAGTTCTTTTAGTTTTGTTTTTGTGTTGTTTTTTTTTAATAAATCTTGTGAGAGGTTTATTATTTCAGAAGTGGGATACCTATTCACTTCCTAGTTATTTAGAGTCGGTTTTCTTGATTTAAAGTCATTGGAATTTATGAAATTTCATTTTAGTTTTGTTTTGGATTTTTGAATAGTCATGTCTGGAAAAAGTAATCGAGGTCGTAAAAGAGATCGTACGCCTATTCCTGGTTTAGAGCAGCAACTTCAAACGATTATGGATAGGCTAAACTCTTTGGAAGATTCCAGGTTCCGTAGTGCGAGCACACACAATGCGGGTAGTCTGCCCGACCAACTGGCGCCCGACACGGTCGAGCAGCTGTTGCCAACCGACGCGCCGGCGCCGCCGAGCGAGCTGTCTGCTGCGCTGTTGGCCGCACCCCCGAGCGAAGGATCTCGCGCTGCAAGCGTCAACATGTCGATACCATGTTCTGGCACGGTACATTCCAGCGCTGAGGTGGTTATGAGCGAGGTAACCGAGAAGCTAGTGAGCGCAATCAGTGCGATTCCGGTAAGATCTAACCATGTATTTATTTCGAATTTCGATCCGTCTTTGCATGATTTCGATGTGTGGTGTAGTGAAGTAGATCACGTAGGTAGTTTGAATCGGTGGGATGATCGCGAATGTTTAGCACGTATCGGTAACTGCCTCAAAGGCGACGCGAGATTGTGGCTCAACGAGTGGGTTAGCAACGACCGTAGCTGGTCGAATTTTAAACGTGAGTTTAACGTTGTGCCCAATTCATGTAGATATCGCGAATATTTTATTCGATGTAATGAAAACCGATTCAGACAACTACCCTACATACGCGGAATATGCTAGGCGTTCTTTGTTGCGACTACGTATTGCTAAAGGCATGAGTGACGAGTTAATTGCTGCCGTAGTGATACGCGGTATCACAGACCCTCAGATCCGTGCAGCCGCTACCAATGCTAAAGTATTGCCGGACGGTCTAGTTAACTTTTTGTCGATTCACATAAAACGTGCTCAGGTTACGCCGGTTCGTAGACGAGGTAGCCTTAAGGATGATCCTTAGTCAAATTCGCGCAAACGAGAGCATGGTGATAAGAAAGTTAAATGTTTTTCTTGTAGTGGTTATGGTCACAAACAGATTTCGTGTCTCAAGCGTTCGAAAACAGATAACGGCGATAGTTCACCTGCACGTGCGCCTACCCTAGATAAACAACCGTCACGGTCCGAGCCGTGTTCTTTTTGCAAAAAGGTTGGTCATAAGGTTGAGGATTGTTTTGCGAAACAGCGTGCCGATTCACGTGGCGAATCATAGGTTAATCTCTGTCGCGAAACTGTAAACTGTGTAGACTAGTAATAAAATGAACGAGTTTATTTATTTAGTAATTGCTACCGCAGACACATAGGGTACCTGTCGATGTTCTCATAGACCCACTGTCTACTATTTCTTTGATTTCTTAGTCAGTTGCTAAACATTTGTATTTCAAACAGACCTCGTTATAGTCGCGAGGTAGAAACATCGTTTTATAGTAATACTCTGACGGTTGAGTTTATCGAAACTACCCTCGAAGTTGATTTTTATGTTGTACCAGATAAATGCATGAACACACTTGTTATTATTGGTGCTAACAGGTTTTTAATAGGCATTGGTTAACTTAGACTTGTACTCGAAGTGTGCAACGACTCACACGAGTTGACAATGTTTTCGAAGTAAAACTTGACTTTTGTTTGCCGGTTGCTACGCCGTTAGTAGGTCAAGATAGGGAACATTTTATGAGTTTTAAATAACAAGTTCGCAGATTATCTTGTAGTAGGTACCTAATGTCACACAACTACTTTTTGATCGAGTACCTACTATGAAAAATAAAATGTAAGTTTCTTAGCACAGAGGTCGAGTTCCTAGGTTGGACAATAAGTAACGGTCAGGTGAGACCGAGCGAGCATAAGGTCGAGGCCTTAGTCGACGCACGTGTGCCGAGCAACGTAAAGGAGGTAAGGTAGTTCCTAGGCCTCGCTGGTTACTTTAGGCGGTACATCCCAGGCTACTCTTTGAAGACAGCGTGCATAGCGAACCTGACTCGCAAAGGTGTTCAGTTCTGGTGGAGTGAGCAGCAAGATAAGGTTCGTAAAGAGATCATAGATTGGTTAACTACTGAACCTGTGCTGGCGATTTTTGACCCCTGTCTCCCCACTGAAGTTCACACCGATGCGTCAGCGCTAGGTTATGGTGCTGTCCTGCTACAAACTCACGACGGTAGTCACAAGCAGCCTGTTGCTTATTTTAGCAAGGTAACTCAAGGTGCTGAACCACGTTATCACTCATACGAGTTGGGAACGATATCGGTTGTAAGGCGTTACAATATTTTTGACATTATCTAATCGGTACAAAATTTAAAGTAGTGACCGATTGCAACGCCTTGAAACTGACACAGCGTAAGAAGAATCTACTGCCGAGGGTGGCTCGGTGGTGGATGTTTCTTTAAGACTATGATTTCGATCTCGAGTATCGAAAGGGGACTGCGCTATCTCATGCTGATTATCTGAGCTGAAACCTGGTAAATATTTGTGAAATTCGTAAGCCACTAAACTGGGCTCAGATAGCGCAGGCCGCTGACGAGGAGACACAGACAATACATACTGCAAAAGCTTAATGACGGTGTTTTAGATTCCTCTCGATATGTAGTGCGCAACGATGTCCTTGCCTTGATTCAAAATCTAACGTTGTCAGTGAACAGTCGCGATTACTGTGCTATGTACGCCTTAGTTTACTGCGCGTTTTTCATGATGTATATTGGCATAGATAGATGAAACAATCAATTTAGTTTTGAAACATTTTAGTTTCTGTTCAGACAGTTTTTGCTTGCAAGTACATACAAAAATACGTTGTTTCTTTCTCAGAAATGTTTCTGAAACTGCTATTTCTTTGTTTGGTTTTCCAAAACTGATAGTCGCTAATCGTGGTTGGATGTATGAGAGTACCTATATCTTTTGTTAACTGGGTCAAAGTCTTAGGCTGTGAGGTACGTTTTATTACTCCTAAAATGCATAGAAGTAAATGGTCAAGTTAAGCGGTATTGTCACACTGTCTTAAATATGATTGGTGTCGAGTCAATCTTTAGACAAAAGTCTGAACACTTTGACTTTGTGGAAGTTTCAGTTCGCCTTTTAATTTGTTAACAGGCAGTAATGGTACATGGTACAACGCCCGTCATAAAAACTCTGGTACGCGATGTAGCTCTTGAAGCGTCCAGTCCGAATCGCGAGTCATTACGTGAGCTGCCCGGTAACGAGCTTCCGAGTTACTAGACGAAAATCGTATTCGTCAAGACGCTCGTGTGAACGCAAAGCACCGCGCACGAGCCAGGCTACAGGCAAGCTAGACTCTGGAATGCGGGGACCGTACACTGTCACGCAAGCGCTGCCACACGGACGGTTTGAGCTAAAACTGATAGCTATTTCCTAAAGCTAAACCACGCAAGCCGCTGCAGAATATGTCACGCTATGGCGTTGGGAATAGACGCCCGATGTATGCACCACACTTTTTAAGAGCGAGTACGCTTATGGCTTTTTAAGCATGCACGATGTGATTTGCTCTTTAAGGTGTGTACCTGTGTACCCCGAGGGCTCTGCACTTGTACTATAAGCACCTGGTGGGCTTTACTTTGCTAACGCTTTGAAATCACTGACATGTCGTGTGCTCGTTTGTGGTGTGTACCTGTGTACCCTGAGGGCTCTGCACTGTACACTGAGCACCCTGAGGGCTCTGCTCATCGCGACTCGCACCCTGAGGGCTCTGCGAGAATAAAAGACATCCTTAACGGTACTCTTTTATGTGAAGCACCCTGAGGGCTCTGCTTATCGGGACACGCACCCTGAGGGCTCTGCGAGAGTAAAAGACATCCTGAACGGTACTCTTTTACGTGCAACATCCTGAGGGCTCTGCTGGTGGCACCCTGAGGGCTCTGCCGAGGTGAAGGACATCCTGAATGGTACGCCTTCTCGTACAGCACCCTGAGAGCTCTGCTGGTAGCAACCTGAGGGCTCTGCAGGAATAAAAGACATCCTGAACGGTACTCTTTTATGGACAGCACCCTGAGGGCTCTGCTGGAGGCACCCTGAGGGCTCTGCAAAGGTGTTGGACACCCGGAATGGTACGCTTTCACGTGCAGCATCTTGAGAGCTCTGCTGGTGGTATCCCGAGGGCTCTGCCATAGTGAAAGACATCTTGAACGGTACGCCTTCACATGTAGCATCCTGAGGGTTTTGCGATTAGGGAGAACATCCTGACGAGGTACTTCTTCCTGTGCACCCAAAGGCTCTGTTATTCGTTGGCTAATTGTGAGCTTAACTTACAATTGTGCTGGTTTTGGATACACCTGAGGGCTCTGTCCGAACCTTTTTCTGAAAGTAATTGAGTCACTCTTACTTTCAGCTCACTAAATTGACTGTGTAACTAATGCAAACAATATAACTTGCAGGTGATGATGATAAGGAGGAGAGTCAGTCATGTGGTGCAGAGCGCCAAGTCGTTGAGGTGGATGTTCATGTGTCGGCATCACTATCGCATGAGACCGAGGATCTGCAGCCGCATCAGCTCAACAAGTCTGATGATCCTGCGTGCGAGGGCGCACCGCCGTCAGGAGAAGCCGATTTAGCATAAAATTCAGCGATAAAAGGCGTGGCCTGCTGACATCACCGCAGGCAAACGGAATGGAGGGGCGCGCAGCGCTCGAGAGCGGCGCATTCGCCAGTCAGAGCCCACTTTTGCTTTGACGCCAGAGATAGACGGACGTTGTACTTTGCTGTAGAATCGCTGTTCATTTTTGTAAAATTAATTTAATAAGAAGTTCTTTTAGTTTTGTTTTTGTGTTGTTTTTTTTTAATAAATCTTGTGAGAGGTTTATTATTCTACATTAAACCCCACAATGGCAAGTTAATTGCGTTTGCGGACGATACCGTGCTTTTGTTTAAAGGAGTAAACTGGACTAAGGTACACAAAGATGCAGATGTAGGATTTAATCGCGTTTCTATGTGTCTCAATCAAAATTTGCTTACACTCAATCCTACTAAAACAAAATATATGAAGTTTGCTTTACGTAAATCTAATTTGCCGAATCCAGTAGACCATAGTATCAGAATACACACCAAAAAATGCATAAACCCTCCTTCGCCAACTTGCAATTGTACAGTATTGGAAAGCTGCGATACAATAAAATATCTCGGTATTACCATCGACTCCCAAATGACCTATTCGTCTCATATAAAACTCCTTACTTCAAGAGTACGTAAACTTGTATACGTCTTCAAAACAATACGACACGCAGCAAACAATGCGCAATTAAAATCGGTTTATTACACCTTGTGTCAATCGCTACTCTTGTATTGTGCCACAACTTGGGGAGGCGCCGCAAAAACACATATGCTTCCTCTTGAAAGAGCGCAAAGAGCTGTGTTGAAAGTAGCTTTCTCTTACCCATTCAAATATCCAACCGCGAAGTTATATAATGAGTCCCAAGTACTAACTGTCAGGCAAATTTTTATACAGCAGCTAATACTAAAACAACACACTTACCCTCCGCTAGAGGATCACGCATTAAAACGGACAAATACTATCCAACGGTAAAATGTAAAACTTCATTTGCTCAGAAACAAAGTGGTTTTCTTGGACCCTTCCTTTATAACAAAACAAATAAAACTCTACTAATAAGTGAATTAGCCTACAAAGAAGTGAAAACTAAACTCTATAAGTATCTACTTACATTAAACTATGAACAGACTGAAAAGCTCATACAAATTTCTAGTTAATAGATAAGCTCAAACTAACACATTACCTAAACTAAAACTAAAGATTAAAAAAAAAAAAAAACAACATTATCCTAAATTAGCATAAGTTACCACTCACATTAACATACGCACACGACACAAGACACACATAACAGAGTACACTTACACATATGCACAGATACACCCTCACCTCACATAAACCCGCACACACTCACATTCTTACACATCTACTCACCCTTGCTCATTACCTTACACAAATAGACACACTTTACTACAACCCACCTACAAATATATACAAACAACAAAAGGCAGTAAATTAAACTTAAATTAAATTAAGTAAACTTATACTCATTTACTTGGTTTATTAATATCATAGTTTCATTTTTTAAATCATATAGCATACCTACTGTCATAAATGAGTAAGCTTTCCTTAGATTATGTTTGTAAAGGTAATTTTACCCAAAACCAGCTGAAACAGCGATCACCTCGTTTCTACATACAAGTTTATACTTCGTTAGAACGAGGAGCTCAACGTATCCTCCGGTAGCGGGTCATTTCTTACACACAGTAATACATTACTTGTATTGTATAATAATAACTTAACTGCACCTTACCTACCATTGTTAATATGTTTTATTCGTGTACTATGATGACCATTTTGAAATAAACATTTATCTTATCTTATCTTCTCGCGTCGTACTCCTCATGACTGAGGGTCGTGCGTGATTCCCCTCTTGAATCATCTTCTGGAACAATATTTTGCCAACCATTACGATCTTTCGCAGCGTGCAGCGAAGACAGCCCTATCCAAATGACATAATCCTCGTTATGCACGATGGAACATCACCGCATCGATTATCGCACAATACGTGTCGCCATGCAGTTTGTGATGAATCGGCAGCAATTACCAGCTATTGTTGACTCGATTCACGTGAAGTCATTGTCTTTTTAATCAATTCTCGTTATATAACGATGCAGGCACGTAGTTAGTGAGCTTTTTGATTTACAAAGAGGAGGAGCTCAAGGCGCAGCAGTAGATACAAATAAAGCAACTGAAATGGATAAAGTTGTAGTTTTTGGTAAGATTTTGGGGCTATCCACTGCCTTACCTGTATAATAAGATTATGAGACTTTTAATACAGTATTTCACAATTTAAATATATTTTACTCGATCGTTCGTTCGTTCGTATGAGTCAGTGGCCAACTCTGGTGACAGAGTTTCTAGGCCGCCCGAAGGCCTGATTAAAAAAAACCCTGACAAAACACCTGAGAAAAAAAGTTTTAAGTCTGCTGCTTCATTTTGTTTCGTGGGCTTTTGAATTTCTCGCTGCTATTTTAACCTTAGGTTAAGTCTCTTAAAACAGTGCTTACCATCCTGCTCAATAACCAGACTCTGAACCTCTACCGTTTCAGCCTTTTCTTACTCTGTGTTAATATGTTCAACGCTTTTTTTGACATTGTCTTTCCATCACAGGAAGTTAACATTAAAAACATGCGCCTAAAAACCTCTCATTACCCAAAGATTAAAGATTATTCCTATAATTTGAAGTCTTAACTCAAATTCAATCTCAAATCAATATACCTAGTTCAATCGCGAAAAGGAATCCGGCGACGAGCGGCGAAATCAAATCAGTGCTCGTTTGTTAGGGCTAATAAAATTTTAGATTGCCAGGTAGTTATGTTGGATGGCTATGTTTATTTTAAGGACTCTTTTATATATATTAAGTTTGCGACCATAATAAACTCTTCTCTCTTAACCAAAGCACACTTTGGCTAATCGAAAGTAACTAGAAATGCAGGCAATTTACCTGGAACATAAAATAAGAATGCATGATTAGTAAGAAAGCAGGGAATCAAATGAAACTATACACTATACTACAAGAGCGCCTTGTGTCTATAGTACCATTAATTTGTACCATCAATGGTACAAGTGATACTACTATGTGTCCTTAGTACCGTTGAAAAAGATACTAGTTTATACAGTGTATTTACTCGTGAAAAAAAACAAATCAAAAATAATAAACCGTGCCATAACATAACGTAACCTACTCATTTCGATCTAAGCGGATGTCACTTATTCATTAGATCGAAAAACAAATACTAAATTTCTGGCGCTTCGGCGGCCGCTGCCGCGGCACGCTCGCTACGCTCGCTCGCCTCGCGCGTAGTTTTTCACTAACCTAACATAACCTAACCTACTCATTTCGATCTAAGCGGATGTCACTTATTCATTAGATTGAAATCAGTAGTTTAGGTTATGTTAGGTTAGTGAAAAACTACGCGCGAGGCGAGCGAGCGTAGCGAGCGTGCCGCGGCAGCGGCCGCCGAAGCACCAGAAATTTAGTATTTGTTTCAATCAACTTTAGGTTGTAAATACTTACCTAAATAATATGAAGTTGATACTTTTATTATCATTGTTTCTTTTGGTAACCACATACTTTTATATACAGGATGTAATTACACAATAATATATACAGGGTGTATAAATTATTGGTTGTTTCTATTTATAGTATATAATAGGAAAGACAGAAATATTTTCTTGTATGTTTTCGATGCAATGGTACTAGCGACATGTGCTAGTATCGGTAGTACCATTGATGGTACTAAGGACACATTGTAGTATCACTTGTACCATTGATGGTACAAATTAATGGTACTATAGACACAAGGCATACAAGAGCTTCTGTTGGTTCTTGATATTCTTCATTTCTGACTCTATTCAATCTCTGTGTACAATTTTAGACTCACTAAATTAAAACAAAATTTCATTTGCATTTTCCCCTAAACTCTGAACTATTTTCAACTCAATATTAAAAAATTCAGCATCCAAAACCTACGTTCAGCTTTATGATCCGCGCATAAAGTAGCCAGATTGTAAGGTGCTCTCCGGGGTCCAATCCTGCTGATTTATGACACTGGGCAGCGATAAAGGTCTAGCTTCTAATAGCATTTTCGTATGAGAGCAAAAAGCTATTGAGCGTTTACGCGCAACGTCCCATTCCCAAAATTCATAGTCAGTCAATTTGTAGAATGGGTACGAGGGTCTGGCTACCAAATTACCACTAGTTTTTCTCTTTTATTTGCATAATATGTTATAACCTGTCTATAACCAGGGTTAGGGTAGTGTTTCTATGGTTCATATTAGGCTAATAGCCAACTCGCATTATAGTTTAGTTAGAGATCTACAAAATCATTACTATCTAATGTAGGAATAGGAAAGAGTTGAAGAGGAAGTCCTTCCTCGGACGACGGTGGTACCTATTTCTGCCGCCAAGCAGTAAGGCTCGCATTGCTGTGTTCTTGTGTGAAGGGTATGGTTTCCGGTGAAATTACTGGCACATAAGGCTTTCTATCTTACCCTCAAGGTGGCAACCCGCGAGTGATTGCAAGCGTCCATAGGCTGCGGTAACCGCTTCTTGTGGGCCGTACGCTTGGTTTCCATTTCGATTGTATAAAAAAAAACGTATATTTTATGACGGAATGTCCAAAAAGAAACCAATGTCCCATACTTTTGGGAGTGGACTTTTCTTAATTTATGAAGGTGACCCAGATACGAATTATACAGAAAATGAATGAACCAATTGTTCTGTTCTAGGATACGTTCTGTCGGTAAGATGATGTAAACTGTGAGGTGGGTTAAAATATAATAGAATAGGTGACTGAATGAGCTTGACTCAAATAACAACGTATCAAAGTTATTATTTGATTCAAGCTTATTCATAGTCTATTAATTTTTGACGAGGTTCATATTTCTATTCCATTTTCATTCCACACTAAGTATCAATTACAAATTAAGCGCAAATTCCTTTTCATAATTCCGTTAATAACCAAAATGTTCCAATTAATTTTCACCACAGTTAACGCAACAGTTTATGCCACAGTGCACGTTACAGTTACTATGATTTCCGAGTAGTGGCACAGTTGAGTTATGAGTTTGTACGTTGTCTTAGGCAATTATCGTAAGGTCGGGGAGGCTCGTCGCGCCAGACCGATGGTCGGCGTGACTCACCCATTGAAGGTGTGGTGTGACCGCCTTTATTGCTTCATGTAGAAAACTGATGTTTTCATAAACCATTTGGCTACCGAATAGCAACCGGAAGATAATGAGATACAAATGTCTAAGATCTGGTTGAGAAAAAGTGATAACTAAATTATCGCAATTAAATAGTTGCAGATACGCGCACTATCATCATCATGACAGCCTTCTAATGTTCCCACTGCTGGGACACTGGCCTACTCTCGAGCGAGTGTGATTGGGTCTTAAACCACCACGCGGACCCAATGCGGATTGGTGGATGGCACATGTCATTCGAATTTTTAGTTCTTGGACATGTCGGTTTCCTCACGATGTTTTCCTTCACCGAATGAGAGCACTGGCATTGCGCACATTCATTTTTCGAATAGAAAAATCGATTGGTGCACGACCGGATTTGAACCCACGACCACCAGTGCTCCACGCGCACTAATGAGCTGTTAATTGTAAATCTTGTTAGTTTGTTACAAGTTACAAAAGATGAATAAATTAAACAAGTCATTAGAAAAAGTAGAAACAGATAAGATATAAATGAGGCTGGTCAAAATAATGAAACTGTTGCTATCAACAAAGGACTTCGAGATAATCTCCGCGGAGTTAAAACTTATCTGAGCCTTTTGGATTTAATTATCCATTAACTTACTTTATAAAAGCTATTTAATTAATACCAACTAGGTCACCATCACCATTAATCTAACTTGATTCAATTCCATTTTTGGATCAAATTATAAGTTAATAAAAGTTTTGATAGATTACATTCTATTTTCGTTGCGCCACTCAAATGAGTTTTTGATACCCTTCAAATTAGACAGGCATGACGCGGTTAATTCTATTTTAGGCCCAAATTTTTTACATATATTTTTTTTTTACCACGCCTGACTATTACAGATGCGGTGCCACCCAAAGCTTAAAGTTTTAAGTGTTTGCGTGGCACTGCACTGCGCTGCGAGCCATTGTTGTTAACTCTCTTTCGCCCAGTAATTTCACTTGCTACAGTGCCCTTCAAACCTAAACACAGTAATGCTTGCACACTACTGCTTGGAGGTAGAATATCTGACATTGCAGACAAGACGGACTCTTGCTGAAGAATCCTACCACCAGGTAATCACCAGGTTAATGGCTACTCAGCAAAAGCATTTAATTTGAAAGGTCCGACAAGCTTTATGTAAATTGGTTACGGTGCGTTGTTACTTATTAGCATTTTTAGCATGCTCAAATAAATTTGAAAGTGTACTGACTGACTGACCTTTGATCTCTCTCATTGATCTCTAACATAGATTTTTGTGTGAATTCCTCGTGGGAGAAATTTGTAAATAATAAATCAGTGTTACAATAAATCAGCATATTATACTACCGACCGCCCCGCCCCATCGTAAATAAATTTATTTTCGTTCATCAGACAGTTAGAGCTTTTGTTTATCAACTTCTTTATTCATCAACATACAAAATTTCATTTATTTCAACTTTCATAAAGCTATATTTTTTGGCTCTATCCGGAAAAACATTTTTTTTTTTTAAATCCTTACCCGCTCTACCACGAAAAACTCGTGAATTTCGTTTGAAGATTCGTGAATGAATATTTACTATGCTTATACGATGTAAATATGTATAACAATTCACTATGAAATTATATTTATTTTTAGCACTCTGATTAACAAGTCACGCACGCTTTAGAATGCACGCACGTTCCTTCGACCGATGGTGGTAATTATGATAGTGATGGGGTGATTTATATTAAAAACTTTTTATACTCCGCCTTAATGTCATCCAAAAGCTCTTAGTATTTATGAACAAACTGGGACAGTGACCGGCATGGGAATGGCATTGCCCTGTGTTGCGTTGATGAAAGGTACAATTAGAATAGAATAGAATAGAAAAATATTTATTTAGTGCCACACAATAAATATAAAAATAACAATACAAATTAAAACTAAACTATTGGGACGAAAAAAAGGCAGCCACTCAGCATGTGCTACAGCGCTGGTTTTCAGTGTAGCCTACGAGTAGTAGTAGCAGCAGTTAGCTGCGACACGAGTCTCTCACTATCTAACAATTTACTTAGGTACATTTTATTACAATTTAGTACAAATTACATGTAGGTACATCGATAAACCAGAACTCAGTTAATGCGCCACTCTGACTGTACTTACAATTAAAGTAGTTCATTTATGTCCTACCAAAATCTTTGGCATGCAAATATTATGTTAAATGTAATGTTCAAATTATTACACAAAATTAAAAATGTCAAGAAAAATAAAAATAATAATAAACAATAAAAAACAAAATATTATTAACAGTGTACAATGTCCCTATAATTTAAAAATTCATTTATTGAATAGAAAAAATTATCTATCTGCTATTTCTTCAATGTAATATGAAATAAGTTTCCCTTCAAATCTTTTATTTCATAATATATTGTAATATATGATGAACAAATGATACAAATATGAGGAAGCGCACATAAAAACTCAGGGTCAAAGCTATTAGAAACATAAAACCCACAAATAGCATCGCTAGTATTAAATTAGTCGTTAAAGATATGAAAATAGTTTTTTTTACAAACGAGCGTGGGTTAAATATAACTGGTGATATAAATAACCTGAGTTTATGTGAAACAATAATACGTAAAGCTAAGTGTATAGTAAAATAAATGTTTTACACATATTTGAGTTATTTAGTTTTTGAAGAAATAATTTAATACAACATGTTTACTAATTTATTTGTTTAAAATGTGAGTACTTTTTTAAACAATCTATTATTTAAGAGTAGTAGAGTTTTTTGTGATAGAGCTCATCCGGGGAAGGACTACCACCATATCTATTTCTGCCGCCAAGCAGTAATGCTCGCATTGCTGTGTTCCGGTGTGAAGGGTATGGTTTCCGGTGAAATTACTGGCACATGAGGCTTTCGATCTTAGCCTCAAGGTGGCAAACCGCGAGAGATACCTCTGGTATTGCAAGCGTCCATAGGCTGCGGTAACCGCTTACCATCTTGTGGGCCGTACGCTTAATTGCCACTTCAGTTGCATAAAAAAAAAATATATATATCCTGATTAGGTATATGCTCTAGTAATATGTAAAACGCAACTAACAGGAAATTAAAATATTAGGACCTCAGTATAGAAAAGATAAAAACAAATTTTATTTTTATTATTGCGTAGGATGAGCGCGAAGATTAATATAATTAGCGTTTTCAGCACTAACATAACCAAATCACGCAATTGTAATATCACTTAATTACAATTTTATTTCGGTTGTACTCGTATTCTTATCTGAATGTTGGGCAATGTTCCAAGACTACAAGTATTTGTATTGAGGATTGAGACTAGTGTCAATACTATTGCTGAGCAAATTAGGTAGTAGAACACATGATTGAGGTAGTTTAGTTTTATCAGTTTTCAGTAATTCTGAATGCATAGTTTATACAGTAGTAGCTAATGAGTTCTATGAAATTCATAGGCAAATAAAAAACATGAACCAACACTGCATAAAATAATCATTATTAAAATATTGTTAACTTATACACACATATTCGTACACTGGTTATTTTACCTGGTGGTAGGACTCTTAAGCAAGAGTCCGCAGTATCAGATATTCCACCTCCAAGCAGTAGTGTGCAAGGATTACTGTGTTTAGGTTTAAAGGGCACTGTAGCAAGTGAAATTACGGGGCGAATGAGACTTAACAACAATGTCTCGGGGTGATAAGCGCAGTGCAGTGCCACGCAAACACTTAAAATATTTAAGCTTTGGGTGGCACTGCATCTGTTATAATCAGGCGGGCGTCTTGATTGTTTTGTCACTTGCTGACATAAACAACTGAGCTCTTTCTCTTTGACGCACAAAGGAATCTAAATCATCAATCTAGTAGCACGGCTAGTAGCTTCAATTCCACCACGCACGAATAAGAATTCCAAAAAGTTATCATAAATCTGAAAGCTCAAAGCATAACAGAAGGAACCTCAACTCACCAGCGCTGCGCCAGTAATAATTAACAAAGTTCAACAATCTAATTTGCTAATGTTGAAAGCTGTGACCTTCACCGATATGTGAATAATGTAAGTGAATTATGCTAGCGTTCCCGGGTGCAGAATGTTTATAACCACTTTCGTGCAATTTGCAAAATTTAAAATGCAGAGTGTACTAAAGTAGGGCACTTTATTATCTGAGTACTTTGGTAAATATTGTTAAACTGAGAACTAAGTATATAATAAGAGTAGTACAGTTCTCTGTGATAGAGCTCGTCCGGAAAAGGACTACCACCATACCTATTTCTGCCGCAAAGCAGTAATGCTCGCATTGCTGTGTTCCGGTGTGAAGGGTATGGTTTCCGGTGAAATTACTGGCACATGAGGCTTTTGATCTTAGCCTCAAGGTGGCAACCCGCAAGTGATACCTCTGGTATTGCAAGCGTCCATAGGATGCGGTAACCGCTTACCATCTTGTGGGCCGTACGCTTGGTTGCCATTTCAGTTGTATAAAAAAAATTAAATTCGAATGAGTCAGTGGACAGTTTTTTTTTTATGTCAGCAAGTGACAAGACAATCAAGGTGCCCACCTGATGTTAAGCACCACGCCTGACTATTACAGATGCAGTGCCACCCAAAGCTTTAAGTTTTTAAATGTTTGCGTGGCACTGCACTGCGCTTATCACCCCGAGACATTGTTGTTAAGTCTCTTTCGCCCAGTAATTTCACTTGCTACAGTGCCCTTCAAACCTAAACACAGTAATGCTTGCACACTACTGCTTGGAGGTAGAATATCTGACACTGCGGTGGTACCAACCAAGACGGACTCTTGCTGAAGAGTCCTACCACCAGGTAGTAATTCTGGTGACGCGATAATATACTGAGAACTGAAATTAGTACACATGATGTATATTTTGAGGTTAGGCGTTATGTAAAAAGTACTGTATACTCGACCAAGCTACGAATTCATAATATTCTTATCAAAAATGAAAACTTGTATACGAAGCCGAAATACAATCATCATCATCATATTAGCCGATAGACGTCCACAGCTGGACATACGTCAAAGAGCGCCATGACGACCAATTATGAGCCTTCACCATCCACCGACTTCCTGCGACCGCTTTAATGCCATCGGTTCATCGAGTGGGGGGCCGCCCCGCACTTCGTTATCTAGTTCGTGATCGCTTTTCGAGAACCTTTATTCCCCAGCGGAGTTCTGCGTGATACATGAAATACAATGTATTTCATAAAATCACGAATACCCTGAGAGCATTTGCCTGGGCAACGCGGCAACGCCCGGTTGACACACTGGTCTATTTATAGTCTACTTATCAGCCGCGTGGGGACACGGTCTAGGTCGGACGCTATAGCCAGGAGCAAGGTCAGCATTATGAGGATGTATGGGCATGGGTTGCTTTTATCTGGGGATAAAGAAGCCATAATGAAAGGGAAACTCGCTTGTTGACTTGAAAAGTTTTTGGCATTTCGTGATTATTGTTTCCGCAGCTTTAGTTAGTAAGCTTGTGGCATTGGGGTCACGTTTGATATCAGTAAACCCATTACGTATTTTCGTTGCACTTAGTTATTACTTTTAAGACCTTTTGTAACACTTATTTGTGCAAATAAATATCTTGAAATCTTGAAATCTTGAAATCTATTTTGAAACCAATTGAAAATACATGACAGCTGTCATAATATTTAAGAACAGCGTCAATTTCAAATAAAAACTAAATGAAATTGTGAAATTGATTACAATTACAACAAAATACTGCGACCCTGGTCGAGATGATACATTTCAGATTAGTACAATCAGTATCTGGCTATAATATATCTCCCTATGTATATACTGCAGCATGTGTCATTATGCGATTTGTCAAAGTACAATATGCGACAAAATGATCATTACAATAAGAGCTCATAGTAGGCCTATTGAACAACATAATTATAGGACTGTTAATAATCAACAGTTAGGAGATCTAAACCCCAAGTATACGCTAACTATATAAATTATAAATAAATATAGTTATAGGTACATGGCATCACGCTTCTGCTAAAGGGACATCACCCTTGGTTTTCCAATGTCAGGAGGCTCCATCAATAACAGTATGCCAGTAGCAGGAGACGAATATAGTAGGCGAAGACAGTAGTAGTAGACAGGTAGTAGTAGGCGTGAGTTTATCGGGCGAAGAGAATGAAACAACACCTTTAGTATCAAGGGTACACTTGTAATCAGATCATTAACAAGACTGCTGTAGTATCGTCCAATTAATTCACAACTCCATATAGACACTCCGCCGAGCACGTAACACGCCTCCAACGCCATGGGGTTAGGATCTTCCAGGATCTTCTCGTTCTCTAGTGTGTTCCCTCGCCATGGTAACCGATTCGATCTCTCATCGACCTGGTTGTCCTGCGCTGCGCACTAGCGCTCGTAGTTGTGTCAGAGTGACGTAACGTTCTCTGAGGTTTTACGTTCTTGCCACTCTAAGGAGTATCAAAGCGCCTTCATATTTTTAAAGGCTTACACAGATAAAAGCGATCATCACACCGTGTATTGACACCGTTTATCATAATTATATACCCGATAACAGTAACCGATCCATTACCTTCCATGACAAAGGAATAACACTTAGAACCAAAATCTCAGATGAAAGCATATCCATTTCAATCAATCAAGAGAAAGTAACAAAAGAAACATTACAGGCACATTATTGGTCATACCAAAAGTGTTTTTTGACGTGATTTATACAAGGTTTTTGCTCGATCAAACACTTGAAAAAGATTGAATGAAGAGAAAATCTTACGACAGTACCAAATTATTCTGCAGCTGATCGAAGATTTGATAGTTTTTAAGGGTTACTTACGCTATGCACGATTCCCGTTATAATAGGGTTTTAAATACCTAAATAAAAGTGCCGCTATACTAGGAATCAGATTCTTGGACTGTCGAAAGGAAAATAATTAAGGAAAAGAAAGCAAAATATTTATGTTATCACATTTAAAAACTATACACATTGTGTTTCTTGAGTAAAGAGCATAAATCATTTTTTAAAGAATCCACTCAAAACTCAAAGATACGGAGGGTATTGGCCATCATCCAGAAGTTTAATTGCTAAGCACAGATAAATAAGGTTTTGGCACGACGGACCATGTTCATGGCCCGGTAGCCAATATATTGAAAGCAAAAGTAGCCTTTCCGGCACCAAGCCCTCTGATAACTCTTGGGTTTATTTGAATAAGGCTCAGTATCAGTAATAGCCGGTTCAGTCAGAACTAGATATTTGTGTGCGGTATTAGTGCCAAGTCAATACGAAAAACAGAAGCAGCTGTCCTGTCGTGTGATATTGTTCCTGATTATTCTATTATTTAGAATGTCTTCGTATGTAGTGTCTTCGTCTATTGTTTTTCTAGTTTTAGCTATCTACAAATATTTGTTCCGGGTGTTCTGGGTATTTTCTTTATGTAATAAAAAATATCTATTTATGTATTGTATTGTATTAAATATATATACTAAAAATTCGAAAGACATGTGCCATCCACCAATCCGCATTGGGTCCGCGTGGTGGATTAAGACCCAATCACTCTCGCCTGAGAGTAGGCCAGTGTCCCAGCAGTGGGAACATTAGAAGGCTGTCATGATGATGATATATCAGTCATCTAGTACCCATAATACAGCTCTGTTTAACAGCAGCTTACATTGGGGCTATATGATGCTGTGTGGGTTGTCCAGCATTATTTCTTCTAGTTTTAGCTTATTGTTGTGACCGTACATATATTTGTTTATGAATCTTGCATTTTCTTACAACGCTTGTCCTAACACGCCCTTTAATGTACGTAATTCTAGTTTTTATTGTTATTCATTAAAAAGCGCGTGCTAAGCTATCATACATAAAACATAATCTTAAATCAATATAAAACACAAATGGCATACATTTGAATAATTAATGTACGAACATGGAGTGTTATGCGAAAGTGTAAATCTGCATACGTAATGATTTGGAATATATTATGCAGATACTTAATGCAATAAGATAAGTCACTGGTTACTACAATTCGTTTATAAAAAAAACATTAAGTATATCATTTACATTTTACACCATTAAATTAACCTACGATCACAGTCATGTTGTTGGTGCACATAAACATACAAACTTTTGCGTTCTCAACTAAGCATTATCCAACCTTTCTTACTTTTGGACGATATCGGATAGCACCACTTTATAATAATTAAACTTATCTATAAAGTATGAATTAATTATGTGACAAAGTCATCATCTGACAACTCAAAGTCCCAAATCCTCATCAATGCTAAATGATTATGAAAAGATTTGCTACTTTTCTAATGTATATTTTCATTATCAAACTGTAGTTTAAGTTTATATTTTTTCTAAAAAACTGCAATTGATTATAATGGTTTTTACATTGGAAATGCCGAGTATTCTGGTTAGATTTTAATCACACTAAAACGTAACACGTCTGTTTATGTATTATTTGTACTACGAGATTTCCTTTCCCATCACAATAATTGCAACCCTTTTGAAATAATATCTGTCTTTATTTGAAAGTTTACACAGAAACAATGATGACAACTTGGCGACCTCGGTTGCGTAGTGGGCGAGTGCCTGAAACGAGTGGTCGCGTGTTCGATTTCCGGTCGGTCGCATGGTTGTTGTGCGGTACAATATAGCAATCGTAGTTTCTTATACCTACGGGCCACGACACAGGGAATCTTAGCGAGGGGTCAGGCAGTATGTATGTGACTGCTTGGTGTAGTTCATTATGTTATGTTTAAAAGTTTTATGTTTGTTAACAAAGTTATTCCTGGCACTGAATTAAATCGATGAAAACAGAAGCCAGAACTTATCTGGTGTTTTAGATACCAGTAAGTAAGTTCATTTATATAGACAGGCCACGACAGTTCCGACACGAAAGTAGAAGTCAAAGGCCAAAGGCCAACTCTGGTGACGAATTTAAAAGTATGAATAATTCTAAAATTTACAATTTAAGTCTTACCGGATTGTGTGAAAAGGAATCTTATGCAAAGCCAGCTACGGTTTGGTTCTTACCTGAAAATGAAAATTCAAATTAGTTGCGCAGTACACTTGAAAAAAATTGTCCGCAGTGCACAATATAGAATGAAATGATAAAACGTGTGAACGAGCTTGGCACAGGTGTAGGTCTTGCGTAATTTACAGCTCAATTTCCATTTAAATTGTGTTTTTACCTCAGGTTTAGGTAACATCTAGATAGGAATAAAATCTATTCAAAATGTCTTGAATGATTCGGGTCCTGTTTTAGTTTTATTTTTCGTATTGGCCAATGTAAAACTTTTCTACGCTGATCACGCCACTATTGGCGGCTCCATTGTTTTTCTGACCACAATATCGTGTTTCATATTACCGTGTCGATTTTATATTATGGAAAACTTTAGTAATAAAGTAGCACATTTGTTCTGTGACAGAGATAGTCTTCCTCGCACAGCAGTTTCAGTAGAATAATACAAACAGGCTATAAACACGTTTAGTTCAATTTATATAGTCAATAGTATTTGCTTAAATAACAGATTCTCTCGTTATTAGATTGGAAGACAAAGTTAGGCAAGACTCGAACGAAGACTAAACTATCGATGAAGTTCCTCCTAAACTCTCGCCCGAGATAGTTGGTTTATTTGATAAACTACCAACAAGTTATAAGACTTCTAAGAGTTTCAGGTATTAGATTAATCATATTATTATGTCCGACTTGATTGGGGGCTAGTCGAATTATCAAGAATATGTTATAAGTAAGATAGATAATCAATGAAACAAAACTTTGCCATAAGTAAGTTCGTATGAGTTTGAGGCTAATTATTCTCGTATCAGTCGAGTTGTTAGGTCGCCTAGTAGACTGTTTTGCTATAAATTCGGTACTGTTTCTTCTCATAAAACGGTATTTATATGCTGGATGCATTGCTCTTATAAACCTAAAGCTTGCAGTTCATGTTACTGTCTCATGCTGAACAAAATAGCATTTAGGCTGATTTCCAAATTCATTGCAGTTCAGTTCAGGCATGCTTCCAACTAGCGGTCAAGGTCAGACAGAACCTAGGCATCTGCCAAACGATAGCTTGCGACGAAGAGAGCATTTAAGTATCAGTTGTATTCTAGTTCATTTCCGTTTACCACGCTAACGATTACTATTGATTGCGTCGTGATAAAGGGAGTTTACCATGTATAAAAATATGCCGATTTCTAAAATATGCAAATTGTTTAAGTTTGCTCTAGTTTTATGACAAATCATTGTGGAATCAAGCAAATACACTACATTACCTGCAAAGTTTAAGTTAAAGCTGCTACGATTCATGTATGTTTCTTTTTAACAAAAATCAACAAAGAAAGCAGTTGAAAATGAAAATGAAAAATATTTATTTCTGTAGCCATTAGTTACAATTATTATAATAAGGTTGAGGCCTTCTGTTTAGTATAGCAGTTAAAGTTTAGAATAAGATACTTGCAAATAAATACATTCCTTGAAGCAAACTGTAACAAATGCAAAACTAAAGTATGCGACTCTCGCTATTTCAATATTTCGAAGACAAACTAGAAAACGACAGTAAAACTCCGAAGAACCGTGAGAAAAATGCTGCTCTGAAATATTATCTTTCGTTTGCTCGGCAACAGTCTTTTTCATACAGATAGTTATATTTTATCACCGTGTATTTTATTATACTATACGAATGGCAATAGCTGTCTATTTTATTAAGTAAATATAATATGATTTACAAATAAATAATACCCATATTCAATTATTGAAAAGACTTTCTGAAAATTGAAAAGAACAATTTGGTGATGGAGTTTTATAGTTTTATTTTAAAGCAGCCTTTTAATCATGACTATGAGTTTGAATTATATTGATCCGTCTTGCTCAGAGTAGTTTCACTGGACTGGAATATATGAAAGACGCAAGTCGAGGAAACTGTCACACTAATTAATACGTTCATACTAATAATAAAAAGCAAAGAAATAACTCTCATCTATCTGTTACGTTTTACACGGAGTTAGTAGAAAAGTTTACTCTGAGGAAAGACATACTCTTTATGTATTACGCGAGCGAAGCCGCGCGCGGGTGGTATCTAGTATTATCATAAATGAATATTACGTACACAAAAAGCAATAACATTTGAGGAAGCATAGCAACAACCACAGGCATACCTCAAAATTCATACTAGTCTCATTGCTCATTTGAAATGTCACAGCATGGAACTGTGCGAATATTTTATGAATCAAAATGAACAATGAATCCAACCCGAGCTACGTATGCAGCATCGACCGTCACGCACGCCAATATTCAACAGTACAGTACACGCAGTATTGTTCTAAAAGCAATCTACCAACAAAGACCGTTTCCGGAACGCCGACGACGAACAAACGCATGAGAACAATACTCGTAAATTAATTTTATGTTCCATTTATGAAGGAACACGTGTTGTGTAATTTATATATGTATATATAGCAAGCCTTTAAATTGATAAAATATGACTTTCGTGGAATAAGCAATTTGAAGTGGCAGTCTCGGCATATAGCGCGCAGAAAAGACAAGCGATCAATGATATTAAAGTATAGACGGTGTATGTTGAGTGATAAAAATCCGTCCGTCGACATGGCGCTCTTTAGATGAGGCCTATTTTTTAATTTTATATTGGTTATAGACAAGCGTTTGACCACCTGATGGTAAGTGATGGTGTGGTCGATGATGGAGCACGCTTGCCTAGGAAGGCCTATGAAGGCTTATGACCAGCAGTGGACATCAAACTATTGATGACTTTTGCACTGTTTTGAGTGTTTTACTAATTCGCATGCGGCAGGGAAAAATTTATATTCAAAATAAAACCCTCACAAAACCGAACCTTTTTCCATCAAGAACCATCCATCACCCCCGATTCAATTTAAACTAATATGTAAATGCCGTAAGCTGACGCTGAGCCCCACATCTATTACCCAATTTAATATTAAGGCATATTAATGTACCAAGCATTGTAAGACGATGTGATTCATTGTTTCATTAAAAACTTTTATTTGGTTTTGAAAGTCTTTGGGAATAAACTGTATTTTACAATTCAATAGTAACTGGCGTATGTTGTGCTTTGTGCTATATCGTTAATTATTTAGATTATAGTATTTAATTGCTTAGCATGTATTCTGTTCGAATAAAACTATTTTATATTAGGTTTTTACATGATTACTTTTTATAATATATAATTATTACATGTCAAATTATCGACAGGCATTTGTTTTGTTTGAGCTTTCATGGTTTAAAATTTTTACGACCATTAAATTTGGATTTTCTTTTGTTGTATAATAATCATTAAAATAATGTGTGATCAAGAATTCAGGACATTGCGTATCGATCCCCGTTACCCTCAACAGAATCAGACTAAAGCATGTTACGACAACTACTGTGATTATTATAAGTGCCTGCGACTGCTGGGCCAGGACGAAGACTGCAAGATATTCAAGAGGTATTTCGAGACCATCTGTCCCAAGTTCTGGATTGCCTACTGGGACGAGCTCCGGGAAAAGAAAGCTTTTCCGGGACCTATTTAAAGGAATACAGCGAATGCTTTACTTTGGAATGTAAATAATAAATTTCATAAATAAATCTCACATATCTTTGGAGCAACTATCTACTATTTTCGACGTATTTATCTCTTGAATCACTCTATCTATTGATGAAAACTGTAGCATACTACGCACGACAGCGCGGCGCAGGGCGCCTTTGTTTTATACTAAGCTAGAGATGCTTTAACACTAAACTATGGCTAAAGAGATATAGGTAGAATAAGTTGCATCGTCAAGGCTAAATTATTTTACAAAATTGATAATAGTTTACACAGATCTTCCAAATCTCGCGTGGACAGCTGAACGATGCGAAGCGCTCATGCATAAAGACAAAGGAAATCATTTAAGGGCATGCATGTACTCCAATACCCTGCCGAAGGTCGCGACTCACATTCCTAAGCGTGATCGGAATGGAATGCTCTTGATGTTTATTCATAATTCCATCAAATATTGACGAGTTATGCCGCTTAAGGATCGTATAGTCGTATCTACAATGTCCTACAATCTAGAAGGCTGCGTAGTTTTTTTTTTACTGCATCGTTGGTTACTCGCATTCCACCAATGCCTTTGTTTTTTAGACCCATGATTTGACGTGGTTGCTGGCTTTTTAAACTAGCTTTTGTTTGTTTTATTTTGCATATACGTACCTAAAAATACGTCTAAAACTGGATGGCATACATTATAGGTAGCTTTTGACTCAAGTACCACGCGAGCGAAACCACGGATGACCACGGGTTTATTATAATTAGTGTAAACGCTCGCACGATCTCGAAGCATTATAATAGACATTACTGGAAAAGAATGTTAACATCTCCACGTAAGTTTACTCACCTTGAATTATCAGGTTGAAGATTTATTACAGTGTCCTTCTAAAAGCACTTCCGTACTTTGTTCCCAATTTATAATCGGTACTGACATTAGTCGTAAATTCGAATGTCAAGAAAGTTATACCGTAACATGGATTTACGACTTGATGAAGATATAAAATACTTGAAGACTCGGAAAAGGAATCTAACGCATTCGTAGTGTGTCTTACTTTAAGAAGATATCAGCAAAGCTCTAGAACCAGGACCAGTGTAGGTGTAGCGGTTAGATTGTAGCGTAGCGGTCTCGGTAGACGCTATTTTCGCTCGGTAGAATTTTGCATATAAATTTTGACAAGAAGGCAGAATTTGTAGGTTACCACTTTATAGGTAAAATGGAAGAGAAAGGAATACTATTATTCTAAAAGCACATCGTCTCTGCAAACATGGGAGACATCCGTAACATTAATATAAGGGTGATGTGTAGGTGTAGGATTTTTTCGGAGGAAGCGGTGCGTGAGGCAATACAGTGTGAGGTTCACACAGCACTCTTCATGATTAATGTGCTTTCGTTTGAAACGTAACTTGACATATTGTGTTCGACATGGTTATGTGACTTATCCAACAGAAAACAGAAGAAAGATTTGAATAAACATATAAATAAATATTAGCGGATATTTTTACATAACGCAATCCAGCTATGAATAAAAATTATATTGAAACAAAATCATCAGTGACAGACAACAACAGACTGAGTCAACAAGGCGAGGGCTGTAGGAAGCCTAATTATTTGGACTGAGCTACACAAAATAAGTTCATTATGCGATCCAAATTCTGATGCAACTCTGTTTTATTTTCCCAATTTCTGGCGCTTGGCACCAAACTCTCTAGAGTATCAGTACAGTAAACTCATTAAACAGTAATGTTTACAAGCGTGTTTCAAGTGTTGAGTAAAACAACCACTCAGCACACGAACACCTTATTTTATAGGCAATAACTTGAAGGAAACAAGGTCTAACATCAACGCGGGCAAATGTGAAGGTAAAGCGAAAAGTTCACGGTGATTCGCTTCCCTAAATGATGGCATATTGTTTGGATAGAGTTCAAATTAAGACTGTCAATGGTAGTCAATAATCTAACATTACATTATGTGTCATTTCGCGAATGTTTCATTGTGCATATAGGTCATTGTACGGATAGGTCATTTTGCGTATGCGACGTTCCGAGTTTAGGTCCAAATGTTAATATGCGAATTCGTCATAAAGCGAAGATTTTTTTTTCAATTATAGGTTAATATGCATCAGAACCATCACGATTCTGTGATCAAGATTAATAATAGCATAAAAGCTTTACAAACATTAAAATGCCATCCAAAATTTTCGATCAGACAGTATCCGAACCCAGCGTTTTTTAGCTTTGAAACACCCTAACCAACTAGGCTACCGTCGAAATACTAGCTGGCTCGAAAATCCTGGATGATCATATTTTCCCAAACATTCGGATTCTAGCTTAAAGTTTTGGATTGCATCTAATGTGATGTTTTTATGTATTGAACAAATTATAGATGTTTAGAGTAGTAGAGTTCTCTGTGATAGAGCTCATCCGGGGAAGACTACCACCATACCTATTTCTGCCGCCAAGCAGTAATGCTCGCATTGCTGTGTTCCGGTGTGAAGGGTATGGTTTCCGTTGTAATTACTGGCACATGAGGCTTTCGATCTTAGCCTCAAGGTGGCAACCCGCGAGTGATACCTCTGGTATTGCAAGCGTCCATAGGCTGCGGTAACCGCTTACCATCTTGTGGGCCGTACGCTTGGTTGCCACTTCAGTTGTATAAAAAAAAAAAAAAAACTCTTTTACATAATAGCTATTATAGTTAGCACGCGCGTGCATGAGACGTAGTGGCTCATCCTTTTACGTGTAAACAGGTGTTTAATGGTGTTTTATTCATGTAGGGGCTTTAAGAGATGCGTGACCAGCGTGATCCGAACACATAAGAACTTCGAAGGGTTTATCATTCACGAAGTTGGCCATCACTGTAAATAATAATATGTTGCTTTTTGTTGTATGAAAGAATAATAAATAAATATGTTTGTTTATTCAGTATTAAAGGGTTTGCAATATATCACGCACTAAGTTTAAAAACATACGCTACGTTTTCTGCTCCATACCTTTTAATATCGTTTTCGTTAAAATTAGATTTCTTTAAAAAATATTAAACTTTCGATTCTCAAATCCCATTTACTCGGTGTATGTAATCACAGAAAATTTACGAGACAGTTTGATATTCAATAAAATGATAACCGTAAAACAATTAATTATTTAACTTTCATTTACATGTGACTTACATAATAAAACTCTTTAAGTAAAGTAAGTTCGTACGAGTCAGTGGCCAACTCTGATGACAGAGTTTCTAGGCCGCCCGAAGGCCTCTGTCATGGCTAACAACTTTGAAAAAGCCGGGACCGACTGCTTAACGTGCCCTCCGAAGCACGGAAGCGCTCAGTTGAAATTGCCACTGGCGGTCACCCATCCAAATGATGACCCCGCGGAACATTGCTTAACTTCGTTGATCTGTTAAGAACAACTTAGCCACGAACGCTCCAATAATTAAATTGTCGTACGATATAAAGTAAACTAGTCGACTTTCGAACGACCAATATAAAGCCTCGATCACGCGTAGCTTTGCTTAGCAGCGTGAAACTGGCTGCTTCTAATCGCCACCTGCTTGTCATGTCACATGCAGCTAATATTTGTCTCTAGACCTAACCGTGAGTGTTCAGTCGGTTCGGTAAACACTGCTAGTATAGTTCGCACAGCGGATCTAGGCTTCCGTGAAGTTAGCTGTTTGTGATGCGCAAAGACAATTTACAATTTGAAAAAGCTCCATTGCGCATCGAAACGGCTAATTTCACTAAGGCCGAGATCCGCTGTGAGAATTATACGTAGGTACGCATGCGTATACTTCTTGCCACACAACACGTATTTGCGCTTTTTGTAGCAGCGAGTAGCGTAGAGCTGGTAGAGTTGAACAAGTTCAATCTTTAAAGAAGCTTTCTGGCGGTACTTACCGCCATTAGGCTATGTTATCATTAGCAGCGAGAGGATTTTCGTGCAGCGTTTTTTTACAGGTGTTTTTAGATCTGGGAGCTATAAAAAACAACGCATGATCGAGGCTTGAAAGCTTTTAAGAATGTAAGTGAAAAGTGGGCCCGAGAATATGAAAAGTAATAAAAATAATAATAATGCTGGACAATCCACACAGCATCATCTAGCCCCAAGGTAAAAAAAAGATAAAAAAGTTTAAAGAAATATAAATAGATATCGAATAGGATATTTAACAGGAATAAAGCAGCATATTGCTTTGTCTCATTTGGCTCGCTTTATACGGTCACTCGTTGTTCAAAGTGAGTAAACCAATTTATCAAGCTAACTCTGCCAAGTCTAACCGCAGTATAATTTATTAGAAGTTTGTTTGGGACTTCATAAGATCAATCACATATCGAATACAACCACAACCCCAGAGGCCCAATTCAACTAACCAACTTTTCAATTGATTGCAAACGAAAGCCGCAAAAGGCTGGTTCTGATTTGTTTTTGTGTTCTGATATTAAACAACTTTCCAGCTACGTTTAAGCTAATGATTAATTGAATGTTTTGTTCAATTCCCCAATCAGTTTGGTTGAATTGAATAGCTTTTTGGTTAAAAATTTTGCCGGCCGCAACCGGTATAAATTAGTAAAATATTCAGTATTCAGTATTCAGTATTCAGTAGGTTTATTCACAAAAGACATGGTACATTTTTACATTAGGTGGAAAATATAAATTTTAGTGCTGCATATCTCGCCCGAGTACAGGCACGTGAACATCATAATTATTAAGTACTTACACATTATATTGAAGTTATTAATTAATTTAAAAAAAATTTACACATAAATATTAAGTTACAATAAATGAATTACCAAAATTTGAATTAAATGTCATTTACAATACCTACCTATTTGAAATTTGATGTCACTTGATTCATACATTTGTCAACTAATTTAGATTGCTAAGTATAAATGCACAGATTACTTTTATTAGAGAATGTCAAAAGTTAAATTAATAATGTCAAAATTTAAAATTAAGATTCGTCAACAGAATAAAAACAATGATCAATTAAAAAATGGAATAACTTTCTGTTGAATAAGGCACCGTTCAGTTCTTTAACAACACTTGGCAATTTGTTGTAAATTTTGATAGCCATGGTATAACAGTTACGACTATACAAACTAGTTTTCATTACAGGAATTGCTAACTGATCTTTATGTCTAGAGCTAAATTTGTATACCTGTTCAAAAGTTTCAAATAATTCCATATGTGATTTTACAAATTTACACATTTCTTGAATATACATGCACGGTAAAGTCAGAATCTTATATTTTTTAAATAATGGTGTACAAGGTTCCCAAGGTGGTCGGTTAAATATTGCACGCAGGCACTTTTTTTGCGCAATAAATAAAGAAGTAACATTTACTGCGTTTCCCCATATAATAACATTATACCTAAGAAGAGACGCTATATAACCATGATAGGCTAGTAGAGCAGTTTTGTGGTCGGTTATGTTTGAAATATTCCATAAAGCGTAATTAAAACTGTTGACTCTTGATTTAATATGTTCGATGTGCGGTATCCATGAGCATACATTGTCAAGTTTCAGACCGAGGAATACCACATTATCACTTTCTTGTATTACTTCATTTTGATAAGTCACCTTAAATGTACTTCCTTTTGGTTTTCTGTTATAAAATTTGATGAACTTAGTTTTTGCAACGTTGCACGTTGCACGTTTATGCAACTGAATTCGAAATCATGCTTTTATTCCATCACATCAAACTCTTTTAAACACGAACTTTTTAAACATTGCTATGAATAAGCTTCGACATTGATCTTTGGTGTTTTATTCTATGAAATACGAAGAAAATATACTTATGCGATTAATATTTTTCGACCTATTAAATTGAGTAGTCAGTAAGACATCGGACATCTCTTTAGCCTGGAACAAAAGTGTTCAACATCTAGTTGTTCCATAACCTGGCGCCGATCTCATCCGGTTAATCATCTGCAATAGATATAAAGGCCAGTGATGATGAGACATCAGATGGTAACCCTTTCTGATGCTGGCGGCACAAATAGGTATATAGTGGTAGTAATTTCTCAAACGAGCTCTATCCCAAAAAAAGGTACTGCTCTTTTAACATCCCTTCAATCGAATCATCTACTTTTGTGGACAAAAGCGATATTATCATGACAGTTTTCATAGTTCAGCTTATATCCGTGAATGCTCTGAACTCAGTTGTCACCGACATAAGTTGAACCGCGATTTTGGCCACGATTACAGTTTGTCGCAAGAGTAGACCCTCTGATTAATAGGTTTCTAAATCCGTCCCATCAGTGCCATTTTACATGAATAAGTAATAGGGGATCGTCGACTAATCATTCACTTCCTAGGAACTACTCACGTCTGCGAACTTATGGTTATGTATGTCTTGGATGGACTGACTGGACTTATAAACGCCTTGAGTGTTTATAAGTCTATTCGAGTCTTGCCAGTATCCTCAATAGAAATTTGTATGCTAGTCGTGGTTGAAACTGAGATGATTCAGAAAGGTACGATTTTGAATTTTAGTTCAATTGTAAAATGCGATAAGCATAAAGAAGTTAGAGAGATTAGTGGTGAGTCAGTGGCTAACTCTGGTGACGGAGTTGATAGTGCGTCTGAAGGACTTCAGCAGGCAATTTTGAAAAAGCCCGGACCGGAAGCTTAGCGTGGCCCTCCGAAGCTGTTCGGAAGTGCTCAGTTGAAATTGCTACTGGCCATCACCTATCCATATGGTAACTCCGCAAAATAATGCTTAACTAGGTTGATCTGTTTAAATTAACTTAGCCAGTAATGTCTCGAGCGATTCGCACAAACTAGAGGTGTGTTAGAATCATCCATTACAAGTAAAGATACGTTTCCGCTGTCTCATACCTATTACAGTGATAATTTAAATTGAATTCGGTTTGACTAGGCGTAAATCGAACGAAGTTGCCCTTGGTGGCCACCAAAATCTATTTTCGTATCTCTTCCTAAACTTGATAGAATAAAACTGTTACAGAGGCATTAAAGAAGGGGCTTATGATAGGTATCACGGACTGGTCGATGGATTTTTGAAGGTTCCTTTGTTAAACGGAATAATAGGGCAGATGGGGTGGCGGCGCCACTTTAGGTGGGGTATGGGCCTTAATACTAAAATCGGTCCGCTCCTACTCAATTTTATAGTGCAACACCCTTACTGGGTACATAGCTATGTGTTGGCTGCTCTGATATTATTTAATATTACATAAGACCAGTGACATGTATTACCCTCATAATTATGATGCAATAAATGATACTGAATACTGAAATCTATATGAGAGCTGTAACATCTGTTTATATAAAGACGTGGCATCGTGTTTACCAGCTTTATAAATAAACATAGTAATTGTAAACATTTAGCTTTACACTTCTATATTTAGATTAAATTACAAACATTAATTACTAAGCTACGAAATCTCATACATTTTTATATATAAAATATAAAACATACATTTTTATAATTTCGGAGTTCTGTGGTTTTATGCTTTATTCCTTTATTCTTTATTGTACACACAAACTTATACATTTAGAAAAAACTTAAAATATAGTGCATGTACACAAGCGAGCTTAACCCTAAAAATAGTTCTCTTCCAGCCAACCTAGTCGTGAATGAGAGATGATATAGGTAGTAGAAGTGGGTAGGTGTATACCAGCACATGATAATAAGTTTTACTCGTGGCGCCGCGGCCGATGTGGCGCAGCGGGCGCAAGTCCGCCTGCGACGCAGAGCGGGACAAATGTTTGTACGATCTACAAATATTTGTTCCGGGTGTTCTGGGTATTTTCTATATATAATAAAATATATCTATCTATGTATTGTATTGTATTAAATATATATCAGTCATCTAGTACCCATAATACAGCTCTGTTTAACAGCAGCTTACCTTGGGGCTAGATGATGCTGTGCTGCATTATTTATTTATTTATAATCTTCATGAAATTAACATCATAGTCAAGCCACTTAATTTATTTGTCATGTTTTCCTGTCGACACAATTAATGCTCCTATGATTCGTGCGGTATTAATTAATTTCAACAGTCAACTCATTTGCTTGTTGATGAATTTACGGCTAAGGCACACTGCGAACTCGTAAATGTACGCATAGACGTGCACGTATTGCGTTGTATTGTAATGTAAATTACATTATGAAATGTATGGAATTGTATGAAAGAAGGCACAACAAACCGCTTGCGTGACGAGAGCTAGCTACGTCATGTGGATGTAGACGTTAAGCCAGAGTTACATTATTCTGTCGTGAAGTGTCGTGACTCATTACGCGTCATAAGTATTTCCTATCCATACATTTACAGAATTCGTCACAACACATTGCGCTTTAGTAATATAACAATACCCATACAAAATGTATGGACACGATATGCTTATGACGCGTCACGACACGCCACGACAGAATAATGTAAACGCGGCATAATGCGTGACAGCTCAAGTGACAAACAGGCTGCGTACCAAATTATAGTTCATGTTATTAATTTTTGGGGGCAAATGAAAAGTAATAATAATTGGGATCAAATTCGTGGGATCAAACGATAGTTACCCTTCGTAATGGCTTTAAAACTTTGAAAAAAGAGACTGATGGAAACACTTGGATGGGTGTTTTCAAATTGCGAGTGAATAGGTTTCTTCTAGGCAAGCGCGCCACCGTAGACCACATCGTTGGTTAACATCAGGCGAGATAGTGGTCAAACGTTAGCTTATTCTAAAAAAAAAAAAAAAACACCCAGACCCGGAACAAAATATTTGCAGATCATGCAACCATTTCTTCGGCAGCGGGGATCAAATCCGCAACCTTGCGCTACTTATTAAACACTTATTCAATAAATAATCAGTGACACAGTTTCAGCGGGCAGTTTTCAGTTTTTTTCCACTTTTCCATAAAGAAAATGCTATGCTGAACAGAAGCTTCCTGCTTTAATCAGTATAATAAATTGCTTTATTAGTTACAAGCAAGTATTCAACGCTCTAAATACCCAGCCTTGGTGATTAATGAAGTACTTACCGCAATATTATTAATTTATAAAACCTTGACATACGCTGGTACACTAAAGTTATTCCTAATACTCTGTTATTGACAAATAAACTTTTACTTATCATCTTATTTAAGACTACTGCTGGACCTGGGCCTCCTTAAAGGAATGCCATGATGACCTATCTTGAACCTTCATCATCCACCGACTACCTGCAACCGCTTTAATGTCTCCATCGAGTAAGCCTCCAATGGCCCCCATCAAGTAATGGGGGCCGTTCTAATTTCAGTTTGCGATCGCCAATCGAGAACCTTTATTCCCTAGCGTTTATCGGTTTACGAAACTTCAAATGGCTGAAATTTACGAAACTTCTAGTTTACGAAACTTCTAGTTTCGTAAATTTCAGCCTTTTGAATCACATTATAAAGTATAAAGTTCGTATGAGTCAGTGGCCGACTCTGGTGGCCGAAATTTTAGACCCGAAGGCCACTGTCATGGCCTAACAACTTTGTAAAAGCCTGGACCGATTTTTGTTATGTTAACAGTTATGTCTATTGAACATGGATTAACATAGTAGTCACACGTCATAAGTGTATCGTTATCACAGAGACACTACACTCTAGTTAAAACAGTGCTCAGTACGGGTATTTAATATTCAGATCGATAGAAGCTAAAACACATAAACACTGCGCATATAAACTTACCTAAAGGCAAAACAAATAACTCGACGACTCCGTTCCTACTCTTTTGTGTAAAAGGGGCGTCGCGTCCGCGTCTTACGTATTTTCTGTGTGGCTAGTGTGTGTTACAGGTTTCAAACGTGCCTGTCGCCCGTTGAAACACGTTTTTTAAGAGTAGTAGAGTTCTTTGTGATAGAGCTCGTCCGGGGAAGGACTACCACCATACCTATTTCTGCCGCCAAGCAGCAATGCTCGCATTGCTGTGTTCCGGTTCGAAGGGTATGGTTTCCGGTGAAATTACAGGCACATGAGACTTCCCATCTAACGTCTCAGGGTGGTAACACGCAAGTGATATCTATGATGTTGCATGCGTACATAGGCTACGGTAACCGCTGACCATCAAGTGGGCCGTATGCTTGGTTGCCACTTCAGTGGTATAAAAAAAAAAAAAAAAAAACCACGGATGACGCGTAATCACCGCGTCATCCAAGTTATACGCCCTGCACCGTAAAACTGGCAGGGAGACGTCTGAGTTGTATAGTTTGCCTATAGCTTGTAAGAAGATTCGAAAATAATGTTAAAAGAAGCCAAACAATACAATCCATCAATTCACTATCTACAACTGCACAGTCCCAAAAGTTACCAACATTCCGTTTGAAATAACATTCGCGAAGTTGTATTATCCCATGTTGCAGCGAGCGAAGCTTTCGAGCGAAAAGAATTTCCATTTGCCGAACTGTCAAACTGATTTTGCTGCACAACTTCTACGAAATGTATTTGCGCTAGCCTCAGTGAGTACATAAGTCGCAGGAAACTAGCAACTTACCGTGAAAGGAAATATAAAATAAGCTTCTATAGAAGTGTTATTAAACTCGGGTATTGTCAGCGGGCGACAAAACACTGCATTTTTGGTAAACATGCAGACCGTATACGAAACAGCTCTGCGCTCCAAATACCTAAATTGCTGATAAAACTTTAAAAACTCTGAAGCTTAATGGCTGGCCACGTCGCTCATGTCTATCTCTCATGCCGAAAAAGCTGTAAACCAAAATTACTAGTAGAGCCCTGGCTGCTCTGAGACAGTTGCAGACTCCGAAAGAGATGGTGTCGATACCTTCAACAGGGCTTGGAACCAACTGGCACAAAACAAACGGCTAACCATGATCCTTAATTGTCTCCCAAAGTACACAACCCAACAATATAAGTAATCCTGCCTGACCTGACCCCCATAAGAAATCCCTGGCGCGTATCAGAAACTAAGAGTACCATGACACTCTCTACAACACTCAGACTAGGAACGAGTATTTTGCAGATCATGCCAAAAACAATTCATAAATTCACCAAAGAAAAAACCAGGAGTAAAAAAATATCAGAGTATGACTGCGTTTCTGTAAAACTTGCTTCGTAAAAAGCAGTTCTGTATTGCAGCCAGCTTACGGTAAGTACTTGAGTTCTCTTTTCTTGGTTCGACCCGCTGTCAAAGCCAAAGAACCAAAAGAGATAATGGAAACGGTGTTGTTTCAGTGCTTGTCTGTCATCTCAAACAAGTCGCAGCTCAGTGCGTGATCGCGTAGATATGATCATCCCTCTCAAAAATGCTTCAAAATATAAGAGATGCCAGCCATTTTGCAGAATGGGACGATTAATTTTCATTTTTTGTACATGCCTGTTTTCTCACGAAGTTTTCTTTAGCCGTTTGAGAGCACCAAGCAATACGAGTTTTTTTCCAATTAAAAAAACCCATTGCTGCACGACAGGTTTTGTACCCAAGAGTGTGTCTCAAGTTGCAGTTACTACCATGCTACTAGACCACACCATCGGAAACAACTCCTAAAAATACTTATTACCAAATCATTTACTTATTGACGTAATAGTTGACCAAATAAAAACGGACATCAAGTTTTTCTTACAAGGACGAGTTTCATATAAACTGTAGAGTGTTCTCATGTCACTTCCATATTTTTCAATCCATGTACGTACAGCAGTAGCTGCAATTTTTCTTTTTCCTACTGAACTTCGTAACACTTAAAAGCTTTTTAATTAAAGAGTGAGAGAGAGAAGAGAACCTTTTAAATACATTTTGATATTAACCACAATGTTTATACTTATGAAATAAAACAACTGGACATCTTCAGGAATTAACACATTAAGTGTTGAGCGACGAAATGGTGCCAAATAACGTGCCTGCCGCCGTGGACCATTGCACCGCAGTGCCAGATATTCTGCCTCCAAGCAATAGCAAACATTACTGTGTTTGGTTTGAAGAACACGTTAGCAAGTGAAGTTACTGGACGAAACACCTCAGGGTGAGGAGTTCAGTGCAGTACCTCATAATTTAGCTTGCCTATAACCACACTCTGTGCTATAACGTACCCGCTGGGTACAGTTTTACAGTACGTATGCAGCTTTCGCCAAATAAACAGATTTTATTACTTTCAAACAGCGCCGTAACATCGTTATACGAGATTACGGAGCATTAAATAACTCTTATTTACTCGAGAATTCTGGATGCTAAATAATTCATTATCGACAATAATTAAAACGCATTTTTTTATCAATGGGAAATTCGGCTGGCTCATCATCTATACTAATATTATAAAATGAGAAAATTTGTATTTTTGTCTGTTACGAATAAGCTCAAAAACTACTGTTACAATTTCAAAAATTATTTCACCATTAGAATGCTACATAATCCCTGAGTAACATAGGCAATATTTATTACTAGCGACCCGCCCTGGCTTCGCACGGGTGCTTAAGTTTTCATTGCACCCGTGCGAAGCTGGTACTATTTTCTGGTATGAGATAAGCCCTGTGTTTCCGACATAAATATGATTGCTGTAAACCGATTATATCCTACCGAGCGGTAACTATGTTTGCTCGACCCTCTAATTGAGCTTTCGCTTGTGAAAGTGAGCTGTGGACTTGTAATTAGTAATGTTATGAACCCGTTCACCATCGTTGATTAATTAATGCAAGCGATGAACCGTAGTTTACGTTCTTTACTAGTTTATGTTAGTTTGTTTATAGTATAAGATATTATATTTTAAGATATTGTTCATAAATGAATCAAAAGAGGTGTGTCAGGATCGTAGCAAGTGGAAATCCGTGGTCTCTCTCTACGGGATACAGGCGTGATTTTATGTATGTATGTTCATAGCATTCAAGATTTTCGACTGAGCAGGTATTCGGGCTCAGCGGATGGATATACATTATGGTGTTTGCCGGCCATAGGCAAAAGAAGGGGGTACGAAACACTAATTTAATCAGATCGAAAACTTGGGATAGCATTTTTAATTTGATGATCTTTTATAGTCTCTGTGTTTGATGTTAGTCTGCGTGAATATCTGTGGTTACCAATGGTGTAAGAAATAACCATCAATGAAATTCACAATTTCAGTGTATGTAAAGCACCCCTGCATGTAAACACTTTAAAATTGGTCTACAAATGATTCTAATTTAAATCTTCTGAAGGTTTTCCTAGGCGCATATGTAATAAAACGGGACCAAGAAATAGCAAGTAGCATATAACTAGAGGTACCTACTAACCTTCACGACAAAGTTGCTTCAGAATTTTGCTCAGCTTGTATTTAGAAACTATTTCGATTTATAACTCTGATAAAACAATAAAAAAGCTTCAATAACTAACAATGGCACGGAACGTCCATAAAACCAATGCCATGGATAAGCGAATCACATTCTTGAACTTGAAAGGACTGCAACATGTACTAACGTTCAAGCGGCACGCTATGCAGAAGAATATATCCATTAACCAATCGCATGTGAACCGTATTCCGACAGCGCACAGTTCAGAATGTTTCGAAGATGAGATCTGGATAGGAAATGGCTAGAATACTGCTAGAATTTACCTTTTTGACCCTTAACCGTGCGTGTGCAAGGCCGAGAATATATTCAGCAATTTTGCAGACTCGTGTGCAAAGTCAAAAGGTTGCATATATGTCATAAATCCAATGGGATTGGAGGTCCTTTAGTCAATTTGAAATGTTTTTTAAATTTATTAGATGCCGCTCGTTCCTACGCTCGCGTGGCACCAGAATAAAAAGTCCGAAATCGAACATGGCCGTTACGACGTGATTAAATAGCAAACATCCAAAAATTCTAAGACAAACACCCAATTATTCGCATTTATAACATTATTAGTAAGTGTGATTCGTGTAATTAGATGATATTAGAGGTTTTGATAAAATAAGCTGCCTATTGATTTGGATTGAAAAAAAAACATATAGTCATAGTTTTATAATCTAGAGTACTAAAGATTTAAATAAGTAACATTGACTAATATTTATTCGTGAACTTACCTACCGAGCTAAATCACGCAGTAGCTAATAATATACACAAGCACACAGCTAAGTAAAATAAACATACATTTTAATAAAGGACTAGGACTAATAGGGAGAACATAACGCTTAATTTAGAGATAACCATTATTACGAATTAGCATAATGGGCAACCTTTTGGTACGTAATCTAGCGTTATTATTAAATGTTATTTTGTAATCACATCATTATGAATATTCCATTCCAAATTATGTTTATATTGGCTGGCCTTTCGGGTATGGTACTGTAGACGTGAAGCAAGTAGATTCGGTCGGACTAATAATTATTAAATATACAATAATATAGAAATCTACGAATGAGAGTGGTGGGAGACTGCCAAGGACCGGGACGTATGGAAGACTTTGGGGAGACCTTTGCCTAGCAATGTGATAGGTTAAATGAAAATAAAAAAAGGAGAAACTGGAAACCGAAGCGTAAGACGGCCCTCTAACCAATGAATCGAGGACGTTTTGGAAGTCGTATGGAACACTGCGGAGCTGACGCTGACATCCTGGGAATGTCAGCATGTCAGCAATAGATCATGAAAATGTTTGTCCAAAAGTTGAAGATAAATTTTTATTAGATTTCATCGTCACACACACACACACACGAGCACCGGTGATCTAGTGGTAGTGACCCCGCCTTCCGATCCTAAGGTCGTGGGTTTAAATCCGGTCGTGCTCCAATAGATTTTTCTGTTCGATAAATGCCAGTGCTCTCATACGGTGAAGGAAAACATCGTAAGGAAACCGGCATGTCCAAGATCTAAAAATTCGAAAGACATGTGCCATCCACCAATCCGCATTGGGTCCGCGTGGTGGATTAAGATCTAATCACTCTCGCCCGAGAGTAGGCCAGTGTCCCAACATTATAAGACTGTCAAGATAATGATGACACACACACGCCATCTTCGACACCGATTTAAGAATCAATGGATGGAGTTCGAAAACGGCATGGTCATCGATTTAGAAAATTATTCTGTGCTAAAACAATTCACGGTACGAATCGCACGAAATTTCGGTCCGAAACTTCGGAATAGTATTACAAGTAGCAGCTGCTGTTCACTCATCACTGGTTGTAGCGGACCATACGCTTTCGACACGTCCATGCTTACATTTTAAAAAAGATGAGTCAGTGATCAATTTGGCGACGACCAATGTGGCGCGGTGGGCGAAGGTCCGCCTGCGACGCGGAGGTTGCGGGTTCGATTCCTGCCTTGGGACAAATGTTTGTAGGATCTGCAAATATTTGTTCCGGGGGTTCTGGGTATTTTCTATTTATAATAAAAAAAATATCGATCTATGTATTGTATTGTATTAGATATATATCAGTCATCTAGCACCCATAAACACAGCTCTGTTTAACAGCAGCTTACCTAGGGCTAGATGCTGTGTGGATTGTCCAGCATTATTTATTTATTTATTTATAATTCTGCTGACGTAGTTTATAGGCCACCCAAAGGCCATCGTGATGCCTAACAAATATTAGGAGGAAGTAAGATGATGTTTACATTATGATCGCACGCACAGTATGACTCTGTCCATTTCCATATGTTTGTTTCATTAATTTTTGATTGATCCATTTTCTGATATGCAAGATCTAAGAGCAGGGTATTTTTATGATAGCCATAAAACTAACATTTGCGCTCTATTTTCTTTAACAGCGCAATAGAAATAATGGCACAATTTATAGTCACTTCGAATTAATCAAGAAGATCCATCTTAATCCCGACCTCCGCAGATTCCACTGTTTATTTTATTAGTGGTTGGTGGGAGCCTTCCTTATAATCAGTTTTAAGAGTAATAGAGTTCGCTGTGATAGAGCTCGTCCGGGGAAGGACTACCACCATACCTATTTCTGCCGCCAAGCAGTAATGCTCGCATTGCTGTGTTCCGGTGTGAAGAGTATGGTTTCCGGTGAAATTACTGGCACATGAGACTTTCGATCTTAGCCTCAAGGTGGCAACCCGCGAGTGATACCTCTGGTATTGCAAACGTCCATAGGCTCCGGTAACCGCTTACCATCTTGTGGGCCGGGCCGTACGCTTGGTTGCTACTTCAGTTGTATAAAAAAAAAAAGAAAAACAACCTAACATTATAAGCGGCTTCTGTTTTACAAGCTTTTGTTGTTTTTCTGTAAGTGTAGATGTTTAGATTCGATTTCCAACATTGATAACTAATAAATTACCAGATAAACTTTATTGATTTACTTACTTACTTACGAGATGTCTAACACAAAATGTAAAAAAAAGGTTAGTAAGTTTGTATATTTATTATTTGTGTAGCGATGTCATTACTCTGGCTAGAGAGACGCCCCTTTATTCATAAAAGAAAAATGTCATTTTAGCGTTTTATAACTGCTCATAATGTTTTTAGAAAGCTTAATTCTACACCCACTTCCTTTGAAAACAGAATAACAATATTTCGCCTGGGCATTGAAGATAGGGCGGGACGAATGGTCCCCACGGAAAGGGAGCCACCGGATTATTTTGTTCCCACGACCAAGCAAATTATTCTGTAGCTACTTAGCTTACCATAGTACAATTTATTTAGTGACTAGTAGACCCGGCGCGGTTTCACTCGCGTTGTTTTTTTTTTATTTGCAAATTTTCACAACATACAGGTTGTGAACTTTCTCACCGTTTAAACCTTACTTTAACAAACATTTCAAAACCAAAAATGGCCAAATCGGTCCAACCGTTCTCGAGTTTTAGCGCGACTAACGCACAGCAATTCATTTTTATATTTAAGAAGATTCAAGTTATCTTTTAACTGCGGGCTTTACCTTACCTTAGCTCCTCGACGCTTGTCTTTTTTCATTTCAAACCCTAACTTCGTTGAATTAAAGTTGAAATTGGTATGGGCTTCGCGATACCTAGCGTATACCTACTGGATTTTTCTTAATGAGCGTTGTTTAATTCTATAATACTAATCAGCATCATGACAGTCTTCTAATTATAAAGTTCTTGGACATGCCGTTTTCCTAACGATGATTTCCTTCACCGTATGAGAGCCCTGGCATTGCGCACATATTTTTTGATTAAAATAATCCATTAGTGCATGACCGAGTTCGAACTTCGAACCACTGCCTTAGGATAAAAAGGCTGGGTCACTACCACTAGACAACCAGTCCTCTGTGCCACTGTATAATACCATTGTAATAACCCAACTGCAATTGAAATTGCATGGTGGTATGTGGCCTCGTCAGATTACGTCCTTCACCACTGCGTGTTTAGCAAAAAATACCCATGCAATAAAGGATAATTATTACAGTAGTTTTATATAATACTAATATTATAAAGAGGAAAGATTTGTATTTTTTTGTTACGAATAAACTCAAAAACTACTAGTCTGATTTCAAAAATTCTTTCACCATTGGAATGCTACATCATCCCCGAGTAACATAGGCTATATTTATTACTAGCGACCCGCCCCGGCTTCGCACGGGTGCGATTTCATTGCAACCGCGCGAAGCTAGGACGGACTGCTAGTTCTTGATAAGATTATAACACATACTATATTTCGTTCGTTCGTCAATATAAAGTCAACTCTATGAAAGTATTTTATGCAAAGTTTATTTTATATTGATTTATGAAAATAACGCAAATATTTAAGCCAATATGCCAAGTGAATGCTAGCATAGGAGCAAATGCAACATTTTTTTTTATCCACACAGCATCATCTAGCCCCAAGCTAAGCAGATCTTGTGTTATGGGTACTCGATGACTAATATACTTAATACCCAGAACACCCGGAACAAATATTTACAGATCGTGCAAACATTTGTCCCTATACTATATCGTCTATCCCTCAGAATAATAATATACCACGTCTATCCATCAGCAAGTAAAGTCATAACTAAATTCCATAGCCAACTGCCAAAACACACATCCATATTCAAGCCAGAAAAATAAACAAGTCCCTTCGCCATTTAAATACTGCAGCATTCTTGACAGAACAAAATAAAACAATTTTGTGGCAATGCATTTTGCTCTGTGTGACCTTAAGCGAGGTGCTCATTTAATTTAGTGGATTTATGGGTTTCTTTTAAAAGCCTCTGTATACTAGTTGTATATTTACTTACTTATACTTACTAGTTTATTTCAAGATTTAGAATAAATCTTTTGAAACCATTGAAATGATATATTACTCGTAACTGTGGTATGGTACAGATCTTCACTAGGTACTTCTAAAGTATGTAGGTATCTTGACTTTAAGACATAATTTACTCTTTCGAGTGTTTTTGTTTAATTAGTTTAAGTAATACGTGGAAATAATAGTTATATAATTATAATAACAAAAATATAATAAAACAATATAACATTCTTAAAAAATCAAAATAATACCATCATAATAAAATGTCGAGTAAAATTACAATAAAATTAAGTAAATAAAATTATAACAAAGTTAAAACATTATCACAGAACACCAAATTAATTCATCATCCCAGCAACTCATTTATATCATAAAAGCAATTTTCCAAAAGCCATGAGAATAGTCTAAGTTTTTGAAAAGGCGAGGAAGTCTATGAGTTAATAGCTATTATTGTAGGCTTTGTCCGAAGGGATTCTCGTAGTACTACCCAGAGGTTCGCCAGTCATGCATCCCTTCAGACAAAGCCCTTCATAATTATAATAGAACTTCACTTACATGTAAGTTCGTTATCATTAATTATTTCGCTAGCACTCGCTAAAGGTGCGTTCAATCTACAACATTTTTCACCGCACACGTGTGAAGTGAAGACACATCGATAAAACACGAGTCGAGTAAATATTTCTAGCAATTTACTAACTTCACGAGTATTTTCATTTCAACCGCTTTGTTACTAACTGTATAACTAATGAAGCTTCTAATTACTTTTAAAAAAGCTTGTAAAATAGCAACTGACGACGACGGTTTATCGTTTATCTTGCTAACGAGCCGGGATCCAAGAATAATAGTGTCGGAGCCGCAATCCATCGGTCAAGTGCACTCGCCCACGATAACATTGGAGCGCAGCGAGGAATTCTAATGAGCTGGAAAAGCGATTTGGGTCACATCCAGATCGCGCTGTTCATTATAGTATTATACCGAAAACTACCTATCATATCGTTTAGAGATAGGTAACAAAAAATTATGGGGGTAAAGATTATTCAGCGATTTAATTATCAATTATCAAATTTATTCACGGCATTCCGGGCTATTCCCAGTAGTCATACCGAGTAGTCTTACCAGTTGAACTACTGGGAATTTTTGTCCCAGTAGAGGAAGTTAATAGAGACTTCCAGACTTATTTTGGTCAGACTATAAACTAAAATGACCAAGAGGGGACATAATTTTAGTACTCAATCCACGAATGTATTGGTAAAAAAACCTCTTCTTCTATATACAGGGCGTCCCAAACTTATGGGACATGAAGGGGAAGTACCTTAAATATCGTAGATAGTGTATTTTGCTTAAAGAAGACTTTATGTTATTTTTAAAACTTAGTAATTCCGCATTCATAGATTTTCTAAAAATTACTTGCTTCGTCTGGGAATCGAACCGACTCAAATGTCAAAAAAAAATCACCATAAATTAAACAAACTAATTCATAAGATTTTTTTTTAAACGAAATAATATTTTTAAATGTCGTTCTTAAATTTGAAAATGGAACAGTCTGTGCGAGCGTTTGTTTTTCGGATATTGATCTGTTTAGTCTTAATTTACTTACACAAGTGTTAATGTGTTAATTTGTTGCGAACATGGCATATCAAGTAAGTTTTGATCTAATGGAAGCATATTTTTTGAACGATAAAGATATCTCTAGAAGTTTGCGGTGGTACAGCGTAAAATATCCTGATAGACAAATACCGTCTCGTAAAGTTTTGAAAAGGCTTGTGAACAATTTGAGAACTCTGGGACGTTTCGATAAACGCCCAAGAGAACCACATCAAGAAAACCATACGATCAACGACGAAGAACTTGATATTTTAATTTACTTTTAGGCTTTTCCGAAAACATCGGTGAGAGAAGGAGAACATGAAATTGGAGTTTCGAAAAGTAAAATACACCGTGTATTAAAAAAACACGGTTTTAAGAGTTATGTTGAAGGACGATTGGTTCAAAAATTACTTCCGGGCGATACAGAAAGGAAAAAATATTTCTGTCTTGATATCCAGGCACGCTTGCTCGAAGATCCAAATTTTTTGGATAATATTATTTGGACAGACGAATCTAACTTTAGTAATAACGGTATGTATAACCGCAACAATAATCGTATTTGGTCTAAAGAAAATCCCCTACGAGTCACTGAAACGAATAACCAAGTGCGTTTTTCACTCAACTGTTGGTGTGGACTTTTAAAAAACCGGGTTTTCTTAATCCATTTTTACCAAGGAACCTTAAACACAGAAAAGTATTTAGGAATACTTCAAATTTTAAGGGATGAGATAAGAAATCTTTCCGCGGCGGAGCAAGAAAACTTAATTTTCCAACAAGATGGAGCTCCGGCTCATAATAGTCGGAGAGCAGCAGATTTTCTAAATGAATGTTTTCCTACATGGATTGGTACAAATGGACCGATTAGATGGCCGGCCAGATACCCGGACCTTACACCATTAGATTTCTTCTTTTGGGGATACGTGAAAGATATGCTATACAAAAAGCGATACGAGAACGTGGGCGAGTTGCAAACTGAATTGTGCCATATCACATCGAGTGTTCACCATAAAATGATAAGAAAATCAACAGGTAGCGGACTCATTAAAAGATTGGCGATTTGCGTAAGACAAGAGGGATCACATTTTGAGCATTTAATTAATTAATTTACAAAAAAATACCCACTTAATTGACTACGGCAGTTACATGTATGTTTTTATGTTGATTAAAATGATTAATTTTACGTTGTTCCTTTCTTTTAAAATACAATGTTACCTAAGCAGAGTTATTATTTTTTAGCTATTCTTTCGATTGGCATCATAAAAGTAGGGTGATTTTTTTTTGACATTTGAGTCGGTTCGATTCCCAGACGAAGCAAGTAATTTTTAGAAAATCTATGAATGCGGAATTACTAAGTTTTAAAAATAACATAAAGTCTTCTTTAAGCAAAATACACTATCTACGATATTTAAGGTACTTCCCCTTCATGTCCAATA